>JAAGVU020000002.1:15546118-15581103 GCA_011763525.2 Mormyrus iriodes
CTCTGTGGGAACCTATTTCTATGGGCATAACCCTAATCCCACAATGACAGCTGTAACCCCTACCCAGCTCTAACCTTAACCATAAGTAACCCCTACCCAGCTCTAACCTTAACCATAAGTAACCAAACAAAATACGAGACTTTTAGCACTTTTAGTTTTTTGATTGCATTCATGAAAAATGGTCCCATAACGTCAAAATAACAGGCTTTTATCACATTTTGGGGGACATTTAGTCCCCGTGATGTAATATAAGCATAATACACACACACAGACATAGACTGGGGGCCCTTTATTTATGAGCGCTGCAGCTGGGACTGTTGAGATGGGTCTTCAGGTAATTAGCTCTGTATCATCTGCAGATCTGCAACACTGCTGCAAAGTTGCAGGTCTGACCAGAGATAAGCATCACTGTGTGCCAGCTTTATGCCCAAGTGACAGCAGCTTAAGCAGAACCGCGCCGCCTATGCCAAAGGGTAAAACCAATAAACCATATTCACATTCCATAAAACAAGCCCAAAAAAATCAACTGAAATATGCATGACTAGTGTCCCAGACTAGATCACTGTCTGTACAAAATAGTGGTCATCCTCAATGACTCATCATTCTTGTCAGTTTGAATAAAACGGAGAATGATATCATGCTGCTATTATATTGTCTTTGTAGTTGCTGGGCTGGGCCCCAGAGCAGGAGACAGGCTCCGCGATTCTTTCTGGCGGCTGCTGAGTGCAGACAGGTGGCTTCGTACCTTGTGCAGCTGAGTTCTCCTGTTGGCTTTCGTTATGGTCTGGCTCTACCTCTGGTAGCACTGGCTCTGTGGTCAGATGAATAAAAAGCATCTTTAATTACAATGGAGGAGGCTCTGTGATGCTTTAATAGACATAAAGTAGAGATGACATATAATCATAAAATACACAGTAGGAAAAACAATTGTTAGACACATGCAGTGCCCAAATCACCCATAGCAACTGAATACCTATCTGCACATCTAAAGCAGTTAAACCTCTATATAATAAAACATCCATTAATCTGCACTTTGAGGATTTGGAGCAGGGTCTATCTTGGCAAGTCAGTCAGGTGGACTTCCTTTTTGCCTATTTGCGCCAAACCCATGGGACATTGTGGCTCATCCTGTCTTATTTTTTGTTTCGTCTGTTGCAATTACCTACTCTCCCAGCCTGTCTCCCTCGTGTGTTACCTGGAGAGGAGATTCACCCCAATAAAGCTTCATTTTTTTCCAAAGTACCCAAGTCATGTTCTTCCATCCTTGAATGTTGTTAGTTTCCCCACATGCACCCGTACACCTACAGCATATACTAAAATACTCTTATAATCACAGGACACAGTCACCTATAAACACTTGTACATATAGTGGCTATATATTTATATATCAAACCTCCTTCTCACTTACCACGCCTCAATATCTATGTTACACTACTATGACATTTGACTGAACCAGGGGTCGCCAACCAGTTTATTGCAACTGACAGGTCAATCTTTAAGACACCCCCCCCCATCGTTACCTTTTACCATCACCACCCAGTAGCTCCCCAGATGATTTTATTTTTTAATAAAAATAACTTTCACTTTAAATAAGAGCAAAGAAAGTATCTGCCTTCTAAAGAGGCTCCAGCAAATTTCCAGCTCATTTGCTCTTAGGTTCATTGCTTCACTTTGGTTCATTAGAAACACAGCAGCAAGATTACTTGAAAAGAAACAATTTCCTTAATAAATTCTGCCTTAATCAGCCTTGTTAGTGCCTGAAGGCATTGAAAGACAGTTATAGATGTAAGCAAGGCTCAATTTTCGGGTACATCTGTGCTTTTACTGTATATTCTTTTTGTGCTTTTTTGCCTGTATTCGTTTATTCAAACTGTTTGTTTCAAAATAGTTATAAATACACAGATCATACGTAGAATACTCAACTCATAATATATAGCACATTTGCATAATTTTTACTTATTAGAGCCAAATGCTTTATTAACTGTTATGCTTTATATAAAATATTTGGGAGAGATGAAGGACGGATAGAGGAAGGACTGTGAGGAGGAAAGAGTCGGAAGTAAAAGGAGAAAAATGAGAAATTGAAGACGAGCAGGAGGGTCATTGAGAACGAACAGAACGTCATTCAATATACCTTCTCTCAGATTCACTCTGGATCAGTAAGAATGTATTCCATCATTGGCCCAGATTTAAACAGAATTATTTTTTATGTACATCCTTGCTTGATTCCTTGTAAAGTATTCTGGGGCTTTATCTAATTCTTACAAGAAATTGCTGCTGCAAGTTTGATTTATTGAGTTAGGAGAAATAGAGAAAGCAGATGGATAGCTACAAAGGAGAAGGATGAGTGGGAAGGCAGGGTCCTACCATTGAGGCTTTCACAGAGGCTGCTGGGTGAGGTGGCCCTCTTCAGCGCCTGCTCCACCTGCTCCCGACGCTTGGATTCAAACTCCAGTGCCTCCTGCAGTTTCCGCTTGGCCTTCTTCTCCCTCTTCAGCCGCTTCTGGATGGTTGCTGGAAGAAAAAAATCAGTGGTGGTCAAAGGGAGGCCTGTAGGTCTTTCGGGGTGAGTCTCAAAAGTGTGGGCATTGTGTTCTGACCGCTTTCTCCTGACGTTACATTTGACATTTCCTAAACCTTTATTTGCTAAGATCTTCTCTTTATTTCTTCATAAAGTGAACCTCAGTTTCACGTGAGGGTATTTCTGATCTCCCCAGAGAATTCACTTATATCCTTTAACAGGACCTACCTCTGATCTGAAGTTCTGAGGTCAGCTGCCTCTCCAGGCTCTCCCTCATCTCTCGTTCTCTGAATAGCTCCATCTTCAACTCCTTCTTCTCCTGCTGGATCTGCTTCTCCTGCATCCGTGCATTTTCCACTGCCACCTTGAGCAGGCTCTGAGAATGAGGAAGGACCTCTTATCTCAGCAGGAATACATACCTTCTCACATTCCCGTTCCCTTGCATACAAGACCGTATCACTGGCAGTCTCTTTTACACAGGCACAGAGCATTTATTTGTTTGTGATATGCTCAATAGGGGCACATTTCAGTGTCTTATCGTACCTGGATGTTGGTAAGTAGAGTCTCCATGGATGAGAGGCCATCAGCAAATAAAAAGGTGGCAGGAAAACCCGGGGCCAGGGCCTGTTTGTCAAAGCCGGGCTTCATCATGGGCAGTGCCAACTGAGACTCCTCTACTACCAGAAGAAGGACAGATCTTCCATTAGAATTACTCACAAACTTACACAGATATGCACATCCAGTATGAACTTTAGAGTGGTCCGTAAAAACGAAAATTTGAAAACGATACTTGTCACCCCATAATCTTGTTATGTAATATAAGAGAACATTTCAGGAGTTTTTTGATGATTTTCAAGCATGTTTAGATGTTGCCCATGCAGCTTGAATGGCTAAGACCTAGTTTAGTCATTCACCGTCTGTAATACTCATTAAACTCTCGGGTTACTACTTTGATTTAGCCAAAATGTACTAAACATCTTATAGCCTTTCCAGTTTAGCATCAAGGGTGCTCTACTATATTTTTCTGTACTTGTTTGATTTTCTCGATCGTTATAACTGAATTTCTTAATATTTGATTCATTTAAATTAAAAATAGGCCATGAAAAAAATCGCTATTAAAGAAATTCAGGTAGCAACCATGCGATGCCTTTCACTGTTCTTAACTTTTGTCACAAATTTAAGTTTCACATATTTTCAAAGTTTAAGTTTAATCAGCATATGTAATCCAGTCTATACAGTGTGGGATTGTACTGATATTGTGCTAATATTATATCAGACATCCTATGACTCCTAAAAGTTTCACGAGTCTTCTGCAAATGCTCGCAGCTCCCTGATGCCTGCGGATGATGCGTAATGTCCCACTGTCCCTCTTTCTCCACTGATCACTGACGATGAAACTAGTTGGTAAGAAGCCACTTCACCTCCACCCAGCCCCACAATGTAGTCCGGCAAATTTTACCATCAGCACATCAGTACCCCCCGTTCCAACAGTTTCTGCCAGCACGCCCCCCCCCCCCCAAGACAGCACTAGCCATCATACCATCCAGGTATGATACCGTGATATATGTCATTATGGTGGCGTCTTATAAAGCAACGCTAACACTGCCCAAGCCCAGCCAGCACCCCCCTTCCCAGATGTCCCTCATCTGCCTCCCTGAGATCAATGGTGAGAAGCTTGTTATTTTGACCCTCTCCGACTGCAAAATGAGCATAACCTGGAGAGAATGAAAGAAAAACAGCGGCTGGAGTGAGGACAAAGCAGCCAGGACCCAGGCTGGGAGAATGTCACCAGATGCAGACGCACCGGAATCTTCACTTAGGCTCATTAGAAACACAGCAGCAAGATTGCTTGAATAGAAACAATTTCCTTAATAAATTCTGCCTTAATCAGCGTCGGTAGTGCCTGAAGTCATTGTAAGACAGCTGCCGGGGGATCGATCAGCGATTTCAGGAGTTTAACTATTCTCATTGATTCAGATGCGAACATGTGAACGTGAGGGGTCGTAAAAAGTTGAAAATGTGTAGTTTATTTTTGGAAATTAAGCAAACCCTCCACAGAAACCCCTGTATTCCACGACCTGCTGGAGGACTGGCCACGGACCGCTACCGGGACCATGGGTCGGGAACCCCTACCTTAAGTACCCCATGTAACTCAAAACCTCCACTATAAGCCAGGCTTGGCTCGGCACAAAACAACCAACCCAAACAGTCTTTTCACCCTCAACTCAGACTCCTTCCTCTGCTGTGCAGCAACCTCACTTCAAGGGCTCTGCAGTTAACTGGAGGTGGGAGCGTTGGGCTCCATCTGGGTGAACAGATGCTGAAGCTGAAACGCTGCTCAGAAAAAAAAGGAAGGCAGGAAAAAAGCCGTCCGCCGAGAATGGCTGGTAATAACCATACTATTTACTCCGGAAAGTTCCCCCGGCCCTCTCCCCTGCCTGCCTTCCCCTGGATTTAGGGAGGGGGTGATCCTGCTGAATATTCAAAAGATTCTAATTAGTGGGTTAATTAGTGTGGCCCTGATGATGCCTTATGTTTGGGGACACTGTGCCACCTTCGCCACTGGGAAGCGACATGCGAGGAATACGCTGTCGCCCAACAGTGCTGACTTTAGGACAGAAAGTACAAAATAACTATATTAATTACGCATATATGAACAAAAAATACACACCCCAGTCTCAAAAGATCCCTGTTTGTCATTCACAGATTCTAGTCTCCCTGCCTGCTGTGTACAGATGCTCGTGAAGACTACCGCCTCGCTGGCAAAAGTTAAGCGAGTCAGTCCTTTCAGCCGCACTCTGCATACCTGATAACTCCTCACACAGCCCTGTCCTAAATGCACTTTCAGTATTATAATAGTTTATATTCCATAATTCTATAAGCATAGTCATAATTCATGTAATACCACAACTTAATAACCTATGATTCCTTTTGATGGTTCTGCAATATACCACAGCTTTTCATTATGAGAGCGGATAAGCAGCTGTTCAAGAATATACAATTTCCCACATAATAATTTCTTTGTCTCTCTTCTACATACAATAATTTCCCACAAAATACAAATTTGTTCTACAGCTTTCCCCAAAACTGTAATTACTTGCATAAAGACACCGCAGCTCATTAAACTAGCTGCAGGCTGAAATGCGTATACACCATCCTGATCGTAACACCAGTTTCTTTATGTGACTTTAACCAGTTATTACACATTTTATACAAGCTGGCATCATGTCTCATATAATCAGCTATATTTTGCTGTTTTCATTGCTGTGTTTGTAGATAGAGCAGAGAAGAAAATAAATAAGAATAATATCCAGGGTAAATTACATTTTATTGACATCATATTTTAAAAAGTCCACCCTTTTTCCCCAAGTAGAAATGGAAGAGGAAGAACTTGTGGTTTTAAAGGTAACTTAATTTTGAATGTAGCTGCTAAGGCTTGTTTAATTAAGATGATAGCAATATTCTCCTCCGCCAGCTTGATGGAAGTGCCCCATCCCTGTCTCAGAAATGGACGACAATTAACAAATTTAATGAAGTGAATTAGTTTTTTTTGCTACCCCAATTAACTCTGGAATAGTGCCATGTGGAACACTAAAGATGAGGAGGTATGGGGTCGGGACCCCACCTTTCAGCTCACGCCGCAGCCCGGCGCGGAGTGACAGGCGGGCCCGAGCGGACGGCTGGAGCTGCCACTGCGGCCGCTTGTCACCCACACGGGTGCCACTCATGTGCCAGGTCCGGCCTGTCTCAGGCACGCGTGCCTCTGCCCTCTAACCTGACGCGAGCTTCGCGTCAGTCCTGGGCCCTCGACCCGGCTGAGTCACGAGCTACCCTGACTCGATCACTATCATGTTTTGATATTCCACCAACCTTAATTAGTTTAACCCCTCCCCTCCACAAGCTGCTGTTAAAATACTTTAATTTCACGAGCTGTTCTGTTTCTTTTCATGAAGATGAAATGCTTTGTCTAATGTTGTGCTAATCAGTATTCCATTCTTAACAGAGAAGAAGGATAGTTTATAAAGCCTACCAGCTGTGGGGGATGTGAAGGGACCACAGGCGGCGGTTAAACGATCAGAAAGTGTCTGTACAGTGCCGTGCGTGCATTCCTCTGGCGTGTTTCGGAAAGCGTTTCGTTAACAAGCCCCCCGTTCTGACACCAGAGGACACATTAAAAGTGCCACCCAGCTTACTTCATGAATTTATCTCACTCCCAAACTAATTCACAGCCAAAAAATACTAAGAAGCCGTTGGTTTCGAAGCCGGGCCATTCCCTGATAGTGAAATGAAAGCATGCACTTTCAACTTAGAAAGTGGCAGAAAAGCAGAGACATCTGAGGAAGCAGTGAGGGCCTTTCTCACTCTTGTTTTTACCAGTTTGCCAGCAGGATTATCTCAAATAGCTTAGCAGCACTTTGCTTTTCCGTAAGAGACTAAGCGGCCCGTTCCAAATCATTTACACGCAGCCAATTTCGTGACAGCAAAGAGAAACGCTGACTGCGAGCAGATGTTTGTTATGAGCTGGATTTACAGATCTCTCAGTACAGCATCCCATGCATACACATAATTATGTCATAGAGAAGTCTCATATCACTCCGATTAGGCTCATTTATCCATCCACCCATTCCATCCATTTTCCTGTGCTTAGTGACGAAGGTGTGAAGCCTGCCCCAAAATGACCCAGGACGGAGCACTGACCAAGGATTCATTTAATAACATTTTATGTTTTTTTAGTTTTTAGTTATTTTGGACAGGTTCAAAACATGCTTCCCACATCCTATTCTGAGCAGCTAAACTTAGTTCAGGTTTCAAGTTTTATCCCTCACATACACAGAAATGAACTTTACAGGCACATAGACGAAGGCTTTTTACACAGACTCCCTGGATTGTTCTCAAAAGGAATTGCCTGATACAAAGAGAGATGATATTTCAAAAAATAGAATCCGATTAAAATAGCAATAAAAGTAACAATAAAATGATAAAAGAAGAAAATAGAATATAACAGCAATAATATCAGTGACTGTATTTACATAAGGCCATATACATCAGAAAGTAGAATGAAAAATGAGATGGAGACAGTGTGCGCAAAGTGGCATTGTAGCTGGTAAGTGTCCTCATTTAGCACACAGAGAGCCTGAGGGCAGAAACTTGTCCAAAGTCTCTTAGTCTTGGCCTTCAGGCTATCCTTTGATATACTATTATAATGACATCCTATCCTTACCACTTGCGTTGTTCTTATTTTGAATATTTCTTTGTGTACCAGAGCACAATTTTCAATGGTGAAGCTCAAGTCAGTGTGACACATAGCATGAGATATAGAAACACATATCTACTTTGTAGTGGCTATGGGTAGCACTGTGGGTGTAAGACCTGGAATTTGCATGTTCTTCCCAGGTGTGTGTGAGCTTCCTCACTCTGGTTTTCTCCCACAGGTCAACAAACTCTCAGTTAAACGGCGGCTAGATTCTTGCTATAGCCCAAATTCATGGTTCAGGAATTCCTAATTTCTCCTATAAGCACCGAAGAAACAAAGTGTGCAAGAACATTTATAGGGTATTAAGAATATGCAAACTGGTCTCCTGTCAGAAGCTTCCAGCCAAGTTGTTTTCATCTCAGTCCAATGTTCATGTGTGGCTCATTCTAGATAACAGCAGTTCCGGCTCATGAGGGTGCGTTTGGTCTGCGGAATGCTGCAGGTACGGTGAGAAATCGTCCGGATTTCGTCCAGACAGTCCGGCTTTCCAGCCTTCATTCTGGACTGCTGAGTGTCCTCTTCTTAGCCCCCCTGTTCTCCTTTTTCCCTTCCCACCTATCCTGCCCCCCCATTAACACTTAAGTGTCATTCTCCCCCCCACCCATTTGGCCAGAAAACGTGAAACCCCCGCACACACCTAATACAGAAGCCAAGGACAGCCGTGCTTGCAATTATATTTTATGCCGCTCTCTTGAGATAATGAAATAATTACCATGACACATATACTGTCCTCAGCTTCCATAGTACAGTATGTGTATGATATAACTGCCCCTGCCAAGCCTCAGTCCTCCTTTTTGGACACCGGTGTCCAAAAGAGTGTGGCTTTACAGACCGTGAGTGGAAGAGACATACAGAGAGTACAGGGAATTGTGGGTAAAAGTAAGAAGGCCAAAGCAAAAAATTGTGGGAAAAAGCAGAGTATACTGTGAGGACACTGCAGGGTTGTACTGTAAGAAAAAAAATCAAGATTTTCTCCCTACCCTGCTGCCTGCAATGCTTCTGCTACCAGTGACGTCCTTCCGGCCTGCTCACCCTCATCCCTGTGATGTCCTTCCGGCCTGCCCACCTCCGTCCCTGTGACATCACTCCTGCCTGCCCTGTTGCTGTACCGCCATTCATCCTGCCATCTGAAGCAGCACGGGCACCTGCCTGCTATCACCTGCATGCCCTCTGCTTTGAGGCTCTAATCTTTCAATTTGTAATCTATAAATTATGGTTTTGCCATTTTGTTCATTTGACCTCCCCCGCCGGCCCCTGGAGGATGGGCTCCCCCTTTGAGTCTGGTTCCTCCCAAGGTTTCTTCCTACTAGGGAGTTTTTTCTTGCCACTGTCACCTCTAGCTTGCTCACTGGGGGCTTTGGGTGGGGATAATGTAAAGCACTTTGAGACAATGTAATGTTGTGAAAATGCGCTTTACAAATAAAACTGAACTAAACTGTACTGAGGATCCTCCTTTTCTGAGGCAATGGATGGTTTCCAGCTTAGTGCAGAACCCCAGTGCTCACATCAGCGGGGACCCGTCAGCTCTGGTCTGACTGTTATTCTTCCTGTTCATAATTTCCACACACAGCTACTAACACACACACACACACACTAACATATGCACAATATATAAAAATACTGGCATGTAAGCATTAACAGACCGCTGGACTGGTCCCACCATCTCTCAAGGTTCAAGGAAGACATGCATCTAGACTCTTCTCTGTTTTGGCACCTATGTGGTGGAATGAACTTCCCCTAGACGTCCGAACAGCCACTAGAGTCAATAGGTGCCTTCAAACAATGACTAAAAACCTGCCTCTTTCTGAAATACTCAGATTAGCAAGTACTTGTATTACTTGCCAACAGAGTTTTTAGAGTGATGATATTCTTAGCCCAGGTTCTATTTAACCAGTATCAAAATGTATTCACTCATGGAAACTTCTAAGCACTTATGCAAGTCGCTCTGGTTAAGGGCGTCCATCAAATACGGTAAATATAAATGTAAATGGAAGACATAAATTGGACATTGAACACTGACTCATACACAAGCTATCGCATTAACAAACCTCACCTTTCTCTGGCATTGTGTTCTTTATGACCCCGCCGTCCGCGTCTCTGAGGTCTCCAGCGGGGACATTCAGCACTGTTCATTCAGACAGAGAACCAGGTGCAGATGAGGAGAAGCCAGTCTTACACACACGTGCAGCCATACACGTACAGTCGACCCTTCAGCAGGGTGCCTCTCCCCATCGCGGGGTTGGCATAAGAAATTAAATGACAATATTTTGACATACAAAAGCTTAGATCTTAGATCTTTGTATCTCGCGTTTCTCGTATCTTTCCGGTTCCCTTTACTCCGCTCGCATGTACTCTTGACTCATTAAGGGGACTGAAAATTTTTATGTGGTTTTTTCAGACGGCGGGGGCCCTGTCCCCCTAACCCCCCTGATGCAGAAGGGGCAACTGACATATAATCAGCAAACAGTTATTTGTCAGTTTTCTGCATTGAAGAACAGATGGACAACAAAAGTGCAAAGTATAAAGCGGCGTGTGATGCTGACTGGATAAATTTAGAATCGATGGACAGCTAGACATAGAACAGGTGTGAAAAAACGGTGCTACACCAAGGAGGGGAAAGGAGAGAGAAAAGCATGATGCAGATAAATCAGCAGCCAAGAGGGGACGGGGAGGATTAGGGGTGAGACTCACGCGGGTGGTCAGGGCCCTGCTGGCTCGGCACAGGTGAGTTGGAGGCGCTGCTGCTCGGGTGCGAGGACGGCTGGGGCGGCTCCTCCACGGAAGGGGCCGGGGAGGGGCTGTCCTGGACACGCTCCTGTGGGAAGCGCCCACGTGTTTATGAAGCCTTTCAGGTCAAATATGCTACATGGACGTAGACCTTCTGTGATGTCATCAAACATAGCTAAGGTTTTAATCACAGCGCCACCTGCTGCTCAGACACAGCTAGCTCATTTTTGGTTTTATTTTAATGACAGCCGTAGATACGTCTGGGCATGTGGATCACGTTTACGCCCTGCGAAAAGGCCTGCTGTGCCACCTCGCCACCGTCATTACAGAACTATCGACGCGTCTTCAAGCATCTGCCGGGACACTGCCGGCCCCCCGATCGGAGTCACCCCACCCACACTGCCCAGCACCTGAGTCAGCTGAATAGAGCACTGCAGGAAACCTGGGGCTGTTCAGGGCGCGGGGGGCCCCAAAACCAGGTTCACATGAGAACTCAGGTACAGAGGAAGCCGGACAACTGACACATAAATACATCATCATTACATTAAATTCTCTTAGTAATTAACAAACACGCATCATACTACTGCTGCATCAGTGGGCGCTCAGTATACCTCAGTATACCTAGCCTGTGATACGCAGCCTGTTGACTAGATCAGTTCAACAGAATATCTGTGAACATCACACATTTACACCGCCATTCTGATACAATGCAGTGATATATTACTAAAAACATTCAGAAAATAAAACACAGAAAACATATTTTACATTTTCCTTTGTTATCTTTTAGAATAAATTGTTTAGATGGAAAACACACTGATTTAGTACTTAGTAACACACCCAGAGTATCCTAAGAGATGATGTCCATCCCGTAGAGAAGGGCCTAACAGCCCTTGTTAACCATGGCATGACTGAAAAACACAGCAGCACACCATCAGCTAGGCCCCTGCTTTGGCAGACGCCCACGAACCTGTGTTAGCCTGCCGCGTGCGAGGCGAGCCTGTCGACAGGGGCCGCGGGAGCCCAAGGTGCCACCGTCACCCTCTTACCTTGATGACTGAGGTGCCGGCCCTGGACAGCGAGCCGTGCATCTGAGCGGCAGCGGCCATATTCGCCATCGTGCTCAGGTGGTTCATTTGGCTCATTGCCATGGCAACGGAGGCCGGCGGCAGGCTGACGGGAAGCAGGGGGTGGGGCATCAGCATGAAGGGCAGGTCCAGCCCTGCCCAAGGGGAGATGGAGGACAAAGCAGAGGAGAGACAGGGGGAGAGAGGAGAGAAAGAGAGAGGGTGAGAGAAAGGCAGACACTGAGATCTGCATCTCCATTAGAAAACTAAAAAACAAGAACAGAGGGCTCTCATTCTGAAAACGCACCTGTATTTCAAATTTTACATTTTATTATTTATTGAAATAAAATAAAAATGGCATAAGTAGGTGATTCATGTTATATAAATTCACGGCATGTAATTTCATAAACGTATATCCTTTTGGCTATATTGCATTATTTCACCATCAAACTAAACATTAAACTTGCATAAAAAACAAATCCACTGTACTTATAGAGAATAAAAGGATGAAAGGAAAGTAACAGTCAATTCCGTATGAAGGGAAAAGAACATGGTTTATAAATCACAAAAACAGCTTTAAATCAGCATTCGCATATAAATGACTTTCTTGCCCAGCCTGTTATATCCTTACATACATCAGGGCTATTATATGCCCTATTATATACTAATTACATGCCTCAAGGCAACCAAAATGCTGCCACATTAGCAGGCACAGAAGGCCGTGGGTCGTTAATGTCATTCGCGTGGATGAAGATGATCACACTGATGAGGCTTCCGGCAATAGCTGCTAAACGCAGTATTTGGATGCTTAAGGTTTGAGACTTGGGGTGGAAAAACAGAAACAGCCCTGCAGCTGAAGGCTGAGCGAAGGAAGGGAGCAGGGCTCTACATTTCGGAAAGCCACCCTTCAGCCGTTCTGTGATATGATGTTCAGCAGAAGCCAGAAAAGGAGCATGGAGGGAGGGGGAGGCATGGTATTATGAAGCAAGATGGGACTGAAGCTCAAGAGAAGAACCTACGCTGAAGAAGAGAGGAGTACTGCGGTATCAGACTCACGGTTAGTAAGCAGATGGTTCTGCTGCAGTGGGCCAAGCTGAGAGGAGGACTGGCCAAGCTGGCTGCCACTGGTGGGGGGAGACTGGAGCTTCTCCTTCTCCCAGGAGGACTCGCTGCCACCTGGAGACACAAGGTTTACGGCTTAATATATCTAGCCAGCTAGATGGGCCTCATGGTCCAAGGTGTCAGGAAGCAGGGCTGGAGAGGCCAGCACACAGGAACTCAGAGCAGACAGGATGGTCTGGCTCATCTTGGCAAAAAACGGCACGTGAGAAAGCACAGCCCAGGTCAGCACAGTGCAGCTCAACACAGCCCAGGTCAGCACAGCTCAGCCCAATGCAGCCAAGCTCAGCACAGCCCAGCCCAGCTCACACAAAGCCCAGCTCAGCTCAGCCCAGCCCAGCTCAGCTCAGCTCAACACAGCCCAGCTCAACACAGCTCAGCTCAGCTGAGCTCAACACAGCCCAGCTCAGCACAGCTCAGCTCAGCTGAGCTCAGCTCAGCTCAACACAACCCAGCTCAGCCCAGCTCAACGCAGCCCAGCCCAGCGGAGCTCAGCTCAACACAGCCCAGCTCAGTACAGCTCAGCTCAGCTCAACATAGCTCAACTCATCTCAGCCCAGCCAAGCTCAGTTCAACACAGCCCGGCTCAGCACAGCCCAGCCCAGCTCAACACAGCCCAGCTCAGCACAGCCCAACTCAGCTCAACACGGTCCAGCTCTGCATAGCCCAACTCAGCACAGCTCAACTCAGCACAGCCCTGCTCAGCTCAACACAGCCCAACCTAGTGTACGCCAGCAGTAGCAGATGGAACAGCATAGCTCAGCTTGGCATGGCATGGCACACCAGCTCCAGAGCAATAACCTGGGCATGACACAGCTCAGCATGTCCCTGAGCAATAAGCACTCGGGGACTGACACCACCGTCGTCTGTGTGAAGGGGTAGGGTGAAGAGGGGAACACGTGAGCGTGTCATCATCGAGCTGCACACTAAAGGCATGGCAAGGACAGCAGAGGGCGAGGCAGGCATCATGGGGGTTAACCACATTAGCAGCTACGCTATCTACAAAGATGTAATAATTCAGCACAACACAAACCCCGCTGGAGGACAACCATAAAAACTGTTATGCACAGTAGCAAGAGGTGGAAAAAAAGAACAACATCAGAGGAATCAAAATCATTTGTATAATTCTGCTTAATAAGCAAGCAGAGTCCTTGGAGTGATACAACAGATGGTGTTTTTGCAACAGATTGCGGTAAGCAATTCTTTCAATAGTAATGAGAATTAAACTCTTCCACTGCAGGGTCCTCTGCCATTTCACCAGGGAGTGGTTTCAGGGGAACAAAAAAAAAGTGCAGTTAAATGGATGGCGCACCTGCAGCAAGAACAGCTTCTATGAGAATGAAGGGGTGGGCCCAAGAACTCGGAAGGAACAGCACGTGACCTGGAGGCTTAGCTGAGGGTGGATGGGATACAGGACAGATTGCGGCAGAAACACGACACTACTAGAGAAACAAGGCATCAGGAGAATGGCAAAAGACATTAGTCCTATATAAAAAGCATGATAATGGGGATTAATTCTACAGTGGAGGTATGATATAAGGGGATTAGTCTTGTAGTGAAGGCATGGTACAAAAGGTTAGTCCTTTAGTGGAGGCATAATATAATGTGATTAGTCTTGTATCCGATGCATGATATGATGGGATTAGTCCTACAGTACAGGCTTAATATAGTGGGACTAGTCCCCACCAGCATGATATGGGGGATTAGTTCTATGGTAGAGATGCAATGTTATGGGATTACTCCTGAAGTTGAGGCATGATATGATGGGATTAGTCCTATAGTGGAGGTATGATAAAAAGGCATTATCTCTGTGTACGGGGTGGAACAAAAGGCATTGTATTGAGGTGTAGCAAAGGGCATCAGTTCTACATAGGAGCCATGATAGAGGGGATGAGTCCTGTGTAGGGGGGTATAAAAGGCATAATCTCTGTGAGGGGGTGGGACAAAAGACACTGATCTGGTTTTGGAGGTATGGCAAAGGGCATTAGTCATATACATGACACTAGGCATTAGTTCTGTGTTGGGTGCCAGAAAAAAGTCATTGGCCCTCATCTGTAACTGAAAGGGGCATGTTGTAGCTCTTCTGTGTGGGGGTGCGGCAAAAGGAGTACCACAGGTATAACTGGCCGAACCTCTTCATTAAAACAGAAAAGACAAAGGTGAATGGCACCTTTGTGTAACAACTGACCCACACAGCTTCATGACTATGACAATCAAAAAAAGAGAAAATCTGGCCTCCTTTATGGAACAAACAGGCAATTTAGCATCAGAGGAAGACAGTTTGCTTGTTTCGCCTCAAATATCTCTTCAGTCATTCTTTGTACTTAAATATAATTCACATTTTATACATAGTCTACCCTCATAACAAAAGTTAATTGGTTCAATTTTAACTCAATTCACCTTCCCTTCGGTAAATTGTGTGGTTTGACTGAGCCGTGTCATAGAAATGAAAGAAAAGCAATAACATGTGTTCCCTCTTCAGGTCCTAAGTGTATTTATTAAGCAGCATCTTCATCCCGAGTCACACAGATCTCTGTGGATTCTGCTTCTAAAAACAAAGGTGAATCAGAATGCAGTGAACTTTGTGATATAATGGGTGAGGAGAAAAAAATGAGTACAGAAAATTGATTTGTAACTTTATTGCTTTTAAATTTGTGTGCTTAGGAAGTTCCTGAGGCTATCTGGGTATTCATTAGATGGAATGTCCATTAATACAATTTGGTCAAAGGTAACCAGTTCTTTCCTGAAAACTTCCTTCTGCTCGGGAGTTTCCTGAGCTCTTCCATTTTGCCTGCTCCATTTCTGTGCTATTTCATGAAAATATCTTCTGAGCACTCTTTCCTATTAATATGTCCTTTTGCCTTATTTTTAATAAATGATGAGAGAGCTGCTGTCCTACAATGACATGGCAGAAACCAAAATTCACCCTCTGGAAGGGAAATGTTGGGATTATTAATATGCAGCTGTGAGGCTGGCCTTAACCACATTAATAGGTGGTCAGGTAACCATGGTTATGCATATCGAGTAATTGCTTCAGTTCTTCATCCCTTGTAATAATCACAAATTGGACTGCTTTGTTTTTTTTCAGTCCCTAGAAACCAGGACAAAACGCAGACGTTACAAATTCACCCTAAACTTAGATGCTTTCAGTAGGGGTTAGGGTTTGGGTTATTCAGGGGTATGTCGTATGGCTGAAATGTCATACCGCAATGGTTTCGGTTACAGTCAAGATCCACAATATAGATCTTGACTTTTTTTGTTTGTTTGTTTACAAACCAACCAAACTGGAATGTATGCAGTAATATTAATTGACCATTTAACCACATAACCAGTAATTTTTTCTTTACAAGGAACACTGCTTATGGCTTTATAATAATAAGCTTATTCAATTATTAAGGTATGTAACATGCTGTATATATACATATATATATATATATAACATACTGACTCATTATAGCAAAAGTGCTTTTTAATTTTTTTAATACTATAGTTTCAAAAGTTTCAAGTGCAAATGAATATTTTTCAATAACTGCGCAATGCTGAACTCAGTTTACAACAAATGCAAACAAATAATGACAATTAAATAAAACTTATGTTGCCATCTTTGCAAAGTTTGATAAAACAGTAGACTGGTCTACGTCAGATTTTGCAAATCCAAACAATTTCCACACAGCAGAAGTAGGACTGAGAATTCTGCCTCACAGTCATGCCGTACACTCCGTTCACTACACAGCATGTAAAAAAAAGCATCTGCTAAATAAAAGTCAATGCAAATATACTGCTGTATCATGATTCTCATGCTTATTGTGGACACAACTGCATAAATCATTGTCCCATCGTCCCACCACTACTTCCTTGTCACCATATTGCTTGTTTGGCTATTTTTCCAGTCACCACTGGAAGGACAGTTTCTTTTTCATGTGGTTCTGCCCTGTACTATCAGTCGCAATCCAAAACAATCTCTGTTAATCTTAAAAAGTACACTATTTTTCCCAAATAAAGATTCTCAGCAAACCCCTGTATCACATGATATATTTCGATTAGACTAGTTGAGCCCAAAGACCATCTGACATCTATCTATAAATGAAAAAAAGAGATAATAAAATAGTTTAACTAAATACCAATAATCCAACAGAATTTACCACACATACAGAATATGAAATGTACTATTGGAAATAGTGCTTTTATAAATTCATAATTATCCTCATAATGTCATTATTAGGATTGGAAATTCCCTCAGCTGGAGTTTCAGGTGTAGTTCAGTTACAGATTACCTGCACTTACTGTCTCTTGAGGACAAGAACCTCCTGGCCAAGCATTAGGTCTAAATCCCAGATATGTAAGTGCGGGGTCACGGCCCCCCCCAACACAGTCATGAAAGTCACTATAAATACAGACTGCATACAATCAGGGTCAGCCTCTGACATATACATACAGTAGTTTGTTTATGAGCATGGTCTCATCAAGCCCACTTAGCTGAAATGCCAGAGACATGTTTACCTCCAAATAAACAGCTTCACCCTAACAGTTTGCTCATAGCATTGTAGCGCAGCTTTTTCATACAGCCATGTGAAAAAATTAGGACACCCTATTAAATATTAAGCTCTTTATTAAGAGATAAACATTCAATTCAATTTATTTTTTTATAGCGCCTTTCACAACAGAGTCGCCCCAAAGCACTTTACGTAATATTGAGACAATAGGAATAAAATAGGAAAAAGGAGAGACAAAGAAAAGTAGATAAAGGTGATGTAACTGCATTCCCTATGCAAAAACAAGAAACAAATTCACTTATGTAACAGAAGAAATTAACTAAGATGCTAATTTCCAGTGAGGAGAAAGTTAGGACACCCTGTGCCCTAATAGCTAGTATTTTCCCCTTTGGCTGAAATAACCTGAGTGAGATGTTTCTGCTTGTAGATGTCTACATCAAGTCTGATGTCTTTAGTTTATGCCAAACATGTCCTCTGTCACTGTGTACAAGTAATTCAATTTTCGATCCATCTGTCCAAAGCACGTTGTTCCTGAAGTCCTGGTCATTGTCTAGGTGATCTCTGGCAAACTTCAGTCTTGCCCTGATGGTTTTTTGACAGCAAGGGTTTCCTCCTTGCACACCTCCTACGTAAATCAAACTTGGGTAGTTTTTTTTTTCTGATGGTAGATGCAGGTACCTTGACATCAACTGTGGCAAGAGCTTCCTGTATGTCACGTGATGACATTTTAGGATTTTTGGAGACTTCTTTCAGCATCTTGTGGTCTGCTCTCTGGCTGAACTTGCGAGGACAGCCTGACTTGGCCATGTTGGTAGTTATTTTTAAATGTTCTCCACTTACAAATTATTTTCCAGAGAGTGGAATGGCTGATTTGAAACTCTCTTGAGATCTTTTTTATATCCTTTCCCAGATGCATCTACAATCTGCTTTTTGGCTCTTACCATGGTGATATCACTCACATCAATAATCAAGAGCAAACCAAACTAAATGTCTGTGGTTTAAATAAGACAGGCTCCACCAAAAAGCTCTGTAACGATGTTCTAATCATTTTCACCCGATGTGGTGCACCTGAATCTAATTACAGGCATTTTAAATAGTAATGAACGTGAGCGTGGCCTAACTTTTTCCCTCAGTGGAAATTGGCATCTTAGCTAATTTCTTTTTTTAAATAAGTTAATTTGTTTCTTGTTTTTGCATAGGTGATGCAATTACATCACCTTTATCTACAGCTATAATTTGAAAGAAGATTTAATATTGATATGTTGATATTTCTTAATAAAGAACTAAATATTTAATGGGGTGTCCTAATTTTTTCACATGACTGTAATTATGTCAAGAAGCCTCACCAACCAGATTCAGCCTTGCAATTACAGTTGACAAAGGTAAACTTCAAATATGTAATTAGCAGTTTCTACTATATAGACAGGAACACACACTCACCCACTCTGCAAGCAGAAAATGAGTATGTGTTCTGTGTCTCGCGTTTCTCTCTACACCCACTCTGTGTTTGATGTCCATTTGACAATGACAGGTCCCAGTGGGCGCCCGCCACAGATTGCGACTGCCAGTACGGGCCAGACGACGAATGGGACAAAGATAACTTGTGTACAGAATCTCAAATGTGACTGATTTGCTATAATGATGGAAGGGCTTCCATCATCATATTGACACTTGGTGAATCATTACTAATTAATTATTTTATTAAACATTTTGAAGTGTGGCCATTAGTTAATTAGTTGCCATGGTTGCATGATAGACACAAATAAGGCTGGGCGATATCGCACATGCCAATAATCACCAAGGCGTCAGATGACTCGTGAAACATTTAGCCGGATGCCAGCTTTTCGGTACTATAGGGATGTTTATATCATGTCAAGTCAAGTATGTTACCCTCATAATTTGGTAAGCAGATTAGTAGTACAGCTAAAATAATAATGAGATGTGTTTTGTGACACCCAAAAGTTAATAATCTGTATAAACTTGGCATACCTTTATGTATATTAAGTTTGATTAGCGGAGCACACTGCATAATACTGTTTTGGTGTACTATGGTTTGGTATACTTCAGTGCAATATGCACTGAAGTGGCGGTGAAGAATGGAACAGCTCAGCTGCCATGACATCTTTTAAAAGAGGAGATCTTGTAGATAAACAAGGTAAAAAGATATCAGTGGCATGGCGGTACTTTTTGCAGTTTAAAGTCGGCACGTTTATTAAACATAAGGACATGTCAAATTTGTTAGATTACTAACTTTTGGCCGTCATAAAATGCCTCATTAATATTTTAGCCACACTATTAATCTGCTTTACAAATTGTGGGTGTAAATAAGCATCTAGTACCGAAGTACAGTAATGAAAATGTTTTGCCCATCATCAGAAGCCCTGTGATTATTGCACATTCGCAGTATAATACTGATGTGACATCGCCCAGCCCAAGACACAAGCAATGGGATGTTGGCTCTCATTTTTTTCTATTTTCATGTTCGTGCAATATGATATGTGACAATATGTGTAACTGCGAACACCAGAATAGTTTTCGGCTGTGTGGGCCACTGACCAAAAGTGGAGTATTAATCCTTTAAATGTTACTACCTTTTTATGCTTGAAATCTGTATTACATATACTTTGTTGATCACAATATATTTGCCTTAATTCTGTTTGAATGTGATGTAGCATGATTAGTGGACTATTGTCATTGTGCTAGGTCTGGTTCAGCACAGACATCCCACGTCTCCCAGATGTTCTGGGACTCTGCAAATTGACAGCAGCTCCCTCACACCTGCAAATAATGTGCAATGCCCCGGAAATCTGCTGTTTCATGGTAAAATGGTGGTAAAAGCAGCCTGCAAGAAGTTTTACCGGCACACCCTGGGCCACCTTCTTGGTATATTTTAGCCCCGCCCCCCCGAGCGAGCATTAGCTTTAGCTTTGGGTGGTATCTAATTTTTAATACCGTCATACTGTGCAGACAGTGTATTATTGTTTGGGTATTTTCAAATGAAAACACCACGGTATACCACGGCATTACTGTCATTGTAGATAGTTGTTAAATCTTTCTTCATACTGTATGATAACTGTAAAGTTGAGGGTGAATATGTGGATATCGCCAACACGGGAGTTCTAGGTATCACTAAGTAGAATGACATCGGAGCTTCCTGCATCAGAAGGGGAATGTTTTCTGTACCGGGTAATACTGCAGTTAAGTAAAGGTTGGACAGGATATTGAGATATAAGTGGTGCTCTGGCCAACAGCCCAAGGCGCACACAGTCGGATTCAGCTCACAGAGAGTATGCCTGGTCTCCATTTCAGCTTGCTAGTAGGGGAACATGCGTATGGAGGCAGAGAGGCCTGTGCAAACCCACGCGGACACCTGTGCAGGAACAGTGGATGTAAAACGTCTGCACACACTTACTGAAATGTAGGCAGGTTTTGTGACATAAAGCCAAGAATCAGGATAAATTATGCCTGACATTTTATCCATTTTTTTCATTTAAATTTTTGTCCTTCAATTATCTATTTGTTTTTCTCTTGAATTTTGTTGGTTGCAATGTCACATTTAAGATGGAAAAATGACATGATTTAACTTGTTTTGCATTACAAACACCTGAGATTTCAATAAGGGGCCTCTGCTTATCTACTCTGTTTATGGGCTGTAATTGTTAAAGGCAGAGATTTGATTGCTATTACACCCTGTTCTGTTACAGTCCTTGAAATGAAAGTTTAGACAACACAATTCGAGCTCACTCTCTGCCAGCCACCGAATAACCATCAGACCCATATTGTTTTCTTATTTCCTTCAATCTGCCTCACTTGTTTTCATGTTTAACCTCATTTCAGAGACACAATGTACATCAAAGATATGGAGGACAGAATGAGAGGATGAAAGAGTGGGAGAGAAAAGGAGTCCTTCATATTCATCTAAAATGTTTACATATCAATGGAGTTGATCAAAGATAGCAAATGCAGATTATTTTCCTTCAGTTGATGTGATTCTTTATAAAATCACTAGAAAAAAATAAATAAACATAATATAAAACTTTATCGACACTTTTCTTATCGACATCCCATCCAAGATGAGCTCTGTCTTATATGGTCTGCTTCCCTGGGGGAGGCTCCAGAATCACTGTGACCCAGCGCTCAACGAACACTTCTTCCTTTACATCAAAATATGCAGCAGAGCATTCCTAGCTGGGTACTTTGCACCAGCTGAACAATACCGATTTAGTCTCTTTTCCACTCCTTTTGACAGCTGCATCAGCTGTTATATAGCGTTACTCTGCTAAAAACGGGGACCCTCTAATAAGAAAGGTCGGCAATTCCCAAAGCTAACTGCAAAAAGACATTCAGCATCATTAAACAAAATACATTTCCATTAGCGGCAGGTTCAGAGTAAATACCACGACCTAACATTTTTACTCCTGTCAGTCATACTTGCAAAAACACACATGGACATCCAGACACGCAAAAAACCTTAGCATTTTTAGCATTATAATTAAATTCCTTTTTTATTTTTTAAATAAATACTGTACTGAGACATTTGTACCAGGACAGAGAGAAGCACTTTAATGATGAAAGATGAAATCCTATAAACAACATACACAAATCTAGAAGGAGCCCTGAGTAATTGTACTAGGGCTGTAGTGAGTAGTTCTTCACTCCCCATTCTACCCTGTGTCCCCTCCACCTCAGGAAAATACCTATTGAACCCAAGTATGGTAATCAGGGTCAGCTTACCCAAGCCAACTGCATTATTCTACCAGCTGTCGGCTGACATTTATAGGACTGGAAATACTGAGGTCTATGTGCATTATAACTTGTATGGGAGCATTAACCACAGTAGATAAGAATTATAACGAGAAACGAGCCTTTAAAAGCGATGCAGGGTGGTGTTACCATACACTGTGAAATTATGCGTTAAACCAGGCAGTTATTAACAGTGCAGAATAATCTTACCAAGTGTAGCTTTTTCAAATCCTTGTTTCTCCCATATAAGCACAGGGGTGCCAGCATAAGCCCTATGATTAATGCCTTTAGAAAAGCGCTAACTTGAATTGCTCCAGATAAAAACACACCTTTGAAAATTGCTATACCATGAAGGCAGTCAATGTTTCTTAAGTTAATATGTATGCGACAGGGATTAAAAAGAAACCGTCTTTTTTAAGATTGAGGTGTTGA
Source organism: Mormyrus iriodes (assembly GCA_011763525.2). NCBI lineage: Eukaryota > Metazoa > Chordata > Actinopteri > Osteoglossiformes > Mormyridae > Mormyrus > Mormyrus iriodes. The sequence goes on from JAAGVU020000002.1 coordinate 15,568,472, forward strand.
ATGAAGTGCTGTGAAGTTTGTATGCTTGATAGAGAGGTTCCACCTTACCATACTGAACAAAATGTCCAGCGGTAGGAAAGGGAGATTCTGGGCTGTTGTACCTGACAAGTGGATTAGCTGTCATCAGCACTGAGGTGCAGAACACTCAGCATCACTCATGAAATGCTATCTTCTGATTCACAGACAGATGGCCAATCCCTGCTGTCAAGCATTTTTTTTTCTATTTATTGATTAAATCACGAGAAAATGATAACTCTTGGTATTTGATTTTCATGAATCAAGAGCAGGAATTTGCAAAATCTGGGTGGTTTCAACATGTAATTCAGTCTACCTTCTTCATCTGGCCTGCAATGGACTATGAGAGCTACAGTATGAGGGTGAGACTGATGTCTGCTGCTGGGTGTGATACTGCATGTTTTACACCTTCCTTATGTTTGAGCTAAATATCCTTTGCAGATAGTTCAAGCAAGTCATTCACAGTTAAAAAATAATGGTTTTAACTGTATTTTATATAATGCTGTAACTGTAAAGATTAAAAAAAAACTGCTTTGGTTAAGAGTGCCAGACAAACACCTAATATAAATGTGCAAATATGCTTCCCTGCCCTCTATTCCTACCACACAGTCAATATAAACAAAAGCCTGGTCTCTTCGGTGTGATATGAGCGTTGGTGTCTTTTTCAGCAAACACTTCCACCTTCTTTGCAGATTGTCTGATGTGACCCTGAGCTCAATAGCTCACCAAAATGAAGGTCTCATTAAGAAACCATCAGATTTCGATATTTATTGACATCTGTGACTCAAAGAGCTGTTTCATTCCAAGCCTAAGAAAACAACAGCTAATTTGATGGCATGGAAAATCATTAACAGAGCAGCCTACACAACATGAATTGATTAGGAGTCTGTTTGAGCACAGAGAGAGGACTACTATTAAATTACTTTAGTTGGCTCAGCAGATAATTTTCTCCAATATTCGTATCGAATGATTGCCATCGTTATTAAACATGCATAAAATACCTGTGTCACCTCTATCATCATCATCCTCATCATGGGCACTTTTTACGAATTTAAATCAAGGGTCAGCTGACGGGTGGTAAAATACATCAGATGACAGTGGGAAAAGTCCTGAGTCTGAATAAACAGTGTGGCACCAGAATAATACGAAACCTCTACAAACATATTAAATTCTAAATATGTAAATTGCAGAAAGTCATGTGGCCTCACACCTCCAGCATTGTGGGTATGTCTCACGCCCTGGGCTCCGTGGAGGTGGCATGTTTTCCTTTACTGGCCTAACTGGGATCTCTCCAATGCCCAAAGTGTGCAGGTGTGTGAGCGAGTGTCCTGTGATGGACCGGCATCCCATCCAATGTGTGCGTCATGCCTGTGATAGATTCCAGGTAAACCGAGACCCTGTACTGGATAAGCAGCTCAGAACATAGATGGATGGATCGATACATAGATGATATAGATGTAGATCAAGGGGGTAATAAACACAAAACTGGACAACAAGCATGGATCATTTTGGCTTTCTATGTTAATGACTGAAAATAAAAAATAGAAAATGTCCTGATAAAAAATAATATTTCATTCAAGACAAAATCACCAAAGAGATGTACAAGAAATCAGATATAAGACTTTAAAACTTATAGCACACTGTAAGAAACGAGCCACTGGACAGTGATCATGTGAATTCTCCTAAAAAGTGCCGGCACAAATAGACCCACTAAGGAAACAGGAAATGACCCTCAGGGATTTTTTTTTAGCCAGCAGAAAGCATTTCAAACTGTGAAGATGAGATCCGTGTCTACGCAGATTAAATGGCCATAAAAATGATACTAGTGTGGTTGAACAACTTGAGCAAGCACTAATGATATATCTGCACAGGAGTGATGATGTGTGACATGCAAGTATCAGGAGAGGAATGAGGAAAGCGAGCCCAGCGGGCCAGTGGCAGTTTCCTGGAGATGGCTGGGTCTTCTTGCTAATTATATTACTCGCACAAAGACTGCGTCAGGAGGCCCAACACTGATTATTTGTCTTTCCTAGAGCTGCAGTTTTGTCAGTCAGAGTTACAATGGCTACCCTGTTATCATGGCAGCAGTCACTTCCGTGCCTTTCTGCTGAGCCACTGCTGTCATGACGGATATGAGTTTAACTTTAAGAGCGTCCTCATGTCCTCCATCAATACTGCTCCTGCACTGCACCTTTCTAACATCTGCGGAGGATGTAAATATCGCCATGGATGTTAAATAGGTTGAAAAATACATTTCTCCATGAAAACCACATCATGCCTTTTGATGAGAAGGCCAACAGTGCGGTTAAAGTGGTGAAGGACAGAACTGAACATCTTAAAATGACTGAATGCTCTGAGAAACTGATTATTTAAACAAATAGCCTGAGGTCTTCCTGTCATCAAGGCTAATGAGTGACCTTGAGCTGACTAGGACACTTAACAACATCTTGCAGGGCTTTGTGTGGACCAGAGGGCAGCAGAGTTGATATATTGGTGTCAAAAGTGCAAACGAGCTGAAGCCTGGCAGCCCCACAGGTGGGAAGTCAGTCCAGAGTGAACGCTGATGAACGCGCCTTTTGTACGACAGGTGTCAGACTCAGGACCAGCATGAGCGTGCAGGTGCCTATGCAGCCCAGCCAGCATTCAGCTTCCCTCGGTGACCTTGGGATATTACCGATGCAGTGGGCAAGAACAAATAAATACATTTTAAAAATGGCTGCCCTAAGTGTGAGAGATCAAGGTGTGATTCTCACCAAGGGCTCACCCCCACGGAGTCGCTACCACCTGCCCCACATTCGGAAGAGTAAGAAAAGGCAAAGGATTGTGAAAACAGATTTTGACACCCATGTGGTGCCTCACACTGAGGTAACGTGATACAACCTTAAAGGGACCTTCATAAGTTCCCTCTCCCCTGCATGCCTAGCCAAATAAGAATCTCACACGGCACATAACATTTTATAGCAAAAGCCCCGACTCCCTGCTGTAAGCTAGATTGGAAAACCTGGTCAAGGGGCTCCCATTGCAAGGAATGTTCATTGGTCAGAACAAAACTGTGTGGGACATGCTTGAAAGTGGTAAGTGGACAGAGTTAACACACTGACAGGTAGGAATCCTACCAAGGCAGAAATACGGGGCTATAGAGCTACTGCTGGTGTAGATTTGTGACTCTCATATATCCCACTGCTCTGTATCAGTCTAAGATTTAGGTATTAGGACTGTTTCATCCAGAGGGTGGATAAGGACCTGAAGAGAAGATAGACCTTAACACATGCAGAGGCAGACCAATGTAGACAGAATGACGATATTTAACTTCAGTGCAGGGATTACTTACATATTAAACAAAAATAAATTAGCAACGATGCATTCAATCTTAGTTTTGTTTAAGCAGGAGCGAACTGGCCTTCAGGAAGTGCATGTATCAGCAAAATATACCAAGGGGGACATACAAGGGACTTAACACTTTTGCCAAAAGAAGCTTACAATTTGTACGATTTATATAGCTGGATATTTTCCAGGAGCAACTGAAGTGAAGTAGATTTAGTTGCAGCAGCAGGGTCGTAGCTGGCAACCTTTGGGTTCCACGGTTGTGTCCTTAACCACCGATGTACCTGCTGCCCTCAGAGACACAGACAGAAGGGTGTGCGGTAGGGGAGGGTCTGTCCATTTTGCAGTTAGGAGGTGTTTCCATGCGGAGTGTTGCGAGCCTGGGAGCCAAGGCCGCCAGCCGGCCCTCTGCTCGCACCTGCCTTGCCAACTCCCCGTCCTCAGCCTTGACGGCTTCCTGAGAGTCCCTGAATAATACATGGGGGTTCCTCAATAAACCTGGCACTTCAAAAAACTACCGATTGGCTCTTTTGTTGTGATATAACTGGGGACAAGCCTTTTATTAGCTGGAGTTCTTGCTTAGGCGATTAGTTAGTCTTCCTCTGTGGTCTGACACAGGTTTTGCACGTTACCATTTTGCTCGTTAATAGGTTTCATCGAGAGATTCATATCTAAAGACTTATATTCATTTTATGTTAGCATCACGGAGTACAGAACGTGCAGAAACCACCTCTAAACCCACTTCTTTACCAATTTCTTTACAAAACAAAAGCAAACGTTCCATAATAAAAAGGGGGCAGTACAGTAAGAGCAGTTACTTAATACTTAGTAGTACTTCAAATACTTCTAACGTGAAAACAACCAGAATGAGAGATACCGAAAAAGAGCCTTTCTGTTCTGGTGACCCATCTCATACAGCTGCAGGCCTACGTATAGGAAGAAACAAACAAAAAAATACAGATTTTACCGAACAGATTCTGATATCCAACAGTCCTAGCATAGGAGAAAACCAAACAGATATAGTCCAGATCAGAGAGAGAAGGACGGAAATGGACTGAGAGAAAGATAGAAAAGAATGCCAGGCCTGCCATTGTTTTTTCAAAATTAGTGACATGGCAGAGGAAAGAAGGAAAGGAAGAAGTGACTGGAAGGGTGAGAGAGCACATGAGAAAGGAGAATGTGCACGACCTCATCAGAAAATACTCCAGTTTAACCCGAAGCCCCTGGTACACTCCAGTTAAGCATAATGCCATATCTACCATCTTGTTTACAGAATCCCCCCCCCCATAAGTGCCTCCTTCCACTGAGTGTTCATGGCAGTGCTTGACCGGCACACTCTCCCTCAGTTACATAATGCACAAGATTCAGCTCAGCGATGTCGATTCGGGTATGTGTGACACTGGAATATGTTATGATCAATTTAGGTTAATGGCCAAAATGCAAACCTGCATGCTGGTTCCAAACTATTTAAATAACATGAAAGATTCGAATGTGCAGAAAGTCCGTAAGCATGCAAGAGAAAGTAAAATGTAGATGCATGGAATAAAACAAAAATAAATTAATTTTATGTAAATGAAGGAAAACTAGAATAATATACTGGCCAAAGAATACAGTTGGAAATTAAAAGGATCTCACGGGCTGGACATAGATTTTGTGTTATATCCCTGTCTGTCTTCTCCCTGTCGTGGCCCTAACAGGCCACGCCTGTCACTCACGTATCCCTCTCGTCTTGCTTCTCATTCGTAACCCTCATGTGGAAATCACTCCCAGCTGCCTCTCGTTAGCCCCTTGTTAGTCTTTGTACTTATGGACCTGTTTGTCTCATCATCCCCAGTCTGCTCATTAACATCAGCCCTGCTGTTGCCTGTCTTCCTGTTTTGACCCCTCGCAGTCCCATTTGTTTCCTGATCCTGTTTTGACAATAAAGCCCCTTTCGTTCTCCTGACACCTGCCTCAGAGTCCTTCGACCCTCATGTCGTGATACTTTGGTACAGTCCTGAACTCTTTCAGCTTTATCGTTTTGCTTCAGTTCTCTGCCTTCCATCCAGCTGACTCAGCTGAGCTTAACGTAAAGGCCCAACGGAGGCCAGCTCTGTTACAACAGAATTTTAAGCTCATTACTAAAGGCAAATCCAGCCCACATCATAGTTCCTTCTACAGGGTGGCTTACACAAGAGATGTTCTCACTCTGCTCTGCATTATCAGTGTCACCATAATCACCATCACCATCATCATCATACATGCATAGCAGCTGGATTAGCAGAAGCAGTGGATTAGCATCCCAACCCATTATCCTCTGTTCATTTTCTCTTTAACACCATTTCCTTCCTCTCCTCCTATATTGCATTTTATAGGGAGAAAGGAAGCATTGTTTCAGTAAGATCCATCATTCCATCAGTGTAACGCATTATATAGACATACGATAGACCAATTAGACAGAACCAAGCTATGGGCACACACACCAACATAACCACCAGTTACATTATGTATGATCTCTTATTCTCTCATTGTGACCATAAATGATTCCAAATATAGCCAGTGCAGTCTATCAATAAAGTATGTTGTCTGCCACGCCCCCTTTTTCCTGAAGCACATCATTAGCTGCCTGGCAGCCAAGCCGGGCCATTAGGGAAGCTATTAGCCACAAAAATGCATCTATAGACAAGGGAAACAGCCACAACTAATTACCTTGGATTTGTCACTGATAATTTAGTGCTCAGACATTTCCCACTTTTAAATGTGCTGCTGCTTCTGATTTAGTTTCTGTCAAAGACCCCCGAGTTTCCTAAAGTCTCTAAAGGGCCCAGCCCCCGAGCAGGACCTGCTCATCTCTAAGAGCTAATAAAAGCCAAGTAGCTGACGTGTATGGGCGTATAGGACCAGAGGAGGTGGACCCGGATCGGTAGACAGAAGCGCACTCGTGGGTTCTCACCTGCACTGGAGTTCAGTTCCTCATTCTCGGACTCTGTTCCATTCTGGCTACCCATCCCATGCAGGCTGTTCATCGCCATCAGCTTCATCTTCTGAAGTTTCATGGCCTCCGCCATTGCTGCAGCTGTCAGCCCTGAAGCCAGATAACAAAGTGAAACACAGTGCAGCTGCTGGGAGCCAGGGGCTCTCAGAGAGCCTCGCACAGATGATCCATCATTACATATAGTGCACAACACAGACAAAATTACCAGTAAACTAGCAGTGCATGATAGTGGGATAAAATAAACAAATCTCCCTTTAAGAACCATAAACTGAGACATTTTAATCAAATAGTAAGAAGCCCCCTAAAACACTACAACAGAAAGAACACCAGCAAACTTAAAGCTTGACGGAGGTAATACATTTACAAATCAGCATACCGGGCAAGCAGTTAGCACATTACAAGTAACTCTTAAGCAAGCAGCCATGCAGGACTGAACATGAGACTTTCTGCACAAAGACCCCGTTCACCAGCTTAGTACACCTGCTTATAGGTCTCCCCCTAGATTCCTCAGTGTCTTCCCCAAACACCTAACTAACCTTCTGAATAACCCTAACAAGAGATTAATGGTTACACTTTATTTAAAACTGTCTGTTATAATGTACCACGGATACCTCGATAATGAATTACAATAGTCGGTATAAGAATTAATAAAGCATTACAGCATCTCAGCCATAAGGCATGATAGTGTTGATTATAATACTCTATAAGCTCCAAGGAAGCTCTCATCTATAATGCATTATAATGGTCGGTATAAGAATGAAGGATGCTTTGTACAGCTTTATGAAGGTATCTATAGTGCATTATAGAGGAGAGCTTTATAAAGCATTCATAATTCATAATAAACATGGATATAATGTGTTATGCGTTTTTACAAATATTTATAGCCATGTTTATAAAACTTTATGAATGAATTATAACGTGTTATGAATGTGATCATAGATTCTTATAGACATGGCAGTCATAGAAAAAGTTATCTGATTAACAAAGGTCATCTGGGTTACGTTTATGCTCAGGGCTGGTAATCCTAACCATGGCAACACTTCACATCACCTTATACCAAGGCTGGTCCCTTATGCTACCTCCCGCTGGCTCATAACACATACCACACTACTAGTATGTAATCCACAGATTCAGTTCTCATGACGGTAAAGTACAGTATGTAACACAACCAAGCTACAGGCAAGATAAAGCAGAAACTTTCTCCAGTGTGTTACCCCCCGTACCACACAAAAAAATATTTCAGCTTTGGCAATTTTAGTAACCTAGACAACCCACGTGCATCAGTTCAATAATCCCATTCTTGGAATGCCATGATAATCATTACTAACCTCTACTAACTTGTAGTATCCATAATTCTTTAAGTCTTTAACTATCTTGACCCTAATGTTTTCAATCAAAATGTTAAAAACGAAAGAGTGAGAACAGACAGTGCCCTGTTGCAGTGATGAGCGACACAGTGAAAGTGGGTGGGAGGAGCCAAATGGATGGAATGGCTCATTACATGCTCAGACGCCTTATTCTAACTATGAAGCGCTCATCCCCCCAGTGTGTCAGCCACTAAGATCCTTTCTTTCATCTCCCTTAGAAGAGGGGAACAATATGCGTCACTGTCAGGCTGCACATTAGCATTAGCAAGAACGACCTCAAACAAAAAAACCACCAACAGCCAATAAAGGACTTGTGTGCATCACTTTGATCTTCTGGTAACAAGACCCCCGGTGTTACCCCCCCCCCCAGCCCTTCTCCCCATTGCGTGCCTGCTGCCCATTTCACCTCATGGCAAGTGATGGTCATCATCAGCGACGGAAAACCAAGTGCACATTCCCCCTTAGCTGATTATTCCCATTCCGGCACACAAAGCCAGGCAAATAAACATGCACATTATCGTAATTTGTACAAATAAAGACATGGAGGAGGGGGTTAGATGTAAGAGGAATGAGGGCCCTCCGGGGAGGAGAGGGAAAAGGCCCGCTCCGTGTATCTCAGAGCCTGAGAAGGCCACTGACGTCTCCGGTTAAACAAAACAGCCCTGTGATTGATGCTTTTTGCCATGAGTTAATTTAGCCTCTCTGTCTCCCAGGCTGTCAGGGACACAGCTGCCTCTGCAGAAAGTCTCCCGTTGCCTCTCAATGAGATTTCTCAGTACCTGGACGGACCTTCAGGAATATAAGGTAAAATAGCTCATACTGATCAGTCGCTACGCGGGGGAGGAGCTGTGTGAACTGCTGGTGCTTCCCGTCTACTCGCGATTATCATTAGCGTGGTGCCCCTGATAGGGTGACAAGACATCGCCGGAGGTGGGGTCCTTATCAGTGAGAGCAATGTTACACTATTCAAGGAAAAGGAGTAACGTTACACATTTTACCTCTCAAGGCACACAGTTATCAAATAAACATGCTACCTTATCGACCATGAACATTTGTGTTCATTGTTACTGGATCTCCAGCTACCCTGCAGAAAATGTATTACTGCTGTATGGCCAACTGTGACATTTACATATTGTTCAACACAGCATTCTGTCATTCAGGGATATTTGTTTAATCTTCTTCTGACATATTTCACAGTTTTTTGGGTTTTTTTTTGTGACAGCAGTGACTGAAGACAAGTATGTTAGACTCTGGGATGATAGAGATGTTTTCCCTAAGCAATTGGTGCAAGGGATGAACTAGGGATGCCACGGGAAACGGCCCCTAAAATTGCACCACAAGGGGCAGTGTTACAGGGAATGAAGGACCCAGTGTTTAATATAGCCCCTCCTTGTCATTCAATTCCTCAACATTATGGGCAATCATTAGCTTTACATGAAATAAAATAGGTGAAATAATAAAGTGTTTCACAGATGGTTAAGTACTATAGCGTCTTTTGAAAACTGATTGGTTCAGCAAATGAATTAGCATCAAAAAAATTTCAAAAACTTCAGAGGCAGTGGAAATACTGTACTAAAATGAGAAAAAGGACCAAATATTTTTGCAAAAATTTAAGTCATTTCAACCCAATGGCAGTAATACATTGCCGTCAATAAGGTAACGTCTCGGCTAGATGGGGCACGTGGGTGAAAAATGAACAACAGTACAAACACATTTCCAGGTAGCCTGATTAGAGCAGTACAAAGCCAGTCATATATTTATCTAGTTAACTAAGCTAGATTTCTTAATTTTTAAGCAATTCTGTTTTACTACAGCTATATAAAATATTTCTGAATGATCTAAAACACAAAGCGAAGAAATGCTGTGTTATGATAAGCTTGGGATTATCACAGAGACCACATTACCCCTGTGGTTCTCCTCTCTGTAATGCATTTTCAGTCATATTATCACCCCCCCAACACACACACACACACACACACACACACACACACACAGACATTAAGACTGGTAAAAGGCCCTAACTACAAAGATGACTTCATGCACCTCTGGTATTTTCATAAAGCAGGCAGATGGAAAAGTCCCTGAGTGAAACTGGCAGTCACCGTGACAACTATAGTGCCTGTTCCGAGTTGGAGCCAGAGACCAGAGAGTGTCTACAATAAAGCGAGTGAGGAGCATCGCTACAGTTTCTAGTGCTGGGAAGAGTCAGTTTCCATTACCAGGGTGTAATCCCTGTCTTACCTGCATTGAAGATTGCCGATAGGATGAATTACAGGCAGGCAACTTCCTTTCATGGAAAAACACAAACTTTTCCCAGTGTTTAAAACATTAAATTCTAGGATTTTTCATACCACTCCTTCTGTCTTTTTGCCATAGTGTGACAGTCAGAACAGATCAGTGTGAAGCTCTCAGCAGAGGACTATTGCTGCTGTTAGTACCTGCAAATGGTGTTATTCACATTTCCCAGCATCTTTGGTAACTGCTCACACAGTCACAGTTACAGTGATACAGAGCCTGTTCTGGGAAACAAGTGACTACCCCGGAAAGATCATCGTCTCTTATGTTACACGGACTCACGGAAATCCGCAAGCGGCTCTGTGGCTTGGAAATTCGCCCAGTGCACTGCAATACTTAGGACTGAAGAGGGCGCCTTTTGTCTGGTTTCAGGGTCACAGAGTTGCCTGGTAAGCACTGGTCTGGCATGGTGACATGACAGAGAGAGCTGAGAGAACAAGCTCAGATGGGAACAGGTTTATTGACTGAAACGGCATGACTGACAGCAGGCCATGTAAAAACAAATCCACCAGAAATCAATATATGGACGTGTGGTTAGAATTCTCTCTGTTGAAGGGATTCCTTCTGAATATCACTGTATGTTATACCTTTGTAAACATAAAGTTGTGAAACTGGACTAGAGCTGTCACGATTACTCAATTAAATAACTTATTTTTAAAGCATCAATTAAAATTTGCCTTCTCAATTACACGGCAATATGGCGGAAGGAAGATGGTGCATAGAAGGTGAGGGTCCAAAAAGAGCCAAAGCCTCAGCTGTGTGGAAGCACTTTGCATTAAAAGTGAATGAAAATGCAGTCGTCTGTCAGTATTGCAAAGCAGAACCAGGACTGCAATGCAAATACATCTCAAAGGAAGGCATTCGGGTTTGATGGACTCACCCCATAATACAAGGCTGGCCAGAGATACATGCCATTAGCCTCTGGAGTAACCTGGGCTATCTTTGTCATCACTTTGAATTAAATTATTTTGCTTAATTTACTTTCTACTTCTGTCTTCACAATGTGATTAAAAACCTGTTATTTTGATGTTGTGGGAATAATTTTTTTGGTCCCAACATGGGGAAAATAAATTTTATAATAATCTGTGACTGCAATCAAAAACCATGTATTTTGTTTGGTTACTTATGGTTAAGGTTGGGGCTGGGTAGGGGTTAAGGGGTTGTTGGGATTAACGTTATGCCTATAGAAATTAATCAACGTTCCCCACAAAGACACAAATACAAATGTGTGTGTGTGTGTGATATAATTCTATCATTTATGATGTCAGTTTAGATCTACAGTCTCTTACGGAGTCCCTGGGAGCTGTGACGACCCCCTGTAAGGTAACAGGGCTGGTTGGGGTTGAGTGTGACACGCACACCGCAGCATACTGTGTGACCCCAGCGTAACGCTAGTCTTGTCCTAGGCCCATTTTGGTACTGGCTAGTTAAATTTGACAAGGTCCCCTCCCCTTCATAAATTTCAAATCCAGATTATTTTAGTGCAATTGCCTCCTTTGATGTAGAAAAAGTACAGAGGGGAGCATCTCTCCGTGTACCGCGAACGGGATTTTATTGACCTGACGGACATTTCTATGCACGGAGTGTCCAGCTAACTAGCCGAGCAAGCACAAAAATATCTAATTACAATTCATGTCGTCAAACATAATAAGACATAAACCATCCTTCCTTTCCATGAATTAAGGTGCATGAAGGCCTGAACAGGAGTCTGCCTTTCTAAATATGCCAAGATGGTTTTTTGAGGTACATCACCCATCACTTTGGCCAAAAAAATGTTTCAAAACAATGCAGTGACTAGTTAGCTTGGCGATAAAGAAATGCTTCAATTTAATAAGCCCTGAAGCGTGACAGCATTATGAGGAACAGAGACTAACACTCCAAAAGACCTCATGCAGTTTCAGTACCAAGCAATGTCCTCCACCCAAAGGATCGTTTTACTGTATGATACTGTACATGCAGACTCTGAAGCTCAGTGAGACAGCCCTCTCTGTAATGTGTGGAGCCCGTAGGGTGTGACTGGGAAAGGGGAAATAATCCACTTATCCACACCTCCTACTATGCCCCACTATATCTCTGACATGCCCCCACCTCACAAACCAGCAGAATCTTGAAATGCAGCCCATTCTCCAGGCACAGGGCCTGGTTTCGTTAAAGGTTACAAGTTCAAGGCCCTACTGTTCACAGAAGCAGTGAAGCGCAAAAGACAGACAAAAGCTGCTGTAGATACAGTATTATCTGCTGTGGCTCAACAAGGCAACAGGGGGCACCGTTTTAGAGAATGTGCACTTATAGTTAAAGGGTTGCTCATTCAAAAAAGACCAGTTTTAATTCTGACCCTAGTACTTAATCAGAACTGAAATAAAACAATTCAGAATAATTTATATAGGTGCATACACATCTGTGATATCATCCAGGAGAGCTGATTCCTTCGGTCACCCAAAGATTAACGAGCACTACAAACTGCTGCTGGCTGAGATTGGCTGCTATTATGTCTACTATATGACTCTACTGGCATATCAGCCTATGAACATGAACAGCCTGCTCACACAGCACACACAAAAGACACAACGCTGCCCCCCCCCCCCCCCCCCCACCCCCCCCCACCCCCCCCCACTCCTCTCCCCTAGCCTCTCACCCACTCAACAGCTTATCGATAA
>JAAGVU020000002.1:15586363-15631809 GCA_011763525.2 Mormyrus iriodes
AATAATAATAATAATAATGATGATGATGATGATGATGATGATGATGATGATAATATGTGCCATGAAATGTATTACAAATTAATATTGATTACTGACCCCATATGGATGGCATTTCTCCAGAAAGCCCTGCCTTCTGTCCAGGTCCTCAGGCTTCCTAATGTCATTTTTATTGTTATGAGGATTGACTCTGCCCACCTTTAGTCCTTGCTGGTTGTCCTTTTTTTTACATTCAACATTTCCATGCACAGCCAATGCACTGGGGCCTTTCCGAACAAAGTAAGATGGCTAGGGCCAGAACAAACAGATAGATGAAGGATGGAAAGAGAATAGCCAAAATTACATCTAGGAAATGATAAAACGTGGTTTCTGCAAATATATGTGTGTGGATAATCAAAACAAACAAATATATAGGTTATTTTATTTCATAATAAATTAGAAAATGCATTTAATATTTTTATTTATATTTTTACTGTATTGGCATAACTGGTCAAAATACGTAAGTTAATATTTACTTTCATTGTTCTACAACACGACCAAACACTGTCCAGGAAAGTGCTGTTTATAATAAACTCATAAACTTGATTTGCAGGCGAGGCTATGCCCACAGAGTGTCACTTTGACGATCTCTGTTCTGGCCATAGCAGCTGCAGCCCAAAGGTTGCTGGTTCTTGGAGTCCCAGGAGAGACCCTGCACTGGACCTGTTACAAAAAGTACTTAACCTAAGGAGATCCAGTTAGCCATGCAGTCATTTCAATGGATACAACTGTAAGTTGCCTTGGATAAAAGAACCAGCTGAACAGCACAGTATTTTTTCTGACAAGGAAATAATTTAATCCAACTAAACATAGGGAGTAATATAAAGAGTAACAAAAGCGATCTAAGACAACATTAAGGTACCCCCCAACCTGGGTGATTAGGTGATTCCCAGTACAGGCTTCCCCCACTATCCAAAAGCAGAGCATTCCTGTGAAGCCTTTCGTAAGTTGAAATGAAGTAAAGGGAAGATGCAATTACCATTACTTTATATGGGAAAATATTTTGAGTGTTCCCAAACCAAAAAAAAAGGCAATATACCAAATTATACCAAATAACACATAAAACCTAAAATAACACAAACATATAGTAAAAGCAGGAATTAAATATAGAGCTATATAAAGTAGAAATAATCTATGCACAGTGTATTTTTATTTCCCAGAATCAATACAGTCATGCATCGCTTAAAGACAGGGATATGTTCCGAGAAATGTGTCCTTAGGCAATTTAGGCAATGTGCCATAGTAAGCACATCATAGGGTGTACTTTCACAAACCTACATGGTACTACACTCCTAGGCTATGTGGTATAGCCTAGATAACAATAATTATAAAATGTACTGTACAGTAAATACATTAACTAGTAACAATGTTATCATATATCAATATATTATCAGATATCATATAACATTATATATCACATAATATTATCATATTCATATATATCAAGTATTATACACAGTAAATACTTAAACTACTAACACTATCATCTATCACTATAATATTATCATATATATTATGCATTATGTACTGTACATCATATGTGCTATACATTTATATGACAATGGGCAATTTGTCTACATCAACACCACCACAAACACGTGAGCGATGCGATGCGCTGTGACATTACGTTGGCTGTGATGTCACCAGGTGATTGGAATTGTTCAGCTCCATTATAATCTCATGGGACCGCCATCATATATGCGATGTGTCGTTGACTAAAACGTCGTTATGTGGCACAAGACTGTATATCTATAATTGGCTTTCCGATGAAAAACTCTAAAGGCTATTTCCGCTTTTATTCTTTTTTCGTAAAAAATGAAAATCCTCTTTGGATTTCTTTTGGTTAGTGTGAACGAGTACTAATGTAGGTCTTTTGTAAAAGCGAAGTTGCGTAAAGCGAACACTCGTAAAGCGGCCTGTATAAAGATTTCTCACAAGGAAGAATTCCAGAATTCAGATACCATATAATACAGGAAGGCAACTGGTTGTATCAACAACCCTATTACCCCTTCCTACATAGCAGATGTTGCCAACTGGTACCTATCATCCACCTAAATACATTCCCTGGGTTATGTATCTGAGAACAGTCTCCAAAAATCTCAACAGAGGGATGTCAGTGTTTTTACTGTAATCTGCAGATATGGAGCAATATCAGTATTGACTTGTGTCCTCAGCCAGGATGGACTTGTGCCTGCTGGGGTGTGACCTTTGCTCATGGGGAGGTGTGGTCAGCTGAGTCTTCGGGATAGTGTAGCTCATCCCAGCTCCATCCTACTCCATCCCACAAGCTCTTGCATGCCTCTATACCACAGCATCGACAAGTTGGAGGGTGGGGGTTGACTGTGGCTCTGCGGGGTCCCAGAGGGTTGGGGGGAAACAGATGGCGGGGCAAAGTCATTTACACTTTCCCTCCCGTCCTGCTCAAGAGGCAGAAAAACCTGTCAAGGCAGGTGTCCCAGCCAATCAGTCTCCTCCAACTCCCAGGTGAAGCCAAGGCAGCCTCTGAGAGCAATCTTACACCAGGTTACTGAGCAGCGCTCAAGCTGCACGACTTTCCCCTAACACGTCCTTCTCAGTTTCGGTCAACAGCTCTGAATGAATATTCATGCCCAACCCAAACACCTGCTATGCTTTCTGCAACAGTGGGCACCAAATAAGAAGCTGAGCCTTCAGGGAAGCCCCACCCTCTCCGTTGAGTGACAAGGGGACGAACTATTCCACTGCCTCAGTCAAGAGAAAAAGCCCTCATACTCTATCTGACATTCTTAATTGATGCATTTCTCTCTGATGACCTAACATCAGTGTATTGATGAATTGCACCTTCATCCTACCACCCATCAATCAATCTTCAATATGCTTAATACTGGTCATGCCATTCATTAAGATGAGAGAGCATATATAGATTGACTGACCACTCCTAGGAAAATACAGCCACCATATTTCTATTCTTCTCATTTTCCGCCTCTGTCCATGCCTTGTGACAGAGCCCTGTGATATACGCCAGTCTCTACAGGATGGGTATCGATAAAATGTCCAGCTTCTTTCCTACACTGACTGTGACACCAAGCAAAGATGAAGATGAAAATGCACAATGACAGACCCCGCCGATCTTACTGGTTTGGAGCATGGTAAGTGCAATGAGGAAATGAATATGATGAGGCTGAAAATTTGCCCCAGGGGTCATCAAAGCCCCACTGGATGGAAGACTTTTTAATTATTCACTTGCTTGCTTGTTTATTATACTATTTACTTCAGTGAGCAAAGAAGCTCCGTTCCTTTAACATACCAATGAGCAGCACGCAATTCCTCCATCCCAATGTGTATCGGTGTCTACATGGTGTCCAGGCATAGAGGACCATGGTCATCAAAATCAATGGTGGCAGCCAATACAGCAAGCTCATGCCACCCCCCCCCCCCACCAGCACATTTATCTCCTTAGATTACATCATTCATATTATACCTCACCAAACCACACTTATAACATTGTCATGATTGTCTTTCAGCCACCAAACATACCTGTAGGGATGAAACGAAAAATGAAAATTTTATATTACGAATATAGTGACCAAAATTATCAGTTATCGGTATTGTCACAGTATTGTTGAAATTTACTGAAAATGTTTAAAAAGTACTGACACGCAAATTGAAATTGAAAAAGTTATATATTGAAAATGATAAATAAAATTAGCGATACTATGTGCTTTTTGTTTGCATGAATGTTAACATAATAACGTAGCCAACAGCTTATGTAAACATATGAAAAACATAGCAAATGTACATTAACATTAAATCACTGTCTTCTGCTATGTTCTCACTGACACGAAACAAATCCAAGTTGCACACCTGTGTCTGGGAGACTGTGGCTATCTCTGGTTGATGTTGGACAATATTTAATGTGAGTTTTTCAAAACCTGGTATTCAGCCATGGTTTTAATGACAATTAAAATTTGAAACGGTAATACTAACTGTCTGGAATTTTACTGTGAAACTGATAACCGTTTCATCTCTTTACACCTGTGACGATTACTAAAGCCTCTTATGAGTGAGAAAGGATCACATTGGAACAAATTCAGCCTGAACAGTCCCACCCTAGAAACTCTGCCTGAGCACACCAGGTGTTGAAGACACACAGGACATTTGACTCCAAAGAACGCAACACAAAAGGACAAAGAGGTTACACTAACCTCCTTACTGTTACTTAGCCATGAAGTACCTTTTGACCACATATTCTTGAAGTTGATACAGGCAACATACTTGAGCAGCGGTGTAATCCTTACCCCCAGAAACCACTGACGAGTTAAAAAGGGTGTTTTGTGTTGTGAAGCCGTCTCACCGTGATGTCTACTCGGATACAAGAAAAACCAGCAATCACCAGAGGCATCACAGGCAAACACCGCAACAACATCGCATGTCAACTTCATTGACACCCATATCCCACCCTGTGGAATGCCAATAGTGACGTCACTTGCTCTAAGCCATCACCCTGCAGAGGGAACATGCCAACCAAAGGCTGAGGCCTTGCGTGAATTCAGGCGCTCTTCCTTCCCTGACAGAAACACTCCTTACAAGCTGCTCTGGCTCTCTTTGGTCACATCCCATTGTGACCTACTAGTGTCGTCGACTCCGCTTCCGAAGTGTAGCCTCCTAACATTCCTGAATCCCCTCTCAATTAGCGAATGATTCGCACCTTGAGCACAAAGTCAGGTTTCCACCTAATGATGCGAAAGTATTATAATTACATGACTGACTCCAAGGGAAACCAGTGCACCCTGTGGTTCTGGATGCATTTCCCAGCCACATCTCCAGTCAGTCACACTAACCCTAAGCCTGCCTGTGTCTGAGACCAGTCAGCTTCAGGCCCCTCGTGCCCTACCTTGATTCAGCTTTAGTCATGCTGGCACCACCTGGTTCGGACACCAGCCATTTGAATCCAGGAGGGAATGTGTAGATTGTTCCTCACTGAAACACTCACAATCCCAAAACGCAGATCTCTTTCTTCTCTCAAGTTAAAATTTGTCTAACATGACCCCATGTAGCATGAGTTTAGTATAAGCGCCTGGAATGACTATATACAATTCTGGAGACCCAAAATTGAGCCTGACAATAGCCATTTTGTTTCCACTGTTTTATAGGATGCTAAGGTGACGGATCACCCAAGAGTGAATTAAAAGATTGCCTCTATTAGGCTCTCCTGTGGTAATATATTAAATATTTTACCCAAAGCAATATACAATTTTCACCCATTTTCTGTTTCTTCTTTAAAACTCCCTATCAACAAGCTTTGTCGAATATCCTCCACTAGTGTGGAGTGAGGCGCAGAGAGGGATTTGGCGAAGGCATCAGGCTGACACTGATGTGGTTGCTTGTTCTGGCTGAACAACCACTTGGGGAACAAGTTCCACAGCTAAGTAGCTTAAACCCTGTTATTCCCAATATATCTGACGAAATTGGGGCTCCCAGAGAAGTAGCTTTGGACCAGGCACTCCCCCCAGTTTCATAAGTGCCATTAGGATCAAAGGACATGTCAAAGGAAGCTTCGGAGTATCACATGCTACGTTTTCTGAGCAGGCCCCGGTGCTACTCGCTTTTCTTCCCATCCCAGCTATTCGTTCTCTCTTTCTTTTCCTCTTTATTTATTTTAGACAGAACAGGATTTTTAAAAAATTAAATCAAGCCCTGCTTCCCACGAGAAAAATGTTCCTGTGGGTATTTATTCCACTCGCCTATTATTGTTTGTTATTATTTTGACTGTACAATTATAGTCCAGCTCTAAATCAAGTCTGGACATAAAGCCAGACAGAGAAAGAAAGGACAATCACTTGAACAGTGATATGGGACACACCCAGCGGCCTTTCAGAATGACAGAGCTGAGCCAGATAGTCTTACAGGAGATTGTTTTCGTTCTTTTGAGAACAAGATGGGAGACAATTCTTCAAAATCCACCTGATCAAGGTTTTATTTGGAGGCGCTCTCATTTCTCAAACAGTTGTTATTTTGCCACACCATTCATTGTTCCCGTTATTGCGCCAGACCATATCTACATCTCTGCATGTTTTTGTAGCAAAGAAATCAGGTAGAGCTGTCACAGTGGACAATTTTAATGGCAAAGCAGCCATAATGAGCTAGTCAAAGCCAAGTAACCACATTTTCTTTCTTTGCCACCTCTGGTCATTCGAAGCATGAAGCCGCCATCTCGAACGTATGAGACCGCAGAGAGCACCACTCGCACCACAATTAATCTTCAACAATGGCGTAGCCTGGATAGTGCTTTTATCAGAGGGGTGGTCACCAGGGACACATTGACTGCTTGTAGCAGCTGCAAAGCCACTCCCAGAAAGGCAGCCAGTCTCCTGCATCGATCTAACCATGAAGGGCTTGCCATGGGCCATGCCGTCATGCTGACAGACAGTCTGCTGGGTCTTTCCTGTGGTTTCACAGGCAGTTTGCTTGTATCTATGAAGGCTGTTGAGCGATTGTCTCCAAATACTCACTGCCTCTTGCCATTAACTTCCATTAATACTAGATTTTCTGAAAGAAGCACCATAATTAGGAACGAGAAAATACACTGGGACATTTTCATAAAGTTATTCAAATTAATCAAGCACACTAACGGTTATACAGAGAAAAACACTCATAAAAAGGCCTGTTTCTAAAGACTACCTCTTTGTCTGTTCTGAGATAGACTTCCCCAAGTGGGATTTAAACTTACAACCTTCTGGTAACGCACATAGCTCTGTTGCTGGAATATAAAACTATTCTCTGGAAAAAACAGTACCTGCTACTGACAGATGTGAATCACACACAAAAAAAACTCCTTTCCCTGCCGTTACCACGGTGACCTTCACCTAATCGATTTCCAATTACCGATGGAGAGCCTTAGCCACTCAGAAATGACCCGCCCCCCCACTAGGGGCTTATTGGAAATGCTGGAATGTTGGCCATCTGTTTGACCAAGAAAGCTGCCGATAGGCCTGTATGCAGGAATGCCAGCATGTCAGTGTTGGTACAGAGACACACTAACGGATGGGCACACCTAGCTGCTGGTGCTCTGTGTGTACCATCTCTCCATAAATGAGCCATTATGAATGCTCAGAATGGAACAGCTCCATGTGGCACAACAGCACGTGCAAAATTATGTTTCACAAAGACCGTACATATGGTACCACTTTCTCCACTAACAGTGCAATCTGACTCTGTTTTCTCTGATACATGATCCACGATAACGCAGCCTAGTGCAGGATTTGACCTTAATTACTGTCTGTGATCCATCCAGTTGTGTACTCTATCCATCCATCCATCTTCCATCAATCCTGGACCCTATCCAAGACAGCAGTGGACAGGATGCCAGTCCATCACACGACATGCCTGCTACTATTTTATCATAAATGAACTATAACATTTGGGATGGCATTGTGACTCAGGTTGTGACGCCATAGCTCTCTGCCTGTGGAGTCAGTATGTTCTCTCCTCGTTTGCATGGGGCCCCTCTTGGTACTCTGATTTCCTCCTAATCCAGATGCACAGTGTGCCTTTAAATGTCTCACTGGTAATTAGGATGAGTCCTGCGAGGATTTCCCTTGCTTTGTGCCCTGTGTTTACTGGGACATGGTCCTGGTGATGGAAACTGACACTTTACCCTGTATTCAAAATGTGTATTTTTAATGCGTAATTATACGAAAGATCACAGACAATTAACCAATAATTATTTTAAGCGAGTTTGTTTGCAGGTGATAAAGATAGAAAAAAATTCAATGATCCAAGTAAAAACAGGAGCGCCAACAAAAATACATACCAATGTGTGAATATGATGTTTTTATATTTCTGTTTAGTAATAAAAATCTCACATCCAGAGTTCAGATGTGCGGAAACAAAACACTCAAACAAGGTTTCTTTCAGTTTTTCGCAAAGCCAGAGAGGGGCTCAGTCCATTCAATAGTGGCACAGAATGATGGGATTTCATTCCTCCTTGTCCGGGCCATTCCAGACAAGACAAGCCTTGACAATAAGTCACAGTAATGTTCCTTTCAGGCTGGCAAAGGAGAGCACTCCCACCCAGACTCACGCAGAGACTCTAGCACACACACATGCACACACAAACACCGCACAGAAAATGAAGCTCTGCGGAAATGTGCAATGACAATCTCCTATTATACAGTGTCTCTGACAACTGTGTCTGACTGTTTAACAAGAGAAACTGAGAATATGATTCTACCAGTCTAAGGTTTCCCAGTAACGAAAAAAAAAAAATCCTTTGACAGTCTTTTTTAATACGATACATTCATTTTTCTATTGTACAAAAATATTTTAGAGGTGCTGCTTTAAACTTGAGAGTACACAGTCTACTGTGTAAATGTTTTAATTGTTAATAATAATATATTATACAGTATGGCAAAGGAGGGTACCAGTCCCCAGAGGTTCCAGCTCTAGGTGCTGCCCCAAAAAGCCTGTCCAGGCTTAGAAAAAAGAGCCAGTTCTGCGTGTCTCTTCAGTGAAATCTAGAGCTTTCCCCATATCGGCCCTGACGTGTGAGATGTACTGTTCTGAAAACCTGACACTAGTAACTACCACACTATACTTGAGTCACTCTTTATCCAGAAACACCACAAAAGTTTGTAAACTGTACAATTTGAAATGCTTTTTTCAGCATTTTACATTAAACGAGACATAACTTGCTATTTAAAAACATTTTTGAAAATACATTTTCATAACTAAAATGCCCCTTTCTTTAACTGGCGTTTTTATTGACCCATTAAATATTAAGGCGCATATCGTTCGGTATGTTCTGGGTCACAGAAACTGGTTCCATTACAGAATCCACTATTTTTGGAGAGTGTTGACATATATAATGCATAACACCAAAGGTTACCAATCAGGTGAACAGCTTCATAAATGCTGTGTACCGCAATGCTTTAAAAGAAACTGTGCAGAGGTTATTTACCTGGTTAGCCTGGTTTTAGGCTGTTTTATTTTGTAGACTGGAGAGAATTGTGTGGCAGTACATAGCCAGTAGGGGGTGTAGTGATTAAGGACCACAGGGCTTCAGGTTCATTTCCACCGTGTGATGCTTCCCTTGACCAAGGAGAAGTTAATTCAAGGGGTAGGTTGATTCAGTAAATCTATTCAGCTGTATAAATGGATAAACCTGTACTGAGTAGCACTGGGGGGATGCAATTGTCTAAAAGTAATTTAATCATCTTACTGAATATTTACTGTGCGCATACTGTGTAAAACATTCTGGGGAGAGGACCAAGAGTCATAACACACACAGCATAAAGAAGGGGAATTAACTCTGCTACAACAAAGTCAGTTTAATCCCCCAACAGTTCAATTTATAATTTAATTAAAATGTAATTTCTATCAAAATTGACCTCAAATGTGAAATCTGTTCATATTTGTTTACCCCTTTAAACAAACTAAGGGCAGTCAGGTGAAATAATATGCCCCATGGTATATTACTGAGCCTGCAAACTTTTCAGCTACGAGTCCAGTTCCTCCAGCCCTGCCTCAGCACGGGAGCTGGGGCATCCAGTGCCATTTCAGTACAGATCACAATCCGGAAATAGCTTCGTTGAGGCTAAGTGTCAAAGAAACAGTCATTACTCATAGAGGAGAGAGTGGATTTGCTCTGTAGCATCCTTGCCCCGACAGACAGACAGCCAGTCAGTAGGTGTCTCCAGACCACTGGATTTCACAATAACTTCAGCAGCAGCCCAACATCACTTTGCAGCAAGCAACTCACAAATCATAAAACAGGTACAGGCTCATCTAACTGAAAACAGACAGTGTGCAAAAGTACAGATCAGTGACTCGGACCAGGTCTCTGGCTCATGAGGACACAGCCAGCTCGTCATTATGCCGGTCACCAGCCCACACAGACACACACCGTTGACGGTTTAACACAACTGAGGACATGACGGAGAATAACAAAAGTACTTCCCAGTTTTTCCCATTTTACAGCGTGTTGGCTAATGAGAGGCAACCTATTCGGTGTGCAATCCTCGTTCAGGTGTAAACTTTACGACTGGTTATATTACGGCCATAAAATATTTCAGCTGTGATATATGATCAAAATCCAACTTCTCTGCAATGCAGGGTTGTCTTCTTTATTTACGGTGTTGTGTTTATTTTTAGGGAGCAGTTATGTTTCTGGGGCTTAAATACGTTTTTAGTACATCGGTATTCCTTTGTCTGGTCTGACGTTGTTCTTCCTTACTGCTGTCTGTTACTGTTGTTGTGCACCTTTGACTTACACACTCAAAGTGACTCATCCAACTGAGTATTTCATTGAAGAGATTCTTTATAAATCAGTCTTGTCCACCTGCCTGTACTATTTATGTTATTCCTGTCCAGCTAAATTTGTCATTTGTCCATTTCAGTCCAGTCAATCAGTCTTCGTGTCAATATAGCTCTGTCCACCTGTCAGTTTATGTCAGTTCATTTTTCTGTACCCTATCTGTATCAGCCCTGCCCACCTGCCTTTACCCCGTCTGTCTGCCCTAATCCTGCCAGTTTTACTTTATTCTGTCGGTTAACCTAGTCCACCTGCTTTCACCCTGTTTCTCTGCCTTTACCCTGTCTGTCTGCCTGGATCTGTTAATCCTGGTAACCTTATCTAACCCATTATGTCTATGCTAACTTTGCCAGCTTCCCTGTACTTTTTCCTGTCTCTCTGTCCATATCACCAATGTCTGCCTATTTATGCTTATTTTGCACCAGTACTATCCATTAAGGCTGCTCAATAATGGCAAAAATCATAATCACAATTACTTTAGTCAATATTACGATTATTTAACATGATTGCTCATTGGTTTTTTGAAATATCAGGCATTGAACTTTTAAAAAACTTGTATTTTTCACTGGGGATTTCCTTGAACTCTAAATATAATTGAGAAATAAATGAAAAGAGACTAGAAAGGGGTGCACTGGATTTATGACACAAGACAAAACAGGAGCATCACTGCGAAACCAGATGCAGAACAATAATTGTATTATCTTGACTATTTTGTTTTGATAATTGTTGGAAGCCAAAATCATAACTGAAATTAAAATTCTCTTTATTGCCTACTCCAACTATCCATAATCTCAAGTTCCAATTTTTATCTGCAGCTGTCCATTTCTGCCATGAGCTGTTCAGTAGACAGCTCTGGGTGACAATCCATTCACTCCACTTGGACCTTGAGGTGACAGACCCCGCACAGCTGGTGAACCTGTGAGGGTCACTACAGACAGCTGTGCAGAGCTTCCTCAGGAGGCATGCCTACAGGAAAGGCTCACAGAGACATTAGCTCTAAATTTGTACTCTTACAAATGTAAGAATTGTTGTCATTTGTTGTTGTCATTTGTTGTGTATGAGTGTGAGGTAGAAAGCAAAGAGATTGGAAGAAGAGACTATTTCACAGATGTACATGTGTATAAATGTCTTTCAACATGAGTCAGTGAAAACACGTGCGTGAGCGAACGCACCCGTGTGCATCTCGCATCTCCTTAAGTGTGGAAGACTGAGAAGGGCCAAGAAGAAAACAGAACTGTAGAACGTGTGTAGCAGAAAAGGTGGGGGGGAGGGGGGCGCTAGAAGAGGGAGAGCGGTGAGACTCACAAATGTGTTGATGTGAGTATAACATGCTGAAAACCACTCAGATGTACAATACCCTCAAATAATTTGAAAAGAATGTGAAAAACATACACTTAAGACAGGCTTACACAACATGGCCCGTAAACACAGCATCTGTGGGCATACATTCTATAGGCACTACCAGCAATAACAGCCTGGTTGTGGTATCTACTGCTATGCCGAAGCGTCCTTCTCACAAGTCAAACCACGGGCCAGCAACATGTGGGGGTGGGATTCGAACCCAAAATAATATTTTGCCTGAAATTGATGGGCCTACAACATGTGGCGGTGGGATTTAAAGGCAAAACTGTATTTTGAATCATACCAAGGGCTAACAACAGGCTGAGGGCTGGATTAGAATTTTGTTTAGGTGCAAAACAAGGACAAACAATAATGCTGAGGGTGGGATTGGAACCTAAACCCATGTTTTGGCCCAAACTTTAGACGGCAATAATACTGGGAATATTCAGTCATTTTCCCGGCTCAGAAGGGACAACAAGCTTTGTTTGCATGTGTCTGAGCTGCTCCGTGAGAATCATCCTGAGCTCCCCAGTGGGACCGGTACATAGAGAGTGCCAGAATCTTACCATTTTTCTTTTTCAAAAAGCCACATAAACCGCCCGGGATTATGCAGCTGTAAGCAGCAACAAATCCCACTACTTCAGCTCATGGTTTGTTGCCGTGTCACCACAACACCAACAGACCATAAGGAAAGCCAGAGAACGAGGAGAAAGAAGCATGCAGAGCTCAGGAGACAGGTGGAGCAACAGCCCTTCCCTGCTTTATTTATAACCAGTTATGCACTACAGGGACACAGGGCAGGAGACACCACGGTCACCAGGGGGCGCACATTCCCACTACCCACCAAGCCACCATGCCTGCTGCTTTTAGCAAAAACATAGTAACATAATAATAATAATAAACCAAGATAATAAAAATAACTACATACGGTACTGTACTGTACTGCGAGCCAATGAACCGCTGAAGCCACACAATTCCACAAAGCCACAAAGTTTTCCTGAGCGTCACAAAGTAGTGAGTGCAGTCGTTATAATGAACCATTGCATTTAGCCCGAATTTTAAACAAACTACACTTTATGGCAGTATGTTCGTCAGGACGAGGTGTCCGTAAGGTGGACATTCTTAACCCGGGGACTGCCTGCAGTATGGAGGGATGCGAGTGCAGAAGAATTAGCATAAAACAGACCGAGTTTGTAATTTCGCCTAGTAAAATATTGGGGGGGAAACGGGAAGTAACTCTCGGGCTGTTAACTGTGTGCCAGTCGGACTCCACGGAAAGATCGTAATAAAGCGATCCACAGATATCCAGAGGGGAAGTGCGTCTCCCGATAGCCCCCTTCGGCTCGCTCAGATCCCAGCTCCGGTTACTGCCGAGCTTTACTGGCACAAGAAGCTCTATCTGCATTATCAAAGCGTTAAGAAAACTATTATATGTCTGTAAACTGAGTACATATGAGTATTGCTAATAATACCTAACAATACTGCAACAATCTATACGCCCAATATTAAAAAAACACACATTTATAATTCAATACCTGATCATTCTCACACATATTCTAATTGCACTTTGAAAGCCAGAGACCATGGAGTTTACTAAACTGTGTTTAGTTTTGGCATCTCTGGCATCAACTAGCAATGAATCTTACATCTCCATCCAAACCCATGATTACCGTTCTCTGATCTTGGTGTCAGAGAGCCTCATTTCAGATTGCATAGATGACTTCTCCGGTGTTAAAATTCATTCTCTGCCGAACTCTAAGCACGTCCATTATGTAAAAGTGAAATGGGTACAATTTAATTGATATTGTAATTGCAAACAGAAGCATTTAGTGAGCTAATCAATACACAAGCAGAAAATAACACCACAGAGCCAGCACTGCACTTTAGCATAACTTAATTATGGGTGCCTCTGGCTGGAAGCGTGTCTGTAAGATGCCACGGTTGCACAAAGCGAGGATCAATTGCCAGTGAGTTTTTCCTTGCTGTAACATAGACTTGGACTTTAATTGTTTCCTCTTCAAACAAACATGGAAATGGAACGCCAGCGAGTAACACTTTGACTGGAGATCAATCCCTGCAAGACACGGGAGGGGGGGTGTTTGACTAGCTAAGCTTTTTAATCTTCTTCTTCAGTCTGTTAATGAACGTCAACCCATCAAATTCCACAGCTATGTCACAACCCTCGCCCTTCAGCAAGGTCTCAGCATTGAACTCCTAGTGGCTCCACTCCAAACAAGCAGCCAGGCACAGCAGGACACACAAAGACATTAAAAGGTTGAATCACACACTGTAATGAGATATCTAAATCTAGTTTTTGTTGAGTCATTGGTGGATTGTGGGTAATATTTTGGCTCATAAACAGAAAGTCCTCCTGACAACAGGTTTCCTTTGACTAAGGACAAGACACACCTAGTAGATGTTTAGCCTGGGACAGGACACCCCCCACCACCACCACCACACATATGCAGTGGTACAAAACTTCACTCCGCAAGTGATCAAACTGACTCCGTCTCCTGGCACACAGGTACCATGTCTGATCTCCAGCCTGAGGGCTAAGCTTCTTGCTGGGAACCATTCCAGCCTCACCACCTGAGACTGTCACACTTTTTTTTTTAATTTGTGCAGCAAGAGAACTAAATCCAGGAAAGAAAACTGAACCTGGGGGACAAAGAAAGAGGATCCTTGGAGAGGGTCCTCTCAGCCAGCCGGTCTTTATGACAGATTCACTTACAACAGCCTCAGGACGGCACAGCACAAGCTTAACACAAGGCCCAACACCCATCCATATTGGCAACACTGAGTATTGGGGGATAATATTTTGTCATGTTCCAAACAGACCCTTATAAATTAACAATACGAGGGCAGAGTAAAATACTAAGTCTAAGGCCGCCTGCTACACTTGGCCAGACCTGCGAGCATGTATTTTATTTGAACGTCAAAATAGAATAGCATTTTAGGTACCTCGGTAGTGTTAACTTTATTATTCCATTAAAACACATTTAAACTAAGCTGAAAATGAGAAAGGGCGGGAGAGGGTGCGAGAGAGAGAGAGAGAGAGAGAGAGAGATAGACAGACAGAGAAGGGGGGTGAGGGCAGGACAAATGTTTTTTTTCATTAGGGCACCTTATTACAAGATCCAGATGGTCCTGTCCACAGAGGGGAAGAAGGGCCATTTAAATATATAAATAAATAAGTATCTGCAGCATGGCTTTCAGAGGTACTCCAGATGGGCAGAGCCAATATACGGGCAAAATTTAGCCAAAAGCAGGGGCATGAAATGAGCAGGGGGTGGATAGAACAGGCCCCCCTCTCCACTGTGGGTCAGAGAAACAGCGGGCTTCAGCGAAAGGACGTCTGATCGGGGGCAATAGTTTCTATCAATCCACCACTGAGAAGGAGCTGCTGTGCCGTTTTGTGTGCATGCATGTGTGACTTTGGCCAGGCAAATGGAGCGGCTGCACTGATGGCAGATCAAGGGGAGGCACCTTCGTTTATAGAGGACATCTTCATCTATGAAGCAATTCAAAGTGGATCACATAAGAGACGCAGAAGACCAGATCCGTTACAGAAAGTGTGCAAGATAAGGTAAAAAAACTAAACATAGAAAGAGAATAACAAAAAATAAAAAATAAATACCAGCCTAATTAAATGCAATTAAACCAGCAGAAGATTTTTAGAACTTTTTAACTAATCATGTTTTGAACTTAGATTTAGAAATGCTTAAGGTTAGAGCACACCTGAAGTCCTAAAGGTTAACTGTGGTCCAGATAATGCCTAAAATTCTTAGCGTGAACTTCGGGCCCCACAAGCTGACCGGCTCCCAAGGATCTACGAGACCTGCCAGATCTGTATTCTTTAAATATATGAATGATAAATTTTGGGCATATGCAATTTAGAGCCTGTTTAACCAATAAAAGCACTTTCAAAATCATCCTAAAAGTTTGGGCACCGGTGCTGTGATTTTAAAAGAGGAGTAATGTGGTCCTCTGTTCTTGGTACTTGTTACAATTCTAGCAGAAGCATTGTAAAGCCTTGCAGCTGTCTGATGGTGCTTTTGGGAAGGCATATCAGTAGAACATACACTCAGAAGCGATACACTTAGTGAACATGTTTGTTCAAAAATGCCTTTCAGCTCTATAAAGTCCATAAAGTATGAAGCAGATAATGAAAATAAATTTAATTCCAGTTATAATCATCCATCCAGTTTCAGTAACTGCTTATTTACAAAAGGTGGTGATGATTCGACACCTGCTGTAGGAAGCATTCACTGGCGATTTCGTCGGTAATAAGCAGAAGCAGAGGCTTCTTTGTCGTAATAGCTCGGTGTTGGACACAGCAGCAGACTACGCGCATGACGCTGTCCATTGAACAGGATTTCTAGCTGGAATGATCGGAGAAATCACTAGAGAGAATGAAGCCTTTTGGGACCCTTTAGGAAGGAGGCGAGCAGGCAGCTCTCGCAGTTCTGTCTCTGGGTTTTGATCCAATGGCAGTTAAATAAACTTACTGAGGCTTACTGACACCAGCTGCAGCTTCGCTTGAGCAGACAGCAGCGCGTCAAGGCTGCTGCCGGGGTGTGAGATGGAAGATATGTCTCAGAGCTGTCACGCTTCCTCAAGGGCGGCCAAATCGACGCCTTCCACTTTCCAAGGTCTTATCGGCTCCGTTCCATTCAGATTTCCAGAAACACTTACACCAAACGTTCCTTCAATCCCGGCACCTCACCTTAATGTTTCCAAATAAATTGCCATGAAGCCTTTAATTTCCAGGCGTCTGAGTCCGTGATAAACACTCTCAGATGATAAGTGAAGGTGAATTGGCCTTTATGGCATCGTAAAGGAGCTGCCGGTTTTATCAGCACAGCGGCACGCTGTTTAGCTAATGCGCAGATGTCATTATACCGTCCCGAGGAGCAGGCCGGCAGCTCGGGCTCCTTCCCCGGGGCGAGGTTTTGTTTACGAGCCGGTTACTTTCAGCTGATGTCAGGCTGCAGGACCTGCTGAGCGATTTCAAACAATCACACACAAACCATTAAACCCCTGTGTAGCGTCTGTCCCTCTCACACACACACACACACACACACACACACATGCAGAAGACATAAGGGGAGATGGGAAATGCACACTTTATGTCAAAGTGTGATTATGTTTTGCATTTGCAGCATTGAGGCCACCCAGCCATTATTAGTTATTAGTTATGTTCTCCCCAAACGAGCTTGATGGGCCGAATGGCCTCCTCTCGTTTGTACATTTCTTATGTTCTTATGTTCTATGTTGTTATATCAGGGCTGCCTCTTCAGTTTCTGATTTCAAAACTAAACCTAAAACATTATTTGCTTGAAAAGTATTCACATGCAGATTGTCTGAATTTATGCATATTATATTATTTGCTTTACTTTATTATTAGCTTGTTTTATTGCTAATTTCCTTTAAATCTGAATTAAAGACATTTCTTTTCCTTGACAATTTCCCTGTCCTTTCCTCCTGCACTGATTACTGATTTTTTTATGTATTTATTTATAAGTATATTTACTTGTTTGTTTTATTTCTGTGCAAATCGACCTTGGGACTATGAAAGGCGCTATATAAATAGAACTTATTTTTATTTATTATTATTATTATTATTATTATTATTATTATTATTATTATTAATTTACTCTGTACAGCACTTTGATCAATGTAGATTTTTTTAAGTGTTTTCTAAATAAAATTTACTTACTTCCTTACTTACTATGTATTTATGTATTAAGGTGTGTGAAAGTAGACACACTCTCAATAGTGAGTTACTCAAAAACAAACTGACATATAGCACGTACTTTTGTCCATGGTGACATACAAGTGACGATCAGATAGTCCCTGGATCATTTGGGGCTTAAGAGTTTTACTAAAGGGCCTTGCTCAGTGACAGCACTTAAACAGTGGCAGGATTCGAACGGACAGTCTGATGGATGGATGGATGGATTCTGCCATTTGCACCAGGCAAGAGACCCATATTAGCAAACGATAGATGTGCCTGTGGAGCTTTGGCCGGAACCGAAGGCGCATGGATGGATTTGGGCCTATCAGCTCTGATGCTTAATGCAAGATGCAAAATGTGAGGACTAGTGAGGCAGTATAGGAGTGTAAGACGCTGTCAGAAAATGAAAAGAGCATCAGCTCATGGAGAAGGCCGTTCTTATTGCGGTAAAACAGCGAAACGCAGCAGCTTCAGGTGACAAAGGGAAGCCCTGTCATACCTTAAGAGGGAAGACTTCACTTGTACTTTTACAATAAACAGCCAGCTGAGTTCTCTTTTGTGTGACTAAGAGCATCAGCGTCTGAAGGGGATTCTGTTGAGCACAAATGTCCAGTGAAGCAGAAAGTGGCAGCAACTCAAGCCATTGTCCACCTCGCAGCTCTCCCCCCGCCCCATTCAGCGAGTGGGCAAGGTCGGCGTTCCTGATTAATGCGGAGAGCTCCGGCGTGCGTTCGGACGAGTGTAGACCGCCGGGCATCTATTTAATCACATCCCTCTGCTGTCCGTCCCTGCGGATGTGCGACAAAAGACACGAAACCACCCCCTCCCCCCACCTCCCTGCTTTCTCTTCGCATTTGTCCTCTGTCACTTTTAATTATGATAATTTTTCAATTTAAAATGGCTCTATTGTGGTGACATGAGAGATCTAACATTGCCAGAAAAGGGTAACCTTGAATAGCAAAGGCCACTGCATCAACGACAGCAGACCTTTATACTGAACCATACATAGTATGATGATCTAGTAATAATAGCAAATGCAATGATAGCAATAGAAATATTACTAAGACTAAATGTATTCATTCTTATTTTGCTAATATCAGTTTGCTATCTAATTATTCCCTGTGACCCTGTAGTGGATCTGCCTGCTGGAAGGTAAATGGACGGATGGAACTATAATTTTTTTTCTCCTTGCCATTCCCATAGAACTCCTATACCTTCCTTAAAAATCCATGCTTTACAAAAGGCACCTTATTTTTACCCCAGCACTCTTTCCACATTACGCACTTTCTTCGCCCAGACTTGACCGTACATCCCAGCATCCTCTGTATCTCCCTGACCGGTTGGGTGCACGATGCATCGGTGCCTGGCAGTGGAATCCCTGGCCCCTTGCTCCTCTTATACCTTATTGTTGTGGCTGCTGATGTCATCACATTTCTGTTTTAAGTGTGCAAAATCAACAGTTTATCCCTGTTCCTTTCCCCTCCATCAACCTTTCTTTCCCATTCTTTTCTTTTCTTCTAGCCTCACAGCCCGCTGGCCCAGTGGAGACCTCTTGCGCCTGGGCCACAGCTTAGTAGCTAACACCACCAGTCTCAAAAATGGCACTTCGAAAAATTATATTTTGGGTCTGCCTGAGGAGCGAAAGTAGGCACTTCCACCACTGGCCTCTCAAGTGGGACACTTCATTTTAAACAAAACCAATGGCTTCCATAACATGTAAAAGTGTTGTTTTACACATCGATTTGGACAAATTGGGCAATGATAAACAAACAACTTCCCCACATTGAGAGTGACAGTTGCACTGCTAGGAATGGAGCTGGACAGAGCCATCAGCGCGTGTCACTGGGCAGGCCTGCCGCTGGACAGAGCCGTCAGCCTGTGTCTGTGGGCAGGTCAACCACTGGACAGAACTGTCATTGTGTGTCACTGGGCAGGCCTGCCTCTGGACAGAGCCATTAGCCTGTGTCACTGGGAAGGCCTGCCGCTGGAGGGAGCCCACAGCGTGTGTCACTGGCCAGGCCTGCCGCAGCTTCTCTGGGCTTATTTCATCACATTCATGTCAGACAGACCAATCGCGGAATACTAAGACTGACCGTTATGCACTCTCTACTGGCACACGCTGGGAGATCTACTCCACGCGGGGACTGTGTAACACTGACAAAGCTTACTCCTTAGCTCCAGTTAGCCCACTCACGCAGTAGCTGATGCTCAGGCCTTCTGCTTGCCTGCACTTCAGCCTCTCACGTCCTGCTCACTCTGGCTACCTGCCAGCACTCGGTGCTGCCTCTTATAGGTTGCTAAAATAGCTGGTGGTCTAAAATGCACCTACCATGCAATAATTCAGCTGCTCGTCCTTGTACTGAGCAGTAATTAAAGTGCATCTATTAGTAAGGAATGAATCACACATTTTTTTTGTTCTATTACATTATCACACTGCTCTCTTATTTTCCATAGTATCAGCTTGCCAGGGCTGGTTAGTTAGTTTTATAGGCATGGGCTGTGACTGATGCATAATTAGCAAAGTACTTCCTTAAGAGAATATGCAGCAGAAGTCTCAACTCCTCCAGGCCTTCGCAAACCATCGGTGCGTCAACAACTGCAGCCGAAAATTGGTTCAGTTAAATGGCGGAGATATCATTTAAAGTCCGCAGCCGTTATTAACATAATCATCGGTATACGGAATGTTCTTGATCACAAGTAGGCCGATCTTAATCACTGCTGAGCAAACCAGCTTGAAGTTTGTTAGTCCCTTGATGTCGTAACTAAATCGCCAGTATACCCCTTCATACTCTACCTGCTTCAAGAATCCACATGAAGGCAGGGAGAAGATGTTATCTCCATGCATATATTTAGACTCAGAGCCCAGCCCAGTCTCACATGAGCCCTCAGGCAACAAAGTTACATACTCTTTTATGACATGTAATTTGTGTACAGAGCTCTGGATAAGGGCAGCACAGCTGAGGCCTACAGGAAAGCACAGCAAAGGCA
The DNA here is from genome assembly GCA_011763525.2 of Mormyrus iriodes. Lineage (NCBI taxonomy): Eukaryota > Metazoa > Chordata > Actinopteri > Osteoglossiformes > Mormyridae > Mormyrus > Mormyrus iriodes. The sequence continues at coordinate 15,606,757 of JAAGVU020000002.1, forward strand.
GGTAGAAGGCAGACAGGAGGATGTGCCAACAGCTTTGTGAAATCTGTCAACTACATAAACAAGAGTCTAATATGAATAACAAGTCTGCACTATGCTATTTACAGAACAACATATGTTATACCTGGCAACCTGTTAGATAATGACTAGTGGTAAATGCAGAGAGTGGGGAGTAGAGAGTAAAATCTGGCAACCCATAATACACTGGGAGATGCCGTAACTCTGAGGGCCCTTCAAGAATAAAGCTGTGTAGCTGTGTAGGAGCCTTCAATGTCAGGGAGACACAGGATGCAAGGTTTCATTAAGTAACATCTGTGGAAAAACAGGATGTTTTCAGGATCTATTGTTCGTTCCAAAGACAGGACATTGTTTTATCAAACAATACAATCCCAGCAGCCTCTGAACATGAAACAACTGATCTCGTGAAACTGTAATATAGTGCAAACAAATAGCCTGTCTAATATATGCAACTTCAAAGATATGTTTCGATGTCTCCAAAAATATGCAAACATTGAGCATGAACAACAAAATACTCCTACTTAAATATAGATATACGTGCACATTCAGCTCCTTGTGAGGATGTATACAAAGCAAAATTTGGACTCCACATGAAAAGCTCTGGCAGGCACTTCTGCGTACAGATAACAGGAACCATCAGCAGGCAGAACATCTGCACCCGCACGCGTCATCGAGGGATCTCCTCTGCAAACCTCCAACAGGGAGAATCACTGGAGTCCGGTTAAAAATTACAATGCAAATGATCAGGCGCTGCCCACAAATGCTTCTGACAAACCAAATCACCAGCTCCACAGAAATAAAGTGCATTTCCAAACCATAACTAGACCCTAACCCCACCTCACCTCTAGCCTCTGATTCCTCTTGACAAGGGGGCTGGACTAGGTGTTTGACTGACAGCAGGCTGAGGCATGTGGGCTGTTGGGACAGAGTCCGCCCTGCTGACGCGAGCCACATCCTCAGGCCGGCAAAATCTAGCCGACTAATGAAGTCATCTTCTCACACGCTCGCTAATGCATCTGCCGCTCACGGATCTTGGGGTCTTTCTCTTTTTCATATAAACTCTCTCATTAACATCGTTGCTGCCTTCTACAGATACAGAGAGTTATTTGGCAGTGCGACGCAATCCAAGTTGGAGTAATTAACTGGGGTCTGCTCGCGGACAGAATGACTGGCCCTGTGCGAGACCAAAGCCGAGACAGCAAGCACAGTGCGCAGTGGGAGAGCGAGGGCAGAGGTCTATTAATGAATCATCAATGCCAGATCAAACCACTTCATTTAATTAAAAAATATGTTGCTTTCCACATAGACAAACGCAACATTACACCCTAATGAATATTGGTGCTGGGGTTATTATGGGATGGACTAAGAGGTAGCAGAGTACTTATGAAATGAAATTCTACAAATGGGCTATTTAATACCACTCAGTTTAATATATCTGTATACAGCACCTCTCCAAATAAAGCTGTTCTAAAGCACCATATTACAATTAGACAATTGAGAGAAATCATGTTAGTGACTAAATTACAGGCAGAATGAACAATTAACTATGCACAATTTAATCAATCATTCTCATGAAAACAGAGGCAAGAAATCACAAAATCCATGTGTAATTACAATGAACTGAAAATGCTCTTGCAACCACGTGCCAGTTTACGTGTGTGTGTGTGCGTGTGTGTGTGTGTGTGTGTGCTGTTTGGCATATAAGTGTGATTCTTCACATGTCCATATTCAGTGACCATGGTTAATGCCTGCTGTCTAAACTGCTCTCCATAACTACAGGACTGGAAGTCCAATGCCCCCCAAGCTCCCTTTAGAATTATAGAGAAAGCAGAATTGCCCAGTGACCTTCCAATCCCAACAATGACCAAGGCCAAAGTTTTCTTTTAGCCAACGAAGACTACCTAACCAATACCCCCCCCCCCCCCACCCACAGCAAAGACCTCTCATTCCCAAGACACCCAGATTAAATCTGTGACGGCATAAACAAAGGCAAATCCATATGACCTTGTCATTCAGTGCTCCTCTGCTGTGTTTGTCTAAATAAACTCACGGCCTGTTGCTCACTACTGGTTTAATATCTCAAAGTGTTTGCACAGCTGCAGAAATATTACATTTAAGGTAACAGGCAACGAGTTGAATCAACAGTCGATTTTTTTTTAGCAACAAGGCTGCTCTCCTGGGGAGAATGGTGACCTAATTCTGACTCTTTTGCTGAAAAAAGACAAAAACAGAATTGCCCCTTTACCTGTACAAAGGGTACAGTTTACATGACACCGTCTCACTACCCTAGAAAGGAAATACATAAGAGGCATTAGGAGAAAATTCTGTCCACGATTAAATCAGCCATCAGCAGCTACTTACCCCAGAAATGCCATAGTTTGGTTTGTTGATGTAAAAAATACAAATAACAGTTGTCAGAACGAAACTGTGAACACTTGTGTTGCTTGTAATCATCTTAGAAGATTGTGACCCACAGCAAGGCAATGGAACAGAACAATCCGGATGCACCAGGCAACAATTAGTGATGGCTCAGAAAATGAATGCGAACATTGCGCGCTCGTAGGTTGTCTGACAGAATCACTAGATCGCACTCCGACATCCTTCTCAAAGAAAATCACCAAAAACTGAGCAGTTCATTACAGCAAATAGGAGCATTCATTTCCGCAGGGCCACTTATCCAAGCGAGCTCAGCTCATTCTCCACAAAGCACAGCTCAGAGAGGCAGGGGACTCCCTTGACAGGGTGCCAGTCTATCAGGGTTCACATACACCCTTTGGCCAATTTATACACATCTAAACCATGTGTTATTGGACTGTGGGAAAACGGAGCAGGAAGAGGAATTAGACGGAGAGGCATCGTTATCACAGACACAGAACAGAGAGGAGTCAAAGCCACAGCCTGGAAGGTGTGAAACCACAGCGATACCGACTGAACCACTGTGGAAATTTTATTGTTTTTTCAAGTGGTACATGAGGGACACAATGTTTTGAAGGTCGCATTTCTCAGTCATCATTCCAGACTGCTGCCGGACACACGTTTTTACGGTACTTTATCAGATAAGTACATAAAATGAAGTATATGGTGAGAGACGTCTGCTCAAAACCAGATTGGGTGGCAGTAACTCATCAGAGAATGTTGTGCCACTGTGCATCTTGGGAAATCAGTGCCCTCCCAGGTTACCCTTCTGGTACTAATGACACACCTTTAATTTAACACCTTCTAATTACTGTTGACTATCACCTTGTTATAGCTGAACAACCTCAAAACCAAGTCAGAGTTGGACTTCAAATAACCTTCATTTGTGTCTCGCTAATTAAAAAATAATACAAAAACACCATGCAGAGTGCAGTGAATTTCAGCAAAGCAATTAGCCATGGAAACACAATAAATGAACAGACAGCTGTCTTCACTGACAGTGGTCTAGACGCTTTGTTTCCACGAACAGCTCTGAGGTCCTACAGTGATGCGGCCCTGCGAGGCTAAGTGCAGGGGCGGTAGCAGCTACTGTATACTCCTATTAAACCAGATAAATCATCATTCACTCTTGCACAAATCTGTGCATTTTATTAGGCTGGTCAGATAGTTTCACACTGCATCGGAGACTCTCTGAAGGCTATATGGGTAGTTCTGTGCTTGAGATGTGCAACTAAAAGCTATTTTGACTGCTCCTGTACACTATGCTTTCTGTCTGCAGTTTTATCTCCAGACACACCTTTCTGGCAGTTTCCACAGGCAGGTTCTGAAGGACTTGACAGGGCATAAGTTGAGAAAAGACCCAGAGCTCCATCACCACCCGTTGACATTCTCTAGCTTTATGGTTTCGCTTCCATCTCAGATGCATCACAATGTCCTCCAGACCATAAGGCTACCGCTGTGCATGATTAAGACTGGGGCAGGAGATTACCCGGAAGGCCATGGGGAAGGCCATGGTGAAGGCCAGGGGGAAGGACACGGGAAAGGCCAGGGGGAAGGACGGGGGGAAGGTCAGGGGGAAGGACGGGGGGAAGGACACGGGGAAGGACACGGGGAAGGCCAGGGGGAAGGACACGGGAAAGGACATGAGGAAGGACACGGGAAAGGACATGAGGAAGGACACGGGGAAGGACACGGGGAAGGAAACGGGGAAGGAAACGGGGAAGGCCCAGACGTCCAAAGTTATCCGTTTACAGCCCCCTGGCTGATGGGCCCCGGAGACGACACAAAACTTGTAACACACCAGGCCGTAAAGACACACGAGAGTGACATGTTAATCATCCAATTTGTCAAGATAACAAAATAAAAAGACGTTCTTGGCTTTGCACAACATGGGACGATAGAACAGACAACCTGATAGAGCTCATGTCATGCGTGCTTAGCGCTCACACTGAAAGACAGTGGCATAACTAAACACACGTCAAAGCTTATGCTTAACTTCCTCATTCTTTTTTTAATCAAGCCTGATTAAAGGACTGAACACGCCCCCAGGTACCAGGGGCACATTCGCTCTGTATGATCAGCCTGAGACAGGCGAATTAACAGCAAACAGTGGCAGTAAATACCACTGGTCTGACACATGTTGTCCAATACCTGCCTATAAATCATCCTACACGGACAATTGCTGTATGAACCTACTGATTTATGAGCCTTTACAACCCAAGAATGTAACCCTGGCCGCATACCCATCTGTACCCCCTCCCCACAGAACCATTAGTGTGTAGTCACACCCAAGAGCTTGGTAATGCTCTTACAGACAAACCTTTCAGTTTCCTCGATATTTGTGCTCTTTCGGCTCGCTAACGTGCAATGCTAATGCTAACACGCAATGCTAATGCTCACACACATCGTTAAGTTGAGCCACCAGTATATAAAAGAATATACTGTAAGTAATGTCATTAAACCGTTTTATCGCCAAGAGGACTTACGGGCTGCAGGTCCAAATGGAAGCTGATGTGCAAACCCCGCCTCGCTACCCCAAAAACTCATGCTGTTAACGTGGGGTGCACTTTTCCTAAAAGTGACATCATCCCTTTGTAGTAATGGAACAGTCCAGGGCCAACCATTGGCAGGCTGCGATGCATTTGTACCATGCGATTGGCTTGTCATAAATTGCCGTCATTGTCAGAGGCCTCAGTGATATTATTTATTCCTTTGGCAGATGCTCATATCAACACCAGTCATTATGAAAATATGCATGTGTGTATCTCTAGCAGGCAAATGCGGCATTAAATCAGTCCGGTTAAATAATACTAACAGCCGACATGGGGGGACCGTGGCTGGTGCAGCACTCTAATCGCCACATATGGTCAAAGGCGCCGTAACACGGAACTAGGGCCCAGAGACCATGGAGCAAGGGGGGGTCAGCTCGGGGGTAAGCCAGGTCAACCACCCCCCCGCCATAGGGAGCTGACATCACATCAGGAGCCCTCTCAGATCGGCATACTGTAGGCAGACATCACGCCTCTCTGTGTATCGTGCCACCCTCACGCCACCTGCACCAGGGTCACCCGCCCAGAACCGTGATGCGTTATTAAGGAGCACAGTGGTAGGCAGGCTGCAGATGGGACCGGTGACATCATCTCATTATGGGATGCTAATGAGCCATGAACTTGTGCTGTTGTTGCATCGGGCAGAAGATGAATGTGGGGCGGCCACTGCACAGCCAAGCTCATTCTGCTTACTGTGCCGCCTCTGTTTGAGCCCTTTGTGTTTCATAACAATGAAACGTTGCTTCCTGTGTTCAATAAATATAAATTCAGATTATTAGCTTACATTTTTTTGTTATTTCCATGATCACATTTACACGTAGTATATTCCTAATAATACAAGACGTTGCTTTTTTATAAAATAATAATAAGTTTAAAAAATGAGTCAAAACTTCCCTACTGAGACAGTAGAAGCCACAAAATAGCCAGATTCTGCGTCACTATTGGGATGAGTCCCTCGGGTCTCCAGCCTAGCTGAAGTCTCTCTCTCTGAGGCTGGCAATACCCTGATATGATGCGGCTCCTTACAAACACAGTGAAACAATGCAGATTAAATACCAGGCCAAAAAGCACAGTTCTTCGGGAATCTGAAGCTGTACCATTTTGGGATGTTTTACCATAAAAATCGATGTCAAACTTTTCTGGTCAGCTAGTTCACTTCAACCATGGAGATAATACTCCTTGAAAAGCTTTCGTTGGACATATTCATGTCCATTTGATAGTCAAGCAACTGAGTGAAATGTAAATTAGGTGTGGACTTCTCTTATTGGTCAGTGGACCACTGGAATGTACCAGCACAACTGACAGTCTGATGCTTCAGACTGACGCTGGTTCTTCAGGCCCCAATGCGCACATCACAGGTGACCTCGTCATCCCTCCATTTTCATCCACATGTACCAGCACTCATTGTTTCTGGACAGTTACGAGAAGTTATTTTTATCCGCCCATCATTTACACAGGACAGTGCAGAAACAACCACATCTGCTTAATTATAATTTCAGTTTCAACTTTTCAACACCTCAGAGTGCAAATCAGAGCGCATTATTTACGAGCCAGCAAGTCCCTACCTTCCACTCAGTGTCTTTACATCTATTCCCACTATTCATTTGATGTCTGAGCACTGACATATTGATGTCAGCCACAATAAATCACTCCAATTTGTTCCATCTGTGCCAACAAGGCCTTTAATCTTCGTTTACGGCTTACTAAAGTCTGTTTGGCAGAAGCCTCAGATAAAATACTCAATTGCCATTTTTTTTTCAGCTGACCGCATAATCAAAATTGTTGTCTCGATAAAAACAGAAGCACATAGAGAAATGGCCTGGTGCGGTAAGATAAAGTGTGAATGATTTCCTTGGAGCACATGTCCAAGCGTCACTAACATGCTGAGGAACCAAGCTTTGTAACAAGCAAGTGTTTACTTGCTCACACCCCCACCCCCACCCCCAGTCACTGGAATAATTTTTCTTCTTCAACAAGCAAATGGACTCTAATTGAGCCGAACAGACTTTATCTGGCAAAGCAGGCCGTGGACATAAAGAGTCATTGTTACATCGTTCCCAAACACAATGAGGGGTTGAGGTCAAAAGTCAGTCTTGGCTGGCGGTGAGATGGACACTTTAGGGCTGACTGATAAGCAGGCCTCAGCCAGGTTCTCTCTCTGGAGATCAGATGCACAGCTGGCCCTCTCTGACAACCGAGAGAGAGAGAGAGAGAGAGAGAGAGAGAACCCACATTGGATATAGATGAATCCAAAGTCTATAAAATTCTAAAGCAACAATTATCAAGATGGGGGGGGGTGTCAGATGATTATCCTCTGCCTCCACCTGCTATCAGTCCCGTCCATCTGTCTATCCAACACAGGCAGAGGCAGCCCGCATATCTGTGTATATGTAACATACTTTTCCCTCCTGAGTTTGAACCACAACCTTGGAGGCTGTGAGGCGGCAGGGCTACCTGCTGAGCCAGTAAGGTACATATAATTACATCTAACCAGCTATTTAAAAATACATTCTCAGTGACTCACTGCCATCACAGTTGTAATTATGAGTGAATTTAACATTTCTTTCTCTTTTCAATAACCAGGCCATTTTCATTACAATATCAGTAATAAATAGCCATAGCTTCTTCCCTCCTTTGAGTATTACCTAGAGGAGATCATGCAGGTGGAAAATCCAAAAAAGAAGAAAAGACCTTAGAAGCAGTACTGTAGCTACCAATAACTGTTAAGAATTACCCCTTAAGGACTGTTGGGAGAAGTAACGTGATCATTGCAGTTTTATCGCTGTCATCATGGAGAGCAGCTAAGTACCCGGCACGGCCCTCGGAGAGCCATCGTGGCAGCCGGGTGACGGCTGAGCGACGGCTCTCCACACGCACCGGAGCAGCCTGACACACAGCGCGTGCTGGAAATTAAACCCAGGAGGATGAGGACTGCGGTTACGGGGCTAGCGCGCATGTACGAATCAGCTAGCAGTGACCTCTTGGTGCGTTTCTGCTTGCAGCTTCATAAATTAATTAGAGATTACACCACGGGGGTGATATGATTAGCCTTTCCAATTACGTCTTCTCGGATATGAACGAAAATTACTGTTCTAAAGACCACACACACATAACATTACTATGATGCATTTTTAATTTTCATTTCAATATTAAACTTGATTGTTATTTCTGACTGGAGTTAAGAATATGCAGATATGACCCCCAATAATAGATCTGGTTACAAAACAATTCCTGTTTAATTGCTTTTAAAGAACATTTCCGTTCTAGCTGCTTAACCTGATCAGGTTTGCAGGGGGTCTGGAGCCTGTCTCAGGCAGCACATGGCACAAGGTTGGGGGACACTCTGGACAGGATGCCAATCCTTAGCAGGGCGTGCACACACACACGCACGCACACACACTCTGAGCACTTTAGAGATGCCAAATAGTCCAAGTGCGTGTGTCTGGACTTTAGGAGGGCCCCGCAGGCACACAGCAGGGGATTTGAACCCCTGACCCTGGAGGTGTGAGCCACTGTGCTGCCCTCTTTTAAAGACCATGAAACATAGTCATTTATTTATTCAGTCAGTTATTTATTTTTAAATGATGGGGGAACAGTAAGAATGTGAAATTTTGGAAAAGTTGCCGTATGATCAGGTCTACCCTGTAAACCACCAGAGTGCAAAAAGGAGAAGAGTGGCACTGGGAAAAAGCTGGGAATCCTTCGAAACATCCTCCTGTGATGAAACCATATCCATAAAATGCCCAGAATTCCCTCTGCTAGAGCTGCAGGCAGGTCTGAGAGCTGTCTGCCACCTGCTTCGCTTATATTTATTACCACAACTGGTGATTCTGGGAAAAAAAAAGCCTTTTAGGCGAAATAGGACTGAAAATGTTTCAGGTTACTAGGTGGACAATAAGGATTTAAAGCATAGACAATGATGATACGGTGTTAATACAGAGATAGTAATATGATACATAAGGTATAGCAAAGAATGGAGAAGGCATTGATTAGATTTAATGTGATATGTAACGATTGAATTTAATATGTGAGAAAGGTCATTTAAATGGAGAAAGATTTGATTTCAGTTTGATTCAATTTGGTTCTATATGATACACCAGATGTAAGTTCAAACAAAGCAAGATTCAATTCAATTATATGTCTTACATCAGATGTACGTTATAACGAAACACCATACAAAAGCTCCACAGTAAATTACAGAATACTTCAGAAATATTCCTCAAACAGGGAATGGTTTAATTCAGTACATTACTGTCTGGTTTTAAATGAGCAAAAACTTAAAAATGAAATGATGTTACTGATGAGTTAGGTGCATATTATAAAACAGGCAGTCTGCAGTATACAGGGGCATGAGCCCACACATTGACGGCATGTGGTCATAGACAGTGTTTCAGGACTGGAGAACAGCAGACCAAATGCATTCTTAGAACAGCAGCGCACCAAAGTGCATTTTTAATTTAATAATGGAACCAGTCAAGGGCAAAAAAGCTTCCAACTGGAACATTTGAAATAGGTTAAGGGTTTCCCATATTTACTGTGTTAAAGAGAAACAGATCAGGGGTCTAATTACAGCTGGTATGAAATTCTAGCTGACTAGTTACTGTCCGAGTTGTAATTCATGAAGTAGAAAGTTAGTCGGCAGCATGGTGGCTTTGTGGGCAGTGCCCTTGTCTCAGACCTGCAGGGTGGAGGGTTCAAATCCTGCCCTGCATGTGGAATCTGCATGTGTCCCTGTGCTGTGAAAGAGTCTACAGAGTACTTTGGTAGGAACATGTGTAATATGGCTGTGTAGTGCTGTTAAACAGCCCATAAAGTGTGAATATCCTGTAATGGATTGGTGTTCCCCTCCCTATGCCCTGTGCTTCCTGTAATGGATTGGTATTCCCCTCCTTATGCCCTGTGCTTCCTGTAATGGATTGGTGTTCCCCTCCTTATGCCCTGTGCTTCCTGGGAGAGGCTCCTGACTCACCAAGATCACTTACTGGTTAACCAGTATGGAAAATGGATGAATTGACCTAGGTTGGGCTGTGGATATGACAGACCAGTCCTGTAGGAGCCTGTATAGAAGTGGTCCTTGTGATATGATAGCAATCACTCAGCATCAAGCCTGTTTTCCTTTCATGCCTATTATCTGCATTCATCTGACTGAAGAATTCCTAGAACAAAAACATAAACACATCCACAGAACCAAGGAATACGATTTTCCTCTCCATGCATACAAAGACACACATCAATGCACACAATCACGAAAACACAAGGCAAGCAGGGGACTGGAAGGAACAGAGGGAGGTGGACAAAGCGTGTGCTGTCCTCCCGCAGCCACACGCCTCCAGCCTTACCGCAGACAGCGATAAGTGTCACCAGCACGTCAGAGATAACCAGGAGGAGCATTCAGCTGGCCTGCTGCCTTCTCTCCATAATTCACTCCACTTCAACTTTCTGGAACAATTTTGCAGAGCTAGTGAGGAATCCACCATGGGAATCCTCAACAGGACTGCTGCTGCATGTCAGAGCACGTTTCGCTACCTTTAATGCCCAAAAACAAAGCAAAACAAAAACATCCGTACCTGCATGAGTTTCTTTGGGGCAGTGTGCGGCTCAGCAGGCTGTAGGACGTTGGGCTGGTGCTTTGAGCCAAGGAAACACAGGTAGCTAAACTAAGAGGGGGGAGTTCTCTTAAAGCTGTAAAGCCTGATATGGCTGTAGCTGATGTTTGCACGTAAGAGCTGCAGTGGGACAAGACAGAATTATAGCAGGCACCTTATACAGCAAATAGCTGTGTTCACATTTACTTTTTATAATTTATATCTCCAGACTGTGTGTGTTTTTCTATTGTATAGACAATTACGGCTCTTGTTTTGGAATACTCCCACTGGGGAGAGCCGGGTCAGCTTCATTCACTGATTATGCAACAAAACAGGGAAACAAAACAATTATCAGGATTGAACCAAAGGGACGCCTTCTGAGACAGGGATGGGAAAAGTGTACAACGGCACGTGCTGTTTGGGACTACCAAGGCTCCGACATCTCCAGGCTTAATGAGAACAAGAAAAAAACAGATACTCATATATAAACATGAGAAGGTAGGACCAAGTGGAGCAGATCATTGCAGTCGCATGGGAGTCTCCCAGGAAACACCCTGATAGCTCCACCCCCCCATCCCAAAAATAACTCGCCATTATGGATCTGTCTGCCAAAACAAATGTCAAAAACATTATCTGTCATTATCATTAAAGAGAATGTTCCAGGACCATGTGCTCATCCTGTTTTCGAGTCACAGTGGGGCAGGCTTTGCAATCACTAGTTGTATTTGAGAGTCAATGAGAAGTTCTGGCACAGATGTAAATATGTGTGCATGCACCTGTCTCTATGTGTGTTTATATTTGCTGTCCCATACTCTATTATGTAGCCGACTGAGATTCTGTCTTTCAGAGAAGTGCGCTGGCTGGAATCTGGCACATCAAATTAGAAAAAAATCAGACTATAAGCTAATGTGAGACTTGATCCTCTGGGAGGATAGTACACTCCAGTCGTCATGGGGAATGGGAGGCACTGGGACTGGGACATTTTGTGAATGACTGAACATGTTGAATTAGATCTTTCCAGAAGAAAGCTCATGCACACAATCATTAAGAAGAAAGGGCTGATGACATTATTATTATTATTATTATTATTATTATTATTATTATTATTATTGCTATTATTGCTATTACTGCATGATTTATTAGATGGCTACCAAAGTGTGACCATTAAGCTACCCTGATCATGTAAAGCTTCAGGTACGTTCTGGTGCGGCCCATGTGATTGAGGAATGAGTCAGAGGGATAGCATGGAAGCTTTTGGCACATTCTCACATTCTTTTAAATCCCTGGGCTCTGTTGTTCATCCCTAAAAAGGGGGAGTAAGCCCCCACCAGCTTATCAGCACAGGAAAGCAGGAAAACTTTGTCATCTATTAAAACAAAAGACCCACAATAGCAGTGTGTAAGTTGCTAATAATGCTCCGGATAAAATTCATAAAGTCGAGCGCTGTCTTTACATCAGCAGGTAGAAATCATCCATAATCACTGACAAGCACATGACCTCATCCTCTGTGATGCCTGGTAGACATCAGCCAATCCGCTTTGACATCTGGTAGAACTCATTAGGATCGCTGCCATGGCAATTAGCCCGTCTTCTCTAATTCTTGGTAGCAATGGCCAGACCGAATAGGTAATTTCGATTTTTTTAGCAGCCACTGTTGTCCAACGCAAAGGGAGACAGGTAATACATAAACAAGCATGCTGATAGGCTCATTCTAACAGGCCTACCATAGAGAGCCAATGAGCAGGGAATTACATGTATACAAACACACCCCCAAGAGGTTGCTAGGGAAAGGGAATACATAAAATATATAACGCATTATCTGCACTTTTCTCTGTTCGTTTCCTAGTTTTCTCCCTCTTTTCTAAAATTTTCCACTCCTCATAAAGGACCTAGACTAAGAAACACGGCCTAAACAGTGCATGTGATCTTATTTGCCCATTATAAGTCACTCTCCAGTTTCAGTGTTGTTCTGTTACCATGCTGTCTCGCTTCCATTTGTTACCCTCTTAGCATGCTACGCAGTCCATCACTGGTGTGCATGCAATTCTGTTATCATGCTATACAGTCCCTCACTTCTGTTTATGTTATCCTGTAAACATGCTATAAAACCTCTTAACAGTGTGTGCAAAATCCTGTTACATTATATAGAGCCTCTTACTGGTGTTCGTATCTATAAAGCGATCCATAAAGCCAGCGACTGCAGGCGATGTGCTCTGCTATTAGCTTGTCCTGTCAAACTTAAACTCCTGTCAGGTTATATTACAATTCCCTGCCTGCATTTCATTCCTTTTGCATTTATTATCCATTTATCCAAGTTTAAAATTTAAGAAGTACAAAAATGATTATTATAAACTAATAACAGCTTTATTAGGTCCAAATCACTAGCACTGGCTAGGATCTACTTTTGCGTTCCAAGCCTCTGCCAGTACAGACAAGTTGTTCATTCAGAGATCCCGTCTGGCCATCACGGTTATAATGACCTAGTATTTCTTCACTTGTTGCCTACCTGGTAGGTTTAACAAGGCTGGCTATTCTCCTCAGACCACTTACCCACAGAAATACCATCAACTGGCTGTTTTCTTTTTGTTTTGTTTATCAAACCATTCTCTGCAAATTCCAGAAAACTGCACAGCATGAGAATACCATGAGGGTGGCTGGTTTTTAAGATGCTAGAACCACCACATAAGGCACTGGTATTCAAGCTACATTCAATATCACTCTGACCTTAGCCATTCTAATGCTTAGCCAAACAGTAACTGAACCTCTTTGCCCTGTTTGCATGCTGTCTGTATTCGGTTGCAGTCATATGATTTGCAGGATTTTTGCGTTCACAAGCAGGTGTACCTAATAAACTGACCACTGACTCAACTCACATATTCCCACAATTGTGGTTTCAAACTTGCACCTCATCTGTAAATGTCCTCGCTCCTCCCCTCGTTACTGCAGTGCATCATTAGCATTTTATGACTTAACACCAAAGCAACAAAACATCATTAGCTCAATACGACTCAAACTTCCACAAGGGGCACATTTACCCATAACTTCACCAGACACTGCATTTACGGCCACGTGGCTGATATTCCAATGCTGTGCCATCCTACACCGAAGCGCATCTGACTAGCAATGAGACCAGAAGTTTAACCAGGAAGAATTCCACAGAGGCTGTTATAATACAGAAACTTCCTGATATTTTTTGTAGCTGTTAAACGCCCCACCATGAGAGAAGCTGCTTTCCCTACTGAGGGGATGAGGTGACCGCCTCCACCCGTCATGAAATATTAACCCATGTTAAACGCAATGCTAGTTAGGGTTTCACCTTGCAGGTTAAGTGTTGAATCTGGGGAAGAAAAAAAAAAAACTTTTGTGCAGCTCCATGGCAACCAAAGATTGAGTGTAAAAATTAACACCAAAGTCAACTGGCAAATTTCTGAAACATTGAAATTATCTAATTGGTAAGATACTTAATCTAAAGCTGCTTCAATCAGCACACACACAAACGCACACACAAAACAGCGAACAGGCCTGTGGCATGACTGGTAAAGTCACTTTGGGACAGGTTAAAGTCACATTCAATTATCTGATGGCTGGCCTCCTCGTCTCCTCGCCCAAAAGCGGCCATTTAAAACATCGCTCCTAATTACACGATTAGAGTCTGAAAGTGCAGAAGACGAGTCATTTGCATAATTCAATAATAAAAGTTAGAGATAGGAATTTCTGCGCTCCTTTGTCCAATCAGCCAGGCTGTCCCGGGGGCTCAGATATTAATGTGATTAAACAGCACGTCTGCACACATGGCCAGCTGTGGGCTATGAAAGCACCGCTTGAAGCACACTGTAAATTAATTTTGGGAGACAATCGCTTTTACTCCACATGACCGTAGTAAATACGCCATGGTGGCGTCATTAGGCACAAAGTCAAAGAGACACAGAAGCCTTTTATTCTGTCTTTTGCTCTCATTTCACACACGCCCATAAAGAGCGTTCTTGTGTGCTCATGCCTTCCTCCCTCTATGTGCTGTGTGGCGATGTAGCTTAGGATGCTGCGAATGGAAGGTCACTGGTTCAAATCCCATGGCCAGCAGAGTGATGCCACCTTGGGTCCTTGAGCAAGGCCCTTAACCCCTAACTGCTTCACACACTGGCTGACTCTGCTTTCTCTAATATACGTCACTTTGGATAAGAGCATCTGTCAAATGAATTAGTGTGTGTGTGTTCACTTACATGCACACGCAAGGCTTTATGTATATGATTTTTTCTTTAGCCACTATATCTAGCAGGCTACTTGGTTTTCTAGTGCTTACAGCAAACACACACACACACACACACACAAACGCACATCTGACTTAAAGCGACTCATACGTCTATTGTGTTGATTACTTGTGGCATTGAGGAGCAGTGATGCCACTAACGTGAGCTGACAGTGCTGCAGGTTATTTAAAAACACCTTAGCCTGTATAAACACATGAAAATATGTATGTGCATATACCTGACTGAGGCACTCTCCGAAAATCCATAAAAACATCGACATACCTTGCGCAAGGAGAACCACCGAATAAGACTTCCTTCGGTTTCCTATGGTTTTAAAGTATGCAATTCTTATACAGATTTTTACAATTTGTATTTAGCAAATTCTGCTTCTACAAATATAGTACAGATCTCAAGTAAAAAGGTGACAGATTACACATCCTGTCCAGTCATGGCCAGATGAGTGCACTCGGTCATGTGACTGGCTGAGGATCCCGTGTCATGAAACAGCAGCTCCTTAGTGGACTGGCTCACGTCCTGTCTGGACAGCTGTGACTGTGTGTGTGTTTGGGGGGCGGGGGTGGGGGGGGGTGGACAGACTGGAGAATCACACAGCTGCACGGCACGTCGCGTAAATGTCATCTGAATTAATAAATGGAAAGATGCCATTTAACCCTTTAAGGGTGAGTCAGTCACAAAGGAGAGGGAAAACTAGTTAGCAGAAAGATGACAAAATCCAGGCGAATAAGAGGCGAAGCTGGTGATCAAGTAAAACAGATGCATTGGTGAAGGACGCTTGCCATTAATGAGGGGGAGTCACCCTTTTCAGGCAGCGGGTCGGGAGGCCACAGGGTACTCTTTGGATCCCCTGCCTGAGGGAAAGCCTGGGGTAAAGACCCATCCATATGTGCTGGGCCAGCCTCCGCCCGACAGGGCACACAGGGACACCCCAGCACGCAGGAGACACAGACAGACACATCCAAGCAAATACTCACCTAAGGAACACAAACCCTTCAGTACGTTCAGTCCATAGCCTATTATATAATGGAAATCGCTTCCAATGAATAATCACGTTTCAGATTTCGAGCATCTTTAGAAATATGTGATTTTAACTGAAAAAGCTTCGCACCATGTGGCATGATCATTTAGTCATCTGAAATGTCACTTTTCTCCGGACACATTGATTCGACGGTTTACCGCCAATGGTTTACATGGCGGACTTTGCATGTTTATAAAATTAAACAAGCATTAGTCATAAAACAGAAATTAAACTTCTGTCTTTTTTTCCAGTAAAGTAATGTGGCCCTTGGAAATGATTTAACATGCAACAACTATTTATCTTTCTTCATTACCAAAACAATGCAATACTTTTTCAGATAAACTGCCGACATGCTGAAAATAAAAAAAAACACTCTGAACAAAAGCACCCACTAATACTTCGATTGCAATCTCCCGTGTTGCTACCTTAGTATGAAATTCCCAAATCCCACAAAAAAACACGTAAACAAAATCGCACAGATGTTCGTCTCTAAGGCAATGAACATTAATTTCCAAAAATGCAAACAAGCAATAAGAAATACAAATTAAGTAATAAGCAATTAAGGAATACATTTTATGTTGTATGCCATTTTAATATACAATAAAAAGACACTAGATCAGTAACTTCCTCTGTAAGCTTCCGAGGTCATCCAGACCTGCTCTTTGAAAATCCAATGGGAATGTTTTCATTTCCTTTCTTGTATCTATTATTTGTTATAACTTTAAACCATCGTATAACAAACTATCGGGTTTCAAGTTAGAAAGACAAAAAAATCTCCCTTCCTTTCTTTCTCTCCCTCACGCCTCTCAAGGGAAAAGAGCGACCCATTCGCACGTATTAGTCCAAGCCATCTGGCGCAGGACCATGTTAAAATCGCAACTATAAAGCATGATGGAAACAGGAGCAGCTTTAGACCGTAAACCATCCCAAGGAGGGGGAGAAAATTCAATTCCCCCTCCACCCCATCGCCAGGGCAATTTCATTACCGACTCGATGCTCTGCTCCCCCAAGTGAAAAACAACACTGCTTTCACGCCCATGTCTGTTACTAAACCGTCATTAACAAAGTCTTCCATTACCTTACCCAAATAAAACACTGATCGAAACCTTGACCCGCTCTAAATGTACAGCTCTTTATTGCGATATTAACGGGAAATGACGAGCCGAGACGAAACGGAGTGTATCAGTCAAAGCGGGACTATTACAATAATACTCGGTTAAAAAAAAACAATAAGGATAGTCCTATGATCAACTGTTTAGACAATCATTTTCAATGTTTTCTCATCTTGTGTTCTTTATAACCTTCCTACTGTATAGGTGATAATTAAACATACCAATTACCAACACAAACAACAAAGTAGCTTAAACCATAAGGGGAACAAATGGTACCGGGTTACAGACTTAACTTCTGAATTCAGTGTTTGGAAACACTCAGTATTTGATTAACAATTTAAAATGTGGCAGGTTTAATTTGATAATGCTGCTTTATTCAATCTAAAGAATAAAACTAAACGATTTCCAAATATACTTCATTTTACTGTTTTTTTATGTGTTGTAGTGCATCTGCGACCCAGTGTGTCTTCACCTCCAGGCAGAGTGACTGCGGAGAGTCCCTGAGCCCGAGACAGCCTGTGATATACTGGGCAGCTGGAAGCTCTGTTTGTCCTTGTCCCACATCGGTTTTTTTTTTATTGTTCCTCTTTCTTTCGATGCTGAGAACTCGAGAATTATTACATTATTTCTCGCAAGGTTTGCTTCCTTTACCCTCGATGCCGAGGCGAAGCGCACGGAGTACGCGGGTATGCCGCCCAGCGCATGGGGGACCTGCGGCTGCCGTACCGTGTGGCCAGTCTCCGGGAGCCCGGCTGACATTCCTGAAAGCCGCATACCCGCTTACCCAGAATCGAAATCAGCCACAAATAACCCATAACAGATCATGCTTTTTAAAACTACTAGTACTTACCCCTGCACCTTGTGTTACTTCTCATGGTGATGACGATCACTCGATCACTTTAGGCCAATGACGTTTATTCTGTCACTCGTCTTTAACATTTTAGCCTACCCTCGTATTGAAGTAGGCCTAATAATTGGCTGTTTAAGTCATGTCTATGCGTTTCTCTTTGAAATGTTAAGTGCGCATGCCACAATGTAGCCCTATAATCGATGTTTATAGCCTACGTCTGGATAAAGTTTTACATATTGATCTTTTCGTGTCAGAAAAAAAAATAGCCCACATTGTACATATTTGTTTTATTAGTACAACAAGAAATAAACTTCAAAGTGGTACTGAGAAGTTTAACTCCGGGACTAAAAGATGGTGCATGTGTTAAACTTTAATACTTTAACTGGAGCGCCTCAATCTCACATCGCGGGCACAAGGTGGCCGGTATGAATAGCGTGCACTTCTTTCCTCCTCTTCTTTCTTACTTTTTTATTCCTTCAGGAAGAGTGCCAACGTGATATCCCATTTAAGTATTGTTCCACTTAAAAAATGAGGGCACACTCGGTCACCTATGGCCGTGCTTGAACACCAATAAGCGTCTCTTATTTCCTTTTTTCAAGTTTTAAATGGTTATGCACAATGCTGTTCATTTTATGATTTTAACGTTTTTTATTTGGCAAGTGCTTGGATACCTAATGTTTTAAACTAGCCCAAAATAAACTATCAAAGAGATAACCTATCACTGACCTTACCTTGACAGGTAATGTAATAGGCCTAACCTAGGTCGGAGATTTTTTTTCCTACGGCACAATAAGTGAAAATGTATGCGGACGCAAACCGCTTTAAGTTCTAAAAGCGTTTTCCAACCACTGCCATTACTTAAATATCCCGGGGTGTGTGGCGGTGAACGCTGAAGCGTAAGATTAAATAAAGTGCAGGATTTTAACGCACTGCGAAATTAAAACGCCTCTTTTGTCTTTTATAGTCTAATTCTTATTACAGAAGTCGGTGCGTTTCATTGTTGCTGCAGCCGAGGCAATACCGCCTGCGGAGGTGGCGAGGGCGGGGGTGGTCTAAATTATGAACAAAAACTAAATTGAGCATCAACCCCTGGGCTTGGAGCTGATAAAGAGGCGTCTTGGGGGAAGGGGGCCCTAGCTCTTTAAAGTTGTCGCCTCATCGGCATTGCTGGCAGACTGCTCGGGCGCTAATGCATCTGTCATGATAACAAGCTAAGAATAACATCTAGACATCAAACCGAGCAGAGGATCCATCTGAAGCGATTCATTCAGGTCCGTCTCATTGATTTATCAAACACAGGAACATCTGCAAGCGCGTTAGGCTGCCCGGCGAGAATTAATTCAGGATCAATTCAAATGGAAAAGAGGAAGAGAAAAGGGCGCAAAGAGATAAATCAAAACACTATTTGCATTTGCGTTTCACAATCAGGCTTATTTTTTTCTGCGAATGTTAAAATGAGGACGCTGATATGCAGGGGCACGGCGTGGACCGTGCTACGTGCGTAAACGGTGACAGTGACGTGCTTGGGAAAGTGTTTGTTTTAAAAACAATTAGTAATATCAAAGTGATTAAAATTACTAGGAAAGAGCTACAATTGAAACTGTCGTTGGCTAGAAAAAAAGCACCTAAATTGGTTTCTGTGATATATCAAGTTGTAACGTGTGCAATAAATCGGACCTAAATCCATTAAAATACCCACATTTGCAGCTATGCCAAGTCGTGTATTCTTTGTTAACAAAATTATTTAACTTTACATATGAGGAAATATATTGTTTTCTATCAATCAAAATCAAATTAAAAGAGTACTAAATATAAGTCTACGCATAGATGGGAAATCTATACTGGAGTTGTTACACAACACGATACTTTATTTAAAACACAAATGTTTTAAAAACAACGACTGAGTTAAATTCATGTTATACTTTTCCAATACATGAGGGTAAATAAATTGACCTATTGCTTCGTCTCCAGTTTTCATCCATCAATCATCTAATATTTGAATTTTATATTTCTAAATGACATAATTAAATATCTAATTTGCTTTAGCGTGCACTCTCGGTTAACACGAATTGAGCAGTGTCGTACCGAATGGAACAAGAGGGTGAGGCTGAGGGCAATTCACTGTACATATGATGAATGCTAGTACTTTAAATATTAATGACACGGACAAATAATCTGGAGGGCAAAAGTCATACTTCAGAATTTAATGACGTTTACGATAAACTGCGAAAAAAGCATGTTGAAGCGACTTAAATTTAGGTCGCGTATATTTCGCATAAATGCTGTTCCTTCTACTGAAATAAAGTTAACAGTACAGTCCTGCAAAACACACGTTTAGATTAAGCGGGATTGGATTCGGTTAAACTCTCTTTATTAGGCAAGTGTAAAAACTAACGAAGTTATTTTTGTTTGCTTGTTATTTTTAAAATTATTTTTTGGGGGTGCGATTTTCCCACGGTCAAATGTCTGTGTTCAGCTGTATCCAAGAACCACCCTCCCATCTACTTACCCCATTGAGTTAACGATTGTTTTCGCTATGGGAAGCATTGTGCGCGTAGTAGACAGGGAAATTAAACCAACAATGAAAACAAACGTAATTAGCTAACCTGGCGTTTGTGCAGTCGCTGTAAAGCGCCTCGAAGTCTTTACGGGTGATGAGTTTACAGCGGTTGACTCCTGGTTGTATGGCACCGAGGCCACGCAAAATCCGGACCTGTTCCACGGTGCACACCACGGGACATATATCCAGGCGCTTCAACTTTGTATAGACGGTGTGCAAGCCCCCAACAAGGTGCTTCAGGAAGAGATCGAAAACTTGCGGCAGACAGATCATCTCCTGTCCGTCCATGTTAAAGGAGGCCACCTTCACCCCATGTACTTCCACCATTTTACAATCATTAGTGACGGTGTTGCCGTTTCCTCCACCGCCGCCGCCACCACCTCCTCCGCTGTTGATGAAAGTGTTTATCATCCCGCTGGGCAGCCTCGGGGACTCGGTCGGACTGGCATAGAGCGGATCGGAGCGAAATAAACCCCCAGAACTAGGGGAAGACGTGCTGGAAAGCATCGGCGGAGTTGCGGATACAGCCATGGTGACTTTCTTTCTTTTCTTTCTTTTTTACGGGTTATGGTTCCTCCGTAGCTCTTGCAGAATCGCAAGCAATAAGCTGCTGTCCCTCACAAGTGTGCGCTCAGTGAAATTGAAAAACGTCGCACTCACTGTTCTAGTGGACCAGCCCTCCGCAATAAAAAGACAGTCATCTCTATCCACCAATCAGCGGCGCCGCCCCCGAGGACCGGCTATCTCACTGGAGATGACATAGAAACAGATGGATCTGCTGGGGAAATGGGTCGGTGCGCACTTTCATAGTTCTAAGACTTTTCGGAGAAAACGTGATCGTGGCCTTCCCACGTGCCCACGCTACTTTTATGTAAGTTTAAGATGTCTTATTTCCTATGTGGGTGTTGTCTATAATCGTGTTATTAAGACAATTGGCTGTCAGTCTCTTACTGCCTCAGATATATGCAGGCCGGTCGTCAGAACGATTGCCATGTATTCTTTTCTTTAATTTGACCATTAAATAGACTTTTTTGCCTATGTAGGCCTTCAATGTGTACAGCTTATATTTATTTCATTTATAAGTTTCGTTGTATCTAACGAAGTGTGCACGACAAAACAGAAGACCCATTCCAAATAAAGTATAAATTTGTTTTTAAAAAAAGAAGAAAAAAAGTTTTGCAATTTGATGTTATCTGGTGATATCACCATCGGTTAAATTCTCTGCCATTAAGGTGTCCGCGTTTCGCCGACACACGATTTAAATCATCCTTTTAAATCAACCCTCCTTGTGATCTTGTCTTCATTTGGTACTGGCCCTATTGTTAATGCACACACATGGTCCCATGGACTGTTGTATAATTCATGATGTGTTGCGGATCCTTCAGCTGTTTTACAGCTCAGCAAAGCAGCGCACTACTGTGGAAGTAGTATCAAATTACCGAGTGCATACGTACATGCCACAGTCTAATAAACGTATATTAAGGGAAAGCATAAGGGGGAATGGTTTTCAAATAGGCCTGTTCATCATCGCACATTAGCTATAACCATATAATTTAGAACTAAACATACGAGATCCAACAGCTGAGGCACATTCAGTGTATGACAGGTGAAAAAAGATTGAGTTTTCTCGATCTCTCTCTCTCTCTCTTTCTCTCTCTCTCTCTCTCTCTCTCTCGAGTACTTGGCTAAAAGAAGACATCATGTTCGCCTGATTCGGTGCTTTTTTGATCTTTTGTACGACTGCGTGGGGAGTTGTGCTCATCGAAACAACCGATCTCTATTGTCATGTGTGGGAACAGAAAAATTTCGCATACGTCCTTACGTACGCGAACAAGTGCAAGTTAATTATAGTTATTATCGCTCATATGTACAAATTTCTCCGGTTTCTCTGGTTCTCTTCATAAATGCTAGGCTATGTGTTTTGCTGGGGTTCCACATAACTCGTCTCAGGCACCCCTATGGTGGCAACACTTATTTATATTAAGGTAACTTCTCTACCTTCTCAGATAAAAAGGCAGATTATTGAATAAAACCGCAATAGTGAAATTATGTTCACTAGTACTTATCAGCTGCCGTTCAAAATGAGTGTGATCTGAATAATGTATCATTTTATTTAATTTATATATTAGACCCCACAACCCTGACCATTATACGCGAATAGAAGATGTATGGCTGTACATATCATGGGATGAGTGCCTAATGTCACGTCCAGCCCCGCCCTGCTAGTCTGCTCCCAGTGTTTCCCACAGGCAGGGATGCTAATCAGCCGCACCTATAGCTCGATGGTGTTACCTCGTGTTCCTGCCCCCTTGTTAACCAGCCACAGGTATCCCTCGTTCATTCCTCTGTCTTTCCAGTGTATAAGAGTTCCCTAGTCCATTGCTCCCTTGTCTGGTCATTGTAGCCTGTCCAGTTCTGTGCTGTACCCACCGACAAAAAATTCCCCACATGGGGTTGTCTCTGGTAAAAGCTCCTTAGTCCTGACAGTCTCCTTTCTGCCCGCGCCGTGCCGCGCCGTCATGACACGTAAGAACAATAGTTGGACAGACTATTTAAGTCACTTAATTAAAACGTAACCTGGAACATTTGATGATTGTTCGTGACAGTTATATTTTCAGTTAAATTTTTCTCTGTAATTTTCACATTGCAGTAAGACCAGAAATACCACAATTTAATTACGTCAAATAATTATTGATGAAGTTAATTTTTTCTGAATGATGAAAATACTGCATCCCTGAGAGAATCCGAGAGAATAAATATTTACAAGTTAAAAACCTTTTTTGCCTATTACTAAAGCTTTTCCATAAAAAAAGATATTTCCATTAACCATCTGGCTTTTGCATTAGGCTGATGTAACAAGTGAATGTGACATAAAAGAAAGTTAAATAATTGTGATTAAAAATCCATTCGCATCCAAACAGGCTGCCTTTGTCCTTGTGGTGTGTAGTAAGTTCGGAGACAGTGGAGAAGTTTATGGACATATCAGATATGATCAGAACAATCAAATATCAGCTTTATTTGGCTTACCATTTACTTCATATATTATTACTTGTGATAAATACCATTACCATGTGCCTTTTTTGCATACTCACATACAAAGACTATAAGTTCAGGCCACATACATATATGTAGGATGTGAACCCTAATGGTTGCATCTTTAACCTTTCAGAGGCAGACAGACAGTGCCCCCCATCCCCTAGTCATATATCATTATATATCTTTGTATTATGTAGCTTGACTTTAGCCTACAGTTTGAGGGCGCAAATCGATATTGGCCAAAAAACGTAGATAAAAAGATGCTATTGAAAAACATAATTACGTTTCATATTTCAGCAACTTAAAAAGCCCATAACAAATTCAAGTGCTAAGTAATACTTTTCTTACCCAAGAGGGCACTCGAGTTTCCTTTTAAGTTTCCTTTGAAAAATGATAATGAGGATAACTCAACTAAATACGAGCCTCATGGCAAAATTGCCACAACGTTCCTTACGCCGTATTTTTTAAAAACACTGTCAGTCTGTCATATGGCAGTTAAGAATCCCAGTCACTTTTCTAAGGTCTTGTTCTCATTTTCATTTTCTCATTTTTTTTCTTCAAGAAAAAAATGCCTTGGGAGTTAAAAGTAGCAGACAAGTCTAACGATTTTGTGACACTGGACTGTTGTAATATTGAGTTGGAATATCAGTGAGTTTCATCTGGCTACAAAGCCCCCTGCTGGCATTAGGTCGGAAAAGGGCAGAGCACTGGCAAACGTGAGGGAATGTGAGCGCATCCCCCTGCTGTAGTGGGTTGTAAGCATCATCAGACCTTGCCGTATGGCTTGCTGGAAGGTGGCTATATAGCAATTCTTATCTATGTCTCAATCAAAACCAGAAGGCAGTTCATGAACTCTGGGTCCTTCAACTCAATAAAAAAATAACTGGACAAGAAGTTGGACTACAATATTGATAACTACTTATTGGTTATGATCAAGTGCTCTGTGGTATAGGCATAGTAATATGTAGTACCCCCAAATTTCACAGCTATGATTTATGTATATGTTGAGGATTTTATCTGTTCAAACATTTGTACTGGAGAACAAAAGGCCATTAAAAACCAATTAGCATAATCCCTTATTTTTTTAATATGATTTCCAGATCAGGGAATGTCCTTCATATTTAGGTGAGAATGAAAATGTGGTGCATTTCTTGTTCTTTTATATTTAACTTTCATCAGAATGATGATATGACATTAGAACCATAATTTTAGTTTGAGGCACCTGATATTATCTGAGTCAGATTTTTCAAAGCAACTTCTAAAAAGTAAGTTTAACAAAAAATGGAATGGAAATGCCAGTCATAATACCTTGTTTTCAAAAATGGTGATCAGTAAAACAAAGCTCAGTGTGTATTTGAACTGAGAGGATCTGCACTGCAAACTGATTCCAGATGTGTGCCTACAGGACATATGTGCCAACACCTGCTTCAGTGCAATATACAGTCAAGAAAGAGGTAAAAATAATAATATCAAATAAACAATGCATATAAGAATCAAAATTTCCCTCAAAGAGTGAAGAAAAACATGGTTATCATGTATCTGATTAGCATATTTTTTTCAAGAACATTACATTATACACTGCTCAAAAAAATTAAAGGAACACTTTTTAATCAGAGTATAGCATCAAGTCAGTTAAACTTCTGGGATA
>JAAGVU020000002.1:15634592-15661407 GCA_011763525.2 Mormyrus iriodes
TCAGTACAGCTATCCAGCATGATTTTTTTTCCCATTGAGATCTGATGTGTTTTTAAAGTGTTCCTTTAATTTTTTTGGGCAGTATATTAACAACTAAGACATCTTTCAAGAACAAAATTCAAGAGCAAAATTATTAGCACTGATGAAGGGTATCCAAAATAACAACAAAGACTTTTGTGTCCTTGGTGATAAATATGTTTTTATGTTGCTCCTGTTGCATAGGAAGTCATGTGTCTACGACCATTTCCTGTTTCTCTGGAGTACATGCATGATATCATACGTATGTAAAATCCCTTTGTTATTCATCCACATGTGCAAATCCAAAGAGTATTCATCTCAAATGAGATTAAATGTTGTTATCCTTTATCAAATTAGGTAACTGCTATACAAAGATTTAGAAATTGTTTACAAAAAAAAGTACTATTGAGCATTTGCTTGGAAAAGAGCACATCAGCATATGCTGCCCTCAGGCACAGTGAGACTTATGATGACAGAGGTAAAAAAGAACCCAAAAAAAAAACAGTTTCTGAGCAGAATAATATACTTGAATCTTAGGGCTTTAATATTTTAAAATTAGAGTTCAGATACGATCTATTATTGGAATTAAAATGGGAATCGTGTGTTGTGGTTAGATGAGACAGTGATTGAACTTTTTGGTCATATACACCATAAGCACGCTTGGTGAAAAAAGGGGACTGTATGCAAAGAAGTCACACACTGCATGGTGGCTGGTGGATCCTTGAAGTTCTGGGACTGTTTTGCTGCAAGTGGCCCAGGGCCCTTTGTGAAGATTAAATGCCAGAAGGTTACAACTTGGCCGTGGACGGACCCTTCAACAGGATAATGAACTAAAGCATCTAAATCAACACAGAAATGGTTGCAAGAACACAAAATTAAGGTTTGGCAGTGGCCATCTCAGATTTCTCTCCAGATTTGAACCCCATTGAAAAAAATTGGGGTGCGTTGAATAGTACAGTGTAGCAGTGTAAACCCTTAAATATTAAGGAACTGGAATTATACTTTATAGGGGAGTGGTCCAAGTGTACAAATGTTCTCCAGCCAGGAGCGGACTGGCAATTGGGAAGTTTGGGGATTTTCCCAGTAGGCCCATCTTATGAGGACAGGAGATCATCAATGGATGATATATTATTTCATTGGTGACTGGTTGAACGTAATACAAAAGTGGTTAGAAAGTATGCAAATACTATAGGTTTTACAGTAGTAAATTTATTCATTCAAATCTTTGTAATAATGCGTCATATGTCTCCCATTATAACTTGGTCCTATTCTGCAAGTCTTGCCACATGTCCAAACAAAGTTTCACACAAGTCTATAGTGGAAATTAGGGGTTAAGGTCATTTAATTCTTAATAATGTGCTTGTTAATACTGATCTCTGAGCCCATGTTTCTATGATAAAGCATAATTTGTTACCTACTGTGAATTTGTTCTTCTGTACTTTTCTTTGGACAAAAACAATCCTTTGTGGTCACTTAGTTACCATTTACATATTTACGTATCAGGTCATTTATTTTTTATAATTTGCTTATTATTTAAATTCAGCAACGAATTACTTACAACTAGTATTCGCGCACTTAAAAATTATGTGCAGATGCCTTGACCGCAGTCCCAAAATTCCAGCTTTTGGCTTCGCGGGCATGTGTGAGCTTAGACACAAATAATCAAAATGTGACCACAACATGTGGGGCTTGTCTAGGCCCCTGTACATATCAGTGTAACATACAGTACACTATATGGATAAAAGTACTGGGACATTGGGCCATTACACGCACAGGAAATTTTATGACATCCCATTCTAAATCCATGGGCCTCAATATAGAGTTGGTCCCCCCTTTGCAGCTATATCAGCTGCCACTCTTCTGGGAAGACTTTCTACAAGACTTTGGAGTGTGTCTGAGGGAATTTTTGCCCATTCATCCAGAAGAGCATTCGTGAGGTACTGATGTTGGACATAAAGGCCTGGCTTGCAATCTCCATTCTAGTTCATCGCAAAGGTGTTCGATGGGGTTGTGGTCAGGGCTCTGTGCGGGCCAGTTAAGTTCTTCCACACCAAACTCACCCAGCCATCTCTTTATGGACCTTGCTATCTGCACTGGGGCACAGTAATGTTGGAACAGAAAAGGGCCTTCCCCAAACTGTGCCCATGTAGCTGGAAGCATTGTTTTGTCAAAAATATCTTGGTATACTGAAGCATTAAGTGTTCCCTTCACTGGAACTAAGGGGCCTAGCCCAACCCCTGAAAAATAACCCCATACCTTTATCCCCCCTCCACCAAACTTTGCAGCTGGTACAATACTGTCAGGAAAGTATCTCATTTTCTTTAGGCAAGTAACAGACTGCCAGATAGAGAAGTGTGATTCCTCACTCCATAGAACACGTTTACTCTGCTCCAGAGTCCAGTGGCGGCGTGCTTTACACCACTCCATCTGACGCTTGGCATTACGCTTGGTGATGTGAGGCTTGCATGCAGCTGCTCGGTCATGGAAGCCCATCTAGTCCATGAAGCTCCCGGCACACAGTCCTTGTGCTGGGCTTAATGCCAGAGGAAGTTTGGAACTCTGCAGTTATTGAGTCAACAGAGTGTTGGCGACTTTTACGCACCATGTGCCCCAGCACTCAGCGGCCCTGCTCTGTTACTTTACGTGGTCTGCCACTTTGTGGCTGAGTTTGTGTTGTTCCTAAACACTTCCACATTGCAATAATACCACTTACAATTTACTGTGGAATATCTAGCAGGGCAGAAATTTCACAAACTGACTTATTGCAAAGGTGGCATCCTATGACAGTAACATGCTTGAAGTTGCAAAGCAGTTTGCTAGTTAACATGCTAATTGCAATCATACTGTATTAGACATACAGGCTCATGCTTTCTCCCATTCAGCTGCTTGCACATACACTTAGTAAACTCACTCTTTGCTTGGCACTAGCAAAATGCCACTGGACAGCTCGGCCCTGCTCTGGAGTGCAGACACTGCACCCGACAGCCATGATCCCTGGCTCTACAAAGTGGCAAGCTTAGCACAAATATTGGGCTACTGCTCTTGGATGACGTGTTTACTGTATAAGAAAATATCCAGCTGTATAAGCGGAAGATTGAAAATATTTTAACAGCTCTAGCAGCTCCCTACTAATTAAATAAGAAGTTGTTTAACCCAAACAGGTCAATATTTAAAATATGTATAAAATATATGTTTAAAATAGAATAATTGCTTCATTATTTAAAAAATACACACAACTTAGTAGACCAGAGGCCCGCTGAACTGTTTGTCTGTAAATATTGATTTTATTTGTGGTTTTAGATAACTACACTTATATTAAACAATCTATGTAAATTACAGGCATGGATTCAGCACCGAAGACTGAAGCCTTTTTAAAAGTGTATCTTAGTAAGAAAAACAGGCTTTAAACACAAAATTATCCTAGTCGATAAATTCTAAATATAAATTTGTTCTTTATGTGCAACTTACATGTCATACTTATTTACAGGAGTGTTTTTTAACAATAATGTCACATGGGTCATGAACAGTAGCTCTGTCACCTGTGAAAGTCACATGCTAATAGCACGTTCAGCAAATGAAGCCTCCTAGCCGCCAGCACGTGCACGGTGTGCCTTTCCACACTGCCAGGGGATTCTGTCCCTTTTGTTCCTTCTGAAGGCCTGAGAAACGTTCCTGTTCAGTGGTCCTAGAAACCTATATGACAAAATTTCATGGGGGCAAGCAGGGCATTCAAGGCATTACTATCATCGTGTGGCAAGGGGACGTTGCTAAGGTAGCATAAGGGTGCACATTGTCCCAGAATATTACCACTCTGATCCAATGGGCCAATAGCAAAATGCATTTTTCAGATTATTAACTAGAAACCAGACATTTTAATGTTTTATCCTTGATTTTCTCCAGAACTGATATGTTTATGTGTTTCAGTGTCCTATACATCATATCTTTATTTTGTGTCTCATGTCTTAGAGTCATCTGGCCAAATGTCACTATGCCATAGATTTGGTGCCTCGCCGCCCTAGATACCTTACATCCAGTTATTCAATGTCCTAGAGACTATAAAACTAAAAAAGTCATAGCCAGCAACTATACATAAAGTGTCACAAACATTCTAGATTGCATAGATCTAGCATGTTAATGATCCAGACACTATACATCCAGTATACCAATGCTTGTAGATTCATACATGTAGTATATCACTATCAAAGGACACTGCACATTTAGTGTATGAATGCTCTTGACACCACTGATCTAGCATTTCAGCACCCTAGAGATTCTACCTTTGGTGTTACAATTCTCTAGACACCACAAATGAAGTATATCAATACTCAAGGGTCCATGGGTTCAGTTGTCAAAGTCCCCACAGCCCTAGTCACATTGGGGTTTTGGATGACCTTCTCACACGGTCTGTTTCCTCTTTATCACTCAGACTGTATATTGAAAGATCCTTGGGCTGTCAGTGAACAGGGATCAGCCTGGGAGAGGAGCGTGCCCCGCCAAGGACACACAGTGAGTGCAATGATAATATAGGGTGACACGACTGACACAGCAGGTCAAAAGCCTGGCACTGCTTGTTTTTATGAAGACCTTCTTCAAGGATGCTGCCCCCTGTTTATGGCACCTGTCGTTGATCTATGACTCCCTGTTAATTACCCATTGAAATAAAATGCTTCAGGTGCTGCAGCGATTCGCTAATCATGCCACAAAGGACGCATGTAGAAAATGGACAAGTTCAGCAATATTTGTGCAGCAGTAAGGTTCTTATTCTGGCAGCGCAGTGAGGCAGCATCTGACATTGCTGTGCAAACAACTGCTCATGAAATGTCCGAAGTAGGGTGGCACGATTAAATTGCATTTTGACATTAACATGTTTTACCTCTTTTCTCTACTTTGTACAGTTATCTGTCTGTATAGTTGTTTCGTGCAATATTTTAAAGTGGAAGTAATTTTGGAGGATGGAATTCAGTGCTGTCATGAACTGTTTGTGATGGCGAGTCCAGGTGCATTTCTGGCCAACAGGCTGAAAGAAAAGGCAGTGAATTAAGTGATATTCGCCAATGACCCATTTCCTCAATCAGTCTGCATCGACAACCAGCCAATGTATCAACCATCCCGTGCTAATGCCTCTTAACTGCCTTTTCGTTATGAGTTTTAATAATTACGCTTGAAATGCATCACCTTTTAAACAATTAACTAGCAGCAGACATCTCAGGCATTTTCATTCTTCTTCTCCTGGGAAAGTCTGCTCAAGGTTTTGGACTCAGTTATTTGTAATATCTCCGCACCCAAACTGTAGAAACATGAGGAATGGTTACCTTTTTTTCAACCACCCTCTCTTTTACCTAACTCCAGGGATCTGGTCATGAGCACCTAGACCTTCATCCCTAAGCAGACACTGTTAGACTTTTTTCTCCTCTCACTATCATCTCATCTGGTCTTAATCCAAACCTGTTCCAGTGCCCAGCTTCTAGCAAGCACATCACACAGACATGTCAAGCACTGACCATCTGTCGGCAACAGACATTAATTTGTAGTTTTACAAATACAATCTGCCATTTGTAAAGCTCTATGTATAACACTGTCCAGGAGACATAGTCAGGTTTCAAACAAATGATCATGAAATCATTTTCAATTTTCACTTTATTGGCAGATGGACGTTTGTTTCTCATTCCTTCTGGGAAAAACTGCAAAAAAATCCTTTGAAATGACATGTAAAAATGCAGTGTGTGTTGTAATGACTGTGAGAGAATCGGGCTTCTGCTTTTAGGGTTTTCATAAGGCTCCTGTTGATGAACATCGGCCTCCACTTTGCAAATGAGTGGCTCAGGCACCAGATGCACACAGGATGCAGTCTTCCTAAAATATAAGCGGCAATAGCCATGCTGAGCATGTGACCAGGGAGCGAATATGGTACCTCAGATATGTCATGTTGACCTTGACACATCATGTTGATCTTCAATGACCAGGGTGGCAATGGTACCATCTCAGGAGAATGCCCGCTGTTCATCCTGAAATTCTAGCAGAGGCAAGGGATATTGTGCTGGCTAAATGAATGTGGTCATGGGACAGTGGCTGCACAATCACCAACCCCCATTCCAAATATGCACCTTACCCCCCTCCAATGACACCTAAATGGCTCTTCCTGTATTCATTTTAAAGTAACTGTTCATCTTGCTGGGGTACAGAGCGGTTAGATTGATTTCCAATAGCACCAGAATGCAATGGGCTATTGTGTACAGCCTGTGTTTTGTTCCATGCTTAACATTATTCAATTCAATTCAATTCAATTTATTTTTATATAGCGCCTTTCACAAGAGTCGCCCCAAAGCGCTTTACGTGATGTTTGAGAGAATACTAAGACAAAGAATTTAACTAAAGAAAGAAGGAAGGCCGTTACACTTCAGGCTATGCACACTTGTAATTTATGATTGCTAATCAGTTGTTTAGGAGACAGTGATCAAAAGTGATGTATTTTAATCAGAGGAGTTGTTATAGAAATTAGATGGTGTAAGTGGACAGATAATCCCACTATGTGGCTGAAGGACCGTCTCTCTGGTCTGTCTGGTTCGCCATGCTGCTTCCCTTTGATCAAGTCACTTTGACACAATCATAAATAACCTGCAAAGTGATTCTGAAGCTGAGGATGCTGCCCAAGGTGGAGTACTATGTCACGCCTGGCTTGCGGGCTTGGCTCGATCGCCTGAGTCCCCCTTCATTCTCAAGCATCTACCCCGAGTGATGGAGGTAATATTGGAGCAGGTACAGTCTGTTTTTGCTGAACATGATGCAGATTCAGTGCCATAAACACTGGCTGCGCAGCGAGGCTCTGAGCCAGAGGCAGATTGCATGCACTTCAGTGGCAGGTAGGTTATTTCTTATACCCATCAGTAGCATTTTAAGGTATCGATGGATGACTTTTGCCCTTCACTGGATATGGGGCAACCTGGGGCAGCAGGATCATGACCCTAGCTGCTTCCACACCCCTGTGCACATCCTCACTTGTCTCTTTTTAAGATGGGGGGGAGGGGGGGCATGTGCAGAGTCATTCCGCTTCAATCAGCTTATTCCACGGAAGAACGGACACATGTGCCAGGACCCCCTCACCTTGGGAGCTGTCCTCCCTAATGGTGGGGAAAGGAGGGAGCAGAAGCATCAGCAGAGGAGTAAATCATTTATCTGCCATGCGGTTGAGATGGGCTTGTCCAAGGCCAGAGGGGAGGGAGATGAAGGGCAGCACTTCAACGCGGCTTAATGGAGCTGTTTGCAGTAGCGGTTCCATGCTCCTTTACCCGCCATGTCCACATCTCACTTTCTCCTCCCATATATCTCTGCAGCATTTCGCTCTTTCTCTGGGTTATCATATGCACTCAGCTGATTTGCCATTGGTATGATTTCTCTGTGGAGACATATTGACGTCCTAAGTTATCATACTTAAATATCGTGACGATCTAATAATTTAACGCAAATCTGTGCCTGCTGCGAAAGTTTCATGAATAAAATCCTCATTTTACAATTGCAAATCCTAATTTACAAGTTTACTATGTTCAGGTTACGATTACAAGTCACAATTTATGCATTTACTTCACTACTACATTTACGAATCACTAGTTACGTTGCCAGTGACCAATGGAATAAAAATCTTCTGAATGAATATAACGAATAAAATGATCAGTTACAATTAAAAATAGTGTCAAGAATTAATACTTGGAATCCTGGATGACTAAATAAATTGATTTCAATGATACGCTAACAAAAGAGCACCGCTTCGGGTCTTCGCTGCCGATGACGTAAAAGCTGTGAGGAGGTAATTAGTAAGCATGGTCTATGTACGCCTACGAACCGATTGCACATTAGTGGCTGCAAACTGTCTGAACTACTCTCGTAAAATGAGAATTTGTCAACCTGGAGTGCGACATGCGCAGTACAAATTGAATGTGTGAATCTGTTGTCGTAAATGTCATAGTACAAGTGTATTGCAAAGTCTTTGCCTCCATGTCAAGTTACTGATTTACTAATATAATTTAGGATTTACAATTCATTTCTTACATACGATTATTTTAGACGTAAATCTATTTCCACAGCTTTCCAACTGGTAGTGTAATCAAAAACATCTGAATAAAAAGGGACTTCTGAAATAAGTAACGAGACTAATTTTAAACCAGGCAGATTTGCTTGGCTGTAAGCGACTGCTGTAGAAATGAAGTGCTGGTGTATATTTGAATATTGCATATTGAACATTTGCTGGGAAACATTGGTTCTAAGTTTAGATAAGTGTGCCAGCGCCTCTATTCTCTACACTTGTCACTTTAATTCTGCAGGGACGAAGCCCCGAGCCTCTCCCAGTGGAAATTTGAATTGCGACCTAATAAACGATGCTGTCCACCTTCAAAACAAATAATTACTGTCTGACTCCTTTCAATATAATAAAAAACAGGTGTAGTACTGTGCCGTTATTCACAAGTAATGCATCATCTCGTTTTCAGATTTAATCTTGGAGTCAGTAATCTTGCTTAGATGAAAGCCATGACAGTCTATGCGACCACTAAACCAATCACAAGTTCTGCTGAATTATTCTTAATAACCATAAAATTGTCAGATCGGTATATTAAAAAATAATCATATGAACATGATTTTATCAATAGAATTGTACAGTGTGTTTCATTTCCCTTGAAGGATTAACCGTAGCACAGCAAAGGGTGCTAGTCCCTTATTGTTTAAGACCAAGACAAGCAAGAAAAATGCAGATAACTTAATTTTACATAAGCCATACCAAGTAGTTGAAGTGGCTCATTGGAAAATTAGGCACAGATTTATACAAAGGAAGACCTGCATCTACTTTTCTTCTGAGCTTTAATTACGTATAATCACTCATACCTGGATGTCTTTTGGCTGAAGGACCTGACAGTGAGGACACCTGGTGGTCTGGATGTCTGATGATAAGTATGGATGGTATTAATTTATCGTGTGTAACACTCATGCTTGGCTCCCAAACACGTCTGATTAAGTTTTCAAATTGAAGGCAAGTGAACTGTCAGAGGTTCACCGCAATGATCGATGCTGTATCTGGAGTGCACATAAAATACAAGAGAAAAGCATTTCAGCTCTAAACAGCACTGCAGTGGAAATCATAAATTACATTATGAACAGTGCCAGAAAAAAACTCACAGTCCCAACTCCGCCTGAAACTTTAAATACAACGAGAAGAGTTTCTCTAGTTCACTAGCCACCCGGAATACTATCGAGCTTCTATGGAGGCGCAGTGTATAACACCGGTTTATCTCCTGCAGGGTTACAGATTAATTTCCAGGTGTGTGTGTGTGTGTGCGTGCGTATGTGTGTGTCTGTCGTTGAGTGTGTGTGCGTGTGCGTGTGTGTGTGTGTGTTCAAGTACTCTCTGTTAACTCAACAGACCTGTCTATATACACCCACTCCCAAAGACACATATAACATTTAGTGTTCTGGACTCTTAATTGTTTACTTCATAATTCCTCCCATTCCATTCTGTCTGACTCCATGGACTTGCCTTCAGTTCATATATGACTTTCTCCTTCAAAACCTTCTGCATAAGCTTTCAGTTAATCAAATGCATTACAGCACCATTATTAAAATGGACATTAACTACTGTATTAAAGAACAGATAAGAACATTTGCCTTGGCTATCTGTCAAATATTGCATGGTATATTAATGTATTATCTTTCACTTTTTATGTCACATAAAATAGAACGTTCATTCATTAATTAGGTTCAATAGTGAACATGCAGATCCAATTATGCAGAGCCAAACATAATGTTTTTAACCATAGATAAATAGTTACCCTAATCATTCAGCTATTAGTCTCTGCAACTGAAAGAAATGCATATCATGTGCAAACCTGTTCTTAATTCCACTGAAGGGACTTTTTGACTGAGCACAGAACCATGGGACTGAAATAATCATATTTCCTATTTTAGCTACATATATATGAAAGAAACAGTGGCTCACCTATCCAGGACTGTGGGTTCAAATTCCATCCACGCTCTGTGTGTTTGTGAAATTCGCATGTTCCCCCTGTATTGCATGGGTCTCATCCAGGCACTCCATTTTAGCCCTGCAGGCCACAGACATGCAGGTAAGCTGGTGTCTTTGCATTGCCTATGGAGTATGACTGCTGTCTGTATTTGCCTTGTGATTGTTTGACATCCCATCTATGTTGCTTGGGATAGACTCCAGACCCCCTGTGACCTCTGCCCAAGATAAGTGGTTAGAAGATCTTTCAAAGAATAAAAGAGTTACAGATTTAATATGACAACTATAAGAGTGTATATGGAAATATTGTTTAATCAAGTCTAGTGGGCTTTAATGTCATAACATCCACATATAGGTATACAGTAGCACCAAATAACATTTCCCAGGACCTCAGTGTGACATACAGAAAGCACTGACAGGGGTAGGGTTTGCACAGTACTTAAAGTGGAAAACACAAGACAGTATGAATCAGGGTGGGCTGGACACAAGGGTTTATATATATATAATGCAATGCATATGTGTGCAATGAAGAAGTTATATAGCAGCAGTGTAATGGAGTGGAATAAAGATAGCAGCTAAAAGTAGATAAATAATAATAAGTTAAAGTGACTAGAGCCAGTCCAGGGGGAGTAACATCTGGAATGGGTAGGGAGTAAGAAGGAAAACTAGTTTAGATGCTTCAGTATCCAGTTTCCCATGATGCAGCGTTTCACTCTGACCCTACAAGAAGTACAACAATTATAGTAATCAAAAAATATAAATGTGTTAAACAACCAGTGACCTTAAGTGGTGGAAATACGTCAAACATAGACAGATTTTTGCCATTTCTTTTGCTATGGATATTTATTGTTTCGGAAGTTAACTTTAAATGTAATCCCTGGTTTCTGGAGTGGCTATGCTTCCTAGTACTTAAACCATGTTTACCTGTGTCGTTCCAGTATAACTCTCTGTTCAGCACATGAAAGAAATGACCATCAGTCTAAAGCATTGTGCAGAATAATTATTCTCACCATACCGTCCCTTTTCTGAAAACAGACATAGCTGTTTAAATAATACATGATGGAAGAACTGAGCTATACAGTATGGTGCTTTTAAAAAAAAAAACGATCCTATGCTAGGCTGCCTGGTGACTGAAGTATGGGTAGACCCAGGCCTAAACCTCTACTTAATTGGACATCATTGGTTATGACCCCATACCCAGAGAAACATTCATGTCTCTGCTAATAAGGATCTCCAGAGATCAGTATGTAAGTATTCATCTGTGTGTACCAGGCAGTGCCAGGAATAAAGATGTGTGTGGTTGGCTCTTGCACGTTTCCTCAGGAGTTAAGAAATCTGGTCCAGCTCATCCAGATCACCCAAAAGACCCGAACATCAGCTCACACCACCATCCGGAGAAATAATGAATGCACTTTGCCAGCTTCAGCTGTCTCACTGTGCTCTGTCCATGACAAATTAGCTGCCCGACCATGATCACTAATCAGCTGTTCCTATTGGCCACAGTCAAGACTCTGTCATGTTTCTGTAATGACCACATGATCACTCCTATGTTTATTTCACCATTGTATTTTTATTCTGTGAATTCACTGACATTATGAGGGGTGAACTTGTTTGTAAAACTGAAATACTTTAAATAAAGTCTGTTACAGCATGTGTGAGAGAGCGGTGGGGAGACAGAGGTTATGAGAAGGTAGGACTGTCCATCACTCTGATACCTCAGGCCGTTGATGGATGGATAGACATTCAGCCGTGGTGTCCCTTGCTATCCCAGGTTGTGCACAGGCCATTGAGCACTGTTGATAATCATAGTGAGATAAGTCCTCAGTGTCCCTTCCTATAATAAACCTCAGGTTGTGGAGGGGGGGTGTGACTCTGTAAAGGCTGATGAAGCTCTATAATTCAGCTAACAGTCAACACAGACTCTTGTATGCACCGTTGTCATGCATCGTTATTTTGGACTTCCTCTTCCGGCCCCTGGAGGATGGGCTCCCCCTTTGAGTCTGGTTCCTCCCAAGGTTTCTTCCTACTAGGGAGTTTTTCCTTGCCACTGTCGCCTTTGGCTTGCTCACTGGGGACTTTGGGCGAGGATAATGTAAAGCGCTTTGAGATAGTGTAATGTTGTGAATTTAACTTTTTCTTCCTGTGATCCATCTGTCTATCCATTTTTCAACTGCTTATCTAGTACAGAAACTACCCCACCAGTCCATCTCAAGGCACGTACATACACGCACAGTCACATGCTACTGGCAATTTAGAGACACGGGAAGGCAGGAACCCAGAAAAACCCCTCTAGAGTACCCAGGGGTAGCCCATGTGACATGGGGAGAACCACACAGATCAATCATGAAAAACAGTGCACACTTTAATAACATTATAACAGGCAATGCCTGTAATGAAAAACACTGGTTCCTCCTAGGCCATTCATACTCTATGTAAGTTTGACAGAAATACCTGAATTGGGTATTTATTTTACATTATATTCAGTCTTTTATACTTAATTTTATACGCAGTCAAGAACCAGCAGCATTAATTGGCTGAAATCCATCAAACACAGACAGACCTTTGCCATTCAGGGGCTAAAAACCAAAGATTGACCTTTAAGCTAGATGAGAAATGATGAAACATCAGAGGGATCATTTTAACATCATCTGCAGAGTGTGATTCAGTATCTGTATCCAGCATAATTAACTGAGCTAAAGTCAAAACCACCTACACTGTTCACGAGGACCTGAGCTGCCGACCCCTGATCTAATTTATTTGGATCAAACAGAGTTTAAATTTTCTACAGGCGTCTCACCAGGTGACCCACTGTTTTGTTTGTTTTAATTACTGGCTTGCCATTAGCCCCCTGCCCTGTGCCGGGCTCCTCACGTCGCCAGTAATGAATGTGACAGGTGGAGCTGCTTGCAGTATCTCCACGTCTGCCGAGTGCCACTGAGTGGAAGACAGGCTGCTTACTGACGCCAGTTTCACGCACACACGCGCACACTCACGTCCAACTAAACCACCCTGTAGGAAAGACAGGGGGTGGGAGGGTGAGTCAGATGACCACAATCGTTGGCATTGATTCATTCCACCTGTCTCTCATGTCCCAGTGACTGGATATATTGTTGGATTCCGTTTGTCCAGTAACCTGGAGTGTGCCCTCTGTGTGCGGCCTGAATCAGGTCAGAGATGTGATTACATGTCTCTTTTGCATGCATCTTTATCCGTATCTTTTTTGTGATGGCAGCTTTTCCTTGTTCCCCCTCAAGGCCCCCGTCTAGCGTCATCAGAAAGGGAAAATGTAACTTGAGCTGTGATCCTCCACCTTATGAGATTCTGTTCATTTCATCAAACCCATATGGTGAGCATCTCGACATCATTAGAAATAAAAATCCATGACAGGTCCTCACACTGCCTGCTGCAGTGTGTAAACACAGGGAGACTGATTCTAGGCCCGAATGGGTTTTTCTGAATTTCTGCTCTGTTCTACGCAGGAATTGAGTGAAGCCACAGGGGACCTCGAAAAAATTATTCAGATTAATGGGTTTCATTTCGCAGAGTAATCAGGTGCCTGGCAGGCTGGTGTTGCGAAATTCTTTTGTTATTATGGGTTAAAAGGGATCAGTCATGATGCTGCCACTTAACAGCTTGTTTGTTTTTCTGTACAGGTACAGCCGGGAGGGGCGTGCGTCTTAATGGCAGAGGGATATGCAAGGGAAGCCTGGTCTGGGGCACCAGCTTATACAGAGAATCTAGAGCCTATTCCAAGAGAAGAAGAGCAGGATTGCAGCTCACAAACTCTGGAGTGGGCGAGACATCGCCTCACATGTTTGGGTTGTGAGGGCAATGTGAAGAATTCTGAACAACAGGGCAGACAAGGAGCTGGAAGCTGTAACGGGTCTGTTCAAGTTGGTGGCAAGGTGATTTATGTGAAAACTTCAGGGTTTGCCAGGTCTCACTCATCTGGCTCCCACGCTTGCTTAAGAAATCTTAAGGCAAATCTATATTATCCCATTATAAACCTAAAATTAGCTGCATTAAAAGTGTTGGGGTAGTTTGCAAACCCTACAGACTATTTACGAGCTAATGAAACTGTTACATACATGTAAATGAGTGTGTATACTTGTCTCGAATGGAAAATTTCACGCCAGCCAGCTGACCAAAGATGGAAACCCTGAAGCTTTTGTAAAAACCAGCTACTTGGCTGTGTAAACTGCTCCCCAAACTCTTTGGATTTAACATTTTGCTGCTTCCTGAAATGCACCTATACTGCTTAAGCAGCATATTAAAATGATTGTTACTTTTACTGGACACTAAACGAGTGATTAATTGAGAGTTTTACTGAAAGGTTTATTTTTTGCTCCATTTAGAGGCGACTGAACTCTTCAGTTATCTTCTCTTCAACCTGGTCAAAAGTGAGACTTTGGGCTTTTCCATCAGATCCTTCATATTACAACCTTTTGTAACAAAAACCGGCTTCATGTTCACGGGGTTGCTGCAGACAGGAAACGGGGTGGTGTGGCTTTGGGACGGCGCCCCCTCTGTGCAGCGGCACTAATCAGCAAGACCCCATTAAGCTCAAGCTCATAAATCACCGTCGAAAGCAGGGCAGTCATTGCCTGCAGCCCTAAGGACAGCATCACGGCCCCCGATCCAAGGCTCCGTAGCACCTAACAGGGCCTTTGGCAGGACCTGAGGGATGGCGTCATCATGGCTGTTCGCCCAGCCACGTGCCAAACGACAGCGCGGGTGCCACGGGCGAGATGGCATCCCCGGGAACTGGCTCATGGCACAGGAAGGTCACTTAATTACAGAAGTTAAACATCTGTCAGTTAGAGTTAATACTATCAGGGGATGTCCCTGCACGTCTGAATAGACCTCTGTGATGAGTATGAGGCCGAGTCCAGGAACGCAGATGATTTTATCCACAGAACTTTATTAAGATGTCACGATGAGTAATTAATATGAAAGGGCTCTGACAGATAGGCACAGCGGAATCTGTCCCCGACCATCATCGATCATATCCCCCCTCCACCCAGCTGCATCAGGGCCAACAGGTGTGTGACACCAAGGAGTGACCCCGTCAGCTGGAGCATAAGAATTCAGTACTGCAGTACTCCACCTCTCCAAAATCTCCACCTGATAAGGTGCTGAAGGTGCATTCCCTTCTGGACAGGGACCTAGATGACTTACGACGTTCTGCTACTACAGGAATGAGCTTGAAAATCACACTAATGTTAATTTTCTGAGAACATGTCCTTGTCCGTAACAATTCATATACGCATGTCTTGTACACAATGGGCCATCACTCTGACATAAGGGTAATCCAGCTGTACCCACTTAAGATTCGAACGTGCAACCTACCGGTGATATGCTCCAAACGATTCACCACCTGCTAACCATACCAATCCAGTTTTGTAAGCGGTTTAGGCTACAATCCATTAGGATAAAAGAGTAGCTGCCATCCTTTGTTCCTGTGAAAGAGATCTTACTGATCTAAGTAACTGGACCTCCAGTTAGTGTCACAACATGGGCATCAACCAACCCAGCGCACAGGTGGGGGAGGTCATACGTTAGCTGAGCAATTCCAGCTCTCTGTGCTGATCCGCACCATGGTGTTTGCCTGGCCGGGGGGCGGATTTAGGTGAAATTTGGAAAACATGTACAGAGCTCCTTCTTCCAAGCCGCCAGGCTGTCTAATGAGGCCACAATCCCACCTGATCTTGGGTCCAAAATCAGCTTTGAAATAAAAAACGCCTGCTCCATCGGTCTCACAGCATGGCGTGCAGAAGGCGAGTACCACTCCGGGAAATTAATCGAAGCATCCATCTGTCCATCCATCCGTTTTTCATGGCGGTGCTTATCCATTTCAGGGCGCTGTAGTCCTGTGCCAGTCAAAGAAATCATAGCCAGTTGAGTTAATGTGAAGTAAACATGACTGCCTTTTAAGGACAAATGCTGAAGGTCGTATGGCGTTGTGGGGAACGTCTAAATACATACAATGTTATTATCACAGCACAATCATAGCTACCAAAAATATACAGCAGTAGATCACACTCACTCGTCATGTCTTCCTGTGCTTATGTAACCTAATATAAACGGGCTAAATTAGATTCTGGATCTCAGATTATAACAAAAAATACAGAAAATAAGTCTGTACCGTTTTTTAAGTGAATTTTGTCAGGCTGTCTAATTCACCAGTCGATTTTCAGTTGCATTGTATAGTTGGTCTGTTAGAGAACAATCAGAAATCCATGACTCTATATGGTACTGCAGCCTATGCAGGTTTTCAGGGAGCCTAAGCGTGCTATCGGACTGAGAAAGCTTTACTGAACAAATTACTATGCTAACTGGATCAAATCAGCTTTCTCTCTATATACTGAAAATGTGAAAACCTGCAAACAAGTTCAAATGCTGATATAATTTCTATGATGTTGACACTCGTTGAAAAATGCTGCATAGTGAGTCTGAATCATTACTGTTGACACAAAAAAAGAGATGCAGCAAAAAAGCCCAACATGACTGTGGGACACACCACACACATCTCAGGTTATATAATCGCTCCAAGCCGTGCTTTACGATAAAAGCCTTGCGTTCCTTCATGGTCTAAAAAATACAGTCAGCCCATACAATGACCTGCATGGCCCATTATTTTAGTTAATGTTTGTGGAATTTACATGTTCTCGCCATGTCATCGTGGGGGTTTCCTCTGGTTTCCCCCCATAGTCCAAAAACATGCTAAGGTAAGTTGGAGTTGCCAGATTGCCCGTAGGTGTAAATGACACTGGTGCCCCATCTGGCTTTGCTCCCTGTCTTGCACCCATATCTCTGGGATTGGCTCCACATCCCCCCCATAGGACAAGCAGGGATGGAAAACAGGTGGGTTTCAATTAAATTTAATGTTTATGTGTCTGTGCACCTGGATATGGGAGCAGTGAGGGTCACACATGCCCACATGTTGATCCTTGTTGTACAATGCAGTCAATATGATTCATTTATAAATGATACAGAAGAGGCAGCATTGACATACATTCTTGTCCATAGTTCATAAATTATTTGATTCATCTTTGTCTGTTTATGAATAAGACATGACTAATTAGCAAAATAACAGCAGCTCCAATTATATGCTGTGCTAATTTATGAAATTTTGCTCCTAAAGGGACTAGGGGAAAATCTCCTTTCCTCAAGTGCTGGTCTTTTCCGGGTTTTGGCCATATGTAAAATCTCAGGCCAATAGAAATGTGCACTGTTGTAAAAAAATCCAGTGGTGGTTCACATCCAGGCAAATGATTATGCTTCTGGCCATGAGAGTAGAGGGTCACAGGCCAGGAGCTGCATTCAGGGGACAGGGAACGACAGAGGGACACATTTTGCTGAAAGTATATAGCTCACTCCTCATAAATCCTTTAATCATGTACAGTACGCTTCAGTAATACTGACTGAGCTGGGCAAAAAGGAACGTTTATGTCATTCTTATGTACTCATGCCAATTTTGAAACCAATATTATGTATTTTTAATATTCAGCAATCATACCAGGCTGGTGTGGTGGCTCAGAGAGCAGCTGTGTGGCCTCATGTCTTCAGCCTTTGTTTGGGGTTCACATGTTCTCCCATCTTCATGTGAGTCTCCTCCTATAATCAACAGACATGACTTTCAGTTAATTAATGAATTAATGCCACCGATGGTGTGTGTGTGTGTGTGTGTCACACTGTGTGTATATGTGTGTGTTTCACTGTGTATGTGTGTGTGTGTGTGTGTGTCTCACTGTGTGTATATGTGTGTGTTTCACTGTGGTGTGTGTGTGTGTGTGTGCGCGCATGTGTGTGTGTGTACGTGTGTGTGTGTGAGTGTGTGTGTGTGTGTGCCCGCCCCCAATAGACAGGGAGCCCCCTGCCTGGTGTCCTCTGCTTCTTGGGACAGCCTTCACACTCGCTGCCATTCTGCACTGAATAAGTGGTTATGAAAACATGGATGGCCAGTACCTCTTTTCTAAAATCAGGGAGGCTTTCGCCGTGGAGGTTTGGATCCACGTACGACTTCAATGGTCCTTTAATTGCGTTATGCAGAAAAGGGCCCTAATTCTACGTTCTTCGTCATTCATAAAGTATTCCATTCCTGCCAACTGCTGCAATAGTCCTACATTACTTTCTGAGTTCACATTCATCTGTGCTGCCCCACATATGAAGGGTGGATGATGGAATAAGCTAATGTGAGTGTGCTAAGGCACATGTGTACGGACCGCCACTCTGACTACAGGCCAAATCCCTGCTTATTTAAGCCGCATGCCCCCGTCGACGATGCGTCTATGAAAGTCCCTTTCAAGGTTGCTGCTGCCAGCCCATTAGGCTGGATAACGAGCCCTTTCCGTCGTATTTATAACCGCCGGAACCCCCCTCTCCAGTAGGCGCTGAGTGAAAAGGTCACACACGTCGGCCGCGGCCAGCCCTGGAGACCTTCCCGGGGGAATTGTGGGAACGCCTGCTGCACCATGCAACCGCCACCGCTTTCATTTGCTATAGAACTGATTTGCTCAGCACCCTCTTTAATCCACAGTGAGTGACAGCTACACATATACTGTGGAAGCTGAAATTCTGTCAGAGGAGCAGTTTATCATCCTCTTGGGTTTGAGCCCAGATCTTTGCGCTGTTGCTGCCTGTTGCTGTATTAGTGATGAGAAATACAGCCATTATATGGCTAATCATCAAATTTTACCATATGCAAAGTTACAAGGAGGAAGAAAACAGAGTTTTTTAAAGCACTTGTTGTGATTAAATAATGGCACAGATAATGTTAGCAAGGTTAGAACAATAACTCAGCTGACAAAATGCAATGGCAAGGCTGGCTTTCATTATGCTTGCATTTATTTGAATAGCGTTTCTTTGTTTTTACAAGGCATGCTTAACATCAGTAGAGGGTGCATCTGTCTCTGCAATGCATGCTGGGTACTAGTGAAGGATGGCTCTGTCTTTACAGTGGTTCCTGTTGTCTACTGCTCTCTTGCAGTTCTCTCTCCTCATCTGCTGCCCTCTCTACTTTAATTAAAATGTCAGAACCAATGCTGTGAGGGTCTCTGTGGATGGATCACCAGATAAGGGGAGCAGTGGGCCAGAACAGGTCGAGCAGCCAAAGTCACCTGGTTGGGGGCCAGTTAGAGGTGGAGAGAGTGCCTCTATGTGTGTGTGTGCCTTTGTGTGCATCTGCGTGTGTGTCTATGGGGGTCTTGGAGGACAGATGGGAGTGGAATGTCACATTAACTCCCCGCTGCCACTCCGCCCTGTTGTCTGTGTTGCCTTTTTCCAGTACCTTGCAAAAAGCCCGCCTGTCCGCTCCTTCCCTCCAATCAGAGCCACACTCACCATCAGCTGACCAGGAAGCCGGGGTTAGCAGACTGACAGTGTAGGTCTAGGCAAAGCAGATGTGTGCCTTTTCCTTTTCGCGGCTGTGGCTCATGTTTTTTAATATGACATTTCTCACATCTGTTCCTCCTGCCATGCTGATCCCGTTCTCTCTCTGCCTCGCACTCCAGCCCTCCCTCGCTGACTCCATCCTTCATCTCCATCAACGAGGACATGATGCTGACAAAGAGCCACAGAATTAAATATAAACACTGAACTGGAAGGGGGGGGCAGAGCATTTATTTACTAACCTTAGTGTATTTACAAATGAAAATCAATAA
This sequence comes from Mormyrus iriodes, assembly GCA_011763525.2. NCBI lineage: Eukaryota > Metazoa > Chordata > Actinopteri > Osteoglossiformes > Mormyridae > Mormyrus > Mormyrus iriodes. Next base: position 15,654,276 of record JAAGVU020000002.1, read on the forward strand.
AATTCATAATTTATATTTCTGAATAATTGTATATTCAATATTACTTGATTCATTCAGCGTGTGGCTTGCAGCAAAATGTTCATGTAAAATCAGGAAATGCAATAATGTCAAATATTTTTACTTTGTATTTGCTTAGAGATTTTATCAAAAGAACCATTCATATATTATGACTGTGAAGGTTCTTTCCTTTCTCACCCCTGCGAGATTGTCTTGTGTATGTTTATTATGTCTTCTCAAACGCTGTCTTCCTGGGCTGTGCGCAGGGCTTGTCCTCCCTGACTCTGAAAATCCTTTCCTCTCTAACTGTATGCAGACCAAATCATCTCTGTGCATTTGGAACGTCTACCTAGAAACGGTTCCTTCCATTCTGGGAAATATAAGGCATCTGTTCATATATTTATTCTTTTCTGAGGGAGCAGGTAGGTCCTCTCCCACACCCAGCCAAGCCCATCTGCCTGCCACATTAACAGTGTGCCGTTTTCCGCTCTGATTGGCCTGGCATTTGTGAAGTATATTTTCTTTTGCCCCCCCCTGCATCTAAAAGATATGGACACAAACCTGCCACCGTGGAAAATGGAAAACATACAAATGCACGTATAGGCACCAGGCGAACCTGGAAAGTACAAGACATACAAATACTTAGCATAGTATGCGCAAATAGAGAATAGCATACGCCTCACGTACCATATAAACCAAAGACGTGCCATCAACCATACACCACACAGAACATGTAAACCACACGTACTGAACACACTGTAAAACACAACACATTCAGCCTTCAACTTCACACATTACATGCAAATGACCCTCAAACACGAATCAAAGCACAGTGACAAAAAGACAGCCTGTCCTTGTCACACTTGATGATGTCACAGAGAAAACTGACCCTCCATCTGAATAGTATGCCTGACTGTGCAAAACTGTGATCTGTACCCACATAAACATCCACAGTTTTAACATATACAGTACAGAGTACAAGTATTAGGCTGCCAAATAAAAAAGCTAAACTATATGTGAAACTAGGATATTATGTTTGTCAAAGTGTGTAAGTTTATCCGTTTCAAAACCTCTTTATAGGTCACCTCTGTTTTCAGTAAACATCCAATATACCCATGTATTTGTTGACTCCACCACTAGCATACCATGTTTGGCTAATCCATACCTCACGATGTTTATTAATTAAGTTAATTAAGTGAGCTAGTGCTGTAGTACCTGGAATGGCTGGGGTTCCCTTGAGGAGAGGTTTGGTAACCAAAGTTGTGTTCTTTTAACCATACAACATGACATCAGTATTTTTTATTGTGTTACTGTTCATTGTCATATATGCTAAACTGGTCTTGTTTTCTGATCTTTAAACATTTTCATTGAGCTTTGCACCATAATTTATGTGTATGATGTATGTATGAGCCGCTAACTACCAGGCTAATGCACATCCGTGGTGTGAATACGGTCAGACAAAACTTGGAGTGTGGACCTTCATCAGGGATAGCAGGTGGCTTTAATAAGACATGATTCTTCTCCATCTGGTCTTTATTGTCTTTGGCTGTTTTGTCAGCCATTGACATTTTGCTGCGGCCAAAATCTGCCAAGTCCCTGTAAGGACGTGTCTGGTTAGCATGCTGAATTGGGGTGAAAGCCACAGGTACATGAAATCCCGAGAAACCCACAGAAATGGAGGGAAATCCACAGAGGTACAAAACAGAGGGACGGGAAATGTGGAGACATCAACAGGAAGACAAACATTAGGAATCACAGAGGAACCCACTATTTAATGTTTTGCTGGTGATGTTCTTTATACCGTTCAGGTGAAATGCTGCAAACTTTAATCTCCCTCTCCCTGCGTTTCCAGTTCAGAATTCTTACTTGCATGTTGAAAACCAAAGGGCACACCACCATGTCCTTACTCTTTCCCTTGCACACACAGGTATGCAAAAAAATGCATCCACTGACTCAGCAACAAAGCAGCAAAGACAGAAAGTTTAACATTTTGGAGTTGACAGTTTAAATAGGGACTGTCCCGCATTAGTCTGTCCCATCTGTCTTTCTTCAGGTCTCTGTACCCATCTCATATTGTTCCCACACCCATCTGTGTTATGTAGCTCTGTCTCTGTGAGGTACATTTGTTAGACTGTTAATTCTGTAAGCAATTTGTCTGCTGTGCCCAAAAACAGTCCTCTTCCTGGCGACTTTGGACAGACGAATGTGTGGGAGTGTCACTCTGTGGCACGAAGAAGAATCCCCAATTCAAACGGAGCTAATGAAGGATTCCTGCCCAGAATCGAAAAAGCCAGACCTGTGTGGACAAGTACAGGTGATTTTTCCCTGCAGAAAACTAAACAGTGCCAGGACGATGGGCGATGCTCCCCTAGACCTGCTGTGTGAATGCAGCTGCCGAAAAAGCTTTTCAGGGGGGGCAGCAGGTGGCATCATGAGATCATGAGCACTCCCTGCTTTCGTTACGTGTCATGCCTTTGTGGTAGTAATTTGCTGACTTGGCTTTAACAACTAGTGAACCATTTTACCAAGTTCAGCCTATGTGGCTGAGAATACTCACTCACTGACCCAGAGACTATGTAAGCCGCTAGGATGCAGAATGGAATGCATAGATGTAATATAGGTCTGATAGACATAGCCAGTTTTTGGACCACACAGGTAACACAACATGCTGATGTTGCAGACGCAGTGTAGATCACGTGGATGCAGTGAAGGTTGCACTATTGCAGTGCGGGCAGTGACAAACTACAAAATATGCAGATGGCTGATGGGACCTCACCCAAACCTCACCACCAGCTGGCACCTGCATTTGTCCCCCATAGACTACTTCCGAATAGCTCTTCTATTCCCCTTACCCTATGGCCAGGATTCAGTTGCCTGGATGCTTTACTATGACATTAAACTACAGAAGATCAGAGTGAGCTTTGGGCACTAGGTGGATAAGAGGCCTAGTTTATCTGAATCTGGAGGCAGTCAGGAAGTTCAACAGTATGGGACAAAAGAACTTTGATGCTGAATGACTCTCAAGCTGAGGTGGTTTGTGTCCTGTGGGCAATGAAATATTCCGTTAGTTTGCTTTAAAGTGGAGCAATCAGGACAGCAGCATAACAGATTGTACCCAGATGCCAAAGCAGGTAGGCTCATCCTAAGCATGCTGGAATATAACATAGACTAAGACAGGCCTAGCGAAAGCAATGTATATTCTTCTGTCTGTTCCACCAAAGTCTTGTCCGAAAGTCATGATCCTCAAAATTATCAGACCATTATTGCCAATGGAAATCCTGCTCTCCACTCATTTTCCAAGTTAACAGATGTCCAAATTGAATTCAAAATTTCATTTCCATCAGATAGATCAGGTGAGGCCATAAAATATTTAAAGCGAGAGTAAATCTATGGCTGAAAAACTTCAGCCTCTAAAAATCTGAGTCCTGCCATTGTTAGAAAACGAATCGGTTTTAACTAAACATTTTAAAGCAGCATCTCATGAAATGTACTTTTATTGTAAATATTGCAAGATGCACTTGCAGAATTTTATACATAAGTAAATGATCATTTACAGAGCATGTCAGTGATTAATGTTTAAAAGATACGTATAATTCCAAGCAATAGACGTGTAAGCATCATCCTGTCACCGTGCAAGACAATCCCTGCCTCCCCTCCACACTGCCTTTGTGGACAACAGTGCCCTCTGCTGTATTTTATGTACATACAGACAAATTTATCCATTCTTTACTACGTTTGTGGTTTATTCATTCTGAGGTTTACTTCCTCTGCTGTGGCCTGAGCTCAGCATGGTCTCTCTGAGCCGATAACCACCAGAAGACATTCATCTTTTGCTGTATGGAAATGTTCTGGATTCCATAGTAATGAAAGGATAATGAGCTTTATGTCTCTTGGCTCTCAGCAACACATGTAAGAGAATATGATTGTCCTGCTGCTTGTTACAGGATAAGGGGGTGCAGCAGTGAGTTTTGGGCATACTCTGCTCAGGTCATGGATTGGCTCCAGCCTATCTGGTGCAGGTGAATAGGTCCAAAGGAGCCTCCCGATGTCAAAGTCGAGGCGTTCTGCTTGTCCATTTGCCTGTTGGATGGTTACCCGAGGACAGGCTGAGGGATGTGTCCATCCTATGGTGGAAGGCCCCCCAGAACGGGCAGTAAAATAAGTCTTCGATCTCTTACTATATCCAAATACCCTGAATACCTATGTGAAAATAAGCTCGGCCTGGTCTACCAGCTACATGGTACTGTTGATCCCTGGATGACTTGAACTTAGCGAGATTTGGTCCATTGCACAAGCGCAGGTGTGGTTAGTGGAGCCAGATTTTGTCCTCAAGTTGGAGTTGTTTAAGTTGTGGAAGGACAGTGTCTGTCGATGTAGGATGCTGGTGTTCCGGCAAACCAGAACTGGGACAGGTGGTGACGTGGTCGTCCACGCAGCGGGTTATCCAATCTGATGGAGAGCTGGATGTACTCTTTTAGCCCCAGGTCCTCACCTCGACATGCCATCTCCATCTGGAGGTCAGGACTGAGCCGCTTCAATCCACTTACTAGCTGCTGCTAGGGTGTGAAACTCTACAGTGAAAGTGAGGGGGTGACTGATTGGGTCGACAAGGAGGATGTGATGTACCAAGTATCTCTCTAGTCGGGCCAAGGTACTGCAGATCTCCGCTGGGTCCACAGGGAGGCAAAGAATTCTGTCACAGGGCAGATCAGGAACAGGGACCCAGATGAAGTGCAAACAGGAATCCAAAACACTAAATGAGAATTGAAGTCCAGGAAGCTTGGGAAAAGAAGGCACAGAGTCTGTCCCAGGGAGGGAAGGGAAAGACTCCCTATTTCATAGATGTTTCTATGTGTGCGATGGGATATTATTATTATTATTTTCTCTTTACAGTCTGCACTCTTCTGTTAAAATGCCTTGAGCACAAGGGTTAAGACTTCAAAACAAGACTTCAAACTAGACGTATTGACATGAACTCACTCCACGTTCATTTTTAGTTCAAATTGATCACTCAGTTGACCAGTTTTAAAATTCAACAATACTATTCATTCATGGCTGTAACCATTTATTCTATTCCTGGAGGAGTCTGTAACCTATCCCAGAGGCTCTGGGTGCAAGGCAAGGAACAACCCAGGATGGGGCACCAACCCATCACAGGGCACACTCACACACCATTCAGTCACACATGCACACCTACAAGCAACTTGGCAACTCCAATTAACCTCAGCATGTTTTTGGACTGTGGGGGGAAACCAGAGTACCCAGAGGATACTTCATGACACAGGGAGAACACGCAAACTCCACACACGGAGTCATGGCAGAGACTCAAACCCTGGTTCTAGAGGTGCCAACCACAGTGCTAACCGCTGCGCCAGCCCTCAGCAATACTAGATCATTGAAAATACTAGGATACAAATGCCAGTCGAATACCATAGACACGATAACAAGAAATTAATTGCACCTATTGAATCATGCAGCTTACAGCATGACAGCTCATGCATACACAATAGCAATTTCCCATTTGTGAAAGAATCGTTCTTTTGAACTGATTTTTTTCAGTGAACTGGTTTTCAAATCTAACTGAATAAAACTTTTTGTAGATCCATACATTGTACAGATTAAAGTATTAGATTCTAGAACTTTACAGCCATACCACGGTAAAAACATTACATTCAGCACTTCCAGCATAATGCGACAACACTTACTATTTACAATATAAATACACAATTACACACATTAATTTACAAGTTATATACAGTGACAATGCAGCACAAGGCATGCCAATATGTGAATAACTTAAGTCTTTATTGCCTGGCCCCGCCGTGTCAAATTGCCCCCACCTGAGTAGTTAGCTGTCCCCAGCGACCCCCAAGTCCAACACAAAGTCCCACAAATGTAGCAGAGGCTAGCATACCTTGGTTTCCTGTCGCGTCCCTGTCCTCAGCCGCTGTAGGGGGCTCAGGTCAGACCAGGGAGTGATATGGTGCCCAGCAATCCCTGTGCAGGACCACAGCCTTTTGTTGCTTGGGCAAACACAGGTGATAGACGACATTAAAGAGGCACTTGAGGATCTCCCCCGGGCCTCTCCAGTGACTGTCCAGCTTGGCGACAGTCTTACAGCCAGGAGCTCACAGTATGTCACGCAGTAATTCTGTTTAAGGGCGGTTGAGTGTCCAGCTGATGTAGGTCATCATTATTTCACCCTGAGGCCTCACGTGCAGCAGTACTTCACTCAGTGCCTCGTTACTGGTGTCTGTGTTGAGGATGAAGGGGAGTGCTGGGTCGAGGAATGCCAGCACTGGGGCCTCCATGAGTGCAGTCCTCTGGTGGATAAAGACAGTGGCACAATCTCCAGACCACTAGAAGAGCTGTCCTTTTTCGGTGAGTCAGTGGAACGGTTTGGTAGTGCAGGCGAAATCCTGTACAAACGGCCGGCAAGACCCAGAAAATTGTGGATCTCTGTGGTACTTTTCAGGGTCAGACAGTTCTTTACCATAGCGATCTTTCCTGGGTCCATTGCCATGCCCTTAATGCATACAGATGTGCCGGCCTCAGCACATTTGTGGGTCCTTGAGCAAGGCCCTTAACCCCCAGCTCTCTGGGTGCTGCAATGGGTGGCTGCCCTTCTACAGAGAGCAAGTTCGGGGAGACGTAAAAGAGAATTTCCCCAAATCAATAAAGTACCCAATTCTACTATGTGACCCAGGAAGTCCATCTTTCAGCACAGCAGGGAGCATTTCTGGGGCTTGAGGGACAGGCCAGCTTGTCAGGTGGCAACAAAGACAATGTGCAGGTTGTTCAATGTGCCATCAAAATCCACCGTGTAAGCAAGCAGATCATCATGGTAGATAATCCCGACTGTAGGGGATGTGGGCCAGGACGCACTCCATCCACCTCTTGTAGACGAACAGCGTCGACTGGAAATGCTACAGAGCCTGACCAAGGGTGAACACGGACATTATTTAAAAAGCTAAAGCCTGCTTATGGGATTGTTTCTCATTTTAATTAGACATGAAGTGTATTGTGATTGACATACATTCAGAAGACTCTGACCTGAATTAATAACACTATGTAACAAATTTTTATTTTTATTTTGTTCCTGGGTACAAAGTGTGTTTTCCTAACCAGTTATGCC
>JAAGVU020000002.1:15668827-15679662 GCA_011763525.2 Mormyrus iriodes
CTGAACCTAACAGGAAGCCAATGCAGGAAACTAAGAACAGGGGTTATGTGTTCAAACTTCCTGCTCCTGGTGATGATGATGCAGCATTTTGAATACGCTGCAAGGTGTTTAATGTGCACTGTGTGCTCCTGGAAAACACAGAGCATTACAGTAGTCTAACCTACTGTTTACAAAGGCATGCATCAATTTCTCTGTGTCTTGAATAGTAAGAAATCGTTGTAGTTTGGCAATGTTGCATAGCTGTAGGAAGCATACCTACCAACTTCAGCGGGGTCACATTCCTCAGCCTCCCTGGAAAGGTCTATGCCAGGGTACTGGAGAGGAGGGTCTGTCTATTGGTCAAACCTGGGATCCAGAAGGAACAATGCAAATTCCGTCCTAGTCATGGAACACTGGACCAGCTCTTTCTTCTCTCACAAGGAGAGGTTTATGGAGGGTTTATGGGAGTTTGCCCAGCCAGTTACATGTGTTTTGTGGACATGGAAAAGGCGTATGACGGGGTCCCTCAGAGGGTCCTGTACGGGTGCTTTGGGAGTATGGGGTGCAAAGTTGATTGTTGTGGGCCAATAGGTTCCTGTATTGCCTGAGTGAGAGTTTGGGTCGCATTGCCAGCAGAAAATCAGACTCGTTCCCGGTGGGCGTTGGACTCCACTAGGGTTGGCCTCTGTCACCAATTCTGTTCAGTATTTTTATGAACAGAATTTCTTGGTGTAATCAATGGTTGGTGGGTGTCCAGTTTGGTGACCTCCAGATCACATCTTTGCTTTTTTAGATGACATGGTCCTGCTGGCTTCTTCGAGCATTGACCTCCAGGGTGATTTATGGGCAAATGTGAAGCAGCCCGGATGAGGATCAGCACCTCTAATTCGGAGGCCATGATTCTCAACCATAAAAGGGACGATTGCCCTTTACAGGTTGGGGATGAGTTACTGCCACTACAAGTGAGGGAAGAATGAAGATGGAGATTGACAGGCAGATCAGTGCCAGGTCAGCAGTTATGCAGACATTTTACCAGTCTGTTGCAGTAAAGAGAGAGCTGAGTCAAAATACAAAGCTTTCCATTTTACTGGTCGATCTGTATTCCGACCCTCACCTATGGTCACGAACTTTGGGAAGAAACAGAAAGAACACAATTACAGATAGAAATGGAGGAAATGAGCCTCTTTTGCAGGGCGTCTGGGCTCAGCCTTAGAGAGAGAGAGCAGGAGGAGCTCGGACATTCGGGAAGAGCTTAAAATAGAGCTGCTGAAAGGAACCAGCTGAGATGGTTCGAGCATTTGGCTAAGATGCCCCCTGGACACCTTCCTGGGGAGGTGTTTTGGGCATGTCCAACCGGGAGGAGACCCCCGGCAGGCCCAGGACAGGTTGGAGGGATTACATGTCTCGGCTGGCCTGGGAACACCTTGGTTTTCCTCAAAAGGAATGAGAAGAGGTGGTTGGGGGAAAGAAAGTGTAGGCATCTCTGCTTAGACTGCTCTTCCTGCAACAGGGACCCAGATGAGCAGAGGAAAATGGATTTATGAATGGATGGATGGATAGAACTGCCCAATCAGTATGGACGCACAGCCCCATTAATGCCTTAGGGTTCAGGACTAAGATGGAGCACTATACATGTGTGAGTGATAACGTTAGAAAAAGAGCAAATATTAAGTAAAGTCATGACCTGTATTTGTATTCTTCAACTGCTAAGTATGTATACAGTAAGATGTTTACTGACTTTAATTCCTTTTGTAATAAATGATGCTGAGTTTAAATAGTTTAACATCATTTATATTTCAGGTGTGGTTGGAGCCTCTCAAACCTCTGCTACAGCAACTTAAAAGTAAGTCTTTTCAAATGTCTTGTGCACATGAGCTGAATCTAATTGTCTGGGATGTTCTGATAATTTAGATCAAATTTGCCAGAACATGCCATCAGCTTTCTTTTTCTGAAGACTGTCAGGGAATGTCATAGATGCCAATGTAGATTCATGTTTAGAGATTATTATAGATGTATTTATGAAGCTCAGAACAAGGATCCTAATGACGAAGCTTAAAGACAGCTCCAACACAGCCGTTCATACTTGGGTTTTATACTGATGGCATTGAAACCATTGCTGTTCCCACATCAACCCCATATTCACATCAGTTTTAGTTTTTTGGCATTCTGTTTCATGATACATGGTCTCGTGCTAACAGCCAAAGAATTCCAAGCTAAAGTAAAGCTGTCATTCTACACTTTAAGAACCTTGCATACACTCTTCTGGAGTAGAAATGAACATATTTCTTCATCCATTTCTTAGATATCAGTGATCAGCCTTTGCGCTTCATTGTGAAGTTCTTCCCACCAGACCCTGGCCAGCTGCAGAAAAGTCTGACCAGGTGATGGCATTATGTATTTGCCTACTTGTAGAGGTATGAGGGATGTTACTTACCACTGATGTGCCCTGTCCTTTGATTCTACACAGATATTTATTTACACTGCAGATCAAGCAGGATCTGTCCAATGGGAGCCTCACGTGTAATGATAACAGTGCTGCTCTGCTGGTGTCACACATACTCCAGTGTAAGTCAAGTTGTTTCAGTCATCTTTGCAGCTAAAAGCTGTGCCTACTACTAAAATTTCAAATGCACACAATTTAAGTTTAGTGGATGTGTATGTGCCTTTAATGCAGTGTTTCTCAAACCAGTCCTGGGGGACCCCCCCAGACCATCCACGTTTGTGCTCTCTGTTCGGTCTCAGTCACACCTGTACCAAGTATTCATTGTTTGTGATTTGCTGGAGCTGGATAGAAGTAAACATATGGACCCTCTGGGGGTTCCAAGGGACTGCTATGAGAGACACTGCTTTAACGTAATAGGTGTGCATCCTTTGTTTATCCTGGTTATAACTATAATCAAGGCCTGGAGCCTGTACCATGCAGTATGGAATTAAGGCTCAGGTACAGTCTGGATGGGATGCCTGTCCATCAGAGGGTACACACAGAATCATACATTATCTAGAAACACATATTAGCCTGATTGCAGGTCTTTGGACTGTAGGAAGAAACCAGAGTAGCGTTACCAGGCATGGAATCATGGAAGGAACCGGCATGCTGCTCACAGATCCACTGCCCAGCTTTATTTATGATCGTTGTGCAGAGCTTCTGTGAGTCACACCCTTATGAGCCTGGCTCACCTCCACAGCGGAGCTGGGTGACTATGATGAGGAGCTGGATGTGCAGCACTTGGAGAACAAGCAATACGTTCCCAACCAGGAGTATCTGGACCACAAGATCATAAATTTCCACAAGAGACACAGGTATCTGCTGTCATGGATGCTCATACGTTTTATACAGTCTATGCTTATTCACCTCAGTTGACTTTTTCATAAGTTGACCTGTAATTCCAGATAATTAACTGTTACCCCGATGGGCACCATAAATTGCTGGAAATACAGCAAGAGTAGCAATACTGTAAGTGCTGTGCAAAAGTCATAGTCATGCTAAGAAAATGTCTAAAGCAATTTATTTTGGTAGTAAGTATATATTTGCTCAAAAAAAACCACAGTTAAACATTAGATATATGCTAATCAACAGTAACACAGTAAAAGATAATAAGAATTTCTTCTGTTCTCCAAAAAGTTACTGATATCTTGTTGTATCGCTAGATGAACACCGATGCTGCTCCTAAACTACTCCTCAGGGGCACCTCAGCCTTTCCGTGTATTTCTTAAATTTCACCACCAACTCACTAGATGATAAAGTTAGGTAAATAAGTTGATGAGGTATGCATTAGCAAAAAAATGGTATGCTAATGGTCAAGTCAAGAAATACATGGGAACAGCCATTTAAAGACAAGATATTGATACTTTATCGATCCCCACGGGGAAAGTGTCTTTTTGCCTACCCACTATTGCTCTCTATGACACACAGACAGGTAAGAGCAAGCTTGGCAGCGAAGAGCAGCCACCTGGCGTGGCACTTGTAGAGCTGAGGGTTAAGGGCCTTGTTAAAAGGTCAACAGGTGTACCATTTTGCTGAGGCCAGACTCAAAACTGCACCCTTCTTATTACAGGAAAAGAGGCTTAGCCCACTGAGCCACACACTGCCCCAGCATGTGATCTTTCTGACCATTTTGGTTCCCTAAGCAAGAATCCCTTCATTACTCTTCACCAATATAAATTATATGGACAAAAGTATTGGGACACAGCTCTTAATGATTGAATTCTGGTGTTTCATTCAGACCCACTGCCACGGGTGTATAAAATCAAGCACCTAACCATGCAGTCAGGTTAGTTAGGTTTACAAATATTTGTGAAAGAATGAGTCGTTCTGAAGAGCTCAGTGAATTCAAGTGTGTTACTGCCATAGGATGCCACCTTTGCAATAAGTCAGTTTGTGATTATTCTTCCCTGCTAGATATTCCACAGTAAACTGTAAGCGGTATTATTGCAATGTGGAAGTGTTTAGGAACAACAGAAACTCAGCCATGAAGCAGCAGACCATGTAAAGTAACAGAGCAGGGCCGCTGAGTGCTGAGGCGCATAGTGCGTGAAAGTCGCCAACACTCTGACTCAGTACTGTAACTGCAGAGTTCCAAACTTCCTCTGGCATTAAGCCCAGCACAAGGACTGTGTGCCGGGAGCTTCATGGACTAGATGGGCTTCCATGGCTGAGGAGCTGCATGCAAGCCTTACATCACCATGTGCAATGCCAAGCGTCAGATGGAGTGGTGTAAAGCACGCCGCCACTGGACTCTGGAGCAGTGGAAAGATGCCGAATCACACTTCTCTGTCTGGCAGGAGAACATTAATTGCCTGACTGCATTGTGCCAACTGTAAAGTTCCTGTGGGTGTAATGGCCCGGTGTCCCAGTACTTTTGTCTATACAGTGTAGCATATGCACAGAGCAAGGCACAGTTGTCATAATGCATCAGTTACAGTGTGAATGAACACAGCACAGCCACAATTTAATTTTTTTTAATTCAAATCAGCTTTTTGTTAATATACTTAAATATCAAAATATACATCATAAAATAAATACCAAAATTATATGCATTCAGATAGTGACAATAAAAGAAATATAAAGATCAATCCAAAATTCAGTATCAAATAAAATGAACAATTAATTAATTTAATTAATTTAATTAATTAATTAATTAAAAGTGGACATGCTTTGGTTTCTTTCCTGCCAATTTGTCAATAATGTCATCATACGACACTGTCCCTGTTAATGCTCGTCATAGCCTGGCCATTAAGACAGTCTTGTGACACCGAAGATCTCAGGTATGTTTTGATGAGTTTCAATTTAGAGAAGCTCATATCTGCAGATGCCACAGTGATGTTCTGTAGTGTGTCTGTGAAATTCATCATAAATATTTATTTACAGCCTAAAGAAAGATCAAATAAATGCTGATTGCTTGTGTTTATATAGGCAGTAGAGAGTAAACACTTCATGCTTAATTTTTTTCTTGTTGTGGTGAATTCAGTTATTTGGGGTACATTGGATATCTCCCACTATCCAGGCACTGACTGTAGAGTTACAACTTTACGTCATGTTTGTATTTAGTTTTTCACGGTCTCTGTGCGAGGCGCCGCTTGTCAGCGTGCCGTCTGCAGTACTTATTTGAAAATGGAACGTAGACACCGAGTGTAAAAATAATGGAAAAAGGCAAATGGATGTCACCTGGTGCACCAAAATCATTTTAAAATAGCTACTTTCTGGTACCCCCCTGGGGGTAGTGCTACCATATGCCTAAAAACGGCCCTGCATGGGAGTATTGAATGGTTACTACAATTGCTGAAGTGACTTGAGGAGAAGTTTAGAAATGGCTAATGTCACACTGTAACAGACATAAAATCATTTTTACACCTAAATGATTTACTCCAAAATGAAGATTATTTAAACGTCTTTGACTGTTGAAGACTTTTGCACGGTGCTGTGTATGGAGGGGCTGTAACAGGAGGACTGGGAAGCAGCAGGCAGCATTAACCTTGGCTGTGTGAAAGGGGCCAAACACCGGAGGATTCAGACGTGCAGCTGTTGGAGTTGGCGCGCAAACTGGACATGTACGGCATCCGGCCCCATGCTGCCCATGATGGGGAGGGACTGAGACTCAGCCTGGCTGTCACTCATATGGGTGTTCTGGTCTTCCGGGTAGGCCTCTGATGCAAATACCCCCAGGACAAACATAAGCCTTATTAAAGCATTACCCATAATCCACCAGACAACTTGGTTCTATATGACATTATTATCCAAAGTGATATGGACAGCACACAGCGTAGTGCTTTCATACAAACACCCAAAGGTCACAATCCATCCATCCATCCATCCATCCATCCACTCATCCATCCGTCCTTCCATCCATCTGTCCTGTCTTTTATGCATCAGCACAGGTCACAAGGAAAGAGATGTAGGGGGTCAATTTCTTGCAGTTTTTAAAATCAATACTTAAAATATAATTTTACTTCAATAACATATTTTAGAACATATACCACAGAGCATTTCCTGTTTTAATCCTTTAGAGTTGTGTGATAGACTTATTAGACTACAATTATGTAAAATACATGTCTGTTATGTTCCTCTTATTATGCCAACTGGCTTTCACCTGACTTTTCTGGAATTAAATAAGCAACAATCAATAATCAGTACAGACCAAACAGTCTCCCATGGAGCTGGTAGGTGCAGGGAGGTAAGCCTAGGGTTGGAGCAATCAGGTACAGGTGCCTAGTTTAGAGGCAAACATGCAGGATAGCCTGGAGTTGGGGCAACTGAGTAGAACTGCATGGTTTGGGGCAAATAATTAGAACTGGCAGGCGAGTGCCCCAGTCTACAGAACCTTTTCTAACTGGAATCAAATGAGGAGCAAGAGAAATAGATTGTGTCCATTCAATTAAAGGGTTCTTGGTTTTCCAGGGTAACACAAAGATCAACACCTTCAGCTGGGCAAAAATTCGCAAACTGAGCTTTAAGCGGAAGCATTTTTTGATAAAACTTCATGAAAAGATTATTGTAAGTGTTTTTTTTTACTATCTTCCCTATGTATGCAGCTGGGAATGTAGCTCATATCCAGCTGGATATATTGTTAATAGTGACAGACAAAATGATGCCTCATGAACTTTTTGCACTATTTTCTGACCCCACAAGATGGTGCTTTTGGCCTTGCCGTGTGCCCTTTTCTGGACAGAGAGCACCATCTAGTGGGGTCAGAAAATGGTTCATGAAGCCTCATTTTGTCCATCACTAGCTGTTAAGTATGCAAATGGCATTCAGTAGGATATGTAGTTGGTATCCAGTTTGATGTGTTGTTCCAAGTCTGGTAAAGGTGCCAGTTAGTGGTTCACTGGCTAGCATGCTTTTCTGGTGCACATGTGCGGCCAGCCATCCAGCAGGGACACAGTGGAATTCACCATGGCGAGTCGTGATGTCTGCAAGGCCTTCTGGAGGGTGTGCGTGGAGTATCATGCCTTTTTCCGCCTGGCGGAGGAACCCCAGGCCACACACCGCTCCCTCCTGTCCAGCAAGGGCTCCAGCTTCAGATACAGGTAAAGTGACGTATGACCCATGATTACCGTGACCTATGACCCCTCATGTGCGTTTAATGAGCAATATCTCAACTCAGCTGTGACACTCTATGTTTGATTAATATTATCAGAAACCAGTTTTGCTCTGTAAATTTAATTATTAGTCATTTTAGCTCAAATACAAGTTTCCCAGAACTACACAATGAAAAACATTATCTGATTTCTGATGGAAATCAGTAAAATTTCACTAACAGATATTAATTTAATACCATAAGATAAGATAAGATGATCCTTTATTATTCCCACAAGTGGGAAATTTGCATTGTCACGGCAGAAAGTGGATAGTACAAGATAAGAGCAGCAAAAATTAGACATAGAATAAAAACTATACCAACAATACAGTAAAGAAGGACACTATACAAACAATCTGGAAAAATAACTATGGAAGAGTGTATTGAAAATATAAATGTGTATATATATGTATATGTAAACTTAGTTAGATATATCTATGTACACAGAGTATACTGTATGTATGTATATATATATGTACAAAGTGGATATTTAAATATAGGTAGGACAAGAAAAAATGCACTCAAAAGAAATATTGCACATAAGAAAAACTGCCATGGTGTATTGGATTTGTGTGTATGTTAGTCTATGTGTGTGTGTGTGTGTGTGGTCAGCTGCAAAGACTGTTGTAGAGTCTGACAGCGGTTGGACGGAAAGACCTTCTGAATCTCTCCATCCCACATCATGGATGCAGGAGCCTGCCACTGAAGGAGCTGCTCAGTGCTGTCAGAGTCTCCTGTATGGGGTGGGAGATGTTGTCCAACTGGGATGACAGCTTAGCCACCATTCTCCTGTCGCTCACCGCCTCCACTGGGTCCAGAGGGCATCTTAGAACAGAGCTGACCCTCCGGACCAGCCTGTTCACTTTCTTTCTGTCCCAAGCAGAGATGCTGCTGCCCCAGCAGACCACACTGTAAAAGATGGCTGATGCCACTACAGAGTCATAAAAGGTCCTCGGGACGACCCCTGTGCTCCAAAAGACCTGAGCCTCTGCAGCAGGTACAGCCTGCTCTGCCCTTTTTTGTAGAGTGCATTTATGTTATGAGTCCAGTCCAGTTTATTGTTCAGATGAACACCAAGGTACCTGTAGCTCTCCACAGCCTCGATGGCCATGTCCTGGACGTTCAGTGGTTGCAGTGGAGGCTGCTTGTGCCTGCGGAAGTCTACCACCAGCTCCTTGGTTTTTCCAGTGTTGATGTGGCGAGGTGATGGTCCACTCCTGTGTACTCCAGCTTGTCCCTCAGGATTGTGGGTAGGATGGTGTTGAAGGCACTGGAGAAATCGAAGAACATGATTCTCACAGTGCTCCCAGCGGTCTCCAGGTGAGAGAGGGAACGATGTAGGAGGTGGATGACAGCATCATCTACCCCAATGCCAGGCTGGTAGGCAAACTGAAGTGGGTCCAGTGATGAGCTCACCAGGGGCCGAAGCTGCACAAGGACCAGCCGCTCCAGGGTCTTCATCAGGTGGGATGTCAGAGCCACCGGCCTGTAGCTGCTGAAGTCCTTTGGATGTGGAGTCTTCGGCACTGGTACCACACAAGAGGTTTTCCAGAGCTGTGGTACTCTCCCCAGCTTCAGGCTCAGGTTAAAGACGTGCACCATCACTCCACACAGTTGATCCGCGCAGAGCTTGACAAGCCTTGAGCTGATGCCATCTGGACCCGCAGCCTTCCTTGCTTTCATCCTCCTCAGTTCCCTCCTAACCTGGATGGCTGAAATGCCATATCACATATTGACTCAGCATGTCATTCTCTTACAGTAACTCATATGAATGTTATACTTACTGGACATTAAGCTGATATTTTGACTTTCTTTTGCATTTCCTCCAGCTTTAGGTAGTTAATATCAATGCTACACTCACCGGATATCCTAACCAATCATATTATTTACATGATGCTGTCTAATTCAGTGGCAGAACTCAGATGCAGCTCCTGGACTGTGTAAGTAAGGAAGACAAGACAAACTTGCCTTTTGAAAGGTGAGAAGAGCTAGAAGCGTGAGTATATGTATGTGTGCATCCACACACATACTAGTATAGCTATACTTTACAGCAGTGTCTTATTTGTTATATATTGCTTTATTTTCTGTTTGTACTCATTTTAGGTGTTGCTTTCCTATAACATTTTCTCTAACACTACTAGCAGCTTGTAATTTCTCCACAGTTCTTCCAAATATGTCAGCTTTACTTGAGCAACTTTCTCACCGTAAACTTTCGTTATGTTACTAGTCATAACACTTTTAAGCATTCAGTATGTGGTGCGTGTCTATTTTACACATTCTAAAACTTTTCATTTGTTAGCATCATAAAATGTGTACAGGTATATAATGTGTTTGTATTTCTTTTTTAAATTTCAGAAGGTTGCAATTTTGAAATAGATCTGCCCCCAGCTAACCCCCCCGATTCCCCACACACAGTTCTCAGATTTTTTTCCCCTACCTGTGCCCCCCCCAGTTTGAATCCCCCTGCTTTAGAGGTATGTATGTGACTGCTCTGTGCTTTACAGGAAGTGCTATAAAGCTCAGTTTGACACACGCCACTGCAGATCATCTCCAGACCTCCTTAGCGATGTCTCCAAACAGGTATTTCAGTATTGCCAATCACCTGCCTGTCACTATCAGGGGAAACAAAGAAAGCAGGGATGAGGGAAATAAAGGCCAAGACAGGAATATTCATGCATCTTTTTAGAATTTATCAGTAATGCTGCTCAGGGCTTCAGTCAAAGACACAATGTAACAAAGAAGTATTTACACCTGAATCCATCAGGCCTGAATCTGCACCTGTCAAAGCCACATAAGAAAAGACTCTTCCTATATAAAAAGAATTAATGAAACTGTGAAGATACTTTATCACATTTTCACTGTTAATGGCACATCTGAGAAAACAGGGTGAAATATGAATTTTCTGAAACATCAGTACAGAAAAACCATTAATGAGCTGGGTAACTGTGATCTGCATCATCAGGAGTGAGCCAGAGTTTCTCCTAGTCCATATAGGAAAATTATAGATGCAAGGTGATTTCCGCAATGCACTGTATTGAATTATTGGGAGTACATACTTTTCTGCCCTAGAATGACTATTTTTGTTGATAAAACACAAATGTGCAATTGTTATTTGCTGAATGTGGTTGATTAATTAATCAAAAATCAAAAGCATTTATGAGCATAAGATATCTACATGCATATATATATATATATATATATATATATATATATACACACTCACCTCAAGGATTATTAGGCACACCATATTTATACGGTGTTTGACCCCCTTTCACCTTCAGA
>JAAGVU020000002.1:15704354-15718371 GCA_011763525.2 Mormyrus iriodes
TTCTCCCCAAACGAGCTTGATGGGCCGAATGGCCTCCTCTCGTTTGTACATTTCTTATGTTCTTATGTTCTTATATTATGGCAATATGAGCCCCCGGAAAGCCTGAATTTACCTGGCTGACCATCTCTACCACCTCGTAGTCTACCGCACACTCGTCGCCGCTGTTTAGTCCCTCAGGTGAGCGCCACGAAAGGCGCAGAAAGAAGTTGTCATTCCTCCTTTCCAAGGATAAGTTACGTGGAGGTGGCAGCATACCTATTAACAAGAAATGAGTCAGTGAAGATGCCAGAGCTCCCTTTACCGTACACATCAGTGTTTCCTATTACCATTACAAATCCAGATCCACTCCACATTCTGCCCGAAACTCTCTTAACAGTAAATTCATTAACACTTAAGGAAGTCAATTTCCCTCGATTCAGTTTTAATTGTAAAATGCTGCGTAACAATACTTCTCAACAATGGAGTTCACTTATTAGTTATTATTGTCAAAGTAACACCCGTCTTGAAAAAACATATAAAAATACATACACGATTCTTTTCATAACATATTCACAATAATCCACAGGGAAATTGGATTGGGAAATTGTACTGTAAGGTGTGCTGACGTCACTTGCAGGAATTCGAAGCGGATTGCTCCACAGCACCGTACGGACCAACCTTCCGTACTAAATGAACTTTAATTAAAAAGGAGACCAACACTCAACACAGCGATTTCGACAAAAAAAAGAATAACAACAATGATAGCACCTACCCGTTTTATTGGTTTCGGAGGCAAAAGCGATCCAAAGGTTTAAGATCAGTAAAAATTCCCGATGCATAATGAAAGTTTCCCGACCGATCGGACTCGGACAGTCCCGATCTGTGTGGATTCTCTGAATGTCCTGTCTCACTTTGGCCGCTTAGCCAAATACGAAATACTCCGTAAAAGCTACCCAGGACTAAGGAAACCATTTAACGCTTGAGGGTTTGAGTGCGAACACGCTTCCCGCAACAACTGTGGACGAGAAGGGACGAACGGGGCGGGTACATGTCCCATATCATCCACCGGAGTCGTTCGTGTAGTTACTGGCTTTTAACTCTTTACCTGTCACTTCCTCGTCTAAGGCAAATGCGAAAGTTACATTAATAAACGTCTGACTACTGTAAATAATTATGAAATATGAATATAAATGTGAATTAGATAGTAAACTTGGTACCAGAAAGGGTATTCAAATCTGTATAGATAGATAGATAGATAGATAGATAGATGAAATAACGCCCTGTATTCAGACTCATTTTCCAAAAGTTTCATTTTGAATAAGATGGTCAGCTCAGGTACAACGCAAATAATAACATAATAGGAAATGCTTTTTAGCAGCACTAGGCCAAGATAGTTTAATAGGTCATTTTTTAAATTATTACAGCTTGGTTTTTTATAATATAAATCTGCACATTCTCTTTATTCAGTGCAGAAAAATATTGTATAACAGCATGTGACACAAACTGCTACCTCGTGGCAACGGAGATGTTCATAGATGGACAGAAGGCATGGCTGAATTAAAAAAAATATATATCTTTGCAAATATGGTAGTGGGCAGGGTGTAAATCACATTCCCACAATACCCAGTACATTAGAAGCAGGACAGTTTTATGTCACGTTGCACCGAACCTGTTAGCATCAGATTAATATGACACAATTGTGTACACATTTGCACAAAAGCCAAAACCACTAACGCTTTTTGCCTTTTCTGTGAAATTTCTTGCAGTGTCTCAATGACCTGATGGTTTTTGTGTAAGATAGGAAACATTCTGGATAAGCCAGTCCTTTACAAAAATTTAAGATATTTGATAACAAAATATAAAAATCAAATCAAGTCTTTTAAAGGTGTATAAATAACCACTTTAACATATGTAACTATGTCATCACTGTTCATATATAAACATATATTAAATAGGTAATGACTGATTTCTTTAAGCACTGTCATTGAAACAGATATAAGAGTTTAAAAAAGTAAAATAAAAGGCAATGACAAATAATTAGAAAAAAAAAAGTACAACATTTTGAGAGATCTGGGAAGTGTCAGCAGGCAGGCGGCCTGCAGGATCCCTGGGCCCCATGCCCAAGTGCTGGGCTCTGTCAGCGTGAGCCTATTAAAAGTGCATCATTAATGGCAATTACGAGCAAGATAAGCTCTGCCACACAGTGCCTTGCAGAAGGACCACAGAACCAGCCCCACGCCCAAAGATATAGTCACATGGACGCTTGTGGATTCCTGGTTTTGAGCTCCTCCCCTGCCTCTTGCAGGTGGTCGATAATGTCAGGCGGAGACCGGCAGCTATAAGTGATAGATGGCTTGCTCAACAGGGCTGTCGCAACTGTGCTGTTGTTTCGCGCCGCCCCGCGGGGGGGGGGGGGGGGGGGGGGGGGGGGGGGGCGCGACCAAGAGAAGAGCCCTCCCCAAACACCCAACTGTCCTTTTTATACTGGCTCCATACGGACCTTCCAGAAACATCAAATCCTGCTAACACGCTCCCTTTTTTGTCCAAAGGAAATTGCCATAAAGGAATCATAATAATGACTTAGAGGAAGGCATTCTGCTCTCAGCACACCACTGAGTTGGAGTTAATGGTCCACCACCCCCTTATTGGATCTCTCCTTGATATCTCAGTCATAAGGACAAAATTAGGCATAGCTTCCATGGCACCTCCAAGTGTTCTTTCAGTTTAGAGGTAGGCAGTAGATCTGAACAGTACTCTGGGGAGTGATCAGCGAGGGGCCTGGGAAGAGACTGTGTCTGGATGGGGCATGAACTCCAGAAAGATGGAGTGATCACGCAGGGAACTTCACCATGAGTCCCTAACCAGGGATGTGATCAGAATATGAGGGTGGTCACTGCATTCCATTCGTGGAACACAGAGAAGGTCGGAGGAGGGGTGCTAGCTGAGGTCAGTGGAGGTCCCACTGATGACTCGGAAAACATGCAAGGAGTTCTGCAGAAGAGAACGCATCATGTCCTCCTGGAAGATCTGCAGGGAACAGAGGGGGAGAAATACATTACAGATTCAACCAGGAAAATGAGCTGCAGCAGAACATGGTCATGCAAACCCAAAATGAAAGAAGATAAGTAAACAAACTCAAAATTGCAAGTTGCAACCGAGAAAGATCAAACATCGAAAGACCACCAGACAAATTAAATAATACAGACAAAACATGACCTGACACACATGGCAGACAAGTTGCAACAGGCATGTGGGCTATTTTCATGCAGTTGCAACAGAAAAATATGGAAAGCTAAGCAGACACCTTTCTTAGACATCATCCATACAATTCATTTGTTTATATTACCCCAAATTTCTTTACATCAGAAGAACCTGACAGCATGTCAGAACAGAAAAAGGACAGCTGAGTCAGAAAGGCAAAAATATATTTTAAATACATAAACACATATTCATTTAAAATTATTTATCAAATATAAATCACCAGGCAACTATGAAAATAAAAATACAACTATAAAGTTTCTTAATGGACCACCTTGAACTATCAGTACAATATCAGTATTTCTCAGCTTAGATTGCATAAGCGCCAGGAAGCCTACTGATGTGATGCAAGAATTTTATCTTTTCGCTCAAAAAAATGCTGGCCCAGGGAATGCTCCTTCAAGAAAGTAATGCTTTAACATAAGATGAATGCCATCAATAAGCAAAATGTCACTCATCATCTCACTTACGGTGCGAGCACCACAACAGAACATTCCACCACAGGAAGCAAGCTCTGTATGTAGGTTCTGTATCTGATGCTCTTTATGTAGGTTCTGTATGTAGTTTCTGTATCTGATGCTCTGTATGTAGGTTCTGTATGTAGTTTCTGTATCTGATGCTCTGTATGTAGGTTCTGTATGTAGTTCCTGTATCTGATGCTCAGTATGTAGTTTCTGTATCTGATGCTCTGTATGTAGGTTTTGTATCTGATGCTCAGTATGTAGTTTCTGGATCTGATGCTCTGTATGTAGTTTCTGTATCTGATGTTCTGTATGTAGGTTCTGTATCTGATGCTCTGTATGTAGGTTCTGTATCTGATGCTCTGTATGTAGGTTCTGTATCTGATGCTCTGTATGTAGGTTCTGTATGTAGTTCCTGTATCTGATGCTCAGTATGTAGGTTTTGTATCTGATGCTCAGTATGTAGTTTCTGTATCTGATGCTCTGTATGTAGGTTTTGTATCTGATGCTCAGTATGTAGTTTCTGTATCTGATGCTCTGTATGTAGTTTCTGTATCTGATGTTCTGTATGTAGGTTCTGTATCTGATGTTCTGTATGTAGGTTCTGTATCTGATGCTCTGTATGTAGGTTCTGTATGTAGTTTCTGTATCTGATGCTCTGCATGTAGGTTTTGTATCTGATGCTCAGTATGTAGTTTCTGTATCTGATGCTCTGTATGTAGGTTTTGTATCTGATGCTCAGTATGTAGTTTCTGTATCTGATGCTCTGTATGTAGGTTCTGTATCTGATGCTCTGTGTGCAGTTTCTGTATCTGATGCTCTGTATGTAGTTTATGTATCTGATACTCTGTATGTAGGTTCTGTATGTAGTTTCTGTATCTGATGCTTTGTATGTAGTTTCTGTATCTGAGGCTCTGTATGTAGGTTCTGTATCTGATGCTCAGTATGTAGTTTCTGTATCTGATGCTCTGTATGTAGGTTCTGTATGTAGGTTCTGTATCTGATATCTGGTTCTGTATGTAGGTTCTGTATGTAGTTTCTGTATCTGATGCTCTGTATGTAGGTTCTGTTTCTGATGCTCTGTATGTAGGTTCTGTATCTGATGCTCTGCATGTAGTTTCTGCATCTGATGCTCTGTATGTAGGTTCTGTTCGTGTTTTTATTATTCTGAGTGGGGTGAGAGATGACTCATTTTATCAGTTCATTTTTATTTCCCCACTGGCAAAAGTGCATTTTTCGGGGTATATATTGTGACTGCTATCCCACCCAAGGTGTTCCCTTGCCCCTACGCTGCTTTACCCACACTCTGTACTGTAAAAGCAGCGTAGAAGACAGACATATGTGGTATCGTTTATAGTCCTTGGGGCAGTGTCGCAAGGATGTACACAAGGACATGAGCACTGTATTGGACCCGATACCAATAACATGGATGCATCCATATTTAGGAGTATACGTTTCAGTATACATGAATGTCACCAGATGAGGACCAAAATGCTGGTAAATAACCAGTGAATAGTACTTAGTCATATTCGCAGCCAACTTGTGCCTGCTTCAATCTTGTCTAATAGCTTTTCCATAATATCAGCAATGACATAAAATAAGTATGTAACAAAGCTACGCAAGTTAATTTGTATAAAGTACTCAGGTTAGCTACTAATGTAAGTAGCTACAGTACACTACTGGGGCCATTTGTGTTGGGACTCTCACGGTGAAGTGGGACCCCCCGACAGACGAAGTAGCCTCCTGGAACATGTACTGGGGTCAGCACAATTTTTACCATTTTGGACCACCTGATCTCTGTGTCTATTTCTCCAGCAAAGCAGACGTAGCTGGGTGCTCTTCCTGCTGGATGGGGAGAGTGTGCCTCGGTGTGTCTTGCCAAGACTCATGTTAAAACAGTGTCTTGCAAAATGTAAACATACGGCAGCCTACTGGTGTTTTATTAAAAGTGACCTTAACACTTTTTCAGAGGGAAAGACTTTGGCACTCAGGATGACTTTTGTAAATGTTCAGTGCCTCAGCCTTTCCAAACTTAGTCTTTCCCTCTCTTACAGAGTGGCAATGTGTGTCAGCCAAGATTGGCAAAAACAGATCTAACTTGTTTGGTGCCAGTTTTCATGTACTTTTCAATGAAATATAGGATCTGTGTATTCAAAGTAATCGCTCATTCACACTCACTCTCCATTTTACTGATGAGAAGCGTGGTGGCCGAATGCTCAGGTAGTGTGTGCACCACTGAAAACGTCGCTACTTCCGTTTAACGGACATTCAGAATGACGGTTCCCTGTACAACAATCGCTGGGTCCTGATTTTCCTGAAACTCATCAGCTTCTGCTTGCTGCTTCCTCGAGTCCCTGAGCTGCTATCAGTTGACTTCGCTGTGTCCTCTCCTAGTGGGCAGCATACTTTTCATACCTTGACAGGCATGGATCTGCCCTGTTCTGTCAATGGGACCTACCCCACAGGAATTCTTACAGCCATTACAATACATGCTTAGTGTTACGGACATGGCCTCCTGCTAACTGCATGACTGTGCAGCTCTGAAGTGGAAGCATAATAATTACGTATTATATAAATAAGGACACAATAACCTTATGATAAGACACTAAGCATTAATTTTACTGATCAATTTTACAGCACGCACACAGCAGAAAGCAGGTAGGGTTGCTCAATTATAGGAAAAAAATCATAATCACAATTATTTTGGTCAGTATTGAGATTATTTAACACAATTACTCATTGACTTTGGAAATATCATGCACTCATGAACTTTTAAAAAAACTTTTAAGAAATTTTTTCACAGGGGATTTCCTTGATCTCTAAATATAATTCAACTGAGAAACAAAGAAGAAGGGGCTGGAAAGGGGGGTGCTGGCTTTATAACACAAGGCAAAATGGAAGTATCAATGCAAAAGGAAATGCAGCACAATAATTGTTTTAACACTTTGGCCATGGGATTCATTAAGAGAGGAATTGGAGGCCTGTTACTCTGTACCTGTTCGTGGATGATGTCCGACAGCTCCTTCACCATGTCCTTAAAGTTGGCTTTGAGGCCCTCATGGTACTCAAACTGATCTTCTTTGATCAAGCGCTCGTTGATGTCCAAAGCCACACTACAAGACTGAACAAAGCGCCTGCAGGAAGACGTCATGAAGGGACATAAGAAATAATATGATGAAATGTAAATGCCAAAATAAAACAAGTTTTTTGGAAAAGAACAAATAGATTATTTATAATTGAAACATCTTCGTTAGAATTTAATGTAAAGGGTACAGAAAAAAAATCACATGGTTCCGCAATGGCCTGGATATTAATCTGTTTATAGTAGTGACAATTAAAAACTAAAAAACAACTGTTGATACTATTTCTCATACAAATTTTCCATATTGATGTTATTTAAAGTAGTGTTCCTCAACCCGGCCTTCGCCCCCCCCCCACCAGTCCACGTTTTTGCTCCCTCCTAGCTCCCGGCCAGATAGTCCACATTTATGGGAGCTAGAAAGAAGAAAAACAAGGACTGGCTGAGGGTCCCCGAGGACTGGGTTGAGACAGACTGATTTAAATTATTTTGTAAAGCCTTGGCTTTAGGCTAAAGTTTCTTCCAAATGGTTAGGCTTCATAATGGTAAGCAACTTGTGCTGATACAGCGACTGAATGCTTTGAGTGTGTTCTGGGTGGTGCTTTAAATTCTGAAAAATCTTTGCATATGCCGGTTGAACAAGGTTGCAATGACTTGCTCTCACCAAGTCTACGGAGTTCATTTGTAACGTGGATTAGCTGTTAGCCTTTACCACTGCTTTCACTAGCAGAGCTTAGCCAAATTAAAACTGAATGCTTTGTCAAGGCAACCATCTAACTGGTAGCTGTATCACAAGCATAAAGACATGCATTTACACAATGTGTTTACATAGAAAAAAACAGTAAAATTACTATTAAAAAAGACCTTTCAAATCTCCATTCATTTTCTATAACCACTTGTTCTATTCAGGGTCGTGGGGGGTCTGGAGCCTATGGGTGCAAGGCAGGAAACAACTCAGGATGGGGCACCAACCCATCCCAGGGCACACCCACACATACATACTTATGGGCAATTTGGCAAATCCAATTAAACCCAGCATGTTTTTGGAGTACCAGGAGGAAAGCCGATGATGCCACAGGGAGAACATGCAAACTCCACACACAGAAAACCTGGGCAGAGAACCCAGGTCCTAGAGGTGTGAGGCAGCAGTGCTAACCACTGCGCCACCGTGCCGCCCCACTCTAAGGAGCTTAATCTACATTCTAATGATCAATACATAGCAATACATAACTGAGTCTTTTGCATAGACAATAAAAACAAACCCTCCGGGAGCAGTGTTTCCCAACCCGGGCCTCGGGGACCCGCAGATAGTTTATGTTTTAGTTCCCTGCCAGCTTCCTGCCAGATGGTACACGTTTCTGCTCTTGGCCAGCTCCCGGCCAGGATTTTTAGAGAACTTACCTAAATATCTCCTTGAGCTCCTTAACTTTCTTGGTGCTATATTGGCTGGATTTGGCATCATCCAGGAAAGCCCGAGCATAGGCCATGGGTCCGGCATTGACCTGTCAAGAACAGTGGGAACAGACCCATCACCTTCCAAAGACATCTTCTTTTAGTCCTAGTAATGTCTGATATACTAACTCAGCTCAAATTATGTCAAAAACACAGGCACATAACCCTAGCAGCACAAGAGCACAGACACAAATCCCTAGTCCCTGTGTCAGCATTGACTCTTATCCTAGGTGATGCCAGAGCATTGAGCTGCATCTCTTGTGATATTAAAGGTACCTGCACACTGACTCGTGTCCCTGGTAGCGTTAAGGGATCCTGCATGCTGACTTGCATCCCTGGTAACATAAAGGGTACCTGCACACTGACTCACGTCCCTAGTGACGTTAAGGGTACTTGAACGCTGACTCGCTTCCCTGGTGATGTTTAGGGTACCTGCGCACTGACTCACATCCCTGGTTATGTTTAGGGTACCTGCACACTGACTTGCACCCTCGGTGACGTTAAGGGTACCTGCACGCTGACACAGCCCTGCAGCTTCAGCTGCAGCTGGATCATGTCCACTTCCACACTGGAGCATAGCTTCTGCAGCTCAGCCGTACGGTCACGCATCTCATCAATGGCCACGTCAATGGGCTTCAACTCCACCTGCTTCTCCCCCACCACCTCAATCCTCTTCTTCACGTAAGGAAAGGTGTTTGCAGCTGGGGGTGGGGGGGCATGGTCAGTGACTTTAATAGATTCCATGAAGTTTCTTAGTCGTAGCAAATACCACAGACGTGAAAGCTACGGGTGCCTTTTACGCGATTGCAGAGGACACATTTGTAACAGTCCACATTTTTTAAAAGCATTTACACAGATTAAGATGCTTCCGGATGAAAACCCTTCCCTAAGAACTACAAAAAGAGAAATTTTGAGAGAAAGTGATTTTTATTGGTTCCATTCTTGTCTACTTGCTGACAAGAACTTTTTCTGTTAGGTTAGATATGAGTAAGAATAAGGGAGTGGGCATGGACATTCTTTGGCCGAGTTTGTTGGTTGGTTTCATCTAAGCAGCTTCAGTAACTACCCAATACCTAAACAGAGCACCCCCCCCACCCTCAATCCCCCTGTAGGGTCTGTGGGGAAGGAACTGCACTAAACAATTTTATTATAATTACGGTCTTGTGCACTGTGTAATAGCCTATATATATTTGTTTAATTGCAGAATGTTATCTAATCTTCATTTCCTTAAGATGTTTACAATATGAAAACAATGCATTTACAAAAAATTGCTTCAGTACACTGTTTGTTATGCTTTCCTCTTTTTAGGAACACTATCGATCTGGAGAATATCTTACTCACATGTGCTGCCAAAACAACTACAAAAGCCACAGACACAAGTAGACATTCCTTTATATTATATAATGCTGAAAACGTGACTATTTCAAAACATTAGCAATGTTTATTAAGTGTAATTTGAGGTAATATCTTGACAGCTATAAGGACGAGCACAGTATCGTAAAGAATGATATGTGGATTTTTAACTGGATATGTGACCACATAATTTCCTGTCTGCCTTTGAAAATACTAAGTAAATATTTGTTCGATAAAAACACACACTTATTCCAAAGCCTTAGTTAAAAAAAAATAAACTGGTACTTAGCTACTTTACTGTGTTCGTGATAACATGTTCAAACCCTTTATGAACTCTCTGTGATCCTCTACTTGATAAACGGTTGGAAGATGGATGCATAGACTAACATTAGATTAATTAGATTAACAGATTTTATGATTTGGAGTCCTATAATGACCCCAAATAGAACCTTGGATGCTCTATTTGTGTATATCTCATCAGGATTGGATGGCTGGTGCTGACTGCTGTACCTGACCTATCAACAGTGCCCTCCTTTACCTGGGTTCCCAAAAGCTTAGTAGTGGCCCTGCCATACATACTTGTGAGCACTGTCCTCCTTTTGCACTGCTCCTCTACGCCTCCGTGCTTCTTCCCCGACAGAGTGTAGGGCGTCTCGAACACGAAACGGTTAACGTTGTGGCTTTTCTCGAAGTCTGTCTTCCTCTCCGACAGGTCCTTCTCGTCAAAGTAAGGCTTCACGAAAGTGACCTGGATGTAGGCAAGCTTTGAGTCCAGCTCCTTGGCATTTACCTGATGGAAAGCATTAAAAAAACCACTTACATTTGTGCACAGAGCAAAACAGCCATCAGATTTTAACAAAGTGAAACAGAGAACATCTACATTTTGCGCGTGTGAATGTTTGTGTGTGAGGATAAATGACCGCGTGAGAGCGTATCTGAACCAGGCCAAAGCCTTTGCCACATTACTGTTCTTGCACCTGAACCTGATCATAAGCATTTTGTGACTAATTTAGGTTTCGGTTTACTTCCCTCTCCCAGTGATCCAAGACCTGAGATTCCACCAAAAAATACACAACCCTCTGTTTCCACTGAAATGTAACACCCCCGCCACCCCCATTGCCCAAGTTGCTATCTGCTTTCTCGCCATCTCGCTTGCCCAGAAAAGGGGAATCTCATGATAACCGTCTGCCTTTCTGTTCCCACGTTAGCTGGCTGTCCTCATATTTTCCTAAACGTTCCCCCGTGAGGATAGCAGCCATTTCTGGGGAAAACCGACCTTGTGGGGTGTCCTCACAAGAGAAGAGCTGGTTACGTTTATCATGTTTTGTAGTGTCCACTCTGCGAATGTGTGTGCGCGCATGTGTTAATGTAAAAATCAGTGTGTGCGTGCGCATGGGCACTATGTACAGTAGTGAGATCTTACTTGGATTCTCAGCAGAACATCTGTTGTTCACTGAGTCTCACACACAAAGCCAGATTCACATAAATTTTCAGAAGAACCACACCTTACTGGAATCCTGTATGATCTTCACGTTTTCTGCTCCAAATTTGTCTCCATACAGAGCAAGCAGGCGGTGAGAGATTTCAGACAAGCCAGTGAGTTTCGGCTCCTTGTAGATGTATTCCTTCCCATCCTCTTCCTCGAAAAAGCCCTGTGGACAAAATAGGCCCTCATCAGAAGTGCAAAACCCACAGAAAGTTACTAGGAAAAATTCCCCAGTAGAAATAACTCAATTCTAAAGAACAACCAGCAGGGACTGTGAATGCTGGAGTAAATCCGAATGTTCAAAATAAAATTACGAATATTGGAACCCTGAATGTACGGCACATGAAATGAACATTTCATTTATGTGCATATATACACTTTGTAATAGAAATGTTCAGTAATGGGTTTGGGAAGAGGTGACATCAGACACACCACTTCGGAGGGATGAGTAAAGACAACATATGCTTAAAGACAAAGGTAGATAGTTCAGATGCAGAAAATAAAAATCCAGACCAAGATTTTATTTCAACAAATTGACTGTGAATCTTTATACTCAACTGGATGATTGAAACAAAATCTTCATACAGATTTTTACTTTATTTTTTTTTTTATGGACCACAACTAGCCAACTCTGCTTAAAGAAAATATTACTCACAGGGGTGTCCCACAAACCAATGACTGATAAGAATTTCAGGAATACTGTGATTGTTGAAGGTACACTTGAAATTCATGAGATGTATGAGTTGGCAGAATATATTCAAAATGTGAATTAAAACCATATACTTTTAAAGGGGTTTTGTGTATGTGTTTATGGAGGCACATTTTTGGGCTGCAAGTCCACAAAGGGTCTGCACATAAAATACTCTGCATCACTCAACTGACCATTAGGCTATCTACGACCAACAAATTAATAGTGAGGTACCCTGAACAGGCCACATAAACCAGTCCCCATGCCAATCTGTGTAGGCCTAACCCACAAGTCCACAGAAAACCACAATTCATTGGTCACATCCATAAAAGGCCACAATGTATTAGCTATAGCCACACATCCATAGAGGTCCCATTTTTCAGTTCTTAGGTCATACATACCCAGAACATTACAAAGGAGAGGCCACACTGACCTGTCCATAGAAGGCCACTCTGAAGAACGTTCCCAGCAGCCTGCGACCCGTCTGCATGACCTCCAGGACCTTTGTGTAGGCATGCTGCAATGTGTCGTACAGTTGCCGCAGTTTCTGTAAGATGTGAAAAGCACATCACTGGTTAATTTTCAATTTGATATCAACACGATGCTGATTCCTGCTTATAAATTCATAGGCCTGGTACAGGATAAGAATGGGGTAAAAGATCAAAGTTATAATGGGTCAGGGACAGGAATGGAACAGGTCATGGAAAAGATCTAAGAGATGAATTAAGGGCAAATTCAAATGCAGACCAAAAGGTGGGAAAGATAAGCTAAGAACAATATTTTTCATAAAGTCTCTCGTCTTAAAGACAGCCCATGAGAAGACTACGTCTAAGTTAGGTCTAGATAAACAAAACAAAATGTACATGACTGGTAAAGGCAAAGAACAGGCTGTCAGGGATAGACCAGGGACACACGTGTGACAGTCACACTGCTGGATTAGCTAGAATTCTCATGCTAAAGATTGCTTAACTTAAGCTATCTATCCATCCATCCAGCCAGCCAGCCATCCATATGACACGGCTGGAACCTATCCCAGACAGTACAAGGCAGAAGGCAGGGCAACACACATACACAAGGACACAGTAGGGCGTGAATAGCCTTACTGCATGCCTCTGCACTGTACGTGAAAACTGGCGCATGAGGTTGGATACAAACACCATCATCATGTGTACTGCTGTTCAGGAAGTACACCATAAAAATGTCCAACACAACAACTGGAAAGCACTGCTTAAGCATAAACAATTTCCTGAAATGACATTAACTGCTGTCAGTAATAGGCAGAGGCAGACAAGATAATTGCTGGTATGCAAAGGGATAAATTATGAGCTCCTGTTCCACAGATACAATCTGTAAACTGGGAGATGGTAGTCTGAAATAGGGGAAGATTTATACGGTAAAATCACCAACAAATATAGCAGTGTGGAACAGAAAAAAAAAAGATAAACTGTTTGTTCTCTTGTATAGAATGATAACACAGGGCTATGGAAAAAAAAAGAAAAAACCAGACTAAGGCTGGATTCAGGCAGAACAGACATTTGCATTCCCTCGAGCAGCTGTACTACTGGACAGACTGTGCCAACTTAATATTCCAATAAGCATTAGATGATTGGATTATTTAAAAGGACACTTAATGGATCACATTTCATAATGTCTTGCCATGTAAATAAATCTAAGATATACAGATTTTTTTCTGCACTTGTAGAATGTGCCCCACACAAACAAGATTTGGCAGGGATGCAAGTATTTGAAGTCACCGATCTCTCGGATGAATAATGAATTTGTGTGCTCTGCGGAATGCCAGAAAGGTGTGATGGTATTTGCAAAGTATCCGTGGGCAACACCTACTCAGAATGAGGCTAACACTAAATGACAGACATGACTCCGTCCCTTTGTGGTCCAGAGAGAACTACTGTCACCAATAAATTTCTCCCGCAGTCCAAAACCATTATGTTAGGTGTGTCGCTGCATTTTCCACAGTGTCTCCCATACTGCGTAACTGTGTGTCTCCCATAGTGCGTGACTGTGCGTCTCCCATAGTGCGTGACTGTGCGTCTCCCATAGTGCGTGACTGTGTGTCTCCAATAGTGCGTGACTGTGTGTCTCCCATAGTGCATGACTGTGTGTCTCCCATAATGCGTGACTGTGTGTCTCCCATAGTGCGTGACTGTGCGTCTCCCATAATGCGTGACTGTGTGTGTGTCTCACATAGTGCGTGACTATGTGTCTCCCATAATGCGTGACTGTGTGTCTCCCATAGTGCG
>JAAGVU020000002.1:15758836-15783326 GCA_011763525.2 Mormyrus iriodes
AGTTCTCCCCAAACGAGCTTGATGGGCCGAATGGCCTCCTCTCGTTTGTAAATTTCTTATGTTCTTATGTTCTTATATCATAACAACAGCAGTTACAGTGCCTCAGAAGATGGCCTAACATCATCACAGGAGCAGTTACAGTGCCTCAGAGGATGGCCTAATATCATCACACAAGAGCAGTTACAGTGCCTCAGAGGATGGCCTAATATCATCACACAAGAGCAGTTACAGTGCCTCATAGAAACTCTTTGTGGGGGGACCAACTCTTCTTTTCATTATTAAAATCACATGGAAGGCCTGACATCCAGCAGTCATGCAAGACACCCCAGAAGTAACAAAACAATCCATTGTCCCCATTGTCCAACAGCTCTCAATGTATCTCAGAAAATCAGTTTCACCAAGCAACCTTGAAATTTCACTAGACTCAGCATGTCTTATACTCATTCTGGAAAGTCACATTCATATTTCAGAAATAAAGCTGGCTGTACTTTTGTTGCAATCATATGACAATTACATGAAACAAGAAGACAAAGCTGTTACTAATGTACTCTCTTACCGTCCATTGCTCAGTTAAAGGGTTCCAATGAACTTACTTTGTTATTTTAATACTTTATTTTATTTATGTTCAGATCCATTTCATCCCATCAGAAACCATCCCATGGGGCAAAGTCCAACGCAGGGTTGGGCATTAGTGCATGCAGCACACACACAAATAATTATTCACAGCCTAAGGACAACTTCACATGGGTTTAGGAGTAAATGCAGGTACTGAGAGGAACCATGGATGATGGGCCCAGAGGCTGGAGCCTGATTCAAACCTACAATCCTGGAGCTGAAAGTTAGCATTAAAATTAATATTCCAGCTAAACCCTCTTACCTCTCCCTAAATAAAATGAGGCCTTCTGCGTGTCTGTGATTGTAAAGCCTTTCACAACCAATAAAATAACCGTTTAAACAATCAAACATATATTATTATACATTTTTAAAAATTTATGTATAACGGCATATTGGAATCTCATGTGTGATTGGTGGGCTAGCCTGCCATTCCGGCTCTGAAGCCCCGCCCTACAGATAATACCTTCATGAGCTCTGGGTGGAGACTGCGTCCCAAACTCTCCAGCATGCTCTCCACCTTCCCCTGGCTGCTGCTGTCATCATCTGCTCAGAAGACATACATACAGAAACCGACAATACATCGTGTGTCAGACTTGTGCGAAACCCCTGGACAGCACTGGAGAACAGGGTTGCTGGATACATGGGGGCCAGCTGAATAGACCCTGGGGCGCCCACATCCACATGACAAACATGAACAGTGATAAATCTGCAGGCTCTTGCACCACCCCAGGAATACACACACCACACAACCAATCAAAATTCTCACAAGTATGAATAAAAATTTCTTATTTGTATTACACTTGTCTTATAATATGAATGTTTTTAGAAGCCAAACCACTGGCAGTGACAATAGCTGTTTTTAATACTTTATTAAAAACAAAAACTGCATTGTTCCAAATTATTATGCAAAATGCAGTTTTGTAACATTCAGTGGGTCATAATGAACAAGAAACAAAAATTATTTGCATTCCCTGTATGACGAGGCCCTTTTACACATATAAAACACAATTTAAAACTAAAACAAAAGTACAGGTGAAATTTCATATTAATATAATTAATGTAATGAGTCCTTCATCCATTGAACTTATAAGGCCATGTATAGCCTCTGCCTGCTGATCCCAGTTATAATGTCCCCAGGCCCGAATCTTCGAACACAGTGGTATTCAAGCTTTTTCTTTTACAGGGCCCGCCTATGGCTATATTTTCCCTGATTAAGCCCCTCAACACATGCACAGACCCCAAATGTACCAATTTCGAAATAGATCTGCTTGCACCACAACCCACCCAACCCCCCCCCCCCCTCCCCGTTATGTTTATTTGCACCTCTCACCTGCACCCCCATTGCAATTCCTTCACAATTTTGAACTTGAATCTGTTGTAAGACCAACCAATTTGCAACTGGCTGCCAAAAATATTTAGTAGTACATGATGTAATAGAGATGTTTTATGTCTCCACATCCCTTCCTGTTAAAATGTAGCGTTCACTCAATTAGTCATATTACTCTTACAAATAATTATGAATGCTGAACAGCAATTTCCTATTTGTAGGTAACTGGTACTGCAGGTAATTCTTGGTGTGAAAACGCAGTATAGGGCTTACCAGGCAGTACTAAACACTTAGCAGGACAAATCAGAGACAGAAATTAAAGATTTTTTTTCAATTTTCTTGATCCTAGAAACCAAAATACAGTTAAAATATTTACTGATATTCATGCAGTGAGGACCAGCATCAGGCAACCTAATGATTCTCAGCTCTGTTCAAGTCACTTATGTGTTCTTGGTCTTTATAGAGCTTAAGACATTTCATGTTGTCATTTAATAACAACCCATTGTGTTTGTTCCGAAACTCTCTGCCTCCAGTCCCTTTGTTCTGCTCACGCAATTGGCCAATGAGAAAGCCTTGTGAAAATGACTGTTGTAGATCTTTTGGTGGTCAATGCTAGTACATTGATAACTGGCCAACATGAAATTCTTCAATATAAACTAAACATTTTACTGACCACAGAGAAACCGTACTGAGTAAAGTGTTTTCAAGTTATCAAGACAAACTTTGAAGGGGCTAATTTTGAGTGATTTTCTTCCCAGGTCCACTGGACCTTCTGTTCCAGCTCCTCTGTGTGGATTATGCAGCGGGAGTCAGGGTTACGGGATGAGCTTTGCTGCCCATCTGACATTTCATTAACCAAGGAGCTCGGGGATCAGCTACTGTATTCCAAAAAGAAACAACTTTTTTTGACCCTCACCAGGAAAGCATCTTGCATATCATCCTGTCACCTTCTCGCATGCCACACTGTTGCACTGACCTGTTCTTTTTCTACTTGCAGCTTCCCACTTACCTCTAACAAGTCTACTCATTCTCATCTGACCTCATTGATTAATAAGTTTTTTTTTTTTTTTTTAAGTGCACCATTCTTTCTAAAATCTAAACACTATCGTAAGTCAGGGAGGCTGTTTTTGAGATGCTGAAACCAACACGCCTGGCACCAATAATCATATTGTGTAAAATCTCTTCGATGACGCATCTCAGGTGCTCATACGCTTAGCCACGCAGTAACCGGTATCTCTCGGCCCTGTCCAAATGCTGTATAACTCTGTTTGCCTTAACAAACAGGTGTATCTAATAAAGTGACCCCTGAGAGTACACACACTCTCACACAAACAGTGAGCCTCTTTCTGCCATTTCTTAGTGTAATCTGGGTTCAGAAGTTCATGACAGCTTCTTGCCATTGACAAATAAGAAATTCATTCCAAATGAGAATGCAAGACTAAACAAACTACAAAGTACTTCTTTGTCTAAATCTCATGTGAAATGTCAGCTGAGGTTACTTGATGGCAAAGAATCCTACTCAGAAGTAAATTACTTCTCTTTTTGTACCCAGTTCAGTTATTTTCAGTTATTTTATACACTAAAACAGAAGTACTTAAGCAATAAATTCAGATCTTTCCCATCTAGAGTATTTAAAATTAGTTTTTTTACCATCCCTATGAATAACATACTTTTGACATTTTTGACGTTTTTACATCTTGGTTTTACAGGTGCATTCAAGTTCCAACATGAAAACCCAAATACTATTAGCATAGAACAATATGACTCATCATGGTTAAAAGTAAGAGCTTGTGAATCTGAAGCTGCCCATTCAACTCTGAGGAGAACCTAAATGTCCCCACTGAAGTGAGACATTGAGCTGAATGACTGGATTAAACTTACTTAACCTTTAGATAACTACTTCTGCTGCATGACTAAAACGTTAGAGTGGCACAGCTTGGTTGAGTACAGCTCAAGTGCACCGTCGTATTGCATGGGGATCAGGATTAGCAATGTCTCTGCCATCATCAGCTCCAGAGCCTCTTGTCCAGGAGGTCTCATTGCCACTGGACACCTGCCACCAGGGACACGCTGCTGCTTACCCTCCAGTGAGACGCATCACTCCAGATGGCCTACTGACAATCTGGCGGGCACCAAATTTCCCAGTACACTTCCATCAGCCAGTTGAGAATTAAACTGAGAGCTCTTATGATGTGAACTTTCCAGAAAAAACCTGGAAGGCTACTCCTATAATTTCTGCACTGATGGCAGCTACGGAAAAGGCTGCCAGTAATTAATGAGCCCCTACAGCGTTTCCATACTGCTTTAATTGAGGAGCTGAAATCATTCCTGTCTTAATCTAGAAGATATTTGCAGTCTCAGACTGCAATTATTTATGATCCCCACTATCTCAGCACGCAAAAAGTTAAACATCCAAGACTGCTGTCCAGAACATACCCATGTATCTAAGATGATGAGATCTGTGCTGCAGAAGCAG
This sequence comes from Mormyrus iriodes, assembly GCA_011763525.2. Lineage (NCBI taxonomy): Eukaryota > Metazoa > Chordata > Actinopteri > Osteoglossiformes > Mormyridae > Mormyrus > Mormyrus iriodes. The sequence continues at coordinate 15,763,255 of JAAGVU020000002.1, forward strand.
ACTGTGTCTGCTTCCACGGACAGGCAGCTCATACCCTCCTCTATGTCACAGAGCCAAAACATTAGCTAAGGACACCAGCTGTCTCCAGTAATATTATGTGGGTATCTGTGTGAGCATAGGGGTGCACAGGTGTGAGGCGTGCGGATGTTCATACCCAGGGCAGGCTCCAGCATGTCAGCCCCATTGCGCCGCTCCTGGACAACCTCGGTATTGCTTTGGAGAGCCTGTCTCAGCGTGTTCACCCAGTCCTCCATCTCTGCCTCACTATCTGCCGCCAGAATGTGGCTATATCGGTCCTGCATCTTCAGCTCAAAGCCATTCCGGCGCATTTTTGGACACTTTGGGAGAAGAGTGGGGGGGGGGGCATGTGTTGTAACTCAGCTCAATCAACACCAAATACAGTCTTATGTACTTACAATCTCCTGATCTACCCTCTGCTGCGTTACACATTTACTGTGGTCCCTTTATAACCACAAGCTGCACAGCGGATCCATTTTATGGTACAGAACAGTAACACAGTTTTACACGTTTTTTTGCTACTCCTTAAGCGATGTCATTCAGACACCGCACTCTTCTCCAATAAAACTAGACAGGAATCCTAGTGCGGTTCTGTAATTACACTTTCTCCAGATAGTGCCTTATTAGCTTCACCGAAGTTTGTATTTCCAAGAAAATAAAAGAAAAAATCAAAGGCATTCCTATCTTGAACCGAATTACAGTGTCTAGCAGCACAATGATTTGGGGGGGGGGGATTATGACGAGTTATGTGTGTGCAGAATTTGGTGGTTCTATATTGTATTTTTCTACTCCAGACCACATTAAGCCTTTTCAAATTACCCATACGGATTCATAAGGTGCATTTTCAGCTGGGTCCAAATTAGCTTGCGGTTTGGTCTGCATCCGGAACGGACTTTTGAGAACCCCTGCTTTATACCCTTAAACTATAAAAAAGAAGAACTGTCTTTCTGAACTTACTTCAATTGTTTTTTTGTTTTTTTTTTTACTCTATTCAACAATGAATCTGAGCAACATTTCTCCTAATCGTTTTTGGAAAAATGTACCTGGACAACATCAATGCAGGAATCTAGGTAGATGGATCCCTTGGTCTCTTTGTAGTTTTTTTCATCCTTGTAAAAGTTGAGAATGTAGGAGCCGTCCGGAAGCTGAGACAGGTAGAAATATCTCCGCTTGAAAACCTGCGGGCACATGTTACATGCTGGTATCAGTCCAGTCTTCAGAGCTTCCGGTATGGAGCTAATGCTTATCGCGAGATCTTGGTGTCTTTGATTCTATGCTCTATCTTAAAGATTCTCAGTGAAAGTCACACACGTGTGGGAAAAGACATTTCGAAATAAGTTGGAGAACTTCCCAGCCGCCATGAGTTTTACTTGAGAGTGGCTGGCTGCTGGATGAATCCAGCAATGAGTTTCGATTCTGGAAATCCAGCACATGAAGCTTTCACTTCCTCATTTCTTTACATTACATGGCTGCTGAATGACCTCATCCTGCTTTGGAAGTTTAATTTATAACATTTAAGGAGTTCTTGTTCAGAGGCCATCCAGGCCTACAACCATTCGGCCAAAGTAACTCCATAAGCATAATGAGGCTACTTCCATTCTGTCAATAATGCCATTATTACAACTTCTTTGTCATACTAATACCAGGATGTTAAGAAGCCCTGTCGTATAAGTTATGCCGCAGTACAAACAACACAAGGAAATACATTAAAAAATGACAGATTGTAACCAGGTAAAGCTTGGGGAGGGAGGCTGGGTTAGGGAAGGAGTGGGATCACTCACCCGCATGGAGACAGACAAGCTGCTGTTGATGTTGGCCTTCTGTAGCCAGCCTTGCTTCATGACGCCCCCCTTCTGGGAGCAGAGTGAGGCGGAATCCTAGCAACAAGACGCTGTTCTGACTAGTGGTGCACTGATGTGGATACCAATAACCAAGTTGGGGGGGGGGGTAAATGAAACTTGCCATGCTTAACAACACATCATGGGCTGTATAAAACTTTGAGCCTTCTTCCAAGTGGGGAATAAGTCCCTTGTCCTCCACTAAGGAAAAAGGCTGATCGCCCAGTGCAATCATCTCTATTTTTTCAGTAGTTATGGCTTTAGCTCTGGTGCTGCGAACTTTGAATATTGACAAAGTTTAATATCATTTTAAAATATTGGCCAGCAATTCGTCTCTGAAAAAATTATATTGCAAAGCATGCTGAAATCTTCTAGATATCAGAGAAATCTGAGACAGGAGTCCTTACTGCATGCCTGAAGGACCCGGAACTGACTGGCATTTGCGTGATCGTGCTGACAGTGCACCCGTTTGTGCTGGCACTGGAAGCCCGCCCTGCCTCTGTGCGGCTCTTAGCTAATGCAGAGGAAGTGAGCTCCCGACACAATTTTCTAGGTGCATCTGCGGCGGCAAATTAATGGTGAGTTAAATCTAGTACAATTTTTGGTGTATTGTATATAACCACATGAACATAACAATACAGCAAGCAGCTAGTACTCAACAACCCAAACCAGAAGTTAGAAGACAGGTGGATCAATGGATGGATCCATGAAAACCTGCATATACCTTCATTTACAGTGAATATATAAATCTCAATCACCTGTTAAACTCTCCGTCAACCTGGCCGTTACTAAATTAATAGGTGTTTTATTCAAAATTTATGAATGGATGGAAAACTGTGGTTACAAATGTACCAGACCAGTCTGGCATAACATTTTAACCATCTCATTCACTCACATTTCTTATTTGACTGAATATTTTTAGCTTTCAATCAATGCAATATTTGTACCAGCTCCCTGACAAGTCAAACTAAATCCACGTAGAGCTCAATGCGCCCATTGGGTCCCCGTGAGCGCGACAGGAAGCTGCACTGAACAGCAAGCACAAGCACACACGATGTGCACGAGCCCTGTCCAAAGGGCCCCCCAGATGTCAAAGGGCCTTTTGTGTGTGCGTGTCCTTCCAGGCCTGACCGCTTTAATTTAATTGATGCCTATCCCAAAGCCATGCTCTTCTCCCTCCAGCTCTATAATCTAATTGCACACCCCGCCCCGCCGCCAGCTTTCTGCCACCATGCCTCTGTGCAGTTGTCTGAATCCAGGCATTCTGATGAGCCACCTGCGGATTACGTCGTCATGACGACTCCTCTGACTGGCCAACAGCTGTTGACTCACTGTCTACAATGAAGGGACAATGAACGAAACTTTGGCCAATAACTGTTTATATTTATAGCTACCTGCAGACATCCAGTGACAATACTAGGAATCCTAATGAGGGTCTATGTCTCCTGCGGGGAAGGTCCTCATCAAAAGAAACATTCTGGCCAAAGCAGGGCAGCAGTCATACATTCCTGTGTTGGCTTCTTTCTAACGAGACCCCAATCCCACAATGAGTCGATCTGGGCTCTTCTTAAGAGCAATGGGTTGGGTTTCAGTAGACAGCCCAGGAATCCCACAGGCAAACCCGTCTGTGGCTGGCACGGTTTCCACATTGGGATCTCTCATGGCCGCAAAGGAGCTGCACCCCTAGAGTTGGCCTCAAGGCCTTGGAAGAACCAAAATATTTAAAAAGCTGATCCCATACCTCATCTTTCGCATCCTCATCCACCTCGAATACGTGTGACGGCAGCTTCTCTGTCTTTAGGCCTTTGCTGCAGGAGGGAGATGTTACGTCAGCTCACATAGATCCACCTCTCGCACGTAAGATTTTTGCCGCAGTCTCACTGCTTACCAGGGCAGCATGCGGAAATCGCCCGAGTATGCCTCATATTTGTAGTTGATGACGTGCCAATCTGTGTTGTACATCTTGATGCACTGCCAATTAAGCACCAGCATTAGTAAGACGGCAGTCAACGTGTCTAACAAAGCTTGACCCGCTGGATAGTCTCTGAACTGTAAAATCTCAAACACTCTGCTTTGAAAAGCTCTTTCACTTCATCGATTTATCTTAATTTGAGTACCTCTTTGGCAAAAAGACTCTGAGCTTCCTCCTCTGCATTCTGCGGCACTGACCGGTTGATCGTCCTTCTGTGTCGGGACACCTGAGCTTCCTGCCAAATACAAACATGCTTCCTCGTAAACACGCCCATCCAAACACCTCTGTATGAATGGTTTAATACATTGGGATTAGAGATGCATCTGCTAGTACCAGTCGCCACTAATTCCAAGGTGCATTACATTTCATTCACAAAATTCCAGCATGACATGCACTCTGTGTTACGTCAGCATTTCCAGCACTTCTTTTATTTCAGATCTATTTCATATATATCTGTTCCTGCAGTTATTAGTTGTTTTATGTATATACCTGTTTGATGTTTTGTGTCTCTGTTCTGTGCTGTTTAATCGTGTTACACCTTGCTAAAATGATAGTGTGAGCGAGATATTCCACATACTGATTTACAAAAGTTTCCAAAAGGAAAAAGCATTTTTTGTCCATTTAAAATAACATCGAGTTAATCAGAAATACAGTATTGACAGTGTTAATGTTGTAAAGAACTATTGCAGTTGGAAATGACTGGTTTTTAATGTAATATCTACATTGGCATACAGAGGCCCATTATCAGCAACCATCAGTCCTGTATTGCAAAGGCATGTTGTGTTTGCCAATCCAAGTTTATCATTTTATAAGGTAAATTTGATCATTAGAAACCCCTTTAGGGATTTTCTTAGCACAGCTGAAAGAAAGCAATTGATTAAAGAAGCAATAAAACTGCCCTTCTTTAGATCTGTCGAGTGTCTGGAGCATCAGCAATTGTGGGTTCGATAAAGACTCAAAATGGCCAGAAACAAAGAACTTTCTTATGAAACTCATCAGTCTGCTGTTGTTCTGAGAAATGAAGGCTATTCCATGGGAAATGTGTAAGTGAGCCCAAACCTTTAGATGGTAGTGTCTGTATCCCCTTTATTCGCAACAATGAGAGCTGCTACTCAATCTCATTGCACTAGTCTAATCACATCTGCACAGTGACAATAAAGGATCCTTGATACTTATCCTTTTGTCCCGATGTTACACGTAATTTTATTTTTTTTATTTTATTTACTTGGATTTTATTAGACCTTCTAAACAGTCATTCATTCCAAATACATAAACATTGCTCTTAACTCTGGACCCACCGAGACATCGTCCACAGGAAATATCAGCAATTCTCTGTGGGCGTCACTGTGGATCTGGGTCTTCTTCTGGAATACAACATTCTCATAGTCCAAAGGCTCGATGATCTTTGGCTGCTCCTGCACCGGAAACAAGGCCCATGGGACATGAATTATAAATGCAAGTGTCATTCCCACAAACAATAACAAGTTTGTTCCAGTTCAGGTATTAGAATGTATTACTGGGCATACATAGCCAGGGGCCAGTGCTGAGAGAGAGGAATTTAAACCTGTTTTTGGGGAAAGAAGGAGCTGAAAAGATATAATACATGAATAATTCAGCTGAACCAGAAGCAAAGGCAGCTGATGGAGAGGAGAGAGCAGATGAGCCATCCAGCAGACAGAGCCCATGTGACTCTCCTGTGGTGGAGTGGCTGTAAACAAGGACTGGGGCTGCAGGGTCTATTGCCATGTTGCCTGTCTCCCTGCTGAGTCAGCGAATGCCAGGCGCTTTTAACTGCCCTGTGCCCTGCTGCCTTGCCCACCCCGGAGGCCAAGGCTGCCACGGGAGCATGGCCAGAGCCGCCACATATCCATGGTTACAGCAGCTGGCAAGGAGTTTAGGGAGAAAAGGGTGGCGCCCAATCGGCACTTCAAAGCATCCAGCCCAAGTGCTGATGGGAAATTTATACCAGGCGCCCACCACTGCCCACCTGACACGAATACTGATCACTGAAATTTTTAAAACTATTCCAAACTTTCATTGTAAAAATACCAATTTTATTCACACTTTAAAACTGTAACTTAGTACAAATTTTCTCAGATGGCCTTAAAATCTCCTCTCTGCTTCAAATGCTCAATGACACATGGAGTTTTGTAAGTGACACATGGAGAATGGTTTCAAAGCCAGCTGGAAGAGGTTAAGGCAGTTAATGTTCAGAGCAACTTTCCATTCCTGTAACTACAGCACTGAGAAGGAACTGCTGACCCAGTGCACCTCCACCACACACACATACACGCACACGCACACACAGAGAACACACACACATACACACACACACACACACACACAGAACACACACACATACACACAGAACACACACACACAAACACACACACACACACACACAGAGTTTTCCATGGATGACATGAGTTCACAGCCATGTGATCTGTGGCGTCAGACCTGCCAAACATCCCAGGGGCATTTCAGGACATGTTTCTGTTATTATTCAAAGTTTTTAGGCTCAACTTAAAACCAGAAATGAGGAAGTTTATTTTTTACATAAATGCTTCCTGTCCACTGTTTCATAAAAGAGACAGATGACATTTATGAAAGCATTTTCATATATTATTCTGAGGCACTTTATACAAACGCTCGTGCTTGACATTCAGGCTGATTTGAAGGTACTTAAAAATAATATTGTTCCAAAATATCTTACATTATAACTCTTAAAAGAAAATGAAAAAAATCACAAAACTGCTTGTAAAGTTTGGTGATAGCATACAGATATATGGAGTCGGATTTAGCTTCATGTTTAGCTTGGTTAATACCAGTAACCCAGCCCAAACAAACCCTGCCGCCAGCTTTCTCTGCTTACTTTGTGTACGCCGTAAGTGGCTGTGATTCTGTGCCCATGCTCCCCCATCACCACTAACTCCTCCTCACTGCATTTTACAGTCCCATTGCAGCTGGGGGGAGGGGGGGTGCTGGAATTGGAGCTCCTCCAATGAAAGGGCAGGTTTGCCACTTTACTGGCCTGCGGACTGTGCCCACAGTGTGCAGCCACTGTGGAGCACACATCTCTTAGCTTTGCAGTGGACCCACATGACCAAGGGTGCTGGAGAAGAAGGGCGCTGGCCCAGCTTCCTGTCACATGTGAGAAGTTAGGGGCGGGGGGAGGGAGGTGGTGTATCAACCACAGAGGGGGCCCGGAAGTTTCAGTCAAGGCGGAAGTCAGCACGTTCAGCAGAGATACCATCCCACAGCTAATATAGGTTTTAAAGACAGCAATAACTTGCCTGTTGTACATCTACAACTGCAGAACTGCAGCTGCCTAGATCATGCAAATCCTCTGTACAGAGACACAGAACAGAACACAAAGATTTTTCTTCTATAGGTGATGGAAATAACTCAGTCAGGGCAAATGCTGCAGTTTATAGCCACCACATGCATTTAAAGGGTCAATCACCTCAGCGGCTTTAATTTCCCAAGCGCAAGAATGTGATCATTACACTGAAGTACACAAGTTAAGTCCCCTTCAGATGCTTTTATCCTCAAACGATTCTGGTACAGTATCTTGCTCAAGGACAACACTGGTCCTACTGGAACCAGACCTTGAGACCCCATCTATCCACTGTACCATCTACATTCTACATGTGCCCTGGGGGACAGTCATGTGAGCACCTGTCAGCACCCTGTCTGAGCCTCCTCGTCCAGCCCAATTCCTCACAGTACAAAGGCCATTTCCCGTACTAGTGCCCCTGCAGCCCAGAATACATGCTCTGAGTATCTGTGTTACTCCCAGATCAAATTTCCATGATGCGCCTACAGGGTTTTCCATGATGTTGTATTACGCAGGTCTTTGGGCACAGCCAGCAGAAATAAAACCTCTTTGTGCCTATCTGTCATTAGTATGGCCCTTGAGAGTTAGTTCATTTTTATAGCACTCCTGATAGTAAGAAACCACAGAAGGTATCCCATTAACATTCTGGATATCAGGGATGTCAACATGACTCTGGCTACTCATTATGAAAGGAAAAATGAACAAACATAAGTGCAACCCCATAGCTCAGCATGCCCATGGGGAGCATACCAGCGCTGGGCATAGAGCTACGATGACTTCATCACGTTGATTCAGCTTCTTTCCTCATGGAGCAAGACGCACAGGGTTGCACAAGGAATGTGCAAATCGCTACCTCTACAGACCTTGCCTCAAGACACCCCCCCCCCCCAATATACTGAAACATCAGGTTGGGAGGATCAGATTAAGACTGAACCTCATCTTCTTGGAATCAATCATGGTCATTCTGTCTGGTTTTTAGACAAAAAGAACACTAATATGAATCAATTCCTCATTTCAGATCACTGCAAAAAGAGGAACCCCCCCCCCAACCCCCCCAAAAATAAGAAAGAAAACACCACCATACACCACCCAGGGGGCACCAATATTCATAATAAAATCTAAATAAAATCGCCGTACTGGTACATCGTCAGAAGCAGACTTCTCTACAGGTACCTCCATTCACAAAAAATGACAGTGTAATGCGCAGAAGGTTGGAGGTAGGAGGGTTTGGCAGAGCAAGATGGTCGGGCACACAAAGGAGCCGCCGACAGTGCTGGGTCCCCACGCCGACTCCTCCGCACAATGTCAGCGGCAGGCCGAGGCAGCACGCCGCTGTGCGCCGGAGCTCCACAAGCAGCTTTCGAAAGGCATGACTTCCATCTGACTCACGGCAAAGTGAGACACGGCATGATGCACGGCGATCATGCCAAGGCAATACAGCCAAACGGTGCTGAAAACTGCACAAAGCCTTCGCGATGGCTTTGCGGAGAAATAATAATAATGATGATGATGATAATAATAATAATTATAAGTATTATTATGTACGTATGTAAATGGCGTATGGCAGAAGTAGCTGTTTTTGTGCTTGCGAGGTCGACAGTAGCGAGCTGAAGAGAGAATAATTACTAACCACAATGATAGATGTTCGCACCGCCTCCGACACGCTTTGCCGGAGCTCCGCGGCTGTCCCGGGTTTGCTCAGCCTTTTGGTGAATTTCCGTACTTCAGACATGTCTTCCTCCGATGTGGCCGGCGTCTGACGGCCAGAGAGACGGCGGGCTTGCGGCGTCGCCCCCGAAGCGCAGCTGTGACAGATGCTGGGTGCAGCGGCGGCGGCGATGTGAGGCGGGGCTGCGCGAGAGCGCGCCATCCCCGCCCCTCCTGCTGCCCGTCCAGGGCGAACTTCTCGCCTGATCTCGGTGCGCGCACCCCTCTCTGCCCGGTTATCAAACACCAGGCACTGAACACCATACTTACCTACTGATAAATGTCTCAATAAAGATGGGCTACATATATGTTTCGTAGTTAAAGAAAAGTGTATGGAATCATTAACTCTACATTATGTCATACTACCGTATAACTAATCCAGATGACAAAATTATGTAATAAACTTTTGTCGTAAAACATTAAGAAATATGAACAACATGCAAAATAAAATTGGGAAAAACCGGAAACAGTTCTAGTGGTCTAGAACAATAAGACGATGATACCCTCTAGTGGACAGCTTGAGGAACTACAACGAAGGCGACCTGGTATCGTGCATTTGATTGGCACGAGCTCACTCCATCACACCTCCCAAGCAGATATCCTAGATAGGGCTGCAGAAACATGGGGGAGATGCCAGTCATGTTTAAAATACCCCCCATAAATGCCAAACCCATCCATCCATCCATTTTTTATAACCGCTTATTCCATATGGGTCACGGGGGGTCCGGAGCCTATACTGGAGGCTGTGGGCACAAGGCAGGGAACAACCCAGGATGGGGCGCCAACCCATCGCTGAGCACACTCACACACCATTCACATACCTACGGGCAATTTGGTAACTCCAATCAGCCTCAGCACATTTTTGGACTGTGGGGGGAAACCGGAGTACCCGGAGGAAACCCCACGACAACACGGGGAGAACATGCAAACTCCACACACATGGAACCCTGATCCCAGAGGTGTGAGGCAACAGTGCTAACCACTGCACCACCATGCCACCCCTAAATGCTGAACCTAAAACTTAAATTAAAAATAAAAGAAAGTGTGACAATTCAACTTTGTCATTTTGGTGTAACAAAAAGTCCATACACTAGTCTCCCTGCGCAACTTGTGCAGAATAAAATGTGACAGTATGATACAGCAATAAAACAATACAGTGAAGGTGCTATGGGGTGAACACTACTCACTTACACAATACGTTGTTTAAAGGAGGCCCTATTCCTTATTTAGCCCTAATGCACAAAAAGATGCATGCTTTCTTTTTATTCACATGAATAAAGTACATTGCAGGGACTCCTACAAAGCTAATAACCAGTAGTACATGAAAAAACGTGGCTAAGTTACTATCATTTCATGGGTGCCTCATCGTGGCTTTGTCTGATAATTTATACTCTGAAAGAGATGAGCACATTTATGATAAGCTCAGAAATTTTGCAGCATCCTGCATGTGTTGTGGGGGCATCCAAGCAGCCTACGTCATTGGCCTCCTCTGGTGGGGAAATGAGCACAGTGCCATCAAAATGGACAGGCACATGCCGGAAGGAAGGGTGCTAAGGGTGCCTGAGCACTGGGCATTTTGCTCAAAGTGTTTTAACGAGAACTTGCATGTGAGCTTTAAAGGAGCTGAGTGCCCCCCTCCTTCTTTAGCCTTTGAGCACCTGATCCTCAAGAAGTCTCAGCACAACTCTGATCTGTGGATTGAACTCCCTCCATCCATTATATGTAAATGCTTGTCTTATTCAGGGTCACAGGGGTCCAGAGCCTATACCAGAGGCTAGAGTCACAAGGCAGGGAACAACCGAGCATGGGGTGCCAGTCCATCACAGGGCACACTCACACACAGCATTCACTCACACATGCACACCTACGGGCAATTTGGTAACTCCAATTAACCACAGCATGTTTTTGAACTGGGGGTAAGGGCACACCAGAGTACCTGGAGGAAACCCCACAATGACATGTGGAGAACATGCAAACTCCACACACATGGTGCCTTGGAGACTCAAACCATGGTCCTAGGGGTGCAAGGCAAGAGTGTTAACCACTGCCACCGTGCCACCCTGTAGGTTAAGCTACTTGTTTTAACTGATAAACACAAAAAATCCTATTAATCTTCTCTGGTAAGAAACATGGGTATATGCTGTTTTAGTCCATCCCCTACATAGTTAGAACTTACTGTTCTCATTAGTCTGTAAGGCCTCACTGTCTTAATAAAAATAAAGGAAGTGAGATAGGCTGGAGAAGATATTTTGTAATATCTGAACAGGGTTATGGTAGCATTGTTATTCTGATGTGAAGTAGCCATAGTGTCAATAGCACGAATTTTCTCACCAAGCGTGTTCTCCCGCTAGGCGATCCTTACTATGCCCTGAGCACATTTGACCCTCAAAAGTCCGTTTTGTTTGATTAGTGTGGTCACTGAATATTTTTGCTGCTGTAACACCTGAATTGAAGTGTTATATTGTATATATCATATTATGTAATTTTTGAATTTTAATAACATATTATATATAGTAATTGTAATAATTATTGATTACTTATTATTATCATTATTGTTATAATAATAGCGTAGATGCATTCTCGCACACGTGCTGTCTAAAGGTCCTAACTGGGCAGTGACAGTTCTTGTGCAAAGCAGACAAATCATTGCATTGCATGTTCAATAAATCTATGAGGGCCGTGTGTCATCGCACCCAAAATGACTCCAAATAAGCCACAAAATAAGAATATTAATCATGAGCTCCATTGTGCTGTGCAGTAGCACTTTTCATCCTATATTTTCCTAAATACAAAAAGCAGCACGGTGATGACGATAGCATGGTCGAGCCCGGAATGTTAAGTGCAATGTGAGTGCAGACCAGCGTGGGAGTTGGGTGTGGGGGGTTAATTGTGCTTGGGCAGTGGTGGCCTAATGGTTATTGAAACATGCTTGTGATTGGAAGGTTGCTGATTTGAATCCCTAACAAGCAAGGTACCACTGAGGTACCCTGAGCAAGGCATTGCCCCCAAGTACTGCACCCTGGGGGCTAAAAAATAGCTGCCCACTGCTGTGTTACATATGGGTTCAATACAGAGGACACATTTTGTTTCGGTGTGGTATATCAACAATGACAATTAATCACGTTCACTTAACAGGGTTGCCCTAAGGACGTACTAAGGACGCCCCCAAAATTGGGACATGATGTGGCTGTCCAGGGGATGTCCTATGGCTGTCCTTTATACGGCTTTTGCATTACTGATAAAATGTTAAATATTAATTATTTATAAACTCGGATTTGATGGATATTATGAATTTAATGTCTATAATATGTTGTAAAAACGTCCATAACTGGTCCTCTAGACGTCCTTAGCACATCCCTTAAAGTCGCCCTCAGGACGTAAAACTAAGCTGAGCACACTGAGGAAGGCATCATGCTGAAACACGTCTGTGCTGTGACATTCTATTGATTAAACAATATCAAGCAAAGTGCAACTGGTTCTTCATTATCTGCTTCATTATATAAATATCTGAAACACGTTTTCAGCAATCCCAATGTCCTTTCAATTACAGTATGTGCTTAACTCTGATAATGAACTCGAAAGTGTTTTAATAATACAGTTTGTTCTTTACTTTTTTTCTTCTGCTCCAACAAAGACAATGGAGCCTCAAACTAGAGGGGAAAAAGAACATTTATATATAGACGTGGATAATTTGCATTGCCAATTTAGGGTAATTAGTGGGCAGGAAGGACAGCCTCGCAGAACTTCAACAAAGTATTAGTTCAAGGGGATAAATACTTATGCAACCAGCTTATTGTATGTTTTTCATCTTTTATCATTCCCCCCAACAGATTTGTTTGTTTTTCAATTGAATTGTACAGCTTATAGGTCAAATTAAAGGTGGAAAAAAAATTGAAATTATTTTACATGGTCTCATTATATTAGATCACAAAAACCTAGTATTTCAACAGGGGGTGAATACTTTTGCAAGGCACTATAGCATATATCCTAAAATGTACACATTCTGACATCTTCTAATATAACTACATACACAACAAACACTTCATCTCATAAATCCCGTCTCTCAAGTTTTCTGACCTCTCTACCTGATCTTGTTCTGATCAAGTAATTCAGGAGCTTGGTGATGCGAGAAGAAGGCACTCTGTTAACTGGTCTGCAGAGGATACACCATCACTCTTGCTGTTCAGTGGCACTATATGCTGTCAGTTTCATTTTATAATTCCACTGGGTACCCTGACTAGGTAAGAGTGAAAAGTCTCATGTTTACACAGTACTTTTCCCTGGACTTCGGCATCAGAGATCTCCCAGCTGGAGTGGATCCAGGTTCGTTACACTATGTCTATTACCAAAGTGTCTAGCATCTTCCCATATCCTATCCCTTTGACATCCAAAACCTTAACATCAGGAAGAGCAGGGTCGTAAAAATAGGGATTATGGTGTGGAGTCTTCGTCCCAACAACAGCTGGACCGGACTGGCCCATCGTGCAACGGACTAGCTCTGTATGCAAGCAATACTCAGTGTGGATCCTGTCTTCTTCAGAAAATTCTTTACTGTATGCGCAGCACGTTCTGCCTCTCCATTGCTCTGGGGAACCCTAGGACTGCACAAAAAAAATAACTCTTTGGAGAAACTCAATTAAATTGTGGGCAGGATTTCCATCCAATTAATATACGTAGCCCCAACTCAAACTAAGTACACCAACGCAATATAATTTGAGTTAGTTCTACTCTTTTTTTTATCAAATGCAGCTAAAATAAAATGATTACATGAACTAAGTGAAACTGACTTAGGTTTGTCCAACTCAAACTAATATAATCAACTGGAAATGAAATGACACTTTTTTTTTGTAACAGCACCGGGGGGGGTGCTGTTACAAATGGGGGGGGGGCCCCATCAAGACACGAGACAAAAACTGGGGTTGAGGTGTTTTTATTGAAAAGTGATAAAAACTCCAACAGGATCTAGACAGGGCAGCACACACTGTAGTTTTTAAAAGTTAACACCAAAAAAGTATCAAAATGGAAATCAATGAGGTCTATGGCAGTAAGCCTCGATGACAGCAACACTTAATTCACTGAACATTGAATACTGGAATACACACACCACTAGATTCACCTTTATTCCTGAATACACACAATTTTTTTAATGTTTAAAAGGTTTTTTGTAATGAATGACTTAAAAGGTGTTACTCCTCATCAAGCACTCTTGCAGTAGTACTCCTATAACAAGTCTGTAACTGGTAACACAAAAGGAAAAATTTATATATATATATAAAAAATATAAAATTATATCCCCAGCTATCCCAAATCCTGCAAAGTCACAAACAACAATGACGACACTATGAGGGTGGAGGCTATGCACTGATCTCCAAACAGGGAACGTTGGCTGGTTTTGATATCACAATCATACTCAAAGCTGCAAAATAAGCAATGTCTAACACAGAATACTAACCTAAGTACAATTCAAATATCAGTTATAAAATACTTAGATGGACTATTCCCTGTACAACTCGGTATATGTAATATAAGCTGAACAATAAAGGTGTAGGAAGCATTTCGACTTGTATAACCGCACCAGGCAGAAAAACTAAGACAAGTTATGAAATCTGATGGATCAAACATTAAAACCTTGTAGGTAGAAAGTCTTACATCTTGCGTTAAAGACAAGTGGAAATGAAACAACAATATTTACCTACAGTAAAATGTAAATAAAAAAAACATAAGTGCTTACATGAGTGTACTGTAGTTATTTACCTTGAACCTACTATAACAAAAAAAGCAGAAAAGAAATTCCTATACATCAGTACATACGCCCAATACGGCAAATGCAAAATTTCTACTACTTTGGTTTGTGAAGAGCAGTACAGCTTTTTCTTTCCCAGTAGTACATACTCTCACTTCCAACAAGGACAGTGGATACCCATAGCCATTTAAATGTAACAATCTGGAAAAATTTGACTTGCACTATGAAGAGAGTTCTGGCCAGTGTGTTGGCTGATGTTGTTTCGGTCCATTTCAAGCCTAGCTGAGAGTCATGCGATTTGGCAACAGGTAGAAGAAAATGGATGCAAAAGCTGACAAAGGTGAATGACAGCTGGAGAAGGGTGGAGGGTAGAGTTCCACTACTGAAGTCATGATGGGGAGATGAAGTGGGAAACCAGGTGTAAACACTGGTCCAGGCCCATGGAATTCCCATCCTAAACCCCCATCAACCATAGCTGGGAGGAATAAATACAGTAAGTCATTCCACTCCCCACAGCTGCATTCATCATATATTTAAACAGTGGTTTGCAGTCAGACCTAAAAGTTCAGTACATTACAGCCCCTGGCTTGCCTCTGTGCAGCTTAATCAATTCTTTCAAAATGTCAGAACAAGAAAAACATCCATGAAGTCATTGATTGTCAATGACAACTCCCAAAAGAGCAGATAAGGAAACCTGACAATGTCCTTCGTCAGGTGGTGTTCACCTCTTATGCAAACAACTTGATTTTCAGCTGCTGAATCTTTGCATTTAGCTTGTGCCCATCCAAATTCATTATGATCTTCTGAAAAAAACTCAAATGTGTATTTGAGGTTTTTTGGAAAGCTTAGATCAAAGGCATAAATGAGCCCAAACAGCATGATGAACCCCATGATGACGCTGCCTAGGTTGTTCAGGACTTTAATGCCTTCGATCACAATTCCCACGTCCTCTGGCTCCTCATCCCCACTTCTTTGGATTGTGTAAATCCCCATTACTGTGGCTGCGATGTCCCTCTCTGCATCCTCAGCAGCAGAGACCTGAACAACAACACAGAACAGTTGTGTTAAGTAAACAGCTGAACACTACAAACAGAACACTATATACAATGTATGCATGTTCCTACAGTGGTTATATTGTGGTCAACTTACCAGATATTCCTTCAAGAAAGAGTTGGGATCTTCACTGAGGTAGATGACAAGACTTCTCAGGATGCACTCCCTCTTGGTGTTGATGTTACTCTGAAGTGCAGGTGACAAATCACAACAGAATTTAGCATGATGTGAGTGCAGTGGTGCCACAATGAGGACAGCAGGTTGCCTGAATACTAGCAGGTTGCATCTGTCATTAGTTGCCTTGCATGGTTTACACAGCCATTTGTGGGTGTGTGAATGAGTGAATTCAGTGATAAACACTGTAAAGCGCTTTTGATAAAGGTGCTGTATAAGCAGGCAATTTACCATTGGTAAAATGTGTTTAAATGCGCAGCTATGGCCAAGAAAACCTTACAATATCCACACAAATAATGAAATGATGTTCTTTGCATTTCTGCTAACCAAGTCTTTGATCATCAGGATACTCTTGATTCTTCACCCCTTAACTCCTCCTGTGCTCTTGAAGATCTGTATGAGCTTGTCTGAGAAGTGGTCCAGCTGAAACATGAATTTTGATTGCAGTGGCTTGGTGGTGATACGCAAGAACTCTACATTCACCTGAAAAATATTATTAAACAAAATGCAGTCATTTCTTAATAGTTTATTATAATTGATATCACATATGGATGTTTGATCATTGGCAAATTCAAATTGCAGTTGTGCCGATATCAATCACTATGGACAATAATAAAAACATACAACACATACAATATTCACATTTACTTACTTCACTCTGCTGGAACAAGGCAGGCCATCTATTTCTGAATTCTATCATAGGCCTCTGTTCCACGATCTCTAGGCGTCTTTGAGAGAAAGTTTTCTCCATTTTTGCTTTTATCACCACTTCATTGTCACGCTTTTTCAGTTCTGACAATAAAGCAACTCTTTCTGAGGTTTCACCTTTTGGGTGCAGAGGAATGTAATTCACTTCAGCCTTTCTTGGTTTCTTGATGTTGGCTGCAGCTTTACCTTGGCCTTGGTTGAAAAAAATCTCTCTCTGTTGCTAGTTCTCTGCATGAACACACATGACGTCGGAATGTAGATAGTTCTACTGGCTTTGAAATTGCTGCTTAGCATGAGTTTTGTATGTGTGACTTAGTAACTTACTCCATGTATTAAATGTACATGGGCAATCTGTGTATGGACATGGATAGCGATAACTGCCCCTAAAATGCCCATGAATCTGCCTAAAATGTTGCAACAACAAATACCTGCTAGCTAGCTCCAAACTGCACTCTTTACACACCCACATACAGTATCCTAAAAAGGAGCAGAAAGACAATTAGCATAAATCACATTGAACAAATGACACAGGTCAGCTTGTCATCAAACTGCAAAAGATGAAATAAACTCATTATAGGTGTGAGTACAAGTGCTGGGTTTGACAATATACCGTGTACTGTTAGACCCCTAGTAATTACCCGTAAATATGAAAGGAAAAAATGCAGTAACTCAAACGTAAAAACCCGGCATGGCTGCCACAAGGTCATTTTGGGTAGTCACAATGTGACTAGCTAAATGTAGCCACATGCAACTAAACCTAATTTGAACTAGGATGCGTTTAGTTTGCTTTGCGAAAGATGACACCGTGGTCAGGACTCAAAGACAGGCATCAGACACACCCGAAAATCGCGGGGATTACGTTCCTAGAGCACCCGCGAATTGTGAAAAACGCGAATTTTGGATGTGTTAAAAAATGCCTATTTTTACAGTTTAAACCCTAAATATGCCCCCCAAAACACTAATTTCATTTAAAAATCAGCTTAATGCATTTCCATTAAAAAACGCACGAACTTTATTAAAAAAAAAAAAAAAAAAAAAAAAAGCTACACGCGGGAAATTATGACCAGGGAATGCTGGACTTCATCTGCCGGACCGTCACAGGGCAGCAGCTAATCAGCAGCAAGGAGAAATTAATAACGCTCTTGGATTGGCTACATTCAAACCTCCAGCTTCTGAAGGGTATTTCACCATGCCAAACGGCGTTTTCTTCTACGGATTCTCGCTATAGTACTAAACATAAAATGCAATAGTGTACAATTTATGGTAATTTAGCTGAATTTACGCGGTTTCCGCGAAATAATTAGTTAGGTTCTAAGGAAAAAATCTGACTGAGGCCACAAACTGTGAACCACGACTTCGCGGGGGTCGAGTGTACGCACATAAGTATCCTAACTAAAAGGAAAATGTCATCATGGAAAAAGACGAAATCCCGAACATGTCAGGCATTTTAGGTCCCAAGACAAGAGGACGTATGGTAACCAAATTTAGAAATAATATATGAAATTGAATGATTACAAAGACATCGACACAGGACAGCTACGCCATTTATATTATAAAAGGACTGATTTAAAAACAACAGACGCTGACGGATGCGAAAAGATGTTGAATACACCAGGCTTAAAACGATCCACGCTGGTACTGAACCAAGAAGAATATTAAAAATATGAGCTAAATGGTTCTATATGGAAAAGAGAAGACCTCCAGACAGTCTCCAACCACACTGCACTTTCTTACACCATTTCCCTTTATTTTTAGTAAAATGTTTCATAGCACAGGGTTAAAAATACAGCAGTATGATGATAGTATTTCCGAACGAAACAATTGATAATATAGTTTGCAATATTGCAGGAGTTCACTTATGAAAGACGTTAGCTGGATAGTGCCAAGAACAAGATGACGACTCAGTCGTCCAGAAGAGTCTGTTCCCGGGCAAAAAAACTGACGACGGCAGTAACTATGCACGCATGCGCAGTTATTATTATTTTTTTTTTTAACGTGATTTTAATTAAATTAAATAAGCTCCGTCAACACATCGTAAACATATTTTGAACTAACCTATTATTATTTAGTAGAATCATGTACTGAAATTAATTAATTAAATTAACTAAATTTTATTAGGTTAGATCTACTAAGGACAGAAATCATTTTTTTGAATGCACATGTCTGGGTGGTGCCTGGGGAGGGCACCATCTGAGCTGGAATTCTGGTTTGGTGTCATGGACGGGTGACATCGTGGATGTGACTTACAAACTGTAACATCGTGGGTGCAGCCTCCAGTCTGCCACCCTACACAGGCCAGTGTGGAGAACAGACTCTTTGATGGAGTTTGGCTTGACCTTAATCACAGCTTACACCTTACTTTTACCAAGCAAGTACACTCTTTTCTGTTTTCAATAATGTTAGCATGCCCAGGGGGGTTGACCTTGGAACCCTCTGAGGTTTTTTTTCTCCTTACTTTGGAGTTTCTTGCTCCTCTCCTCTGTTGTCATCTGGCTTTATTTAGCTAATTTCTTTGTCTTTCCTTTTCCTTGTTTTGTATTAATCTCTCTTAATATCAAAACACACTCATGTAAAGCCCCTTGGGGCGTTATATAAAAATGAACTGAATTGAACTGAATGGTTTTGTTACATCTGTTTTGTTATATCTGAACACTGCAATACTGCGTTGGGCCATGTAGAGGTACATGAATACTGCCCTCTAGAGTGTGTAGCGAAAATTGCAGTTAAAAGTGCTTAAGTGAGTGGCAGAATGCACGTAAGAGTGATTTATACGTGGCATGTCCATATTTTGGTGTTTCTCTGCCCAAAGCGTAAGTAAACCCCAAACTTAAGTCAAACAAAGAATACACCTAAGGGTAAAAAGTGCTCTGCTATGTTACAATGTGAAAGTCTTGTATTGGTTCAAAACATAATGGGCACAGAATCATTAGCATTTCATGATCCACCCAAAAACATGAAATACATTCAGTGTCCATCATTTGAAGTATATCCAGAAGAGAGCAGAATATTATTGGTTACCTCTGTTTGTGCACCCTTCTCCATCTGTCCAACTCTCATAGGAGCACAAGTACTGTGAGGACTCGCTACTTCCTTTATTCCTATTTTTTACTCATTTTAATTGAAACAATTATTTTTTTGCTATTTAAATTTCTTTTTTCAACTGATTCGCATACTAGACATGTTGATAATGCTATATACTATTGTATTATAGGCCCATAATTTTTAAATAATTACATGAATTATAGTTAACATGCATTTGGGACTGTAACATTTATTTCTTAAAGTGTACTACGATGTTTTGTAACATTTGGCTTTCTGAACATTGCTATACTATATTTGACCATGTTGAGGTACGTGACTTACAGTTTTTCTGAACTGCTAAAACACATTTCCTAAAATCTCTTTGTCTCAAAACACTAAACTCTAAAATTCAAGCTACACTCAAAAAACCTTCGACTTGTCTTGCAAAACCAAACATTTGACCCAAAACTATTTTAACTTTACTCAAAATCAAGCACTACT
>JAAGVU020000002.1:15803289-15813901 GCA_011763525.2 Mormyrus iriodes
TAGTATGGTGTTCCTAATAATCCTTTAGGTGAGTGTATATATATATATATATATATATATATATATATATATATATAAAATATGTGAATGCCTATAAATACACACACACACACACACACACACACACACATACACACACGCTGTAATACCTCCTTCACAGGAGAGTGATAATGTCACATCACATGACCTGGCCAGCTGACCAAAGTCAGTAGAAATGATTTTGGAGGAGTTTGACCAGAGAGTGAAGGCAAAGCATTTATGTGGGACCCACAGCTTGAAAAACATCCCAGGAGACCACCTCATGAAAATGGGTTAGGGGAAAATGTAGAGTCAGCCAGTCCCTGGAGCAACTAGGATTAAAGGCCTTGCTCAGTGGCCCCATGGTGGGATCATTTTGCTGACCACAGGATTAGAACTAACAACATTCTGATTTCCAACTCACAGAGCTGTCCCCCCTCCCCCAACAATTTTTTGTTTTAATGCTTTTTTGGTCAATGCATAAGCCAAATCCCCACTGACAAAACAACACTGACCAGCATGATTTCCATGGACCATGCTAGTTAGTGCTGGTTTGGTGCTAGTTAGTGCTGTTTTGGTGCTGGTGTAGCTGGTGGACCAGCATAGCTGTGCTGGTCTACCTGCACATGAAGCTGGTTCACCAACAATATTTCATTAACCAAAACACAACACATGCTGGTATAACCAACAAGCATTCTGCTGGCCATCCTGGTAACCAGCTATGCTGGTCTATGCTGTGTTTTTAAACATGCAGTTTCTTTAAAAGTACCACAATAAAAGACATTTTGTTCATCAAAATACATCTGAAAAAGTAGCGTCGTCTTCAGTCTATCCCTGAGTGTCATGTAAATTGTGGGCTTCCTTGCTAATATTAAACCGATAGTGGCTGTTAATAAAGATAGTACCATTCATTTTAAAAGAGCTGTCATGTGGAACTGCTGCATCGAAAACATTCTACGCCCTCAAGGGTTGTGGAGTATGTAATATTCATTATCTACCCCCGCCATGATACATTTGTCTTGTTTTTTTTTTGGAATGTTTGCTGTTTAATACACTTACTGTAATCTGATTCCTGTGGTTGCTTTTAAAGCTGTAGTTGCTGGTTAACCTATTATGTGTTCTTGTCAAATAATTTTATTTTTCTTCATAAAGGTAAAATTTGGTATTCCTGAAACTTTTCTCTAAAAATAGTTGGCAAGAAGTGTGTGTGTGTGGGGTGCCTTATCTAAATGATTGTTGTCAAGGAGATACCCCATGCCCTCTAGAGTGGCTGTACATTGACAGGTGTTTCTTCCATTCTGTTTTAATTTACATCACTATGGAGGTGGAGGTTACATTTGGCACAGCATAAATAATTGTACAACTGTACAATTATTGTATAAAAGTTTTTATAACTGCTTGCGTTTTGAACATTCATTTATTGTTAAGTGTGATCAAAGGTTTACCTCCATGCTGTGTCTTGCTGTGGACAGCCAAACAGAACGGGGCAGTTTACAATTGGCTTTCTGGAGGGGGAAGCCGGGGATGTACCAAGTTGCACCTGGCAAAGAGGGGGGTTATGGTTTGTTGGACAAAAACCCTTACTGGAGGGGTTGGGAGATTATTATTGCTTATGTTCCATTGGGGTATTGAATGGAATATGTTGCCAATAGGTATGGTATTATGCCTTTATTGAAATATGAAGGAATTGTTAATTAATTATAATCTTGTTGTAATTGTCGTGGGGGGAGGGTCTATAATTATATAACTGGGAGGTGAAACTCCTCTGGAGAGAGCAGCTGGGGCCAGGATACAAGCAGGTACTGTTACAGCCCAGTAGTTCTAGTTCCTCCCCCCATTTTGTTAGTGAATTGAGTTCTTTAATTCTTTACATGTTTGAAGTGTTTTTTTATTCTGTTTGTAATTTGTGTTATTGTTATTTTTCTTTCAATCACTACTCAGTTGCCACCAGCTGCATTGCTTGATGTCTTTACTTTTTGGTAAAGGAAAAAAAAAAAAAAAAAAACACCAGGTGAAGATTCTGTCAGACGTTCATTGTGCTGCAGGGCTGAATCATCAGCTGTAAAAAGTAGTAACGGCAAAGATTAATATTTTTTGCACAGGCAGTGTTGTTGCTGTAGGTCAAGTTTACAGTTAACTGGTTATTTTTCATAAGGATGATCTGGGCCTTAAATTTAGTAAACGGTAGCTCTTCTTTGGCTATATTATAAGTAGCCATGGGTATTGTTTGGAGTGTATTGGTACTACTACTGGGCATGATATTAAACTGCATTTGGCCCTGCAAGTAGTTCTCTGGCTTGCAGGAAAAAAAAATTGGTGGTTGGTGGCAGGACTGGCATTCCAGCCACCATAATGTTTCACATGGCTACAAGACAGAGGAAAGGACTCTCTTCTGCTCTCCTCAAGAGTAGTTCTTTTGCCACCTGCAGAAAGGCTGCACGCACCATAAAGAGGATGGAGGAAAGCCTCATACCAGGAGGAGCCAAAATCACTGAAGGGTAAATGGGGTCAAGCTAGTTGGGGATCAGAACCGGCGTGCCGCTGAGACACCACCCACTACATGGCAGCACTCAGGTCCTAATTTTAAACGACCCATCCAGGTAGGCGCATGGAATGTCTTGTCTCTTCAGTGAAATGACCATCTTCCCCTGCTCCAGGGAGCTTTGTGAACTTCGTGGCACTCTCTGAGGTATGCAGAATGGGGAGTATTCAAATCTCTATAGGTAGGTACACCTGTTATTGGTCTGGTTGCTCTGATGGTTGCTGTGACAGATTATCTGCTCCTGATGATGTCTGTCACTCTTGTCAATGAGCATATTATGAGATTCAGATTAAGGCCCCCTTTGGGTGCTCTGTCTGTCTCTGTATATGCTCCAACCACGGTTAGTGATATATCGGTGAGGGAGACATTTTATTTGCAACTTCACTCAGTGGCTGATGGGTGCCCACCAGGTAACACTTCTCTGGTCATGGCTAACTTCTATGTGACCACTGGCACTGAGAGGGCTGGCTATAAGGCCTGTCGGTCCCCATGGTGCTGGAGACTGTAGAGAAAATAGCTCCATGTTCCCTGACTTTGCAAAAAAGTAAGGGTCTACAGGTTGCTGGATCCTGGTTTTCTCATTTCATTTCTTTTCACAAAAGCAATAGAGGCAACCCTTTCACATAATCACACTCACTCTCAGTCCCTCATACACAAGATTTATGTCACCTGAACAAGTTACAGACACAAACACATGAACCAAGTGTATTTAAATAAATACATGTTTCTTCATCTGTGTTCCTAAAAATTTCGGCCTGTTAAACTTCCTCCCTCCCTCTATGTATAATCGATAGAACCACATGGGCTCAGTATTACTTTGGCAAACTTTTGTCAAGCACTGTAATATGTTGTTACATCCACAAAAGGAAGCCTCATGTAACCGTGCTCAGAAGTGCCATTGACTTCTCTGGGCTTGGAAGAATCTGGGATGGACCATTGCCCAGTGGAAACATGCATTGTGGTTAGTCAAATAAATACATCGAGTCTTTGTGTGTGCTGAAATAAAACCCAGTGTTTCTATGCAGCCCTGGCTCCTGTCAATGTGGAAATAAACAAAGTGCCTCAGACTGAGCCACACAACATTGTTCCAGTGAATCAGCAACAGGGGGCATTGTGGTCTAAAACCAGGCATTTAGTAACTCGACCACTTGTTACAACCAAGGTACGACATGAACCATGAAGCAGATGGGCTACAGCAGCAGAAGACCACGCCGGTTGGCACTACTGTCAGCTAAGAACAGGAAACTGAGGCTATAGTGGGCATGGGCTCACCAAATTTGGGCAATGGAACATTGGAAAAACATTGCCTGGTCAGATCAGACTCAATTTCTACTGTGAAATTCAGATGGAACAGTCATAATTTAGTGTAAACAACATAAAAGCATGGATTCATCCTGCCTTGTACCAACAATTCAGGCTGGTGGTGGTGATGCAATGGCGTGGGGGATGTTATTTATACTTCGGGCCCCTTAGCACTAATTGAGCATTGTTTAAATGCCACAGCCTACCTTTTGTAATACTGTTGCTGACCATGTTCATCTTTATGTCCACAGGGTACCCAGCTTCGAATGGCTACTTCCAGCAGGATAACGGGCAATGTCACGAAGCTCCATGGGTGAAAATTTCATTTCACTGTTGAAGGGGAAAATAAATGGCAAAATTTCTCAAGAGAAATTCCTAAGTGGGACACAAAAAGTGCTGCCAAAAGTACTGTTATATTTGTATTAAATGTATATAGAGGAAAGGAAGCCCTTATTACTATTATATATACTATACCATTGATTGATAAAAACTTAAGGTTAGCATGTTAAAATGTTTTAAGTACATTATAAAGTCCTTACGCATGTGTACCTCGACTAATCTCTGAGTCTGCTTCAGTAGAATTACAAGAACATAAAGCTCAAAATAAGTACAGTTCTAAAAGCAGAAGAAATATAGTGAATAAGTTTCCCCAAATATTAATTACATTATATTGTGTTAATAGGATGGATAACATTACAGAATGAAAAATGAACATCATTTGGTCAACTGTTTCATTCAATATCGTTACTATTTTTCAATATAGCCAGTTTTTGTCATTTTAAAGTCAGGGTATTATTGGTGTGCTATCAGGCATAACTTAGATACTGTAACTATAAACTGAGGTCAAATGAACAAAATTGCCAAGTTAATGAAGCTAAGCTACATATTAAGACAGTTCATGATCACCCGATCAGGTATCACTATTGAGATTTTGTTTCCTACAGCCAACTACAATATGAACCTATGTCCCTCCGGCCGATGGGATCACAACAAGGGGCGTGGTTTAGTGGACCTTGGTAGGAAACCACATACATGCCTGGCCACCCCTTAAATTTACCACTACCCTTATATGCTAACCACCCTGTATGCAACACTGTATTTTTATACCTTCATACATCCATGTGAAGACGGGTCAATTTAGAAACATCATCTCAAAATTTCTCAAAACATTTCTATGTGTACAATAAAGTCAGGTTTTCTATGAGAGGTACAAACATGACTGCAGTTTATAGATTCATCTAGGGCACTGTGCAGAATTAGTAGTTGACACATATGAGTACAATGTACTGTTGGCCACCCTCCCTCTGGGCTTAACACAGCCTCACCTCTGAGAAACTACACATCACCTTATTAGGCAAAACACTAACAAGTGGGCTTGACTTAAATGGTGACTGGTGGAGCGTGTCACTTCCTGTGGAGTGAGTGAAAGGAGACAGCATTTTACTGTGAAATTCTACCTGCAGAGTGCATCCACTTCTAAAGCCTGTTATATAAAGGTGTGATTTTGCTGCCTTTATTTTCATTGTCTGTGTAGTTTTACTGTTTCATTCTTCTTGCAGAACAAGAAGAATGTTGTAATATGTACAGATGCTCAGAGACACACAGACTCTTTTCAGTTTGTGTTGATTTTTCATATGTGAATTATATCCGTAAATGGAGGAGCTGAAAATACAAGTTTAATAACTGAAGTTACCTCCATATTGGTATCAGAGGACAAAGTTTTTAATTTTAATTTATTCTCAGTGCTGCTGTTTATAAGTGTGGTCAGTAATTTTCCAGTGACATTCTAACCTCTCACTGTGCAGGAAGCCTGACTGAGATAGATGTTTGTTTCATTGTTTGAAAACCACATAGTTCGTACTCACGCTCCTTAGCCCAGTATGTTGCTAAAAATACCACAAAGGGACATTTTTCAGTTAGAGGGGGTGGGGTGGTACTGTTTACGTAAATGCATGTGTGCGGACTGTGGCAGAAAGCTGGAACATGCAAACTCCATATACACAGCAGGAGAGGGATTCGAACATCTGTACTAAGCAGTGTGAGGATAACCGAACCATTGTGCTGAGGCTGGCACTTACACTAGTTTATAAGTGACATACGTCACAACATTCCTATAAAAGCCCTTTGCATTAACAAATTTTGGCCACTATATAATTGCACAGAAATGCATGTAATTCAGTTTGGAATAGCTACAGATGTAGGACACTACCCCGAATATTTACGTAGTGTAGAGCATAATATATCACAAGCATTGGTGGCATAGTGATTAGCATAGCGGTTGACCTAGGATTGATTTCTGACGAATGATAATGCTCGGCTCTGTGGGGGAGGACTGCAAGGTGCCTGTGACCAGAAGGTCGCCGCTGTGAATCCCCTTGCAAGCAGAATGATTTCACAATCGAGCCCTTGAGCAAGGTCCGAAGCTCCGTTTGCTCCAGGGACAGGCTCACCACGCTTTTTGAATCATACATCGCTTTGGATAAAAGTGCCTGATAATTAAACGTAAAATAAGAAAAAGCTTTTTAGTTAATCAGGTTAAATGACTGCTTCAGCTTTTTGGCGTGTGTGGTTACTGTATGTATTCACAGTAACAGACTTGCTATAATGCTGAGTCATATCATGAAATAATTTCACGTGGTTAGTGAAATGCCATCAAAAGGCAGGAAGCAGTTCTTTAGTATTTGATAGCTTAAATAGAAGTGTTTTAACCTAGCCTTCTGTGCCTTATCAACCCCAATTTCATGTATCAAAGAGAGGGGTCAGGCCCAAACAGGCAGGTTAGGCCTGTGGACCATATTTTCCTAAGTAGTTAGCAAACTAGTATGACTTGCATGATAAAACAAAACAGCAAAAGTTGACCCTGTTCGTATATCAGAGGAAGCTAAGTTTCCACCGTCATGCATACTGGACACCAAAGAAACCTGCCAGTGTTAAAGTTAATCTGGTTTATGTTACCAGATGTGCCAATATGTCATATTTGTACCTTTCACTAACCTACAAACATGCACATGTAAAATAACTGCAGGGAGAAGTTTGATATAAAATGACTGAAACAATGCTACAGATAGCCAGCAGTCACATATGACTGGGGTTTATCATGTTTAACTTAGTCACTGCTTAGAAAATGTTGTGGTTAAAAGAACATTTTAAGGGAGTCAGAATCATTTGTGACATAATACAGATGACAAATAAGAGAGGAAGATACTTTGCCGTAATCTACATAAAACCATTATTGGTCTCCAACTCAAAAACAAGTGTGCTTGATTTAACTGGTTATAGGTGGCGTGTCACTTCCTGTGGAGGGGTGAGAGGAAGCTGCAGTTCAGTTTTGCATCTGATCAGCTGAGCTGAAGTGCATCTTTCTCTAAAGTCTGTTATGTGGGGCCTCTATATTTCAGCTTATATTCTCGTCTGGGCGTGTGCTGTTAGTATTTCATTCTTATTTATATACTTTTATATAAGTACAAGTAGCCCATAAAGCACAATATCATTACAGACCTGAAATCACATTGTGTTAAAAGGAAATCCGTATTTTTTAATTTTTGTTTGTATCTCAAAAGTGTAGAGCATTTTACGATTTTAACAATTTAGAGGTACATTAAGAATTCAGGAGATATATTTAATGGATATATTTCATAATTTTTTGCATTCAACATATTTCAATAAAATAATTCTAAACATATGAGCCAGAGTGTTTTGATATGTATAATTGAAATCATTTATTAATTTGAATAGTTTTATTGTAGAATGGCTGTAAAGCTTCTGTCATTGCTGTTTACACATCACCATACTGTGGTTAGTAATTTTCCGCTGACAGCTGAAACTGTTCTGTCAAATTTTTTAGTTACTGAAAACAACACAGCCTTCAGGCACCTCACCTCAGCCCTTCTGTGTCACTTACATGGAGATGTATGTTTTCCAGTTACGGGGTAGGGGTGGTAAGACACATTAACAAGCTAAAGAGAAACTTGCGATCAGGAATGCTAAATTCAGGCCCTTCCGATATAAGATCTGCTTACATTAGCAGTTCGGCCACAGTAATTTGTCAAGAATTGTGTATATATTTCTATAGCTGCAACTGCAAGACAATGCTCTGAAGCACGTTTTCTGTATTTGTGGGGCATAAAAGGATTACAACGTT
Source organism: Mormyrus iriodes (assembly GCA_011763525.2). Taxonomy (NCBI): domain Eukaryota; kingdom Metazoa; phylum Chordata; class Actinopteri; order Osteoglossiformes; family Mormyridae; genus Mormyrus; species Mormyrus iriodes. The sequence continues at coordinate 15,811,293 of JAAGVU020000002.1, forward strand.
GTATGATTGTATAATAATTTCTGATATGCCAAGCATACTCTGGTTTTATCCCACTGTCCAAAAAGATGCAACATTGTCTGCAAATTGCCTTTGCCATGGTATGTAAATCGGTGACCTTTCAATAAAAGTGTCCTACCCCGCAGAGCCGCACACCACCCCATCTAAATGCTAGTTCAATAACTTACTTGTCACCACAGTGCTGGAAGATCATATCTCCAACTACTCACTGACTTTCCCCATAATGATAATCCACTCGTAGGGTCTATTAATTGAGTTAAGTCAAATCATATGGGACTTTACTGTCACGTCAGCCATACACAAGTATGCAGTGGTACGAAACGTCATTCCCCCTGGACCACGGTGCAACATAAGACACATGGGGGGCTGTATGTACCCAGTTACAGGGGTAAAGTGCAGATTAACACATAGTGCACATGACACAATAGGAGGGCAGGCACACAGTATATATATATATATGAATAGAGTATAATATAGTGGGTATAATATAAATATGGAATATAAACTATGAGACATGAATATAATGATGTAACTATCTGTACATAATAATAACATTGAATATAAACTTTCTGTACATAACGCAGTATGTAAACTATGTAACATAAATAGAGAAGTGGTATGTAAGCTGTCTGTACATAATATAGTATGATATGGTATGGTGTAGTGGGGCGGCATGGTGGTGCAGTGGTTAGCACTATTGCCTCATACCTCTAGGACCAGGGTTCAAGTCTCTGCGCTCAAACCTGCCCTGTTAAAAATGTGATATTAGATGAGTTTGATAGCTGTAGTAGACACAGGAGCTGCAGTCACTATAATATAGCTGAACCTCCCAAAGACCAGGCAAAATTTCGGTTTGCAGTTCCCAGTATGGGTAGTATCCCCAAGGGGAACAAAAGTATGATGGGATAATATTGGAAAACACAAAATCCCCAAATTTGAAGTTGGGGGCAAATATCGGTAACACCTCCAGATAGGGCTTTGAGATGCAAATTGGACAGAGTCGTATAATAACAACAACTGAGGCTTTATTGATTGTGAAGGGCAGCCACCCACAACAATGCTCAAAGAACTTGAGGTTAAGGGTTTTGCTCAACAGCCTTCAGATGTGCTGGGAGCGGGCTTGAATTAACAACCCTCTGATTACATGAACAGAGCCTGAGCCCACTGTGCAGTTTTAAAGTAACCCATTTTATCACACTTTTCTGAACAAATACTTTTCCATCCATCCATCCATTTTCTGCCACTGTACCGCGGGGGCAGCCGTCTAAGCAGGAATGCCCAGACCTCCCTATCACCGGCCACCTCCTCCAGCTCCACCGGGGGAATACCAAGGCGTTCCCAGGCCAGCTGAGAGACATAAACTCTCCGGCGTGTCCTGGGACTGCTCCGGGGCCTCCTCCTGTTTGGACATGCCCGAAACACCTCCCCAGGGAGCTGTCCAGGAGGAATCCTAGATAGATGCCCGAACCACCTCAACTGAATCCTTTTGATGTGGAGCAGCAGTGGCTCTCCTTTAAGCCCCTCCCGAATGTTCGAGCTCCTCAGCCTATCTCTAAGGCTGAGCCCAGCCACCCTACGGAGGAAGCTCATTTCAGCCACTTGTATCCGCGATCTCATTCTTTCGGTCACTACCCAGAGCTCATGACCATAAGTGAGGGTAGGAACGTAGATCGACCGGTAAATTGAGAGCTTCACCTTCTGTCTCAGTTTCCTCTTTACCAAAACAGAATGGTGCAGCGTCCACATTACTGCCGACACTGCACCGATCCATCTGTTGATCTCTCGCTCCCTTTTTCCATCACTCGTGAACAAGACCCCGAGTTACTTGAACTACTCCGCTTGAGGCAGTAACCCATCCCCCGAAGAGGGGAGAGGGAAAATCCACCCTTTTCCGGTAGAGAACCATGGCCTCAGATTTGGATGTGCTAATCCTCATCCCGGCCACCTCACACTCAGCTGCAAACTGCCCCAGCGCATGCTGTAGGTCACAGCCTAATGACGCGAACAGGTCCACATCATCTGCAAAAAGCAAAGTGATCCTGAGACCCCCAAACCGCACCCCCTCTGCCCTTTGGCTATGCCTAAAAATTCTGTCCATAAAAGTTGTGAACAGAATCAGTGACAATGGGCGGCTCTGGCGGAGTCCAACACCCACCAGGAACAAGTTTGACTTACTGCTGGCAATGCGAACCAAACTCTCGCCCCGTTTGTACAGGGACCTCATGGCCTGCAACAATGAACCCCGTACCCCATACTCCAGAACTCCCCGTGGGACACGGTCGCATGCCTTTTCCAAGTCCACAAAACACATGTAGACTAGTTGCGCAAACTCCCAAGAACCCTCCAGTATCCCTGTGATGGTGAAGAGATGGTAGAGTATTCCTCTACCAGGTCAGAATCTGCATTGTTCCTCCTGGATCCAAGGTCGGAACACATCCTCTGGTCCCCTTTCTTAAAGATTGGGACCACTACCCCAGTCTGCCAATCCAAAGGCACTGTCCCCGATGTCCATGCAATGTTACATAAGAACATAAGAACATAAGAAATGTACAAACGAGAGGAGGCCATTCGGCCCATCAAGCTCGTTTGGG
>JAAGVU020000002.1:15827419-15841027 GCA_011763525.2 Mormyrus iriodes
TTGGTTGATTAGATAATTGCATTAATGAGAAATTGAACAGGTGTTCCTAATAATCCTTTAGGTGAGTGTATATAGAATATTGATACAATGAAATAAAATATCAAGATATTGTTGATGGCTAGGTGTTTGATTTTATGCACTTGTGGCAATGAGTCTGAATATAACACCTGGATTCAGTGATTAATAGATATGTCCCAATACATTTGTCCATATAGTTTATGTACACTATGTGGAGTGTTTACGAACCACATTGCATTTACACTAAATGATGCAAGACACTACTTCAAGTATGCATCTGTTCTGAGGTGGAGAGATGGCTTACTGTTTTATAACCCTAATACTGCAATGTTCAGTCACTGTCCTTCTAATATTTAAATATAGCTCTTGCTGCAGTACTGCTTTTGTTACTGACTATATTCACTGTAGGTTCAACCTAGCTGCACTTATGCTTAGCTGACTTCTTCACAGTTGAATGTTTATAATATGCTAATTGACCCACTTTTTTGTTGCTTTGGATGAAAGTGTTTACTTACTAAATATAAATGTAAGTTGTACAGTCCTGCAGACTATATTAAAAAATGTGGTTACTTTAAAATATTAAAGACAGCTCAAGACGGTTCTGAGCACCACCTTAACAATGTTCAGGATGCAGAGGAGGTTTTCTGAGAAGTCAGGGGTGGTGACCAAAAGAGAGCCCTCAAGATCATAGCATAAAATATTCAGTAGCTTTGGCACGAGCTCTTTTCTCGCCATTCAGCCAGTGAGGTCGCTGACATCTTTCTGTGATGTGTTGATCATCTACAGAGGATTGTAAAGGCAACAGAAGACATAAAATTAGTGATCATCTGTGGATAATGAATGTCGGTCTTCTGCTTGTTGTTCTGTTGAGAGGATGTAAGTGACAATTTAAGTGCTATTTAATTGCTATAGTTTTTGTCTATCTTATGTGAAGTTTTATAAACATATACAATTGCCCTTTATTAAATATATAAAAATATATGAAGAGAAGAGAAGAGAAAAAAGACATGAAGAGAAGAGACATGAAGAGAAAAAACATCAAAAAACGACATTTGTAGATATAATATGAAATGTGTCTTATGCAATTCCCTTGTTTATATTTATGTCTGCTTTTATATTTGATTTGCATTAATGTTCTCTATATTTCCTTTGTAACACAATCAGGCAATTCAGAAACTTTAGATGTCATTCAGCCAGACCCTCTGCTGACATCCCAGGTTGGGGACACAATAACTCTGCGGTGCTTTTATCCAATAAACAGACCATCTTACATGTCTTGGTACAAGCAATCAGTGGGATGGAAACCTCGCCTCATATCCACAGTCTATATATTTGGAGGAAACGTTGCTTTTTATGATGAGTTTAAAAGTGAGCCCCGCTTTAGATTGCAGCATGGAGAGGGAATAAATCATCTCATTATTTCAAACACACTGGATTCTGACTCAGCAATGTATTACTGTGGGGCTACAAGTTTACATATAGTGCATTTTGGAAATGGAACACTTTTGATAACAGGTACTGCCATTTAATGTGTTTCCCTATTGAATATATGCATTAACTCTTTGTGCTTCTTTGCTTAATATATTTGTCCTTCAGCCAATACAAACAATGTTCTTTTTATTTATACAGTATCTAACATTTTTGTTCTATATTGGTTGTTTATTGATACAGACAGATGTAATGAAATGCAAAGAATCTTTACTACCCTAGACCACTGACTGTGCATATGAATTTCTTTTGTATGGTTTTCATACTGAGTTTAAATAGACATTCAACATTTGACATATACGTAAATCTGACACAAATTCTTATTACCCCTTTTAGGCACAGAGTGGAAGAGCAGGACTGTGGTACAGCAGCCTGTGTCTGACACAGTGCAGCCAGGAGACTCTGTGAGCCTGCAGTGTGCAATAGAGACTGAGAGCTGTGCAGGAGAACACAGTGTTTACTGGTTCAGACAGGGATCAGAAGAATCCCTTCCAGGAGTCATTTACAGCCATGGAAGCAGGAGTGATGAGTGTGAGAAGAGCCCTGAGGCTGGATCTCCTACACGGAGCTGTGTCTACAGCCTCCCCAAGAGGAACCTCAGCCTCTCTGATGCTGGGACTTACTACTGCGCTGTGGCCATGTGTGGGGAGATCCTCTTTGGGAATGGGACAGTTGTAAATCTTTCTGGTAAGGAAAAGAACTGTTTGAAAATGCCAGTAAATAAAAAAGTGGTAACACTTTACTTGAATCTGTCATCTACACTTTCAGAAAATAGAGTAAATATTTCTGCCTTTGCTTGTCACAGGGACTGTACCCTCATCCCCAAGGTACAAACAACAATAATGTGACCCCAATGGTCCAGAAATGTTCCTCGGAGTCCACTTCTGTACCTTAAAAGGTACAATTACCTACAGCTAAGGGTACAATTGGCAGACCCTTGAGGGTACAGCCCCAGCTTTTTTCTGGGAGTATAAAATGCACTTTCATAATTAGCAAAATTGCTAATGTTATGCATAATGCTTCATAATGCATTATAATGGTTGGTATAAGAATTAATAAAGCATTACAGCACCTTCTATTGACAGTCATAAGACATTATAATGTTGATTATAATACCTCATAAGCTCCAGTTAAGTTGATCTATAATGCAATCTAGATACCTTCACAATGTAATATACTGGTCGGTATAAGAATTAAGGATGCCTTGTCCAGCTTCATAAAGCATTCATAATGCGTATTAAACATGGCTATAATGTTTCATGCCTTTTTGCAAGTATTATCCTGTTTGTAATGCTTTATGAATACTTTATAATGTGTTATGAATGTGTTCATAGATTCTTATAGACATGGCATTCATATAAGGTATTTTCTAAAAAAGTTAATTGCAAGTTAAAATAATGTATTATTACTAATCAATTATTATAATAGTTAACAATACTATACAAATATGTATTTTTAAAATTTTGAAGTCTGATATTTTTTAGAATTAAATTGTATATCTCTTTGTCATATATATGCAAAATGTACCTCACTGTAGTCTTCAACCATATATTTAATATTAGCTGTTTGCATATCAGCATTCTGTATTGTTAGAATATTTTATTCCATTGTTGTTCTCAGTGCTTAGATTTTTTTGTGAATGGGTAATTGGTTTTGATGGGACATTATGAAAAATGAATTTAAAAACGAAAAGTTTGAAAACACAAGAACATATAACATTTGTATTAATTTCCCCACAATTTTAGGAGACACAGTTGCTCTCCTCTACATTGTATATTGCCTGGGTGCTGCCTTGGCTGTTACTCTCATCCTGATTGTCATTCTCACCCACCTTGTAAGAAGACCCTGCCGGCATTGTGAAGGTATATTACAGTCTTACCTATTATTCAGAATACCCTGGTTTGACTATTTAAGTGCAACCTGCAATTTCAATACAGGCCAAATGTGATTATTGATTAAAATATGTCTGTATTATTCACTTTGAATGGGCTTTAGAATGATGGATTTCTAGTAGGGGTGGACGATACGACCAAAATGTAATATCACGATATTTTAGGTTATAACAATATACAGTCACAGTATAGATCACATTTTTTGTACTGTATATACTAATGTTAATTAACCATTTAAAGAGACAGGTTGTGTTGCCACCTGTTCTACAAGCAGTATCTTGACAAAGTCTGCAAATTACAGTAGACTGGTCCACGTTGGATTTTGCAAATACAAACCATTTCTACACATTCAAAGTAGAACGTTTTTTGGAACCAATTTATCCTCATCAGCCATGCGGGATTCTCAAGTGTCTATTTGAGCGTAGCTGACCCGTCTGTGTAACGTGTCTGGTTTACCGTGTGACACATATACAATGTCTTTTTAGCAGTCTGATGATATATAAAGTTTGTTGGTGAAAAGATCAAGATCACGGTCCAGCCACTAAATTGAGATCCACTGAGACAGATAATTCACAAAGAACTGAGATATATAATAGCGCTGAGAGATACAGTCTAGTATTGCTTTGCTTCACATCGGCCTGCTTTTACTGTAGTACGGTTACAGCCTCAGAACATGCAGGCATCGCACGATGGGCGTTTGCTGGTTTGTTCTGTCATTAGAGTGGTAATAATAGTATTAAATAGTATACATGTAACTGGACATTCATTGGGAGCTCAGCTTAACTGCACTTAAGCCTAGCCGACTCCTTGACTGCACATATAATTGTAACAAAAGCTTCAACTAAAAAAAACGAAATGTCATTGTAGCGCTGCATCCCAGTTCTTACGATACCTCTGAAATGTGTATTGTGGATACAACTGTAACCAGTTACAATGAAATATTGTCATAATGCCCACCACTAAAAACTCACATTGTATAATAGGCATTTTCTCATTGGTGGTGTTCTTGTATTTCAAACAGGACAAAACGAAAGGCTGTCCACTGAAGGGGTAAATACATCGTAATAATCCTGTCATCAATATGCATATTTTTATAACTTACATATTTATGACACTTCTTGTTCTTACCATTCAAAACCCATTTGAAATAGTAAAGGTAATGAGGCGTTTATATAACACCAATAATGAGGGTGGAGTGCTGGATTATCTCAACCATTAAACCTGGGTTTCGCAGTTCTGGTCCTGGAGCAGGGAAATCTGCACACCATGTTGGATTCTGGTCCTCTAGGACCGGAACTGGGGAACCCTGTTTTTTTTTTAACAAGGATAACATGATAGTGCAGGACTTGCTAGCAATGTCCTACATATAAACTTAGAATAAAATAAGAATCAGAGGAATGAGTTTGAATTTATCTTTACTTCTCAGAACCATGAAGCTGACAAACTGAACTATGCTTCTTTGAACTTCCCTGGCAAGAAAAGCAAAGACAGGAACAAGCGGGCAGCCATGGAGAGAGAAACTCTCTACACAGAAGTGAGATATGAAGTTACAGGCTAAAAAAATGGTCCGCATTCTTACTCTGTTTTAGAAAACATGTTAAAATCTCGAACAACAATAATAATGAAAGTGTCAACTGTAATTACATGTAAAATGTTATTTTAAATAGAAATTATGATTTAATTGGTGCTAAAGATACTGAGAAGTGTTGGATGAGAATTTCCTGGGCAAGCTAGCATTTTCCATTCAAAATTTAGTAAATTGACAAATACAATTCAGTGGTACTTTACATGTTTTGTATTTTGGGATCAATGAACTAAGAACATAATCCTCTGTGTTCACATTGCAGTGCCTCCTAGCATAGCATCTATTTATTTTGTGTTTCATGCAAAAATATACATGATACCTGATGCCACAAAAGTTAAGATTTTTTTTCCTGCTGTTCTACTTAAAATAAACAACATTTTCCACTTGTAACCTACGTATTTATTGAGTTATGCTTCAAGAAAACTTATATGTTACTGTTATGTACCTGTGATAAGAATGAATTACCAAAGTCATGTGGGAAAAAGAGAAGTTACATGAAGACAGTGACAGCTAGGATCATGTGTGAAAATGCGTAAAATGATGTTTAAATAAAGACAATGTGCTGTCACACCTTCTCCTCAATTATCAATTAGGTAATTGAGCCTGTTCTAGCTAGTGGCAATTGGAGCCCAACCTTAAAATGCTTCTCATTGCTCTTGGAGCAAAGGTCGCAGTCTGGCCCCAGTTAGAGGTTCATTTTGTGGGGCTTGATGTATTAGTTGTGTTTCCTTTGTGATTACAGTTAGCAGTGGGGACGGGCTTGGTGGTTTGGGTGATTTAGGGATCATGGTTCTTATTGACCGCATTATGAATGCTGTATGAAACTTTGATCTATAATGCATTATAAATACCTTCATAATGCATTGTAATGGCTTACACCTACCATTATAATTCATTATGAAGTTATCGATAGTGTATTATAGATAGACAAAACATTTTAGATACACACACACAGTATATGGACAAAAGTATTGGGGCACACCTCTTAATCATTGAATTAAGGTGTTTCATTCAAACCCATTGCGACAGATGTATAAAGTCAAGCAACTAGCCATGCAGTCAGATTTACAAACATTTCTGATAGAAATACTAGATAATCCACAGTCACCTGTAAGTGGTATTATTGCAAAGTGGAAGTTTCTAGGAACAACAGAAACATAGACACGAAGTGGCAGACCATGTAAAGTAACAGCAGTTGAGTGCTGAAGCGCACAGTGAATAAAAGTCGCCAACATTCTGTTGACTCAATAACTGCAGAGTTCCAGACTTCCTCTGGCATTAACCCCAGCACAAGGACTGTGCACCAGGAGCTTCATGGAAAGGGGTTCCATGGCCAAGCAGCTGCATGCAGGCTTCGCATCACCAAGCACATGGCCAAGTGTCAGGTGGAGTGGTGTAAAGCACGCCGCCACTGGACTGTGGAGCAGTGGAAACGTGTTCTGTGGAGTGACCAATCATGCTTCTTTTTCTGGCAATCTGATTGACGAGTCTGGGTTTGGCAGATGCCAGGAGAACATTATCCACCTGACTGCATTGTACCAACTGTAATGTGTGGTGGAGGAGGGATCACGGTATCGGGTTGTTCAGCTAGGCCCCTTAGTTCTAGTCAGGGGAACTTTTAATTGATAATTCCATGCTTCCAACTTTGTGGGAACAGTTTGGGGAAGGCCTTTTTCTATTCAAGCATGACTGTGCCCCAGTGCACAAAGCACAGCCCATAAAGATATAGTTGGGTGAGACTGGTGTGGAAGAACCTGACTGACATCAACCCCATTGAACACCTTTGGGATGAACCAGAATGGAGATTGTGAGCCAGGCCTTCATGTCCAACATCAGAGTCTGACCTCACAAATGCTCTTCTGGATGAATGGACAAAAATTCCCAGAGACACACTCCAAAATCTTGTGGAAAGTCTTCGCAGAAGAGGGACAGCTGTTATAGCTGCAAATGAGGGGGACCAACTCCATATTGATGCCTATGGATTTAGAATGGGATGTCATAAAAGTTCCTGTGGGTGTAATAGCCAGATATCCAAATACTTTTGTCCATACAGTGTGCCTGTATAAACACATACATACAGTACCAGTCAAAAGTTTGGACACACCTACCCATGGAAAGGTTTATTTTTACTGTTCTCAATATTTCAGAATAAATCTCAACACATCAAAAGTATAAATTAGCATATGGATTATGCACTGAACCAAGAGTTTTAAACAAATAAAAAGTAATTTGTTGGGGAGGGGGGCAGCTCTGTGGGTTGGGACTCAGAAGGTCGCTGGTTTAAATCCCGTGTTCAGCAGACTGGTCCCAGTGATTGGACCCTTGAGCAAGGCCCTTAACCCCAATTGCTCCAAGGACTGGCTGACCGTACTCTCTCCTCCACCATTTTCATGAAGTGGCCTCCTGGGTTGCTTTTCCAGCTGTCCTTTAGGTAAGGTGGCCAGGTCATGTGATGTGTCACTCTCTTTTGTAGGAGGCTTGGCGGATCCTAACTTTTTACTGGTACAGAATATGTGTGTGTGTGTGTGTGTGCGTGTCCACACACACGCACACACACACATGCACAAATGCTTCTCTCTTAATTCTCTTAATATTTAACAGTTTTGTGTGTATATGGGGGGGTCCTTCTATTGGTCTGACTTTTCAGTTGACCTATTCTGCCATCTGCGGACGAACCATAAATTTGTCATGTTTCTAGCCTTTAGGCGCAAAGAAATTGGTTGTACTGTAGAGGTGTGCCTTGCACAGACAAACAGCTAAGGCCTACAGACCATAATATCAAAGAAAGTGGTGAGACTTGCATGAAACAATAACTACACTGGAACTCTAGTAGCCATCGAAAGTATATGTGTCTTTGGTAGTGTGAAGCTGTTTTTTATTCACACAACACTTGCATGCTTTAACTAAAAATATTTGATTGGAAGCAACTGAAGGTATATGATATGAGTATTTTTGAGACACATCTACATATGTGCATTTCTATAAGATTCATTACATAAGTTTATATGCATCAGTTTGCTGCATTTGCATTTCTTTCCCCAGCAGGAACAAACACAAACATACACAAGCATATAACAAAGCGCATTGAATTAAAGTGGCCACCACAAAGCCACAGGTGGCTGGCTACCTTAACAGAAAACCAGGTATGTAACTCAGATAAACATGATTGTGGTTTACCATTACATTAAGTAGGTCACTGTACAAAAAAAAAAAAAAAACTAGAAAATGTTTTTCTTTTGGGGGGTTGAGTTTGTCACCTGACAAAGATGGCAAGCAAGGCGAGAGAGGCTAACACCCTGTGATCTACATAAGACGACATTATCCACCCCTCTAGGCTAAACACAGCCACTCCTCTGATAAACTGCATATTACCTTATTAGGTGAAGCACAAGGGGGCTTGATTTAATTGGTCACAGGCAGCACGTGTCACTTCCTGTGGAGTTACACCAGCCATTCATTGTTGAATCTGACCAGCTGAGGTGCATCTCCTCCTCCAAGACATTGATATCACTGTTTTAGTCTGTTATTGGAATGATAATCTCACTTAGTCGTCCATGTTTTAATTTTCTGATCTTCACCACGTCTTGAAGTGCACATAATAATAATAATAATAGGTTCAAAAACATTACATATATTTACACTTGTGTAATTACAGTCAGCACCAGTCCTAATTAAATTCTATGAATCTGTTAACAATAATAAGTTTGTGAAAAACATGATGGGAAGTATTTGTAATTTTTTTTTATTACGCTGTCATTATTATGCTTCGCTGCCAGAGTTCCAAATGTGTTTGTCTGTCCCCTCTGTTTTTGTGCAGGTGCCCTGTGATTTAGGTGATTTGGTGTCTCTAGATAAGTCCAGAATATGATTACATTATTGCAGGTCCTGTGTTGGACTGGTGCTCCTTCCAGCTTCCAGGGTGTCTCCTGCCTTGTGCCTCATGCTGTCCACGATCCCCACGATCCTGTAGTGTACTAGCAATTAAAATATCCGTGAATAAATGTGTTTGAGATGGTTGTGAGCCACACTGGGCCACCTCAGGGGAAAATCCTTCCGGTTAACCGTCTACATGTCAGCCTTCAAGTAAAAGTCCAGTGCTATCATTTTTTAATTAATTGCACACACACTCCATCCATTCATTTATTTAATATTTCATTTCCTTCATTTTTATTCTCAGGATATTGTATTTGTATACATTTTAAAAATATCTTGCACTATGTCCACAAAGTCTTTGCACTTTGTTTTGCACAATATGTTTTATGTGTGCACTTTACACACCTTGCTCGTCTCTATGCTGCAGTCAGAAAATTTCCCCTGGCAGTTTCACCTCTGCGTTGTGCAGACTGACTTTGGGTCAAACGGTTTCAAAACCACACAGCTGTTAAGTCATGCTCACACTCTTTTGCCTTGCTGCTGAATGTTACTAAAACACACTGTAAGCTCTAAGCTCGGATCGCGCTAGAATGGGTTTAATGACAGAGAAGAAAGATGAAACACACGATGTACTGAGCTGGTGTTACATACAACAAATGTGAATGAGAAATACAACAAACACACTGGTGACAAGTTTCAGGAGTTACCCAGGCCAAAATAAGAACAAAACACAGACTAAGTGATACACACCCTCATTTACTAACCAAAAAACAAAGTAGAACACACAAAGTAGAACTGCCCTGACTAATGAAACACATAGCAAACCACTTGAAACAAAGAGGCAGTCACTTCCTACATCCCGGACAATATTTAGTATTTACGTGGAGAATATATCAGCGCAGGTAGTCTGAGGGATGTTGGTAGTCAGACACAAACTGGCAGGAGCCGAACTCCTCATCTAGGCATGCTAAGTCTCAGTACAACAATAGAAAGAAGGAACGGCGCTATGTCTTCTACGTATCGGAGAGCTACGAAATCTAGTGGACACAGGAACCAAAAATGGGAACACAGACAGAAAACACAGGAAACAATTTGTGGAATGGACTAGAGCTGATAAATGAGGTGGAACTGGATAGAGCTAGAAGGGAAATGGCGATATAGACCAAACAAAAAAGCAGCATGTAACACACCAGTCATCGCCATTTCAGTACTGATGTAAATAAAAAGCACTGACAGCACAAGAAGTTACTTGGTTTTTAAACTCATCTGACCACTTTGACAGGGAAATCTAACTTCTCAAGTAAGTTTTAAATATTTGCTTAATATCTTTTAAACAATATAATATATGTATATTTTTTGAGACCAGAAAAAAAGCATTATGTTGAAAGTTATTTCTTCTTGGTCAATAGTATGAACTCATTGCCGTCTTTTTAAGTTTCTTTTTTCCTAGATACAACCAAGTTTCCTTTTATTCATGATGTTTAATGAAAGATTGGTCAACACTGAGGGCTGACATTTCTGCATGGGTGGAAAGTTATGTGGTTTTCAAAGCGTCAGACACCTCAATGACCCAAGCTGAGCTGAAAACCACACATCAGCCATTTCATAAGTCAATGAATGCGTGTGTGTGAATAGTAATATGAGGTCTGATCTTATATAGGTATTTTGGAATATATATTTTTGGTAATTTATGGGGTTTTATTAAGTAAGTAAGTAAGTTTATTTATATTACAGCTTTCAAGAACAAATGTCTCACAAATAAGAAAAGAAAGACAATTAGCCATCAATAAAAGCCCTGTATTTACAACCAGTTAATTAAAAAAAAGTCCACACTGCTGGCTGAGCTAACGTCCATCGGAAAACTGTGCCAAAGTTTTGGGGCAGCAACAGCAAAAGTTTTGTCACCCCAGGGGGCTCATTTATCAAGCTTAGTGTAAAATCACTGGTGCGGTAAATTCCATTGGCTCTACGGAATGCACTATAGCCAAAATAAAGAAGTGGTTGGATCTGAAGATAGAGGGGAGTCAGTGCATAAAGGGTAACTATAATTCCCATGGGCAGAACCACATCGATCGCTTTCAAACTTTGACATACGTATGGTTTTTAATAATAAGGAATACCGTATTGTGTGATTTGGTGCCAAAGCAGTCAGGGAGATACTGATGAGATATATGACATTGAAAATGAATGAATCATAAGTTGACCCAAACCATCGAGCTATTATATTTGTCAATGTCATGTCGGCATCAAAGATGACTTTCTCATTAAGAGAATGAAATGGCTTTCAATCAACAAAAGCCGCTTCATTAGCATTCATTTCATTGCCAGCATCTACTGCTCTGTATTTGATCTATGAACTTTTATTTGACTTGAGATGCCCTTATCGCAATGTAAGTGTAGTCAGTTTCCCCAATTTCATTAGGAAAACTGGACATCTCTGCAAATTTTGCGTTTACATTTACCTTTTCACCCAGAGCATAGGAAAATGTGATGTAGAGGCTGGTCAGTTGTGTTATCATCTAGTATATGGAGGAGCTGAAGGTTGGGTATCCCTGAGCAGCATGCCAATTCCCTCTGCCCATTGCCAGAAAGAAAATCATAGTCAGGTCCTGTATATGTACAGGTATAGCATGAGTTTGAGCAGTAAGTCTCTTTAATGCTAAGCCCACATCAGCACATAATGGTACACTGGGAACAGGCAGGGTGGGGCTGGACATAACGGTACCCGCCCCCCTACAAAGGTGCGCACTCCAGGCGCGCCAGGCAAACCGGTGAGGGGACCCAGGGATTGGACAAGAAGACGGGCACATGGGTCCAGGACACAGGGCAAAACAGGGTCAAAACTAGGACTGGCCAAACTATACTTATGAAAACCATGATAGACCACATAGCCAAGCTGATGGGGGCAAGAGGAGTCCCCTCTGGGACTACCAGACTGGAACTCCAGGGCGTCGTGGGACCTGTTGGGCAAAGGCAGAGACAGAGACAAGAGGGTAGTGGGGGGTCTGCTGCAGGGCAGGGGCAGGAACTGGCCTGGTGGTCACAGATGGTGCGGCCTCATCTCCCTTGTCGGGAGACAGAGACTCAGCCTGCCCCTCTTCAGAGCTTTCCCTGGCACTGGGGATGTTTTTGGCATCAGGAACCAACGTATGGTAAGTTCTGGGCCAGAACCCCTGGCTCATAACCTAGTGTAATGCCCAGGGGGTCCCATTCTAGTTCTTCCTCTGGGCCTGACTCCTTCGGGTCATGAGTGACTGGCATGTCTGTCGCCGGGTTGTCGGCTGCTGGCGTGTCAGGAACAGAGCTGGTCGTAGACGGCAGAAGAGGTCGACAAAGTGAGCACCAGCCATCTTGCTAAAGGCTCAGGGAGGGAGTCTGGCTACAACGCAATGGACTCTGGAAAGGGGCCCAGCGATGGAGCAGACTCCTTCTCTCCAGACCCCGCCGCACCCCCCTCCCTATGACAGGCGCGGGTGGGCAGGAGATGTCTGCGCAATGGACGCGGGCGGGCAGCCATACAACCAAGTTGGAGCAGTCTGGGTGAGCACAAAGGGCACCTCTGTCCCTGTCGGCAGGCAGAATACGGCAGGAACCTCTGGCCGCAGGAGCAGCATAGCAAGCGAAGCCCAGCAGGGACTTTTTTCAGGTCGAGCATCTGTGGGGCAGAAGAGACCTCACCTAAATGGAGTGGTTGCAAAGCCAACTCGGCCTCAGCCTCTTCTGGGCTGGGCGAGTGTGGAGCGGCAGAAGCCTCTTGCAAAGCAGCAGCGGCCTCTTCTGGGCCGGGCGTACGCCGGGGTGGCGGCCCCTCATGGACCGGGCGCACACAGAGTGGTGGAGGCCTCACCTGGATCAGGTGCTTGTGGAGCAGCTGCAGCAGGACTAAGAGACACTTTAATACATGAGTAACAGAGGAGTGAACACAAGGCAGCTGTTAACAAGACTGCGGGAACAAGAGGTAAGACTAACAAGCTACAGGCACAGCTGATTAGCAGCCACACCCTAGGGAAACCATGGGAACAGACACACAGGGCGGGGCTGGACGTGACAGAATGGCATGTCACCTCACCTTTAAAAGGCAGGGTCACATGAGCTATGGTGGATTTCTTTTATAACGGTGTGTTTACCTGGCAAAACACCTTGGTTTTCAGCTGAGGAAACAGACCTGCCTGTGCACAAAGTGAAAATGCCCAAGCACTTCATTTACAGGAGCACCAGCATTCAATCTAAGCCTGAAGGTGAAGCAGACCACTAGTAATGAACTCGAATGATTTTTTAATGATGCGGTTTATTTTTTACATATTTAAGTGGCGCTTTTTAGAAATTTGCGGGTGCACAACACTTATCACGGACACAGGTACGCTCGAAGTGCCCTAATAGTTCTAATTTTCTTATTCGTACAATCTCCACTGTGTTGAAGTATAAATGACGTGGAAATAGTTTTGTAAGCAAAGGTTGAGTATATACTTGATTTTGGTATGTTCCACTTTATTCCTATATATTTGAATACCTATGCTTTTCACAGAATACCTGTTGTATTTACAATGTTTTCAAATTCTATAGCGTAATATAACCGTGACGCAGTTTATTAAAGTCTTGTTGAATTGTATTTAGCCTTTAGATATTACTATTGCGGGGGCGGCACGGTGGTGCAGTGGTTAGCACTGTTGCCTCGCACCTCTGGGATTGGGGTTCACGTCTCCGCCCGGGTTCCATGTGTGTGGAGTTTGCATGTTCTCCCCATGTCGTCGT
>JAAGVU020000002.1:15860532-15871086 GCA_011763525.2 Mormyrus iriodes
TCCTATATTTGGAATTTGTGTTGACATCAATATTTCTTCGTGTGAAAATGGATTTTGTAATCTAACTCATTACTTTTCAATAAAAAAGATCAGTAACAGCATATATTCACTCAGTCAATGTGACGCCCTGTGCAGGTAGAAGGCACAGTATTTCTCGGAAGAGAGAACCCAGCTCTTACAGCCAATGCAGTCCCCTTCACATTCCAAACAGCCCCAAGGCAGATTACTTTAATGGGAAGTGCCTCAGGGTGATTCAGGAGAATCTATGGTAACCTTTGTCAAAGTTTACCTTTTCCACTCTGCTCTGCTTTGTTTGTGTATGTGCTGGTGGTGCTGTCCATGTCCATCGTTTTATATATAATAAATGTTTGTATGTATTCTCTTTTGTGTTGACACAGTTCAGGTCTGTGGTTTTTTTCAGCTTGTGATCATTCCGCTTCATACTCGACTGTCCTGAATTCTGACCCAGACCAAAACAGAGCTTCACCTTGACCAGGAAGACAGGGCCTTGTGCTTCGAAGTGGAGCCCTTGCGCCCTCTTGCATTGTTTTCTTGGCAGCTGGCTGCCTCCCTTCACTCTCTTCCTCCTCTCTGTCTCTTTCCAGTTCTATTTGCTTCCCTCAGTAGCTGCTCTCATGGCCGGTCAGTATGTAAAGATTGCTAGTGACAGAAGGAATTCCCGTTGGGGTGCTCTGCAAGACGATGTCTCTAAAGCAGTGACAAAAAAAAAGCAACAGAACAAAACGTTATCTGTCTAGAAGTGGTGGATTATTTAAAATAGTCAAGAAACCTTAAAATAAAGACCTCCCTTTTATATGATGATATTATTAAAATCCAAGCCAAGATTTATTTGATCTAGATTAAAATATCCTTGTCCTTGTCCTTGAACAGCACCTGACGTAGTACCTGCATGGAGTTACTTTTGCGTACATGTATTTATTGTACTTATGGCAATTCATTGTAATTTATTCATGTGAATTGTATATATAAGCAGCAAATAGTCTGTAAAATCAATCCAAGTTTATAACTAATCCATCTAAAACAATCACAATGTATATGTAAAATATAGTTGAAGAAAATCCCATATTCAAATACTGCAAAATTTATGTGAATTTTTTTAAATTTCATTGTTCTTGAATTAATATTCTAATCTAGCGGTTACCTATGATAAAAAAACACATCAATGAGGCCAACTGATGTTTCCTACAAAGGCTAGTCAAGGTTGATTTATATTAATTAAATAATTGCGTGTTCTGTTTTGGTCCTTTGGTCTTCTCTAACATTGTGCCATCACAGCTCTAATGCAGAACACAAGACTTGGCTACAGGGGAATCTAGACAGCTACCTAACAAGAATCTATTGGCCTTCTTTACTGGATCACTGGATAACTAGATTTGGGTATGTTGAAATATAGTTTTATTCATTTTTTTGGATGTGGTTAGGAATACATACTAGTTTTATAAAAAATGTGCATGAATCAGATTTGCAATATAAATACTGCTGTTACTGTTAAATGCTGTTACTGCTGTTCTCTAAAACAGTTTTTCATTTATTGTTGCTTATAATAAAATCCTTTGACATCATGCGATCGTCATAGAACTAATTTTCTAAGTAACAAGCTTTTTTGCCTTATTTCCGAAATGTATACCTGTTTGTCCCCAGTACCCGAAATACACGGCTTTCGTCTGTGATTTCCTGTGTTACCTATGTGAAAACACAAAAAAATCTTTGTAAATGCAACCCTCTAAAATACGTTTTGAGAGTTTTAAAGCAACCAAGACATAGGCTTGCATTTTTGGTTAAGCACTAATGTCATCAACATCTCAACATCAGATATTACCTCACTGCTTTGCAGACAGCGTCCTTGCAAGCCATGCTTCCAAAAGGCTAGCACGCTGTCCTGTAAACAGACTGTGCACAAATATAATTTTCCAGTCAATAATGCTATGACATCACTGAATAGTAACAACACCGTGCCACAGTGCCATCCATCTATCCATCCATCATACAAATTACTTATTCTGAGCAGGGTCACAGGGCTGCTTAAGATCGTTCCTGACAACACTCAGCACAACACAAATAATATACTAGTAATACTTAATTATGCAATAAGCAACTGTTCCACGTAAATGATGTTATGTTCAATTTAAGTAGCACAGCGTTTCATTACGAACCTGAAGTCCCAAGGAAGACTAAGCTGTAAAACCTTTGAGAAATTCCTTAGCATGAAACTAAATGGCTAATCAATGAATAAAGAGCCAAGAACAGAAAAAGCAAAAAGGCACAGATGTCCACAGACACAGGCAGGGCAGTGGCCTCTTACCCAATGTGTCAATGGCAAATCCGAAAGTCAGCTCCGAGACCAGCTCTCGACACGGGAAACCCTGCAGGTTCACCACCCGCACGGTCTCTGTGGAGCCGGGTAACAGGAGCAGGGATAAGGACTTAGAAGGACAGTGTGTGCCACTGGGCTGGTCTGACTAACCACTCAACTAACCACCACTGGACTGCAACCAGTGGTAGTTATTTGAGTGGTTAGTCAATTTAGTATCTTCAATAAGCCAATACTATTGGCTGTTTTCAGCAGAACTTCCAGAGAATTTGAAAAGCTGGTATAGTAAAATGAGGTAAAAATGATAGATTGTTGAATAGCAGTACTGAGATGACAACATACCAGATACACTTAACGTTATAGTCAACAAAAGCGAGATTTTCCTCACCATACAGGGTGCACTCACCTTCCAGTGCAATGAGTACTGTGTCTCTGTCCAGCTGCGTCAGCTGCACCACCCTGAGAGGCTCACCATCTATCAGCAGGGAGACACCAGCCATTGGCCGCAGAGGACTGACACACCCCCACACTTATTAAATCACGTTTCACTATAATTTTACACAGTGGAGTAGATTTCCCCTTGCATTTAAGTCAAAAACAGTGTGCAGCTGCATGCATTTTTCACTTAAGCATATTCTCCCATCGACTTAAGTCTGGGGTTTATGCGCTTAGGCTAGATATGTGCATTGGCCGGAGAAACATCAAAATATGGGTGTGTTGCATGTAACGGAGCCTTACGCGCATTCTGCCACTGACTTAAACTATTTGCATTTTTTAATATGCTGTGGAAAACATTTGTGAAGGCTAAGGAATGGTCATTAACATAGCAGAAATGCATTACGTCTGCTGAGTGTAATTCTGTTGTTGTAAACCTACATGCCCTTAAGAGCAGTGCTACAAATTGCCATTCATAATGGTGTCATCAGCTTGGCACTCCCTATATTTTGCAGCTGTGGCCCTGAGATATAGTGGGCTACTTTTCTTTCCTGCTTTGCCTAGCTTTCCTCGGGTCACGGTACATCGTCTTGTTGTAATCAGGCCTAGGTGCCATACCTACAACCTAGGCCGAAGTTCATGAGTTCATAGAAAGTGCTGTCTGTAGCATTTTAGACAATAGTATCTCTGTACTATGAAGGAATTTACACTATATTGGCAAAAGTATTGACCCCTCCAAATTATTAAATTCAGGTGTTCCAATCACTTAAATGGCCACAGGTTTATAAAATCAAGTACCAAGGCATGCAGACTGCCTCTACAAACATCTGTGATGTGCAGTGAGATATAGTGTATCTCAGGCCTTATAAGTGCCCCAGGAACTTATTTATCGGTGCCATCTGTAATTTTTACTGCCTCCACACTTGCTGGTGTGTGTGTGAGCCCTGCTTGAGCAGTAAATGGGGAATTGCATGCAGTGCTGATATTCTGTAGTTTCTTAGTCTGAGTAGAAATAAAACATTCTCTTTGTATACAGACCAAGTCTCTGGTGGAAAGTTCTACAACAGTGCTGTGGAGGCAGTGGCAGATTAATGAGCTCAGGGCCCCTTTCTGTAAGCCCCACTTCTAAAGAAGCAACCATTAACTATAAAACTATTACGTATTAGTAACTATAAAGTAATTTCTACAGAGTCAAAGACAATATGACGCCGTATCAAACCGGCCAGCTTACACTTTCACATCAGTCATATGAAGCACTTAGAAAAAGCGCAAGAGACCTCACTGACTAAGCGCATCTCAGTAGCGGTAACCTTAAAACATTACACTCCAATCCAGTGCGTGTCCACTGCATCACAATGTGCACTCAAGGCATACAGTCAAAGCAAAATGTTTGTGAACCCCTTGGAATTTTCTATATTTATGTCTATCTCCCCATATAAAACATGGTTGTATCTTCATGTAAGTCACAATAATGAACAAACACAGTCTCCTTTAACTAAAGATACACAGATTTTCAAAGAATTGTTGACCATATTCAATAAATCATTTAAACTGTGTAAGTGAACGTTGGGAAAAAAAAAGTCAACCCAAAGCTAATGACTTGTTAAAAAGCTCATTGCAGTCAGAATTTAGCACAACTCAAGAGTCCATTTAAAGAAATGGGTGGATGGATGGGGTTCAGAGGTGTGGCCTAGAATTACTTTGATTGATAAAAAACACTGAAAAGCTTGACTTTGAGCTTTTGACTAGATGCATATCCAGATGGGAATCATGCCTCGCACAAAAGAGCTGTCTGAAGAGCTACAATCAAGAATTGTTAATTTACATACGGCTGGAAAGGGTTACAAAGTCATCTCAAAGATTTTAGGTATTTATCAGTCTAATGTTAGGCAAGTTGTCTATAAATGGAGACAATTTGGTATTATGGCTACTCTGCCTAGAAGTGGTTGAGGTAAGAAGAACCCTGGAGTGACAACAAACGACTTGAAGAAGTCATTAGTACTGGCTAACATCTCTGTTCATGATTCAGCAATATGCAAAACACTGAGCAAGAAAGGAATCCATGGCAGAACACCAAGAAGGAAGCCACTGCTGTCAAAAAAGAACACTGCTGCACACCTGAAGTTTGCAAAACAGCATTTGGACACTCCACAGTGGTACTGGGACAATGTTTTGTGTAGTGATGAAACCAAAATTGAACTATTTGGGAGGAACAAGCAGAACTTCATTTGGCGTAAAAAGGGCACAACATATTAACATCAAAACATCATCCCTACAGTCAAGTATGGTAAAGGGAACATCATGATTTGGACCTGCTTTGCTGCATCACAGCCTGGACAGTTTTCCATCATTGAGGGGAAAATTAATTCCCAAGTTTATCCTGAAGAATTTATTGATAATGTGAGGGTGTCTGTCTGTCAACTGAAGCTCGGAAAAGGCTGGGTGATGCAACAGGACAATGACCCCAAACATCGCAGCAAATCCACAGAACAATGGTTTCAGAAGAACAAAATCCGTCTTTTGGAGTGGCCCAGTCAGAATCCAGATCTCAATCCTATTCAGATGCTGTGGAATGACTTGAAGAGAGCTGTACACTGAAGACAACCAAAGAATATGGAGGAGTTAAGGCAGTTCTGCAGGGAAAAATGGGCTAAAATTCCCCCGCACAATGTGCAGGTCTGATCTGCAGTTACAGGAAGCGCCTGGTTCAGGTCATTGCTGCCAAAGGAGGGTCAACCAGTTATTATATCCAACGGTTCACTTACTTTTTCCACTACAACTATGAACGTTGTATGCATTTTTATAATAAAGACACGAGACAGTAGAATTTTTTTGTGTGTTATTGGCTTAAGCTCATTGTGTATATCAGTACCTGTGACCTAGATGAAGATCAGATCACTTTCTATGACCAATTCGTGCAGAAAGCCAGATAATTCCAAAGGGTTCACATACCTTTTACTTTGACTGTATTCGCTATAGATAGTATTGACCATAGATAACTTTACAGAGAGGGGCAAATGCAAAAAATGTAAAACAAGTTCTTACTATTAGAATGTTTTCCTACATGCTTTCCTGGATCATGCTTGTAAAATCCATTTTACGTAGGAAACAGACTATGCATGTACATATCAGAAAATACACAGTTTAGAGACAGCACCAAAAGAGAGACACATTTAGAACTGGTCTCCCCACTCACTTCTAATCAATCACCAACTCGCAAACAAACAAACAACCAATAAAAGATCACTTCTAAAAAAAATTTTAAAAAACAGACGGCCAGTAGGGGCCCCTTGCTCACACTGGGCCATTAGGCTGCAGTCTACACAAGCCAGTTCATTAATCCACGCCTGTCTGGAGGGCTGTATTAAGTCTCTACATGGCCAAACGCAATATGGCAGTGTTCAGAAAGCAAAACATGTAACAAAACTAAAAACGTTTTACATTTATTATAACCTACATTTACATGTTACAATCCAAAATACAATTGAATAATTCATAGAATTACAGTGATGGAACTAATTGTTTGACCCCCTGCTGAATTCTTAGGTTGACCCTCAATAAAGACATAAAGTCTGTAATTTCACTGGTAGGTTAATTTTAACAACAAAAGACAGATTATCAACAAAAGGAGCAAGAAAAAAATCATTATGTAACAGTTATAAACCAATTTGTCATTTATCGAGGGAAATAAGTGTTTAATCCCTTGGAACACATGCTTTAGTACTTGGTGGAGTAAGCACTGCTGGCAAGCACAGCTGTCAGACATTTCTTGTAGCTGGGCACCAGGTTTGCACACAGCGCAGCAGGAATTTTCATCCACTCCTTTTTGTTTTTTTCCTCCAAATCTTTAAGTTTTTAAGCTGTCACTTGTATACATGAAGCTTGGGTTCCCTCCATAGGTTTTCTATGGGATTAAAGGTCCGGAGTCTGGCTAGGCCACCCCATGACCTTAATATGCTTCTTCTTGAACCATTCCTTTCTTGCCTTGGTCGTATGCTTAGGGTTGTCGTCTTGCTGGAAGACCCACCCTTAATGCATTTTTAGTGCCCTGGCTGAAGGAAGGAGGTTCTCATCCAAGCAAATAATATAATCAAATAATTATTTCCCTAGACAAATGACAAATTGATTTGTACCTGTTACATATAATTTCACACCACTTAAATTACAGACTTCTCATTTCTTTATAAGTGGGTAAACTTAGGAATTCAACAAATAACCATTTCCTTCGTATATAAGAATTTTATAATAGGCCTATATTAGGCTACCATTAGGCAGAATTCAAGTGACAGGTGCCTTGTCAACAGGCCTAGTAGGCGAATAAATTAAGCTACCCTGGTCGATAAAAAAACAATTTAAAATTAGAATTAAAATATGTGTTCAAATGAATTCGTTTGTCCTTGCAATCCTAAGCCACAGTGCATATACTCGCGCTCCTGCAAGAGTAGGAGACACCTTCATCTTGATGTAGTTCAACTGACTGACACTTAATGCATTGCATGTTTCTAGGTGTTACTAATAACACTAACATTTACTCCATAGCTATTGTTTGGCACGTTTGCTTGTCTACACAATCAAGTTCTGAATGAAGAGGAAACAAAGTCGAGGTAAATGGACTCATTCTTAAGCACAATATGGGTCACTCTCACAAACAAATTACTGTAACATATCAATTTTCTCTAATTTTTCAAAACTAGTTAGACGACAGACTTAACATTATATTACAGACATTATATTGTCAATTTTGCCTCTGGGATAGTTAATCAGCTGCAGAGTAAAACAACTGACAAGAAAAAACAAACGAAAAGAAATGAGCATACATGTTATTATACTAATTGATTGTTGTTGGTTACTTGCACTAAAGTTGAATGATTTAAAATCATTTAATCTAGTTTTGTGTTATTTCATCTTAAAACTGCAATGGTAGTATCTGTTTTTCATATATCTAATAAGTTAAGGTAATATTAGTTGCTCTACACAAAATTCAAACACTTTATTTCACTGTAACATTTCGTTTTTGTCTAAGGATTCTCATGTTTGTGAGCATGACCGAATATAGGCATAGTAATGTACTGGCATGCTTTCATTTTCAAAATTAAAGGGTTTCTGTGGATTTTAGTTTACAATGTAAATTAGAGAGTCCAGGTTCTGCTCATTTCCAAGGGTGGACTTGGTTTATGAATTAATTAGAGTTCTTGCACGGCCATGGCTTCTTTTTCAGGTTACACATAGAGGGCATGACTATGCTGATCAGCATTTGCTGTATTTTTTGACCCCACTAGATGGTGCTCTCTGTTCAAAAAAAGGGCACAAAGCATGCCCTAAGGCATACCAAGAGAACAGAGAGCACCATCTAGTGGGGTCAAAAAATACAGCAAATGGTTCATGAAGCGTCATTTTGTGCATAACTACTTAAGTCAGGGGCAAAATATGCTTAAGGGTTATTTACATGCAACACACCCATATTTTGGCATTTCTCTGACTGAAGCGCATATCTAGCCTAAGGGCACTTAAACCCCTCACTTAAGTTGATGGGAGACTAAGCCTTAAGTCACTACACTACACACTTTTTAAACTTAAGTGCATGTGAGAATTGACCCTACACTGTTTCGCAAAAGTACTGAAGATGGGTCAAATGTTTTCAAATGTTATTGGATTACTGCAACGTGCATGAACAGATTTTTCTTCAGTTTTATCCTTTGCTTCCAATATATACAAATATTCAGTTACCTTCATTGCATTGATTTTCAAATATTATGCACATAGTACCAGACAAAGATGTGCTCCACTTGCAATCTTTTTTCAAAACTTTAAAAGAATGCTTTTAAAAGAAAGGCAGAGTAAAATGCACACACACACACATACACAAGATTGAAAAAATGCATCCTCCCTCACAGAAAAGAAAAAAAGACTGACATGATTTAGCTGAATTTCTGACTTTATATGGCAATAAGGGAGTATAAATCTTTCAATGTAAAAATATCCTTTCAGAATTCTTCCAATTTTTTTCATTTATAATCCAACACTGTGTCTTATCATTCATATTGAGCACAACCATCTATGTGAGGTACCACCCAGGATTGCCCTGTATAAAGATTTGGTATTTCCAGCATGATTCCAGATATATTGTGTATTCCTTGGAAGACCTGTTAAATCAGTTATTAAGCAGTGGAAGACAACCAGGCCACCCTTCAACAATCAGCAAGCGGGTAAGAAGGACATTGGTCAATGACGCAGTACAAAGAACAAAAACAACCACCAGAGACCTTCAATATCTCTGACTGACTTTAGCTGGTATTGATATTGCTAATTATAAGGGCAATAAGGGGGCTTTGAAAAAATGTCATATGAGGCCGCACCCTGAATACTTAAATATTTGTGTAGAAACCATTTAGACAATATATATACACACACATATTCATATATATATAGATATATACTTATCTAAGACCAGGCAACACTGTGTAAGGTTACCTGGCTCTGTGCGCGCGGTGCTGTTCAGATTTATGATGTCAAAACTCAGCTGCTGATTGGCTGATGAGACCTGGAGCTCAGGCCTGGCACACCTCACCCCCACACACAACTGTGGCAGCTCATCTGACTCCAGGACCAGCAGTTCAAAGATGGGCAGGGACTCAGGAAGGGTCACAGCTATGTGCTGAGACAGGGGGACAGGGGGAGAGGGAGGCTAAAGGTCAGCATAAGGATTACAGACCTAAAACGGTGCCATTAACACTGTGACACTAAGCCGAAAACAACTAACTAACAATTAACAGTACCTAGTAATTAAAAATCAGTCAAGTATGTCATAATTAAATAAAACAAAACATACAGAATTTATACATTATTTTATAAGCCTTCTACTTGATCTTTTTTCTTTTATAAGTGTCCTTGGGAAGACTGGAGAATCTGCAAACCTTAAACTGCAGAAACTTTTGTAGTGGGTCATACCACAAGAGCAGCACCACCCCAGATGGCACAGCCCCGCAGAGGAAGGTGCTGTCAGTGTACGGGTTCCGAACTGAGCAGACAAGGCCAGAGAGAGAAATAAAAACATAAGTACATGTTCAAAGAATGGTGTGTCTTCTATGGCAGCGTTTCCTAACATGGTCCTCGGAGACCCCCAGACAGTCCACATTTTACCAGGAGCTGGGAGGGAGCAAAAATGTGTACCCCTTGGGGGCCCCGAGGACCAAGTTGGGAAACACTTAATGGGATCGATTTTCCCATGTGCTTTAGTCAAAAAAGCATGTAGTTGCATGTTTTTTTCACTGACCTAAGTCTGGGGTTTAAGTGCGCTATGGCTAGTACACACTTTGGGTGGAGAAACACCAAAATATGGGCGTGTTGCATATAAAACATCCTTAAATGCATTCTTGCTATTGACTTTAGCACTTTGCATTTTTCACTATATGCTCTGGAGGGTTGTATTACGTCATTATACATTATACATTCAGAAATAAATGTTACAAAACAAAACACATGTAAATAATCGTATCGTGATAGACCTATAAAAAATAAATAACACAATAATACAATAGTACATAAAAATAATTAGTATATACATATATATTACCATTAGGCAGGAATCAAGCGACATTTGCCATATTAACAAGCCTAGGAGCAGATTATTCTGCCCCCATTTTGATGCACTTCAACTGACTGACACTGAAATTTAACCATATTAGCTTGTTCACCCATAACTGTGTCGCCTCCCACAAAGGCAACATCATTCTGAAGTTCGCGGATGACACCGCAGTGATCGGTCACATCACTGGAGGGGACGAAGC
>JAAGVU020000002.1:15898668-15920182 GCA_011763525.2 Mormyrus iriodes
TGTGTGGAGTTTGCATGTTCTCCCCATGTCGTTGTGGGGTTTCCTCCGGGTACTCCGGTTTCCCCCCACAGTCCAAATACATACTGAGGCTGATTGGAGTTACCAAATTGGCTGTAGGTATGTGTGTCAGTGTGCCCTGCGATGGGTTGGCATCCCATCCTGGGTTGTTCCCTGCCTTGCGTCTATAGGCTCATGACCCTGAATAGGACAAGAGGTTACAAAAAAATGGATGGATTCTTTCACTGTCTTGTATTCAATTATCTCTCTCATTCCAAAGACCATAAATGCATACTCAGTCGTCATTTTCACTGCGTTTTGTATTTTATTTTGACAAACAGATTGATTTGGAAAAGAAATACTGTGCCTCAGTTATCAAGATGTGCTACCTGTGACACACATTTTCATTGCCCATCTCACCCAATGACAGTGTTCAAACCAGCAACATTACTTGAGCCCAGGGACATCAACATACACATAAAAACGGAATTTCATTCCAAGGTATGTTAACTGTAGAGGTACTTCGTTCGTACAATTATAATACCCTAATTAGATTTCCTCGAAATCTCCAAAACTCTGGTAAATGAAGTTGATATGAAGTTCTTATAGCAGTATCTATTTAACTGTACATAACTAAAAAAATAGCATTAACTGGTACCTATTAGTGTCGTACCATATTAAACATTGTCTGTGTGTTTTGATCTCTTGATTAAGACTAACTCTATGCTTAGGAGGAATATGTCATCTTTATAAGTTTCTTTCTATAAAAGTTAGTGAACGAATGTAAATGTTTATAAATAAATAATGAATAAATAGGTGCAGCCTTGACTGCAAACTTGAAGGTCATTACCACAGGTAAAAAATCCACCATATTGAATAAACAAAGAAACAATACTCGCAGCAGAGTGACCTTCTGCTCTGTCAGTGGATCTGCCTCACAGTACATCTGCAGCAAGATCCTTCTCCTCATACTTGCTTAAGCTATAATATATAACATTTATAGAGTTTCAGATTTCCCATAACACCAAACAGAACACCCATAACTGTAAGCAAGAAATATGACAAAAGGACAGCAGCTCTTCTGCAGCACATTTCTTCTCTACGACACAAGATGCTATCACCCGCACGAAACAAACAAAGCATATTTGCATTCCATAAATAGCGTGGTGTATGTTTAGCACAGGTACTGTGCTGAAAGTAAAAAGGCCGCCACAGCGTCTTCAGTTGCCACAGAAACCAGAGGCCGTATCTGTGTTCCCCTGTGGCTAGTACAGCTAAGAGAGGATCGGCTTCCGTGGACAAACCCTGAGGCTGGACTGCAGTCACGTCCTGTTATTTTTCCTGTCAGACCAGAGAACGTCCTGTGACTAAAGTGACAGCAATGTCTTTCAGGACAGCTCTGTTCAGCACTAAATAGCTCAGTTTTCGGCTCCCGTCAGAAGACAGTAAGCAGAACTGGGTACTTTGCATCAGACTCAGAAGTTCCATCAATTTCTATACTTCACATTTCTTAAAGCCCACAATGAATTTATTGAAATACTGCCAAAATAAAGATCAATAAGTCATCCTTTCCTCAACGCATTTTTGTCACAAAAAAGTGAAAGTTACAGCAGAGAGATTTTGTGACTAATTTCTGCTTCTATTTCACAGTTGAATTATCACCTTTATTATAAATCAAGCACATTGTTTAGCAGAACGTATGGAAACAAAGGGTCTATTGTCTACCAAGTGCATCAATGTCATACAGCCAGACCACCATGCCGCACAGTGCACCTATATCTGCTCTGTCCTTCTACAGCCCACCTATTTGTCTCTCCCTGTGGGCAGGTGCTTCCATTGAAAATGGCAGCTGTTTCTCCTTGTCACCACAACACTCTGTCTCTTCTTTCCACCAGTTTTTTTTATGATAAATACCGACATATAGTTCACCTTGTGTCACTGCTGTGAAGATGCGGCTGATCTGCAAGTAATAATCTATATGTGATGGAACGACACACATTTTGCAGAGGAGTACTGCAATATTCCGCAATCCAGATTTGTATGCGACACAGTTACAGTTACAGAGTGTGGGACACATTGACCTTGAGGCACGCTCAGGAATTCCCACAGACTGCCACGGGGAGTCAGAGGCACCTAAACAAGGCATGTGATGCCTAAAGCATCTGCTCCTCTCCACAGGAGAGAAGCAGGCAGCAGGAACCCAAAGCTGTGAAACCTACAAGCCGAGGTGACTGAAGAAAATCAACTGACACTCCCAGAAAGGACTGTATTTAAGATGAGATTAAAAGAAATGAATTACAGGCCTTATATCTGTCCATTTAGTGAGCCTTTGCGATGCCCTAATTGTTTTTTGTTTCTAAATAAAATCGGTGTTAGCCTGGAGCCTTGCTATCCTCCACCTCGTTACCCCAGAACCTGATACCTCACAGCCACTGCTCTCCCCTCACAATCCATACAGGACAAGAACCCACACACCCACATGTCAAGCACCCCAACAACCCAGTTGCAATTCCACAGCCCTGACACCCAACTCCTGAAAGTCTCCTGGAGCGCTTAGAGGGGTGGGTGGGGGGGAGGAGGGACATAGCTAGAGGCGATAAACAGCTATTGTCAGCATACAACTTCCCCATTGACAGCTTCTAGGGCTGGACGCCACACCATGAGGGCTTGTCTGAGTCTAGGCACTTTCACAGGCTTGGACTCCCTTGCTGGAGGCCTGCTTTAGGACACTCAGTATTGGGTTTACTGTGCTGTTTGTATTTGTCAATGTCAGTTGTCCTGTCTTTTTGCACTCTCCTGCAATGTTTGCACAGTTTTTGCACACTATGTATTCTATGGTTAAAAAACTATGGTTAAAATGGTTAACTATGGTTAAAAATGACATCAAAGGCCTACTTGACTTAAGTGATGCTCAGGCTCTGACAGACCTCTTTTCCAAAAGATATGCATGTGATGTTTGCATTCAAAACTTCATGCCAGTGAATCAGAATATAGGGAAAACCTCGACCTTCATAGAATCAAACCTAGTGCCGATTGCCTGTTGTGATCACTGGTGTTTATTTCCATTCAGCCCGGAATTACCGGTTAAACCTCACATTAAGCTGTCTCTGAGTGCCATATAAATACATAATAGAACCTGTGGTAGTAGCTGAATAAATATGAGAAGTTATGCATTTGCAACAGCCACAGAACACCTGGGATATTATATAAAAGGTAAACAATGTAAGCTTGGGACCTGGATTGCGTTAGGCTTCACCAACAATGAGATCACATGTGGATGGAAGGGTGAAACACAAAGTACATTTTATTCATTTAAGTGGTGCACTTAGCCAAGAGCAACAGCTTTGCAGAAGATTTTCAGTCACATAAATGCATTAATAAATTTGTAGTGCCCTATTCTCACATATGGGTTTTAAGGCTTTTAATATATTAAGCACTGGATTCCTATTATTCTGGGGGACATAGCAGAGAGGCAGACTTGCCCCCAGAAACATGAAGGTCTCCCTCATACATCTGTGTTAAGATGCCAGGGTCACGTGTGTTCAAATAGCACTGTCCTTGTCCCGCAGGGATCTGATGCCTAGTGCCACCTTACATTTATTTATTATTAATAATCTGAAGCTCCAAAAAATTCCACTTAAGAACCATAGCTCACAGTAGAAACATGCCACTACCTTGTATTACTTGGAAGGTAAATTGTAGCTGTATTGATCAAGCAGGCATATGAAATGTAAGCATAGGATAAGACTGGCAGGCAGATCAAGTTTGTTACTTAATACAACACCAAGTGCTCCAAAAGCAGCTGTATGGCATAGATTAAGCCCAATAGCGATGAACCAACAAACACAACCAAGACACGATTTACCACAGATTTTGCTGGTGTCCTCCAGTAAAAACCGAGCTCACTTAAAATGAAAATCCTATGAAGTTACAGCTTGAACCACATTAACACACGAGTTCCAGAATCTTACACTGCTTTATCGTGTAAAAATACAACAAACGCAAAAACGTAACAGCTTAGTCATTCCATACATAGGAGGCAATAACAGTTTTTTTAAAGCCTGTCATTTAAAATTTCCGCTTGCTTTTTATCCTTTTTTATGCTCAGCATGAAAATAGATTGTAAACAAGTGAGGCAGGAATGAATATGACCAGTTCCAACAGAAGCCAAACCGCTGATGACTGTGGTCAGGAGTTCAGATGGGGTGGAGGAAAAAAAAGCAATAAAAAGGTTTGTGGGGCATATGCATGGGATCTCAGCGCTCAGAAATGTTCATGGTAATATATTCCCCGCCTGAGACAATCGCTATTGTTAGGAAACAAAAGTACAGGAAATAGCGTGGCTGTGCTCCATCAGTTTAATGCTTTTTCTGCACAAACGCTGCCTGATCAAAAAAAAAAAATCATGCAAAGATACTGGGGAAGGTGTAAAATACAAACTAAAAAAACTCGGTTCAACTATATGCAATAAAACTAAAATCCCGGTTTACTATACGTCGGTCTTATCAGTGGTGACCAATTGAGAAAATTGCCCCAATGTCATGCTGCCCAAATGAGCGCTTTTCAAGGTGATACGTACGGGAAAGAAGTGCGAAATCCCGTTAAACAGCTACGATTAGACAGTTCAAGGACTCTTATGCGGCAAGATTCAAACCCAAAAGCAAAGCCGAGCACGCTTCGGAGTTCCATTTACACTGCGCGCCACAAACGCACTGATCCATCAGAACCAACCTTAAAGACATCCCCGTAGGTGCCGCTCCCGATCCGGTGAACCAGCTCGTAGTCGTCCAGCGGGTCCAGGAAGGAGACCCCGATCACATCCATGCCGGTGGCAGCCGATGGGCGCCCGTCGCCTCACCGAGCGAGTGTCATGTTATTCCCAGCTGCTGAATGCCGCGGCGCCCTTCGTGCCTCTCTCCAGCATCCAGCTGGCTCTGGGCGGGGGCAGGGGTGGCCGCAGCAGCCAGTCCGCCCTGGGAAATACTGTTCAGCCCACAGACACCAGTTTCCCCCATTCTTTCCTGTCACTGGCCAGCATTTCAGTGTTTCAGCGCTAGTGGACATTATTATATTTATTGAGCGAGTGTACTGGGACTTTTATTCTTCCATTGCGGGTGGGTTAAGTTTTTAATGTCGCGTTCCCAGAGTTAGATGTGTGCCAAGAAAAAATGAAAAAGTCACAGCTCAATTGAAATGATTTTATTTGTACACAAAATATGAAGCAGTACATTAAGAAAAGACAGCACAGTATCTCCTCTTCCACAGTACACGGTCTACTTCTAATTTTTAAAAAAAATTCTATTCCCCAGTGGAGTTTGTCTACCAATTTAGCAGTTCCCGTTATTGTCAGACACGGCGGATAAAATTAGAGAAACAATTAAGGCATCGCATAAAAGGAGAAAGTCATAAAAATACAAATCAATCTGTTTACAACAAAGCCATCGGAACGGTTCATGGAAAAATTTTCTTGGCCTGGAGTACATGAAAAACAAGAACAACAAGAGTGACAATGAGAAAGCTCTTCAGGAGAAAGACCCCCTATTCCTTTGCTGGTTTGGCAGATCTTTAACTTCATTGAGGTGAAAACTGCTTATTCTGTAAACGCCATTACAAGAATTACAATGGGTCTACCATCACTTCTACAGTTTGACTTTCATATTGCCAGTGTGAGTGCAAAGTGAAAAGACGACGGAGGAGGAGTCACAGAGAGCACGGCAGGAAGTCCAGGATGCTGCGGAGAAGTAGGATTAGGGTCGAGCCACGACCCTAAGGAATGCCCAGC
The DNA here is from genome assembly GCA_011763525.2 of Mormyrus iriodes. Taxonomy (NCBI): domain Eukaryota; kingdom Metazoa; phylum Chordata; class Actinopteri; order Osteoglossiformes; family Mormyridae; genus Mormyrus; species Mormyrus iriodes. The sequence goes on from JAAGVU020000002.1 coordinate 15,904,448, forward strand.
AGGAAATCACATGCCCGTGTCATTCCAGAGTCAAACAGTGCCTATGCATCCAGCTCCTCGTCCTCCTCCTTTTTGGCAATGTTTCAGGTAGGGTAAGCTATGTGTGTTCACTTCTATCTTTCAAAAATAAGCCATGAAACACAGCAGTTCATTCCATTCCATCTCTACATCGTCTTGCGCTGCCGTTTCATGAAGGACAGCGTGTAGTCGCCTGGCGACGAGGGCTTCTGCCGCTTCATCTGCACCTGCGACTGCGCAGTCAGCTGCAGCTTGATGGCACTGGAGTTGACCTTGGCTGCAGACAGCAGCTCCTTCATGCCTTTCATCTTCTCGCTGTGGAATGTGACCACAGGCCCCCCAGGGATGGGCTGGGGCGGAGTGGCTCCCGGCGACGCTGCAGGGGTGGGGCTCGGTGTCCCTGCACGTGTCCTCTGCTCCGCTTCGGTGGCCCGAGCCAGAGGGTTGGAGCGTCGGCGGCCTCCGCCCTCACCTCCGATCTTCTTGGGTATGACAGCCGGAGTGGGCGGAGCCACAGTCTGCGGCAGGGGCGGGGACAGCTCCTCCACCTTGGACTCGCGCCTGGGGCCACGCCTTCGCCCCTCTCGGGGGTCATCGCTGGATTGGTCGTCGTCATCCTGGGGCTCAGGCTCTTTTGTGATGATTGTCACCTTCTGACGCACCTAAGGCATTATGTGCGGGGGGGGACGAAGTCATGATACAGGTGAGACTATGGGCATGTTTATAACAAGGTGCCAGTCTGCTTAATAATGCATAATGCACAGAAAATTAGCTGAGCAACAAACAATACCTCTTATTGGATAATAATGACATTAGGTTATAATAATGTTATGCTAATGTTCATATTTTTAAAATTGTACTGAATGTAATTTTCTACTGCCTGTTAATGACACGCCCCCTCCCCCCCCATACCTGCGCATCAAAGCGGCTAAGCGACTGCACCAGGTATGTAGCCCAGCCCACGTGCAGCACAGGCGTAGGGCTGCCTTCTTCCCACTTGCAGATGCCGTCATAAAAGCGCAGCAGGTGGGCGAAGCATTCTGGGTCCTGCAGGGCTGAGAGAGCTGCCGCCTTCCGGGGAGCATCCTTTCAGGAGCGAACGCGGCAGGAGTATAAAAGGATGGAGAGATCAACGGGATGTAAATGTGTGAAGGAGGACAATGCCCCACACTAAACTCCACTAGGGCCATATAGCCAAAGTCTGAGAATCACTCAGGGCAGGGGGGCAAGTGGAATAACTTTAAATACCAGGATGATCCACGGGGCAAAGGGATTAGAACAGAGAGGGACAATGAAATGGTTTCTATCACATGGAAGCCGGGGGCAGCACCTGCTCTGTGATATCGGAGTCCTCGCCTCCTTCTGTGCCACTCTCCGCCACGGCCGCCGTCTCCTTCAGCAGTGTGGGGATCACGTCATTGGCGATGTCGAAGAACTCCTTATAAATTTCCTCATCCTCACGGAAGTAATTATAACTGTGGGGTGGGGGGCAATAAAAGGATCTTCAGACATCCCCCTCTATAATGAGCATCTATCAAGGTGATACTAGGAAATGTTCCATTAAATAACTACGTTGGCATTGATACTTCAACAAATGTTTACATTACTGCCAAATGCTTGTGACAGGGTTAAGCAGTTTCAATGTGCGAAAAAGTACCCTGGTGAGAGCACGACATCGACTGTATTCCAGATGGAAGGCCGTGCGGCAGCAGTAACATGGTGTCAGCCATATTACAGTAGGAAGGCAGTGTCAGCCGCACGGTGATGGTAACATGGCGTCCGCCATATTACAGTAGGAAGGCAGTGTCAGCCGCACGGTGATGGTAACATGGCGTCCGCCGTATTACAGTAGGAAGGCAGTGTCAGCCTCACGGTGATGGTAACATGGCGTCCGCCGTATTACAGTAGGAAGGCAGTGTCAGCCGCACGGTGATGGTAACATGGCGTCCGCCGTATTACAGTAGGAAGGCAGTGTCAGCCTCACGGTGATGGTAACATGGCGTCCACCATATTACAGTAGGAAGGCAGTGTCAGCCTCACGGTGGTGGTAACATGGTGTCTGCCGTATTACAGTAGGAAGGCAGTGTCAGCCACGTGGCGGTGGTAACATGGTGTCCGCTGTATTACAGTAGGAAGGCGGTGTCAGCCACATGGCGGCGGTAACACAGCATTGGCCATATTACAGCCAGAAGACAGTGTCTGCTGCACAGTGGCGGTAACACGGCATTGGCTGTATTACAGCAGGAAGGCGGTGTCAGCCACACGGTGGTGGTACCATGGCATCCGCCATATTACAGCAGGAAGGCAGTGTCAGCTGCACAGTGGTGGTAACATGGTGTCTGCCGTATTACAGTAGGAAGGCAGTGTCAGCTGCACGGTGATGGTAACATGGCATCCGCCGTATTACAGTAGGAAGGCAGTGTCAGCCGCACGGTGATGGTAACATGGTGTCTGCCGTATTACAGTAGGAAGGCAGTGTCAGCCACGTGGCGGTGGTAACATGGTGTCCGGCGTATTACAGTAGGAAGGTGGTGTCAGCCGCATGGCGGCGGTAACACGGCATTGGCCATATTATAGCAGGAAGGCAGTGTCAGCCACACGGTGGTGGTAACATGGTGTCCGGCGTATTACAGTAGGAAGGCGGTGTCAGCCGCATGGCGGCGGTAACACGGCATCAGCCTTATTCCAGATGGATGGCGGTGTCAGTCCCACAGTGGCAGTAACATGGTGTCTACCGTATTACAGTAGGAATGCGGTGTCAACCGCACAGTGGCGGTAACACAGTGTCAGCCTTATTACAGCAGAAAGGTGGCAGTACTGCCGTACAGCAACGGGAATGCCGTATCGGATTATTACCGACGGGAGTGCAGTGCCAGGCACATACCGATGTGGACACGGTGTTGACCGCACAGCGGCATCAGCACTATGAGAGAGTCTCTGTCTTTGTGAGGAAATCGATGAGAGAAAGAGCCACTTCTGTCCCAAAGGGAGTGGCAGAAACAGAATAACAATAGGAAAAGGAAGGAAAGGGAGGTAGAGAGGAGGGGGGACCGCCTCCAGGAAAAAGCTCCCACTGTCTCAACCTTCAGCCTCAGCTAAATTTAGCCCACCATATAGGAGACAGTTCTGTGTGTTTGACCCCAGAAACGCAGCCTAGCCTCATCTTTCCTCCAAGTGGTGCTCTCAGTGGGTGCAGTAAGGATGAGCTGGAGTTAGGCAGAAAGTAACACTCCTGAAGTTTCACCTCCGCACCTATACGCCCCCTACTGACTCAGTAGTAAACTTTTTCACAGACAAATGCAATTAAAACAGGTATATGCTCCATCATGCTGACGGCAAAACTGCTCAGCATCATCACTGACAAGCAGGTGTTTCATTTAAAAAATACCTATTTTAATTTGATTTATTATTGCTGTTAATCACTTATCTGCAGATGACGTTTCAGTGATTGTGCATAAGACTGGGGCCCCTGGGGGACTCACTCCTGCATGACGGACGCTGCCTCAGCCCAGGCTCGCAGTGCCTCACGCACATTCCTGTGCCTGTAGTGGTACCCCGCCAGGTACATGAAGGGGTAGATGTGCTCATTGTTGTAGTACTTCTGGGCAGAGTTGACAGCCTGAAATGAATCAAACAGCTCAAACTTTATTGGCAAGGCATAGGGGCAAATACTCCACAGCTGCCGTTACTACAGCAAATATTAAGGCACTTTGGCTGTCAAATAAAAACAAAAATATTCCACCAGACCATAGGTCTATACTAGGGCTGTAATGGTACACGTTTTCACTGTGTGTCATTCAGTTACTTTTACGATGCAAAACACACAATGAAACAAATGAATTAAATTTACTGACATGGGCTGAACCTAAATTCACAAGCAGCTGTGTGGATCCGCACATCCCTACAACAGTTACGTAACCACACTCTGTAGTAAAGAACAAATGTGCAAATGATTGCCCCTTAAGTTCTCTTATTCAGATATACTGCCTATTGTTTGGTTTGCTGGTTCCTAATTGCATTTGTAGTTCTAATTATAAATCATTTCAAATCAAATTCGGTTTCCCTGCTGTATTGACATTGCACCAAACTATGGACCCAAAACCGAGGTGTGTATCGAACTGTGAATCTTGTGTATTGTGACAAGCTGTGCATTATACATATTAAATCACACAGCTGCAGAGGCAAAGACATCATCCTGGGATTCAGCTGTGCTGTGGACAAAACCCAGTTTATTTAATGGTTATTAAAGCAGTACCATCCCGTTACACGGGACCGTAAAGTATGACTGGGCTACAGGTCCATCACATCAGTAAATCATTTTATTATTTAATCACTGACCACAGGTGCTGGTCCTCAGTCTGAAGTATTCTTGTCGTCTCAGTGACTTGTAGCAATTTCTTTGCTTTAGTAGTTTTCGTTAAGTAACGTTAATTAAAATCAAAGATCGTAATCACACAATGGTTTACTGCTGTGATTCACCTGGCTGGACATGGGACCATTTGACATGTGCGGTCAAAGGAAATGAATCAGCCCCGTCAACCTCGAGAATTCGGCAGTGCATTGTTATAATTATGCTAAATAAACATACTAAAATGCGACAGACAGCTAGACTAGTTACACTAGTAAATAGCTGAAATCTGTGCATGCAGTATGCAAAGTGGACACCAGTGAACTGACTGGAACAGCTGGCAGACCCTCACCTTCATGTGCAGCGTCAGGGGGCTGTCCCGCCCAGAGAGGGGGTCCTGGTCCTCCAGGTCTGCCAGGGTGCCTAGAGCCATGGGGTATCTACAATGGGACAGGGTGACAGAGCCAGATCAGACAGCGCTGTGTGCTGCTGCCGTACCTCCAGGGGCAGAGTACGAGAGGCGAAAAGGTCCAGTCCACAACTAAAAGATTCACATACCAGGACAGCCAGCATGCCAGTTTTCGATACGTGTCATTTTGAGCAAGCAAAATACTCAGGAAAACAAGGAATAATGAAAGTTAGATTTACGCGCAGTTAAGGTGAGACTTTAATATGAGTCTCTTTTTTTTAACTGGAGATAAATTTCTGAATTATGCAGCTACAATGCAGATATGACCTACTCCACAAACCAGAAATAGAGCAGAATAAAATAGGATAGTGATACTTTATTCCCCTCCATGGGGAAGTTATGTTTTTGCCTATCTGATCATGCTCTTCATTTACAGAAACATACAGGTGATGGTAAGCTGGGGGGGGGGGGGGTCACAAGGTCAGCCATTGTCCAGCACCCCTGGAGCTGGGGGTTAAAGGACCCTCCGATCATACAGCGTGGCCAGGCATACAGATTTTAAGCAAATACAAAGTATGATTCATCTGTCCTTCTTCATGTCATGTGACCAGAGTCTTACCTCTCCAAGTCCCCCCGCTCATAAAGGAGCCAGAGCAGTCTCTGCATGGACAGGAAAGAGCAGAGAGTAAGTGACAGAAAGTACTGGGCCATAAACATAACTATATTTTATGCACAACACGGCACAGTGGTACCACTAGGGGGTGCTATAGGTATACCTGCTGGAGCTGCAGGAGCTCTGTGCTGTCCGTGTGCAGGTCCACAGAGGGGTTGATGGCACACACCATGAAGGCCACCTCCATGTTCCTGTTGCACTTTAGGTAGGAGCCCTTCAGGTACAGCCAGCTCTGTTACAGCACACCAGCGTATAAGTGATCAGACCCATGTGTCCATCCAGCTATCCAGAACCATCAACGACCCCAGCTGACACAAACCACAAATATCAGGAACACCGCGGTGACAAAGTCAGCCAAAAACACCTGCTTAATGCCACAATCAGAATCAGAATCAGCTTTTATTCGCCAAGTGTGCTGGGGGCACACAAGGAATTTGCTTCTGGTTGCTTGAGACTCCCTAATACACAGACAACAAATGTCACTATACAAACAATAAATTACACTGTGCAATCCTACCAATCAACCCCCAATTGTAAGCAAGAGTCATAAAAGCTTAAGTTCAATTCCAAAAATCCAGTTCTTAATAGTTGGGGTCCAGTGCAACTGCTAATATATAGTAATGTCCAGTGCAAATGCTAATATACAGCCATATCCAATGCAAATTCTAATATGCAGTAATGTCCAGTGCAAACAGCAATGCGCAGTAATATCTAGTACAAACACTAATATGCAGTGAGAAACGGACCAACATGCCTCCACTGTAAACACAGACTTCCTGAGAGACATGCTGTGAACTGAAAGAGGCGCACACAGAACGCACCCTCTCGCTGACGCCGGCGCTGACCGTCTGGCCACGCCTGTCTTCGTTGCCCTTGCCATGCCACGTGACCTCAGCAGTCTCTTCGCCGCCCTTGCCGAAAATGACCCAGGCGTGGTCTTCAGAGAGCGCCAGGTGCACATCCTGCAGCCCTAGGACCTGACAGGCTGCCACAACTGCAAAGGCCACCCCAGAGCTGTCCAGCTTGGTGCCTGATCACAAATCAAAGAATAGCTGCATTAGATTCTGCTCTCTCGTTCTCTGCCTTTCAAATCTATTTGGCTCGAAAGAAATTTTATTAACATTACTGACTATAAAATGAGTCCCAGCTCAAATTTTGACAAAGACACAAATTTATGAGCATACATACCATTACATATTGTACTATAACTGGATAACAACATATGCTAAATTAACTGTACAACAGCATCTTGTAAATGGTGAATTTCTGCAAAGTATTTGCAGCCAGTGAAGAGACGTTCCTGTTCCTAATATCTCCCTAGTGGTGAGCAATATGATGATAAAGTATCATGAACAGTTGCAATTGTATCCATAAGTGTTTGAGAGTTATGGCAAGAATCGCAATACAGCACTACATTTACATTCACATTTACTTTTATTTGGCAGATGCTTTTGTCCAAAGCAACAGGTAAAGGGTGATTTATACATTTGTGCAGAACTGGGCAATATGGCCAAAATCGTCACTGAGATAATTTCGATAATTATCACAATATATCTGAAATCATTTTTTCTTTCCAGTTTAAAGGCTGATTTTTTTTCCCCACGTTAAAATTGAAGAGACCAGGTGGTCGTAGTAATAAACTGTTATCGCCTGAATGTGACAAACACTTAGCAAACAGTAGTAATGGCTAAAACAATTTGCTCTATTTCCTGACAACAGTAGAGAACACTCTCGAAAAAGGGTTCAAAGCATGCTGAAAGGAAACCATGGGGCTTCAAGACATCGCAAATAGTTCATGAAGCGTCTTCGCATTTCACAAGTCTGAGATAGAAGTTGAACGGGTTATTTTAGTCAGCGCCGATAAAACACCACTGCTATCATTCTCTGTGGATTATTACTGTCGGGATTTCTCACGGACTGAATTTTACTGTGGACTTGCTGGATTACCCTTATTTAATGGGTTGCTTTGAACTTACGAGCTCTCCCAATGAGTTACCCTGTTGTTTTGACAGTTTTGTCTGTCTGTCTGTCTGTCTGCTCGCTCTATTGCATTATATTATTTGTACAATAAATTTCCCATTTTCACGGCTGTGCTTGTGCTCCACTGCCAGTCCTGACAGGTAGTCACAGAGAAAGTGATGTCATTTCATTGTGCTGCAAAGATGTCACTGGCAACACGTTGAGCCATAAATCATTTAGAACGTTCATCGAACATCTGCCACATCCATATCGAGGAAAATTTATATCGCGATAAGTATCATTATCGTTTTATCGCCTACTTGTGTAGTTTCTGTGCCGGCAGTACGGCGTAAGTACAGCACCGCCATATCCGCTGTGGTATAACCTATGCCACAGCCTGACACACACATCCCCAGAAATCTGACTATAGGTTTAAGGCTAAGGTGTACAGTACGCGGCTACCGATGGCATAGATTCTACACTGAAGTATAAATCAGTCTTAAGGCAAATAGTACATTACAAACATACATGCCGTCAAGGAATCAGCTAGGCATAAGTGCAGCTGGGCTCAGCTCCCACGGCCTTCACGCGATGCCTGCTGTTTAGAGGCTGTAACAGTACTACAGTAAAAACAGGCCGATATGAAACAAAGTAATTTCAGTCTGCATAACATCTCAACACTGTCTGTATATCTCACTTCTCTGTCAGTTATCTCTCTCAGTGGATCCCAGCTGGGTGACTGGATCTTGAAACATAATTGATCATTTCTAACCAGTCAGCTAGCATTTATATAACATCAGACTGCTAAAAATATTGCTTTCATATCATGCAGTGAACAATATATAAATGGATCGGCCATGCTATTCAATAAACAGAGTTTGCAGCATGGCTTATGAGGAAGAAATGGTCCCAAAAAAGGTTCTGCTTTGATTGTGCAGAAATGGTTTGGATTTGCCAAATCCGTTGTGGCCCTATCTACTGTAAATTGCAAAGATATCGTTTGTACAACAGGTGGCAACACAAGCAATTTTATTGCACTATTATTATGTAGTATGTTTTAATCTGCTGTAAACGGAGTTCAGAAGCGCACAGTTATTGGCCGAAGAGATAAATATTCATTTGCACTGAAAAGTTTTGAAAGTTTAGTTTTGAAAAAATTAAAAGGCACTTTTTCTATAAAATAGTGAGTTTCAGTTAAAAGGTTAACATTACTACACACATTCCAATCTGGTTGGTTAGTAAGCAAACAAAAAAATCGTAAGCTATATCGGGGATGATGATTCTAACTAAATATATTGCGATAGGACATTTCGGCCCTATCACGCAGGTAGCCATCATCAAGCCCAGTAATCCTACAGAACCATCTTACATGACCAGTATCACAGTGTCTGAAGCTTACCCCAAAAAGCACAAGCCAAAGAAAACCCTAAAGAGGATGCCAGTCCACTGTGGCAAAGACACACACACAGACACACTAAGGACAATTTAAAGACACTGCTTCACCTAAACGTATGTTTTTAGACTTCAGGAGGAAACCTGCTACTGAGAACAACAAGGAAACTGAAGCCAGAGCAGGATTCAAACCCTCAGTCACAGCGTCATTCTAACAGCAGTGGGAATAAACACTGTGAAGAGCCAGGTTGTCAGCTGGCTGATGCCACATGCCAGCAGGCCCTCACCCGTGATGAGGCTGAAGAGAGACTGTATATGGGCCCGGTCTTTAAAGTATGAGCGGCTCAGGCTGTTCCAAATGACGTCAGACACCTTCTTCACCAGCTCTCGGCTGGAGCCGCCGGCTGGCCGCCGGTACTGCGAGAGGTCCACGGCGCCGCGGATCTGTGCGGTAAAGCGTTCATACAGAGCAGCCAGCAGACTCAGCTCCACGGTGGGGAAGCAGGACGAGGGGCATCCTGGCTCCAGTGGTTCGAAGGTCACGCCAGGGACATTGGCTGGAACCACGCGGTTCACGGCCAGGAAGTGCTCCACGAAACCCAAGACTAGGGACAGCAGTGCCAGGTCGGGCTCGGGCTTGCAAAGCTCAGCGTCGAACAACTGCACCACTCCGTCGATTCCCCGCAGGGGGAACAGCTTCTTCTGGGCTGAGCGCAACCCCATGACCCTGCCTGGCTGTCACACTCACTTCAGTGCTGGATAATGAGGGTTCCTCTGTGTCAGGAGAAAGCCACACACACCAAGCAAGTCATCAAAAAAGGTCACATGGTTCAATTCTTAAAAACATAATTAATACAAGCATATACATATATTAATATCCTATATATATTGTTCTGGAGAGTAGAGATTTTTGGTACACAACACAGTCAAAAGTTTGGACATGCCAAGCCACCTACAAAGGAGAGAGTGTCGCATCACATGACCAGGCCACCTGACCTACACACAATAGTAATGGTTTTGGAGGAGTCCTTCAAAGTCCTTCCTTCAAAGAGTGAAGGAAAAGTGGCCAATGAGTGCTCAGCATACATGGGACCTCCTTCAGGACAGCTGGAAAAGCATCCCAGGCCACCTCAAAAACTCATAGAGGAGAAAGTAGGGGTAGCCAGTCACTGGAGCAATTTGGGTTTAGGGCCTTGCTCAAAGGCCCAATGGTGGGACTACTCTGCCAACCGAGGGATTTGAACCAGCAACCTTCTGAGTCCCAACCTACAAAGCTGCACCCCAACAAATTATTATTTTTATAAACATTCTTCTGATCAATGCATAATTCCATACATGTTATTTTATAATTTTGATGTCTTTATAATTATTGTAAAATGTAGAAAATAGTACAAATAAACCTTTCTATGGGTAGGTATGTCAAAACTTATTACTACACATACAATTCTAGTACTTCAAAATTCCTCAAGGTGGATAACGAGGCCAGTTGCAATTTTAGATTGTCCCTTGTTCTTATAAAGAGGTTTTTTTATGTGATTATAATAATGTTATGTACAATTTAATTAAATACAACAAAATGCAAAGCGTAATATTTATACATCTATATTTTTTTTAAAAACTAAGAAATTAAAATTTTGTAATACGTGTACAAATGTAATTACTTCATTAAGAGCTTTCATATAACGTTTGCACAAACAAAAAGAGGTTTTTGTTGCATATTTGACCACCATAGTTTGTAACTGTATTCTGCATTAATAAATCAATTTACGCAGTATCTCTTACTAAGACAGAGGTTCATTGCGAAAACTATCTATGCTATTTTGGCATTGGATATATTACACTGTGATGGATCGGCTACGATGCGCTGTATAACTAAGATCTAATGTAACCGAATAATAGCTACAGCCTGTGGAGGTGATGTTCGCACACCGGTAGGATTATCTGCGACCTACACAAATGAACATAGATTTCAGATCGTTTACTACACCCTTACTAACGCGAACTACACGACCACCATGGGCGCATTGCTGTTTTAGGACTCGCTAGTTAATCTGCAAATATCTGGCGAAGTGATTAAAGTTAAGCAGACAGCTCACTACCAACCAGACCATACTAGTAATTGACACTCAACCAGCAATTGTGATAAACTCATCAGTAAATCATTAGATACAGCGTAGCACTATCACGTTATTACGCATAACACATTGTGCCTAGTTGTCGCTTTATTTTATAAATCCGAACAATTTATGTACATAATGAATCGGGAAGTCGTTTATAAGTAGTATTTCATCAAATTGCAGTGCAATTTTTGACAAAACTATTCTATAATGTATTAAAGTATTCAACTATACGTACCGCATAAATCATAACTTCAACCACATGTTTTTGTTTTGTACCCAAAATACCGCCTTGCTTTTGCCGCGCAGTTCGTTTTGTCGTAAATGTTAGAAGCGTCGTAAACCAGTGTCATTTTCTGACACATGCGTACAAGCGCGGTGGCGGCTACGGCAATGTTGCATTGTGGGACTTTGAGTTTTTAAAAGCATGTGGCATTAATAGATGGAGGCCTAAATCCAGGCCTTGTTCTCAGTTCTCCCAAGTAGTTAGTTTAATAATTACTGGAAAATCAGCAGTGCTTGTGATTTGAATAGTCCTGCCCTAATGGCCAGTTACTGATTAAACAGGTTTACAGTTTAATGCACAAACGAGAGTTTCGCTGGAAAGTCATGTAGTTTACCACGTGAATAGTGTGCCCTGTTGGAATGTGCCTGCAAAAGCCAGAACCTTTGTGATATGACATGCTTTATTATTTTCGGTAGTTTTATTGCAAACTGGAAAATACCATGATCCAAGCACCACATGGCCTGATGGGTTGTACAATTTAATTTGTTTCTCACTTTCATGTAGCATAAAGATCTTATTTTAAATTAACAGGACAGTATGTAGCTACCCCCCCCCCCCCAAACAGAAAGCAAATAGTTATGGGTAGTTTGCAAAAGATTCAGCTCCTTGTGCCACATGTTTTCAATTTACTTTGGGAGCCAACTCATTTAAACACACACATCTCAGTTGGTCTACAAATGATTTTATGACTTCTTACTTGTTTAGTAATGAGTCAGATCAAATTAAAGTTTATTTCTTAAATGCACAACAGTACAACAACCAACTGTATATGCAGGCAATGAAATGAGTTTCTCTGAGAGCTCCCTATAGAAAGTAATAATAATATTTATATTTGAATTTTTTTACTGAAAACTGAAAAAATATTCTTTAATATATAGTATATAAATGAAATTAGCAAATGTTCAAATTGTCCATACTAACAGCTTGATCGGCTGTTGAGTAGCCTCATTGCCTGAGTGTAGAAGCTATTGTAGAGCCTGTGTGTCTGAGCTCTGATGCTCTGATATCATTTCCCTGACGGCAGGAATGAAAGCAGTTTGTGGTTGGGGTGGCAGGGGTCCTTGAGAATGGAGCTGGCTTTCTTCAGGCGTCGAGTTGTGCAGATGTCCTGCAGGTCAGGTGGGTTACAGTCAGTGATACTCTGTGCTGACTTCACCATTCTCTGCAAGGTTTTCCGATTGTGAGCCGTTCAGCTTCCATGCCATGTGGTGATGCAGCCATTTTGCTTTTTCACTCACACAACTGAAGGAATGAATTTGCTCTGCCATGATCAGTTAGCAGAACAGATGATCACAGGCCAAGACTGCATGTAACAAAGCAATATGCAGCAGTACTGTCCTGTTCATTTGTGTATATATCCTTTATACTTCAAATGAAGTCTGGACAAAGCAAAATCAAACATGTTGGCTTCTGTCTGTCACAAACTTAGAACTTCATTGCCACCATGTTCGTTCTATATTACGCCACAATCCTAGAGGGTGCAGAATGTTTTTGATGCAGCAGACCGACATACAGAGCGCCAATAAACATATTGTGGTGATTGCTGAAGTCATTTTAGTAAAGGAGATTTTTTAAACTTAACTTTTTTAAAATGGAATGTGCTTTCTTTATTAACAACCACTATTGGTTTAATTCTAGCAGTGGCACAGACAGAGAGAAGCCCACGATTTACATAACACTCATGGCTAACAATACACATGCATTCCATGGTAAACATTACACACTTATGACATTAACTATTAACAGAAATACACAAATATGCAATGTAGCTGCTGACCAATCTTGCAGAGTCACATTTACGTCAGTGAGTCGGTGGGTGGAATCAGAATAAATTTTAAAATTTGCTTCGGAGACCATGCATAGGTGGAGTGTCAAATCGGTGATCTTCGCGGTAATCACTGCTCATACTATGTTGCCAAAACAATGTCGATTCTGTCGATTTTGTCTGAAGTATAGGGCCACCTTAATTGAGTGTACGACTATCTCAAAAAGGCATCAAACATTCCACCTTTCGTTTACATGAGAAACTCCAGGAGGGACCGCCCACTGACAGCCGCAGAGCACGACATCAACGGGGGGAAGGCTGCAGGCCCTGACGGCATCCCACTCAATTGTGTGCAAGTGTCTGCAGAGAATCGCAGCCTCCCACAAGAGAGAAGCACCAGCAACAGTGAGACAAGGGAACCAGTTGGTGGAAATTCTGTGTGCATCTACAGCAAATTACAAGATCAGCAGTAATACGCAGCCAACTGGCTCAGGTACCAGGCCATCAGGGAGGAGCAGCTGCGCAATCAGTGGAGCCACAAACTTCTGATAGTTAAGATTGTTTGAAGAAAGAGAAACAAGATGTGCCAAAAAGAAATCCCATAGCAGACTTCATACTGGAGCTGTGATCTTATTTGAAGGAGCCCCTCCTCTAAATATATGCAGACACTCTGAGCAGGTGAGACAGCAAGGTCTCACTCATCCCACACCTTACTCAAGGTATGAAAAGGAGATCATATCACATCATGGCAACATCAGTCTCTACCGAGAGGGTCTTCTCAAAAACAGGGTACATTATTACAGAGAGGAGAAGCGGGACCAGCCCTCATAAGTGAGGCAGCTTGTCTTTATAAATGCAACTATTAATGTATTGTGTGCATTTTCTGTTCATCATTGTTCAATTAATTTAAACCACCTTTGTTGAGTCCAAGACAAGTTCAAGACCAGGACTAGTTGAGACTGAGTCAAGACCGAGTCCAAAGAGGTTCGAGTTTAAGTCAAGACCAAGTCCAAATGAAAGAGACAGTCAAGACCATGACAGAACAAAAAGAATCCTCTTCAAGACCATTTACTTGCCTGTTTATAATTTTTGTGTGATGCTACAGACACAGTATATCTATTTTATGTAGTGTATTCTATTTTAAGATGATCATTTTGCACTATTATTTATGGTCAAAAACCAAGGGCAGTGTAACAACACTGTAGCATCAAATTAGGCCACATTGTTTACTTTATGTATAGTCATTTTACTTGATACCGTAGTCACCACTCTCCAAAGACAAAACAGCATGTTACCCCCACTCAGAGAAATATGATGACCCATATTTCTTCTGATTATTTATAGGCCCAAGATTATGAAGTATATACAGTCAACATACTGAATAGCAGTCATGCAATAAAGATACAAAATGATTTTATTATTGTTAAAACCTTTTTGTTTACAACAGTCTTGAACAATACAGTGTAATTACTATTCATGAACTGAATCCAGTATCCACAGTGCTACAGCAGGGGTCCCCCCTCACAGCCCTTGAGGGACAACATCTGGATGATATGTTTTCCAATTGTAATCAACCATGACTTAATATTTAGCTCGAGGTTTGAATTAAGGCAGCTGACTACTTATTTGAATCAGAAGTTTTGTTAAATTAGCAGCACTAAAAACAATATTGTAAGATCATGAAACATACCAGCTAATGTTAAGTCCCATCTCACCGCTCTTTGTGGTGTCTTTGTGGTGTCTTACAAAATTAGATGCTGTCCAACAGGTTTCTGAAATTGTTGTGTTACAAAATTTGCAGGTCCCCTCATGTTTCCTCTTCAGCAAACCGTTGAGAAATCCTTTGTGTTTTGTAAAACCAAATTTTATAATGCTTGAGTTTGCCAACATTATGCTTGTGGCCAAAATGCAAATGACAAGCATTGATACATCGCGGAGATGAGTTTTGGCTGGAGTATAATTAGCTACCAGCAGGCCAATATTAATGCTTATTCTTTGTGGATTTTGAATTGATTAAATAAAATAACAATTTTCTGAACAAGCTCACTTAATCAATGGTTTTGTTTTGAAGAAGGAAGTACTTGAAAAAAAATATTTTTAAGCCAGCTGGACTCGAATATTTGGTGAGACCAATGGCCAAGACCGAGACAAGTCCAAGTGCAGATACTAATGAGTCCAGGTCAAGTTCAAAACAACAGAAAAACATCTCGAGACTGGACTGAAGTACTACAGCCCAGTTTCTTTTAAAGAAATTAATTGGAAGGGCTGTTCGGGAACTGAAGGAGTCGTCTCTTATACACTGAGTTGAGTGATGTGACTGAAAAGAAGTGGAATGCATCAGTAGTTCAAATTACCATATGATAATAAGATACCTCATGACAAAACTATGGTACAAAATTAAGTGTCCAGTCACAAAATAAAACATCCTGCTGACAGGGGCCTCTCCTGACAAGGGACCTCAAACAACCATTTATAGTAAAATTTTAAACCTAGAATTGCCGCCCATATTTTACCTGATTGTCCCGTATTGAGAGAAAAAAAGTTGTGTCTCATTCTGAATATATTTTTGTGTCTGGACAAAAATACAATTAAATCTGAACCACAGAAGCAGTCTTACTGGTTGACAACTACATCATCTTAGAAAAAGAGTAAGGAAACTTCAGACAACAGGAGGTGGTGTTGCAGTATACTTAAAAGAGAACTTGCAGGCAAGGGAGCTCACTGATAAAAATAAAAGTACAGAAGCTGTATGGATAAAACTAGATGCT
>JAAGVU020000002.1:15920282-15952891 GCA_011763525.2 Mormyrus iriodes
TAAATACTAGAACTCGTGGCCATGAGTGGAAATTAGCGGGAGAACATTTTAAAGTAAATTTGAGGAAGCACTTCTTTGCACAGCGTGTAGTTAGAGTATGGAATAGTCTTCCTGCTACTGTAGCGCAAGCTAAAACCCTGGGTTCCTTTAAATCAGAGCTAGATAAGATTTTAACAACTCTGAGTTATTAGTTAGGTTCTCCCCAAACGAGCTTTATGGGCCGAATGGCCTCCTCTCATTTGTAAATTTCTTATGTTCTTATGTTAACTCAAATAGCCCAGGAGCCTCTGAGCATGTTAATGCGCTTCTGCCTGCTGATGCTGTCGGCACATTCCTAACATACCCATAGATCATCATGACTGCAGCATCTAAAAATATTTTTAAACTTTTAGGTTTTAGGTTATATATATTATTAGAATTAAAATGGCAGTTCCTGTGTAAAGTCAAGTCAAAATATCATTATCTTTATTGTCATATCAGCGGTATGATTCATACACTGACAGGAAGTATTGTGTCTCATTAGTCATCAGGGCTAGATTAAGAACAGGGTCCGCCTCCTTATGTCCAAATCCCACCTTGCTGGGGCACAGCTCCACCTCCTTTAACATTAACCCTTTTTTTAATGTCTTATATTAAAAGATTCAAAGCAAACAGTTTAATATAAGGTAAATTTTCCACTAAAAATCATGTTTTTCATCAAATTGAAGGTTAGTTTTCATTAGTAGCTCTGACCAGACATTCATTTCTTGATGAGAAATGACATGAGATATTCCTACATGAAACCTTAATTTTGTGGGCTAATTTATTGTGCTAAATGTACTACTGCCAAAATTTTACTTACTAGCTATACTTTGCTAGAGCTAATATGTGTGTAATAAGCAATTCATGAATAGCTTGATATTTTAATGCATTTTCAAGGGGAGCTTTCAAATGAATAAGGAAGAATATTACTTGTTGTAATAATAATAATAATTATATCAATAATATATATTATATAATATTATTATTAATAATAATATATATCATATAATATTAATAATAATAATAATAATAATAATAATAATAATTCTTAAGTTAGCCAGTCATTATGTGCAATACCCATATCAAATAAAAAACACCTTTTGATCACATTTATTAGATAAGTTTAGCATTGCTTTAAGATTGTGATTGTAAATACATATAATGACTAATCAACTAATATACAGAGCCGCTGATCCAGGACCCCACCCCCGCTCTATGCCTGACAGGGCTCCCCCTGCTCTCTATTCCTGATTTAACTCTTGATTAAGAGTATTAAGTGCCTCTGGGCAACAGCACACATGACATCATGTCAGCAAGGAACGGAGCTGATAGAATTCAAAAATACATATTAGATATTAGAAGAACAATATACAATCTTATTTAATATATTAGGTATTGAATCACATTAGCTCGTTAAAAGACATTTGTGAATGGAATCAGGGGGCAGGCTTATGGGGGAGGGGGCTGCTCTGCTTGGTGCCCTCTGAGAATGTGGTGCCCCTGGGCACATCCCCAAATGCCCATAGGCCTATGGTTAATCCAGGCCAGATGGTCATAGTGCAAAAGAGTAATAAATAGCAGAGACAGGAACAAGACCACCTATATCAAGTCCAATACAAGACTTTGCAGGATACCGTCCGAGGCAAGATCGAGATTTTGTGGAGACTGAGACCAAGTCAAGACTAAGACCTTGGAGGCTCAAGACTGAGTCAAGACTTAGACTTTGAGGGAGCTGAGACCAAAACTGAAAAAAAAAAACTCTTCAAGTTCACTGTATTTAAGCTTGACAACCCTTTAATATTAAATATTAGTATTTAATCACAAATATCCAACACTAAACCACTGCTAAGCTGATCAAATTTTCATGTCAGGCATTCAGGGGGAGATGTGTAAAAAGCTGTATGCAAGAGTTCTAGTACAGGGCGAGTGTTTATTGGTCATACTTACTGTTTATTTGAAATGTACAACCAAACCCAGCTTGCATGCTAGAAAATCACTTTTGTGATCGACATAGCCAATTCGAATAAAGACTGACACTTATCTGTTTTCAAAAATATTTTCAAAAATAAAATAGCTTCAGTATGACGGTGAATAATATATAAATTCTATTTATATTGATTGTATTTGATTTTATTAATGTATGTCATTATTTCGACAGGGGAAGGTGAAATGAGAAAGTTTATCACTGAGGTGAATCGCGTCTCGTACCAAGTTTGCGAGTCAGAACCTTATGCGCTCTAGTCTGACACCATCTCAGGAATGCTTTTAATTCCAAGACAAGTAAGTGAAAAAGTGCTCTCGAAACCAAGATCGGACTCAAGTACTACAACACTAAAATATGTAAGCCATAGACAAAAAACATAAACACCAGATTTGGTTGGGCTCCGGTCCCCCCCCGACCCTGAATAGGACACGCGGTTTCAGAAAATGGGTGGATGGCACCTGATTTGGTGGCAATGGAATTGAATGAACAGATGGGTAGAATATACAATAACTATATAAAATGGATATAGAATAATATAGACAAAATATCAGATCAATATTTTTCTGGCTGTATGACCTCCGGCGTTCCATCATTAAATGACGGTATAGGTTTAATTGAGGGTATTCTCCTTTAAGTGAGGTAGCTTATATGGTGACTCCCTCCCTGCCCTTCTTGTTTTGCACTCTCAAACTAGCTCCGGAGCAGCGCGGTTAGCAGCGCTCTTGTCTCGTATTAATGTAGGTGCGATAGTTACTGTCTGGCATACAGCCACGGCTTATTCGCAGCAGAGGGGATATTGAGAGGAACCGCACGGAAAAGGGCCGAAGATACAAAGTAACTGTGCGTCGTCAGAGGCTCTTTGACTCACTTTTGCACCGCTACGAGCGTAGAAATTTAAGCCGCATTGAAAAATGGCAACCCAGTCGGCTCAGATATCGTCGTCGCAGGGGCTTGTCGACGGCTCCTCCGGTCCAAACTCGGCCAAAGACTCCAAGTGCTCGGGTAAGAGGAGGACCCATCCAGTAGCCTAGCTTTAGTCCAATGTCGTCTCCCTTTTCGCAAAATTGTGAGCAGTTGCTCAAATGAGCTATTAAAAAGTCTCACCTTCGTAAAACAGCGGCTTCTGACTTTGTCTTGTTACCGTCATTTTCAAATATTTACGTTAACTTTAGCGTTTTCTTACATCGTTTACGTTTATTTTATCATTTAGTTATACCATATTTTTGAAGCTATATAGTATCACTTCTTTTAAGCTCTTATATATTTCTGCTGGTGCTTTGACGGCCACATTTCGTCATGCATTTTTATTTTCTATTAATGAATATTGCACGGCATACTAGCACGTCGAGTTTAACGAGTCAATGAGAAACTACCTTCCCTAGACAGGAATTCGTGATGATAAAAATTATTACTGTGTAGCAAGTTTGCCAGCGTTCCTTTTAAATGTTGCTTGTATTATTATTATTATTATTATTATTATTATTATTATTATTTATTAATTATCAATAAAAGCATAATTTAAAGGGAACACTGACGACTATTATGTAAGACGTAAGGGGACGAAGAAGATCGCTTTTCCTCCGGACTCTGGTGTAATGGCCGCACTTTGCGGCGACGCCAATCTGCAGTGCAGATGCTCTGAAAGTGGGAGACGGTGGTGGGAGGGAGCGCTTCTTAAAGCTGCCGCGTCTCATTTTTACGATACACCATAATTCATCATTTTTGGTGACCTGTTTTGTCATACGTTTATTCATTGTGCATTCACTGACTGCAGTTTCTAAGAAGACTTATCATTTCCGAGCTGTTGTCTTTTTTATGCTTCTGCTTGGCCCACACAGTAGCATGTCTTGCTGTTGCCAGAATATGCCATTGTTATACAAAGTCTTGTCTCACTGTTCTTGAATACACACAATATGATTTAACTGGTTAATGGCCCCTCTTTATCTCTTGTAGCTGGCTCTGTTTGGTCATTTTTGTTAAAGAACACACATAATGTAGCGGCCATGTATTGTCATTTAAGGTTATATTTGTGGGTCACCTGTGAACGTTAAGTGTGATCTTGTAATAAATGGTATTTATGTGGACCAGTTACATGGACTATACTTGTTTGATGAGAGGCATGGAAAATTTTAACGTTTTAACGTTTTCTATTTAATATAATTCATTGCCAGTAACAACAAACCAAATGTACTTGAGGGAGGGTTAGGGTCCCTTTTATGTCTTTCAAGATTTTTCTTGTTGAAATGATCATTTGGGGAAAAGAAATCGACAATAAGGCATTAGTTTCTCAAGTTATTGATCCATGCAGATTAAATTTCCCCCCCCCCCAACTCATGGCTTAAATAATAACTCCGTATGACATTCAGTGATATTTACACTGGCAAGTTGAAATTGCTCTTGGACCGTACAAATGTTGAACATACACCGTGGCTTTGCCGTAAATGTCTCCAGTCCTCTGCTGTGCTGCCAGTCTCCGCCATGGCTGCTTTACCTCACTGAGGTCAGGGGCCTCGGGGGCCTGGTTGCAGACAAGGCCACCATTCTGGGCCTCAGAGCCACCTGGAGCCCCCTGGTGGGATGCCAAATGGGCAGTAACCCGGCAATTGCTGGCAGTTTGCCCCAACTCATCTGTGTCCAGGATGATTAAGTAAGGGGGGTGGGGGGAGGGGGCTGGTCACTTAGGAGGTGGCACACTTCAACACAAGTAGTAATGCTCAAGGCCTCATTCCTCCACATATGCCATGCCCCAAATGCCACATTCTTACTGCCACTGAAATCTCTATTACAGAGTCTTGGATATACAGCAATTAACTGTATGGTGTGGAAGTGCCCCTCCCCCTTTCTTAAATGATCAAATCCCTATTCTACAAAGCTAGTTTTTTTTCCCTCCAGATCCGGTTAGTTGTTTTTGATTTCTATGTTCAATCATACTTCATTTTTTTGTGAATGGCATAGCTGGGACATTCTAATATGCATGTTTTATCTTTTTTATTATGTTTATCTTGTAGTTATCAGGGGTGAAGGTGTTTTACATGCTCGTATTTTGAAGGAGATGCTCAGTTGATCTGGCTTTGCACCAGTTTTTCATTTTCATTAACTGTGCTTGAAGGTCATAAGCTACACTCGTTCACACACATGTATTCTTTGTCTGCTTTATGTATGGGGTCGGTATCAGAAGGCAGCTGCGCAGGACAAGTAGCCTGGCAAGTCTCAGATACTCAACCTTTATTTTGCATGTTGGCAACATGATTCCATCACAAAAGTGAGTCGTCCTGCATGATCGGTAAGTCCCATGTGGCATTTTGAGAGAACGGCGAGTTCTCCTAGATGTTGAACCCTGACTCTCAAGTCTCCAAATTGGGCTGAGGCAGCAAAGTGCCCCCACCCCCAGTGGGGTCTTGTTTCATGACTCTCTGTCCCCTGGAACAGGATCTTGGTGGCAGGCATGGCTGGCCTCTTCTCAGGGCCCTGTTCAGACTGGAGATTTATGTGCATGGTGCTGTAATGTGGCCGTCAGTGTAAACGTATAAAAAAAAAAGCTGTTGGTGTTTATTTTTAAGTTGGATACAGATGTGCAGCGCTTTCTGAAATGGGACTCTCCTTCTGTGCAGGTGGTTTGCATGGGGTTTTGAATGGGTTTGAAAACACTGGTAGCATGATCCTTGCTGCTGTAACATTAGCAAATCTAGCAATCTAGCAAATTCTACATTCCTTTAGTTGTCAAGCCCCCTGGTCTCTGTGCTGGTGTTAGGTTGGTCCCAGGTGTGGCCCATGCTTTGGGTGTGTTCACAGCATTAACGTGGAACCAGCTGGATGAGACAGGCTTCTGGATAGGCTGGAATGCGGGTGTTCTCGTTATCTGGTTCAAAAGCGTAACCCACTCTGCCTGTCTGATACTTTACCCTGTCACACCTTTCCTTTCCAGGATTTGCCCTTCATGTTAGTCATTGGTTTGGAATCCTATGTTCCTCCTCCTTGTGTTCCGTGGGGGGCTGGGGGGCCGGAGGGGGAGAGAGCTTAAACTTCAGATGCTTCTCAGAGGAGTGAAAGTGACACTTGGATCATACAACTACTTGAGAAAATGTGACACTGTGAAGTCCCAACCCACTGCTGCTATATACTTAGCCCATGTGTTTGCATTTGTCCATGTTTCGTAAGTCTTGGAGAAATGTAAAGCTATTATTATGCTGCTTTGGTGTTTAACTTGCATGTGTAGAACATAAGGTGTTTTTTTTTTTTTTCTCCCTTATTCCTCTCCCCCAATGTGTAGTTATACTGTTTTAACTGGGTATTGTCTGGTATTTGGAAGCATACTTTGGAGTGACCTTGAGTATTGTTCAGAGTAGGTTTCATAGTTGTCTCCCACTGCTGTTGTGCTGTTTTCCTTTAGTACAAGCCTTGGTTATTGGGGTGGACATGGGGGTCTTACCACTGTAGGATTCTTATTCTCCTTTCCCTTTTATTTTTTCAGATTCCTTTCTTTCTTCTTCGCCTGTATCTCTCATTCAATCTCCTCAAGGCAAGTGTTTAGTTCTCTTGTGCCATGCATATGTTCTTTCCGACAATCCGCCTTCGTCTCTTTCCTCTTATTTGCTTTTGCTTTCTTCCCCTTGTCCTGCTGGGCTGCTACTTTAAAAAGCTCCACACGTCTATGGTGCTTCTATACTCTACCCACAACCTGGCGGTGAGTTGCAGCTTCAAAGCCAGTCATGCCCCCTGTAATCCTGTCTCCCTGACGGGCTGTGTGAGCTGAACCCCCTCCCTGTCTGTCCCCTGTGGTAAGGGGTGACAGCAGGGTGGCTCTAATTCCAGCTTGGAGGACCTCCCACTTTATGGTGTGGGAGCAGTTCTTCGGGTCAGTCCCCAGTCTGCTACTGGCATGTCAGTGAGGTGAATCTCTTCTCCAAAAAAAAATCCACTGATTTTAAAATTTATGGGCAGCAATAAAATTTAAAATATTCAGAAATAACTATCAGTGTATGCTGCTTGTTTACAATTGCAAGTGTTACAATTGTACCTTTTGTGTGTAATAATAAAATGCAATGTTATTACCACATTAGCTACTTCCTAGTGAGGAATAATCTACAAGTCCTTAGCAGAGAACATCATGTAGGTCAGATGCTTTTGGTCTCAAATAATTCAAATAAGATTGGCATCATAGAATTTCAGATCAGCTCTATGCAGTGGGCAGTGTGGTATGAGTATATGAACCTCTTCAGCATAGCCCCCCCCACCCCCCGCGCCTAGGTTCTTGATCCCCCAGTGCTTTGATTGCCACTGCTTCTTGCTTTTGCAGCATTGCATGTTGCCACTTCTGGCCTCCAGCTTCAGATCAGCCCAGAGCCTGTGTTTATTTCTCACCTCGACCCTTTCGTTTGTGTTTTGTCCACAATGTAACAGCCTTTCAAGAGATGCTGCTTCAGTTCTCTTGTCATGAGAAGTGTGGGACTCTGCAGGCTAATATTAAGGAAGGGCCCACGTTCACTCAGACATCCTCTTAAGCGCTGTTTATTCATTTTCTTGGCAGAGGACAAAGGCTGACATTATACTCAAAACGTTTCAATGCAGTCTGTGAAAGTGCTTCACTGATGCACAGTACATTATGTTCCATATAATTAAACTTTGTGTACCAAAATGTCTGCTTAAATGGTCCGAGATGCGTCTGTGAACATATGTTTGCAATGGAATTCATGTTTTGGTTAGATAGTGGTACATTTTTAAAGCTTGCTGGTACAAGCTAAGCTTGTCATGTTACAATTGGATCCATTCTGGTTAAACAACAAACACCACTCTGTTGTGTTTCATTTACTATGAAGGAAATATTTTGAGCTCTCTTGAATTTTCCACTGCCAGCACTTGGGGCACATACAGACTTGGGTAAACTTGTTTCTGTTCACCCAAGAAATCCCTATTATTTTTGGCCCCCAGCACAAATGGCGGGAGCCAGGGCACATGTGCTATTCAGTTTGTAGCGTACAAATTTTAACTTTACTAGCACGCACAACCTTGGTCCCCCTAGGTGTATTTTGACGATCGGGGGGCTACCTCGATATAATAGACTGCAACTTTGCTTTGCAATTGACTACAAATGTATTGGTGTCTTAAACCATTCTTTATTGAAATTTGTATCTCGTTGAATCATCCCTGCTTTCGCTATTAGTGCTAACAGCACTGCTAGCATAATTGTTGCCTCCTTCTGAGACAGTGATCTTCCTGTTCCTCTGCAACAGCACTCCTCTTGAAATGAGTAATTGATTTAATTTTTCCTTAGCTAGTACCATTAGGTCATTAATGACTTCAGTGATGTACACATTCGGGAAATGTTATGCAGCGTGTCTGTTACTGCAGTAGTTTTGTTGAGTGCAACCACTCAGTACCAGGTCATTTAGCAGTGTGATGCATGTTGGGAATACTAGTTTTAACCTGTGTAACATTTACTAGTCAATTCAGTGTAGCTTCCCAAAAAGAACTACAGGTAGTGATGTTATTGCTCACGCCAATTCACACATTTATGAGGAAAAATTTGTATTGCAATTGTAATTCGCGCACATTTTTAGCTGTGTGTGCAATGAAAATTCTACACTTTAGAAGCTTGGTAGGAGCTATGTGGAAAATTTTACAGCTGGGTTTCTCAAGCAGTGAACAATACTGAATAGGGCCTGAGAGGGCGGCTGGCCACCTCGAAGCCTGACTCGTTCCTCAAGTGCATTTCCAACCAAAGCTGCTGGAATAAAAACAGTTGAGAGGCAGACTAGTGGTGTGGTCAGGTGAGCTGATCACTCTTGAACCCAAAGTTTGTGTTCAAGATATCTGCGTAAGAGGACCTGGCTGTGTGCATCTGTGCATGCGCAAACAAAATTAGAGCTAGATATGATTCCATGTCAACTGCAGCAAGAAGTGGCTATGACCTTATAGCTATACAGTCATGTGACTCTCTTTGCAGTATCTAGCGGCTCCTCGTGGGCTGGAAGGTGATGTCATAGCACCCTCTGCGATTTCGAGCATTCCTGCGTCAGATACTGTATACTATGTACAGCTAGTATAAATTATACCTAAAATTACATGCTAAATCAAATGTGTAGATAACTGCTCCTTTCCAAAGGTGTATTTTAAATTAAGTATTTGATTATTCAGATGCCTTCTCTGTTACTAAGAGAAATACAGATTGTTGATAATTTAATTAATGCCTCCTTTAAGATACTGCTGATAAATAATGCAGTAGGCCTACATCCACAAATTTCACATTCTAGTTACATAACTGTGTATGTCATAACATATTGGACAAGTTTATGTGATGGTTTTAGCACCGACAGATATGCATAGGAACATTTTCAGAATATCCTGATGGGCCTTTTTTGTAAACAGTGTTCCATGTTATCTTGGTCTGAGTACTCATGCTGTATGGATTTTTATTCCCTTAGAAAACAGCTTGAGAGAAAATGTTTGTATAACCATAGTTTGATCTAAATTTTTCTGTTACGAAGTTGAATAAACTTCTACTTCTGCAACTAGTTTTAAAAGATTAAACATAGGAGGATTTATTAGTTAACGACAGCTGAACTTTGTACAACTGCAAAACACAGCTCCTTTTATTTGCCTGCTTTTGGTGTAAAATATTAAGTGGTCTTGCTCAGATATGGTCTTATTTTGATCCAGTAAGTCAAGCCACTTGGTTTGTCAGTGAACTTAGTAATAACTGCTAAGGAAGGTCTACTGAAGAACGAACAAGGATCATTAATGGCTTTAAGCTTCTCTTGGTTTCTCTATTGATGCGTTCTAATTTTGGTCATTTTTGGTAAGCATCAATCCCAGTTCAAGGGAAATTTTTTCATAAAACCCAACAGATTTGGTTTAAATACAGTTTAGCCATTGTTGTCCTGCTAAAAATGAACAAACATTCCCATAGGTAGTTTTCAGAGGACCTTAATTTATTTAGCACTTTGTTTCAGTAGTGCACTTGGCTTTATTATATGCCATATAAGTTGCTTGTCTTTCTATTGAGGAACTTCCTCAATGGGAATTTTTTTTTTCCTCAAGTTGTGGACATGGTATGCAGCAAGACTCCATACACTGTTGGTGCCCCATTCCATGCATGACTGCATGATCTATATTGGATGGTACTGTACTGCACAGAGAAACTGCTACTCTACCGCAGTATGCTGAAGGTAGTGGTTCTGCTTCTGGTTCTGTCTCATGTTGATTGGTTGAAGTTAAAAAAATGAGAATATAAAAAAAAAATGGATCTGTATATCTTGGTTGATCTTTGTTTGCTCCCATGTGATTTTTGTATTTGATAGAGCTACAAGCAGAGACCACTGGTTTTATGCGCATGGGAGTTGAATATGCATCTTGAATTTTTATTTTTTTGTATTCCCCTCCTGCTTGACAATTGCAGGTGAAAGGGTCCATCAGGGACCTGGTGAGCCCACAGACACGATACCAACCTCTCTTCGCTTTCGCTCTCAACCTAATTCCTTTACTCCAGTTCCACTCGGCGGCCAATCACAGGGAAATGCAGGTGATGGTATTAGTCAGTTTACAAAGGACAAGCAGAAGAATATGGAGATCCGTGGGATAGATTCTTCTTTCACTGGAACTGCTCTGATTTCTTCTGTGCAAGTCCCCTCTGCTGGAACAAAATCCTGTACTGGGCCACTGTGGGATGACACATCTCCTATTAAGACCTCTCCTGTATCTGAAAGAATCAAAGCATTGGAAGCTCTTGCAGCAAAGAAGGGTGAAACTGACACCTGGAGTGATGGAGGATTCCTCCACTTTAAGGAGCGCCACTATGAGAAGTCTCCCACAGAGTCCTCCTCTCCATTCCCAAAGAAAGATGTATCCCCAGACCAGTGCTCCCCAGAATCACCTTTTGAGGTTCTGGGGGACACACAGCGCGGAAACGATTTTGAAGACACAGCTGACTGGATGCGAGCTCACTTGCCTCCTGCACCCAACTTCGACACTGTCCCAGAGCTCGAAAGCAAGGCAGCTACAGACTTTCTGGTGTCTGAGTGTCCTCATGAGTTTGAGGAGACTCAGACAGCAACAACAATAGTGGCAAGTGTTCCTGATGAATTCATGGATGTTCCAAGAGA
Organism: Mormyrus iriodes; assembly: GCA_011763525.2. Taxonomy (NCBI): domain Eukaryota; kingdom Metazoa; phylum Chordata; class Actinopteri; order Osteoglossiformes; family Mormyridae; genus Mormyrus; species Mormyrus iriodes. The sequence goes on from JAAGVU020000002.1 coordinate 15,931,386, forward strand.
AATGTCTCAACAGTTGGAACAAATCAGTGAATCAACTAAGCAGAGTAGTGTGGAAGAAGAGTCTGAATTTGACATGAGCTTTTTACCCACTGCCTACATGTGGGACAAGCAAGAAAAAACAGAGGATGAGATAAGGGGACTTCCAGCACTTGATGAATCAAAACTCCCTCCTTCCCCTCCCCCTCCTGCTGGTTTTGGATCCCCTACGCCCCCTCCCTCTCCGCCTGCCATGCAACTTGATGCTTTGGAGGTGAAACCTACTCCCTGGAGTTCTGACATGGATCCTGTCGAGATTGTAGATTTGGACAGCTCAGGAGAGTCAGATGATACTGTGATTGGGGATGCTGTATCTGTTCAGGCTCCTGTGTCTAGCAGTCCTGTGTCTGACCTTGAGGACCCTGTCACTGTTGTTCCCTCAGCAACTTGCGGGGAGAAGGAAATTCAACCAGCTAAGCAAGAGAAACGGGCAGTTTTGGTGCCCATTATAAATGTAATTGAAACTGATGAACCGGTTCTAAGTGATGAAGAGGAGGCAGAAGAGGCAGAAGAGGAAGGTTTTCAGGTTGTCAAAGAACAGCCCAAACCACCTCATTCAAATTTTGAAGAGGGGAAATCAGAACATGAAGATTCTGTTGTGGAGGGCTCTGATTTATATCAACCGAACGCCTCAAAGGATGAGTCTCCTCCGTCAGAGACCATTTCAGATACTGAAACTTCAGAATATAAAGAATCACCCCTTGGTCCTCTTGCTGAGATATCATTTCAAGATCAAAGTAATAAATCTGACACTCAAACAGAAAATGTATCTTCTGTAAATGTGCTTTCAACGGAAATTGCCAGAAGTTCTCCAGTTTCAGAACAAATGGAATATTCAAATGTAACCCAAGTTCAGTTTTTCACACCAGAGAATGTAAAGACTGGAAATGAACCTTCCCTTTCTACTGTCCAATCTTCAGACCAACTTGTAGAAAAGTCATCAGAGTTACAATGTGCCATCTCTGATCTAGCAAAACAAACCCCATCTGGCGACGTAATGAATAGTGTTGCCGAGAACCCTTCCATTAGCTTGCCCTCCTCTCCAGAAAATATCAGCTCTGATTTTATACTGGAAGATGGACCAAATAAAGATGTGTCAAGTAAAACTTCAACAGCTCAACTTATTCAAGAAGATATGAGTAGCACTGAGCATGTTCTGCAGTGTGACAAAAAACTTGAGAGCGGTCCTTCTGGCATTAAAAGTATGTCCGTGGACATGGAGTTAAGCTCAGACATTGAAACCAATGTTCTTTCCTCTGATTCTGCTGTACAGAATCGGGCTGAGTTTGTGCCATCGAGTGCCCCTTCTGGCGTAGTTTTTAAAACTACTGAAATCAAGACAGATTTTGCAGATGACGACCTCCAAGTAGTTGAAGACTTCCTTCCAGATCTTGTAGGAGCAAAGCCCTCGCCTCAAGCTATTACCCAAGATTCGTTTTCAGGCTTGCAGAACGCTCCACAGAATGTTAATTGTGAAATGACTGATCTTCAGCCAGACAAAGACTATGTTTCGGTGATTAATTCCCTTGAACTGGAGAAGGTCGATGAGGTTCCTGCAAGCCTGGGTAGTGAGGATGTCTTGACCCCTTGTGAGTCTGGATTGTTGTCGAAATGTGTGGTGGATCAACAGCAAGACAATCAAGCTTCTCAACCAAGACAAACTTCCCCGGAAACCACAAGTGACCCAGAAAGCATTGAGCTGGAGTCTTCAGTTTCTGAGGCAACTGACAGCTTTGTGGAGTTTATGAGGGAGTGTCTAAAATCTCAACAGGATGAGGAACCTATAGATATTGGCAGCTATTGCATGGGTACTGAGGACTTTCCCAAAACTGATGCACAGTCCTTTCATTCCCCACCTGCCATGGTTTTGGATCTGGAACAAGAGCATCTTACAATTTGTGCCCTGAAAGAGCTGGGCAGCAGTCAAGAGGAGGATGACGACGTGTCCAATGAGACAAAGAACTCCCAAGCAAATGAGACAAAGAACTCCCAAGCAACAAGCAAGGAAGGAAAAGCTCCTCTACCAACCTCCCAACAACAAACGATGAGCACTGTTGCTGCTCCCTTATCAGCTCCCACTAGTGAGCCTCCTGTCCAAGAGTCTGCAACTGAAGAGGTAGACAGGATCGACGCATGGGTGACTGATGCTTACCATCTTGCAGAGCATGTTTTGACAGCAATACTAACCCACCTGTCAGGTAACATCTCTCTCCTGGGCATTTGGCCTGCTAACTCCTCACTCAAGTAACACTGGTGCCTTGCTTAATCTACTTGCACTCTCTTTACCAGAACGTACGTGTGTGTGTGTGTGTGTGTGTGTGTGTGTGTGTGTGTGTGTGTGTGTGTGTGTGTGTGTGTGTGTGTGATTTTTTTTTATGGAGGTCAATCTGTCAATGGATAGGTGTTAGGTAGATGCTCCGATTGGACTTTTGCAAATCACCCAGTGCAAGACATGTTTGTCTAAATTCTGCGTAATAACGGTAACCACCTCTAACGGTTGAATAATGACTGTTGCGCATCTGTTAATGTAGATCCAAAAAAATCACTGAACAATTATATGCCACATGTATACTAGTTTGGGGGAATAGTTGTCATTGTGTGTCCACTTACCCAGCAGGGATTTCTCTTCTATGCCTATTTTTAGAGAACCAGAAATGTTTTAAATTTAACTTTAGACTAAAAATGCAGACAACTTGGTCTTTCATATTTTTGGCAACTTAAGGGTGGTGGTGAGTGAAAAGGGTAGCAAAGAATTTTAAGTGTTTAGAAGCTGAAAATTTGTATTACTTTGGACAACACTAATGCCCCCGTAAGTTGATTGTATATGGGCATGTTCAAGAGAAGTAAATGTAGTTTTAGGTCTAATGATGATCAAAATTTCCAGGGTTGAAGGAATGGTGCTTCAATGATATAATTACAGTGATCTTTATTGCATCTTAAAGTACTGCCATTTCAGTCATTTCTTCAGGCCATATATTACTGACTGGAAAGTTTTCAGCCTGCCATGGGGTGAGCCCGACCCCTGTAAGCATGCCCCTGATGCAGGTATAAAGTGGACCCTTCTTGCGTGTACTGCTATGTGGATGTATATTTACAGAGCGCTGTGGGTAGCTGTCACACATTCATACACCCCTCTCCTGTACACTTATACATCAGCCTGAACATGCATACTAAATTTGTCCTGGCCTCTGTTATCTGGACCTCAATTCCAAATCCAGGCGGTGTTTTCAGTTCTCCTAGGGAGTTAAATAATTTACTGATTTGACTGGCCACAAAGACTTCACACATGGCTCACAGGTGAAGGGAGGTTGAAAAATCATCGGTGCTCGGACCTCGAGGACCGTGAGTCGCATGGTCCTGCTATAGAGGCATCCAAGAATTGCATCACAGTGACAAGCACATTGTTTGTTTATATTGTTTGAATAGTGCTGATTTTTAAATCCCCCCCCCCCCCCATGTGGCTTACATTTAGCGTCCATTAAATATATATCTTAAGATGGTGGCTATCCTAGTACATAAGTAAATTTATGGCTGGGGTGATAGCCGATTTTGAAAAAAATCGATTCTTTTGGAGGGGGGATTATCTTATTTCTGACAGTAATGCATTTAGATCTTGTCTACCAGTCACATCTGCTGTTTTTCACTGCTACTAAGAACCGAGCCATACTGAACGGGCACTTTCCCATTGCAAAGTATGCAAGCCGCAACTCCTACTAAAAAAATTCAACTGTAGAACAGCTGAACGGAATAGATTCGTGATGCAAATGTACGCAAGCGAATGCTAATTCCACTCGCATTTGATTCTTGCATAACATGGTAATTCTCACAGGCATGCTAGCGGAAATTAGCACATGGTAAATACTCACAGTAAATCATGATGTGCACCATGTGAACAGTAAATAAGCGTCTCTTTGGTTTTATGTCGCCGTCGCTCTCAAACTCGGCAACATCTTTAGCAAGCCGATCCTTCTGCCATGGAAAACCAAAGTGAGCTGGAACCGTGCTGTAACTAGTCTCTCTTGGCAGTACGTCTCGGTTCCTGTAGGCCAGTGGAAAAGTGCAATATTTTGCTCAGTAGATTCCCCACTTGCTTTCTAGATAGTGGCTGACAGCTTAAGGCTCATGCTGTAATTTTACATTAAGTGACTCACAACTATGTCAGTAGGCAAGCAATCTGCCACAATATCAACAGTCCTGTTTATGATGTGTTTGACTTCATGTGGGATCAACCTTTTCCTACAAAACAAGCAGTTCTCTCGGACACTGATGGTTCTGCTTTACTTGCAAGAACAGAAGGGCACCCAGTGACCACTCAGATTGCCTGGAATGAGAGAATTTTAATCGTTGGTATGCCTTTACGCAGTGGGGATGCCTTTATGGTGATGCCTCCTGTGCTCAGGATGCAATCATGTGTAAATGAAACTAACAAGTGTTTTCGGATGACATCATGCTGCTCAGACTGCTTATGAGTGTTACTTATGGAAGACTGTAACTCCTTTGCATGTGTTATTGATAAATACTTAAGTGGTCCCGGCCCTGAGTAAATGAATGTTTCAAGTGCCAGTACTCATTGTGTATGCAAAAAAATAATAAAAAAAAAAATTCTTAAAGCCATATGAAGACTTCCCACTCTTCCACTTACCTAAGCTCTCTAATAACTGATTTTTTTCTCAAAGATGACTCTTGCTACGTAGTGTTTTGCTTTCATCTTTTGTCTGCTGGTGGAACTAACAATTTTTTACAAATCAAGAAGGAAACTTGTCAGCTTGTTCATGTATGCTGTCAATAGGATGTCTGTAGTGGGGGCATATTCAGCATAACTATGTGGATTTAAATTCTGGAAATCATGACCTAAAATTATTTGTTTTAACCCTTATTCTTAATTTTATTTTCAGCTGTTAAGGAACGAAGTCTGTTTTTGTAATCTCAGTTGTGGCTGTAAAGTGGGCTTTGAATTCACTCAGCATCTCAGAAATCCCCCCCCCCTTTAATGTCAGAAAATGGCTGTATGATTGCCTGTCAGCTGTAAGTGCCCTTTCGTTCTTCATGGGCGCAACATTTGAGATCTTTTTCCATGTAACAATTTGGTCACATTTGGCAGTCCTTGAGGCACTGTGGATGCTACATTGTTAATCTTGTACTTGCTGTACTGTACTTGACCTCAATTCTTTCAGTGTAAAGATTGCTTTTTTAGAAAAAGACAATGCAGTTGTCAGGTTTGTAAAGTGCTTAGTAGAGGAGCATCAGCTAAAGTTCAGATTCACTCAAACTATGTCTTTGTAGTAAGCAGTGCTAACTATGTATTGTGTGGATGTATGGATTGGCATGGAGAGCGTGCATTTGAGCTGAGCTGCAATGAGGTCATGCAAGCAGAACTGATGCTGCGCCTTTGAGAGCAGCACCGTGCCTACGCTGGAAAGCAGGCCACTGCGGCAGTGTTGCCACTGGGGCACGCTGCTGCAGTTTGGGCCTGCTGCACTGAGTAAGGGCAGAGGCTGTCAATTTGCACTGTTCCTTGTGGTTAACCCCAGAGCATGCTGGGATGTGACCGGATCCCTGAGGTGCTGGGCATGTACGTGCCCTCATCACTGACTACCCATGAGAACCTGACTTGCTGGAATTTCAATCTCTTAATCTTAAAATAGGAAATATCTTTTAGGATCCTGCCCCTCTAAATTTATTTCTCCTTTCTAAATATACCAGCAGCATCTTGCACAGCCAAATAATTACGCTGGATTTCAAGTCTGAATTTTATTTTATTTTTTAATCATTTAAAAAAAAAAATCTGCAGTTTACTTCACACTGTTGCTGCTGGGCTTTTTTTATGCTGTCAGTTTTATTCATGACTCTGAACAGATGAAGTAACTGCATGACTTTGTTCTTAAATGTTAGTCTGAGGCGTGGCTTGGAATGGGAAAACCCAGGATTGACTTCTGGGTCACGGCATATTTTTCGCTTTACCCACGCTGTGATGGAAATTGGCAGCATTAACACTTACAGGAGTGAGATGATGGCACCGATGACTGATTTTGACTCCTCTTCTGCATTTAACTGATTGGCTGGACATCCTTGAGGGGCCGTAATTGAGAAGCCAGCCTTCTTGTACTAAAGGATCAGCCTGACGTAAAGTGTGAGGTCAGCTTTCTGACTGCTGTTCGGATTGTGTATGGTTTGCTAAAATGCAGCTGGAAAGCTGAATGGGGAGGCCACGGCCCTCAAGGCAGGGACTCTCTGCCTTTCACCCCAAGAAGCCTAAACTGGTAAAACATGCTTCCTCTTGGGGGGCCCATCTCACTAAAAAGAGGCCCCACTTGCGTTGAACCCCCCCCCCCCCCCCCCCCTTGTTTGGTACTCCTCAAGAGTCTGCTGTGTGATGGTAAAATGACAGGGTGCGGGCACACAAACCAGTAGCTCACCCAAGCTTGGGGGTAAGACTTTATCGCAGTCGCTCATGCGGCATTTTCGCCCCAGTCTAGCCCCCGCTGCTTACAATAAAGCACTAAAAAAAGTCAAGGTCACGATGGTGCTAATCAGCGTAAGGGGCTAATTGAGGTAAGAGGCTGGTACTTTGCTGCACTGAGGAGCAGGACTGTGAATCTCCATGGTGTTGGCAGGCTGCTTAATTTTGTATGAGGATCGATTGGAAGTTCTGTCTCTCCTCTGACTCTGTGCATGACTCCATGTCCTTTGTCTCCCCTCATCACCATCCCAGTACGAGACCTGGTGTATTGGCGGGACCCCAAAAAGACGGGTGTGGTGTTCAGCATCTCTCTGCTGCTGCTGCTCTCCCTGGCCGCATTCAGCATCATCAGCGTGGTCTCCTACATCCTGCTGGCCTTGCTCTGCGTAACCATCAGCTTCCGTGTCTATAAGTCCGTCATCCAGGCTGTGCAGAAGTCCAATGAGGGCCATCCGTTCAAGTGAGTCGAGTGGGAGGAACCGTCCCTCAATCATCTCCAAGACTGCCAAGATGCATTTCAGTACTTGACTATGCTAATTGCAGTAATGTATACTGTTGAGCTTTAAACATTGATCGTCCTTAGTAGTAGAATGACAATGCTAATGTAAATCACAAGCATGTTTCATTTTGCAGCTGCTCGTTGTGCCCTTCTGAACAGGAAGGCCATCCAGCAGCAGTTTGTCTTCAGGTTAATCTGTAAACTCCTGCCCCCCCCCCCCAGGACCTTTATGGAAAAGGATGTCAGCGTGCCCCCCGAGACCTTCCGCAAGTACGTGGACATCTGCCTGTCCTACATCAACCAGGGTCTCAAACACGCCAGCCGTCTCTTCCTGGTGGAGGATTTGGTGGACTCCATCAAGGTGTGATATTCCCCCTCCGTCTTGCTGCCCTCCCATATGTATGTTACTTCACTCTTTGGCCGTTCCCACAGTTGTTCAGGCTATTTATATTACATGCAGCAGGTCAGACTCTGTATAAACCCTCCCCTCTGTAACCCACTCCCACAAGGCCAGAACACTAAGCCGAGCTCTCTGGCTGTTACCTTGCCCATAGCTACAGTGTAGCCTGTTATGATGTAGTGGCCAGAAAGGTGAGTTCATCCTACCTGCAAACATTGATATGGTCTGTAATCATCTAATAGTAAAGGGGAGAGTTTTGCAGTTTGAGGCTAGTTGGTACTTTCCCTAGGGGCAGACCAGGCTGATGTCCTAGTTTTTTTTGTGCGTAATAAAAAAAAAGGCCTTAGGTCCTGCAGAGGATTTGATATGCACACTTAGGATTAGGATGCAAAAGTAAACACATGCTTGAATGAATGGGCGTAATGACGTGGTGCCACTGCTGTACAGCTGGCGGTGCTGATGTGGCTGCTGACCTACATCGGCGCAGTGTTCAACGGCATCACCGTACTCATCCTGGGTAAGTGGCCGTGTCGACCTCGCACTACAGCCCATGGGGTGACTAACATAAGGTGCTATAAGCAAAGCAAATGGGCGTTACGGGGACAAGCTGAACCAACTAATTAAAAGCTTTGTTACCCGCTGGCACATGCAACAGCAATGTGGTTATTCTTGTAAGAGGACTTTTACTATTGTTTGATTTAAACAAAGGCCTGTCTAAAAGTTTCACTAGTTAAAAGGAAGCTTCTCAGTCTCTGGCTTTATTCTAAATTCGATAGTCATAGAACAGAACATTCAGGGTGAATTGCGAGGAACATACAAAATATTTTGATGCTTGAAATTATTCATATCCCTCACAGAACATAATCCAGTATAGGTAACCTCTTTTTAAACGGTAACACATACGGTCCAAATGTCCATAAGAGGGAGTCAGTAATGTGGGCCATCATGCTCATCTGGATATCTGGTCACTGCCCCAACTGAGGCTCCCTGATCTCTGCTGCGCTTCCAACATACAGGCTGTTTGTTCCAGTTTTTGGCTCATGAGATGAATATAGGCCTGCAGTTGAACCAGGGAGAGATTCTGCTTTTCCTCGCCGTTGGCATGGCCATGTCTCCATGGCAAGCTGCCGCTGCTAAATGATGCTGGTTTAGAATGCAGCACGTGCATCACACAGATCTGCTTAATACCTGTATCAACAGCAGCATTTTTACTGTAAATGACACAGCGTTTGTCCCACAGATGTATCCCATGTTCTGAATGTTCTAATTTTATTCTTTTCTGCCTTTTTTTTTTTTTTTTTTTTTTTTAGCGGATATTCTTCTCTTCACCTTACCCTTGTTGTATGAGAAGAACAAGGTGAGAATATGACCTTTGGGTAGCTGGAAGCATTTGGACAGACATTTTAATTGCAGTATTAACCAAACTACTGCGGTTACTGCGTTACTTCTTGGATCAGTAGTATTAATACACTGAGGTGTTACTCTGAGCTTCCAAGAGGTGACACACTCCAATATTGGTATCTGAAACATGAGTGTCACGTCATGATCTTAGAAACGACATCCTTTTGATCTTTGCACATCCTTTATGGTACAATTTTATTTATTTTTTTCCCTCTTGTACCACCAGACTCAAATTGATAACTATGTGGGAATTGCACGCAATCATATCAATACCTTGATCACCACGTAAGTACTCTACAATGTACTTTGCTTCATTCTGTCTTGTTTGGATTTGTTGGGAAACCATAGTGTCTTTTTTTCCAACTAAACTGAAGGATACTTTAGAAAAATGCTTGTTGAAAATTTTGAAATCTTTAATAAACAAGCCGTTGAGGTCCTGAAGCTGACAAGTGTACACCTGCACTTGAGCCTATAACCCTTTAAATCCTTGGCCAATATGCTTGTTTTTTTATTTTTTTGTTTGTTCCATCAGGTTGCAAAAGAAGCTACCAGGAGCAAAACCTAAATCTGAATGATCACCCCAGTGATGTACCCCCCCACCCCACCCCACCCCGAATACCCCAGCTGGATCATTTCCCCAGCCCCACCCTCTCCTCCTAACACCTGAACCAATCTCACAGTCTGCACTGAACCAGCTAATAAGAAGCCTAACTTAAAGCTAGTTGCGTGTCCATTGTGCCTGAGCTACATTACGAGCATCGTGGACAGACGGCCGGAGCCAGCGTGAGCCCTGCACTTTGTCCTGCCAGTGGTGAAAGTGCCGCCAGCCAAACTGGATGTCCATTGCCGATGCAAACAAGGCAGGGTTCGTGAACTAGACTGAATCTATGACCTGGTTCTGCAGTGACTGGGGGAATGGTGGGGTTTGAACTGCATTTCACGCTTGCAAAATAGTATGAAATGATAGAAAAGTGGTATGCTTAGTATGTAGGTACCATTAGGTCTGGTTTCCCCCTGTCCGTAGAAGTGTGAGGGAGATCTTCAGCAGACTGTTGGCGCATACTTTTTTGTGTCACAGAATCATACGTTTAGAGATGGTGTTAGGTTTTTTTTTTCCTTTCTTCATTAATTTGGCCTTTTCAGCCTCTGTCCTTTTGTGCTAATTAGCTGAACTTGTTTTTCTGTATTGACCTGCAATGCACTGAACATTTTGCAAACTGAACAAATACCTTAAAAGCAGGAAGCAGCCGTGGTTATATTTGGTCTAGTTCACCATGTGTTTTTTTTGTAAGTTTATGTACATAGGACTATAATAGGCTTTCTGATAAGGAACATGAAGATGTATCATTTTTTGGAGAGATTCTTTCGCATGATTCCATCTGTCACAGAGCCCCTCTAGCATTATAATTTTATTATTATTATTATTCCTACCACATTAACTAGTAGTACTGAAGTAACAGTTGCTTTCTGCACTTCGCCTGTGGTCATTCATCGATGTACGTGAAGGCTCTCACTGCTGAGGAGCAGCTTTACAGAGACATACACCCCCGAAGGCAGGCAGTCATCCATCACAATTGGGAAGGACGGCGTGGCCCAACAAAAACACGGCTGTGTAGAACATGAGCAAAGTGACACTGCTGCACTTCTCATGGCAAACTGTCCACATCCTGAGTACTTTCACTCGGATGAAATGCGCATAGACCATGTTTATGTCCAGACACTGATGGACGTGTCAGGGCTCATTTGCATACATTTAGCACTGTCCAGCTTCAAGTCTCCTCCCTGAAAGGCCATCATAGTGTCTGTGTCTGGAAAGCCCTGCTGTTTTGTGGAGTCACTGAGCTGTATATACATCACCAGCCTGCTCTCAGCCTGTTCGCACGTGGCCACACAGCTGGATGCCAATGCTACCAAGAAGGATCTGTTCATGCTTTTTGTTCCTTTTATAGAACATGCTTTCGTAAGCATAATTTAACTCTGTGTGAGACTCTTCCCTTAAAGCCCACCCTCTTCACACATCTTGCCTACAAAAATTCATAGGTGTTATTATAATTTAGGCTTTTACTGTGTAGGTTTCTTTTTTTGTTCTTTGTCTTTAGAATCTTTTCTTAAGGCTAAGGAAGGTAAATTTAAGATGCCTATATACACACCACAACCCCCCCCCCCCCCCAATTAGAATTCTTTTCAGCCATTGTTGCTGCTGTGTTTCTCTTTAGGAGTTTGGATGGGGAAAAATAAACCTTTTTACCTGCTGTCCCACCCCTGTAGCATGCTGCTTTTACTCTTTATATCTTTCGGGTGAAGCACTTTCTTGTTGCGGCTGCTCTGGCTTCAGGTTCTTATCTGGGTAACTTGTGTTTACTTGTATTTGAGTCGTTTGTTAGGTATATAGCTCATTATTGGGAGCTATTGGAAGGCTGGTCAACACGAGCAGAGAATTGTTCTATACTGGTGTCAAAGTGCTATTAATAAAATAGATATGAAAACATTGTATTGTGTGCTTTCTTTTTGCTCTGTTTTTTTTTTTTAAGAGACTGACGGTCCAGAGCATCTTAACCATGTACACTACCTATAGGGCCTCAATGCTTTTGATAAAAGCAGACTTCACAGCTGTTGTAATAATTTCAAAGCCTATGAATGTGGCCTTCACCTGTCTGTTTAGTACCCATCTGTGAACTGTGCTCTAATGAGTGCATTCCAAGTTCTACATCATGTACATCTGTTTTTAGCACCTAATGCCAGTGTTTCTCAACCTGGTCCGTGGGGATTCCCAGATAGTCCATGGTTTTGCTCCCTACAGGGAGCTGGGAGGGAGCAAAAACGTGGACCATCTGGGGATTCCCAAGGACCAAGTTCAATGACCTGACCAACACTAGTTTAGTCTCGTTCCATAATTTAGGCAGTTGGAGGATGACTGTCAGGTGGATGGTTTGTGTTCTTGAATAGTGCCTCTGCACCAGACACACACTACTGCCAAAGTCCATTTTTTAATACAAGATTATTTCAGGAAAAACATACACAAACGGAACTTAAGGAAGGGGAGGACGGAGGCAAGGGATGCAGAAACGATTCAGGCCAACATGATCATTTCTGCAACCATTTGGTATTTCTGAAGATGCAAAGGTCCAAAACGAGAGTAATGCTGGAAGTGCATGCTTTAAAGATCAGGGATCGACTTCACTTAAAATATATAAATAAATATTTTCAAAAATTTTTAAGAAACCTCCCTCCAGCCTTTTCATTTGAGTGTCCCTCTAGCCTGGGTGACGTTTAACATGAAGCAGGTTTTTGACGTAAGGGCAGCACATGAGTGATTTAATGTGGAAACGGGATGTAGACCTGTCAATTCCTGGAGTTAGGAAGCCCTCCGGAATGTGACCACTTGGTGGTTAAACCAGCAACCTCCATTTTAATCACAAGGGCTGTTAACCCCAACTTGCCATGGAGAGGGGTACTTTTCACTGGTAAACTTAATGAGATGTGAAAATTAAAGCCAGCTGTCAGATGAGCACAGCAGATAATGACCCCTGAGAGCACTGCTATACGGAATGGGCTGGAAAAGTAGCACATTATAGGAGAGAAATCAAACTGGCTATGATAACCAGATTTATCCAAGTGCTTTAGCAAATGCTAAAAGATATTTTCAGTTCATTCATTGATTTTCTGTTCCTCCCATTCCAAATCAGTGTCTTGGTGCCTAGGAAGCACGAGGCAGGCTGGAGCCTGGGTGGGACAGCAATCCTTCACCCCAGGCTTCCTACACAAACGCTCTCAGTCCCACTAATTGCAATTCAGAAACCGAGATTCACCCAAGAGGACAGTGAGAACTGAGGACGTGTGGCCTAAAGCCACAGCAGCGCGTACCTGAAGTTACATCCCGGCAGCGTGACTCGCTTCGAAGGCCAGGGGACTGTTACCCAGGCCTCTTAACCTACGAAGACGTGTGTGAAACGGCAAGGTCTCCAGCAAGACCCCTCCTGATCCACTGATCCATTCAGGGGAAGGTCTCTCCGTCCTGTCAATACGTACAATCTTTGATTGTCCAAAACAAAACAACAAAAAAAACATCTGTAACCCCAAAACAATTTGGGCAGAGAGCTCTCCATGTATACAGAGGCCTGTTTACTGAATACTCCTGACCACCAGCATAGCAGATATCATGCAAATAATGAACAAAGGCTTATATTCATTTAAAATTATGTTGGGTCATATGATTTGTGAATGTCCCAGAAGGACGGAACTAGTGCAGCTGGCCTACATGCACATCATTTGGTACGTGTGTGCACGTCTGAATGAAGGTAATAGTTCAGTACAATACAGTTTATGCTGGGAATGAACCAATTACATTAATCAGTTCCAGCTTCTTAGGATCAGTCTTCTAACTGACTGGTCTTTGTGGGCAGCCTCCAGATCGTTCTTTCTCCGAGATGTAGACTGTGCTATTTTAGGCTGTTTTATTTTCTGCAGGATCTCTTTTTCTGGGCCCAGGTAGTGCAGATGATGTGGAGCAGCTTCCATTCCACACAGGCAGTGCAGGAGAGACACCATATTCCTGGAGAGGACAGCTCAGTGACAGAAGAGGCTTTTTGGCCCGAGAGAATGGCTGCTTTATCCTGCACCCCTTGAACAATCCGCTGGCGCACTACTGTCTGCTCTTTCAAGGGCGAAGGACCATCATGAATCGCCGGCAATACACCCAAGACATCTTCGCTAAAAGTGGGCCTCAGGAGGCCAAGAGCCCTTCCAGGGCGGCATGCCCGTGGTCACCAGCTGAGAAGCAGTCGTCAGAGTGGACAAAGTGCAGCGCCGTCTGGTTGTAGCTAAGTAGGGCCTGCTGCCGTTCCTCAGCGCTGAACTCCATGGAGTGGGGGTGCACCTGCTGGATGTGCCTCTTGATGGTGCTCACCTTCAGTGTGGCCAGACCCGCTCCGCACACCATGCAGATCAGCCCGTGCCGGCGGCAGTCATAGTCCATCAGGTAATCCACGCGCCAGCGCACCTGGTAATTGCGCCGCTGGTCCTTGCCCGGGTAGTGTCCGTGCCGACCGACCGGCCCGTCTTTGACAGAACCTCCTGAATAGCACCCGTCGCTCATGTCTGGCGTCCCGGCAGTACTGAGCGAGGCAGTGGCCTTGCCTCTCTTTGCGGCAGGTGCTGCAGGAGCAGTTTCTGCAGAGACACGGTACGAGGGATTATTAAAGTATCTGAAGTCTGAACTGTCTCAGGGCTGCCAGGACAGGCAACTGACCATCTCACTCTTACCTTCTTTTACCGGGGGGGCTGATGACTTGGCCCAGGCAGCCACCAGTGCCTCGCGCTCACGCCGGCTCAGATTTGCCGTTTCCGGGTGGCAGTCCTGGATGTGGCGCCGGAAGCAGCCAACACGGGTAGTGGGAAGCGCCTGCGAACACACCATGCAGACCACACCTCGGCTGTCGGCCCCGTAGGCCACCAGGTAGTCCATGCGCCAGACCCGCGCGGAGCTGTCCTGCCGGATCCTGGCCCGAGGCCGGAAGCGAGGGCCACTCCTTCTAGAAGCCTCAGGCTCCCCCAAAGCCTGGCCACCGTTCTCCCCAAGCCGGCCGCAACCAGCCGAGACACTCTCCGTGTCCTGGGGAAACATCTCGTCGTTGTCGTCATTGTCGTCCTCCTCAGCCACAAGGTCCGGTTTGTCAGAGCCATCGTCCCGCAGGGGGTCCGACTCTTGACACCGGACAGAGAAAGACGGACAGTGTGAGGCCGAGGGACGCTGCGTTCCCTGTAAATCTGTGGCCATACCAAACATCATACAAATAAACTGAACATAAAGGGTCCCTAAGATATTCCCGAAATAGAAAATGGCCAGACACTCTAGAAGAAAAATGCTTTTATTGTCACTGTACAGGCAGCAAGTACAATAAAACGCAATCCTCAAGTGTCCCATCTCGCCTTCCTAAGAGAGACACAGAAACATGTGAGAGCAATGTTTGGGATCAGAGTGTGGGGACAGCCATTTATCCAGCATCCTGGAAGCAGTTGGGGTTAAGGTCCTCATTCAAGGGTCCAACAGTGATATGATCACTCTGTCAGGCATGAAGTGGTGACCTCCTGGACACAGGCACACGTTCCTAACCCACAGAGCCACACACCACCCCAGTATGCAACCTTCAGTTCTGAAGTCCGATGCACTATCATTGCGGTGTATAAAACAACACTTTTGATGATACCTCCATTAATCAATAATTAGTCATAAAATGAATTGACACCATGTTTTTCAATGATGCCCGTGCACAAACCTGCATCCATGACTATGAAGAGTTTTCACGTTTTAACCTGCTCAAACAAAAATTTGAGTTATTTAGTTTAAAGGTGACTCTGCCTGTGACCCTCCCTCTTCGAGCTGAGACCCGGAGAGAGGATTCACTCCACCCCACACCACAGTAACATCCCAGACCTACCACTCACCCTGCCTCTGCGCCCAGGTCTGCAGGATGCAGTGCTTCTCCTCCGCGCTGTACACCAGCGAGTTGGGGTGCGCGTCCAGCACGTGGCTCTTGATGTGGTCCAGGTGCAGCGAGGGCAGCTGGCCGCCGCACACCATGCAGAGCAGGCGGCCCGCCTCCGCCTCGTACTCCATCAGGAACTCCTGGCGGAACCAGGCGTGAAGCGAGTCGTTCAGGTAGCGCTCCAGGGTGTCCACCGGTGGACCTGGGGGATCCCTGACCTCGGAGCAGGGTGGAGAAGTAACGGAAGCACTGTCGGGTGGAGACTGCCATTTGGCTGCACCACTGCCAGGTTTCCCTGAGTGGAAACAGAATATCCACATCCATCAGCTCTGCTACACTGCAGCCAAATTAACTTCCCAAATGTGCATTATTAACTCTCCCAACTGCTTCTCCAGTACAGTTGCAGGGGGCAGGAGAGGCAGCAAAGGGCGCAAGACAGGAACACGCCTTGGAGAGGATACCAGTCCGTCACACGGCAAAAGCAGTCGCACACTACGAGCCATTTAGAAATACAAATTCCGCTAACTGCAAATATTTAGCTCATGAGATGAAACCAGTGTATCCAGGAGAAACCCATGCATCACAGGGTGAACATGAGAACGCCACGTGGCTCTGTGGGTTACAACTCTGTGTCAATAATCAGAAGGTTGCTGGTTCAAATCCCATGGCTGTCAAAGTGATGTCACCGTTGGGTTCTTGAGGAAGGCCCTTAACCCCAACTGCTCTGAGGACACTGTCTGAACCTGCTCTCTCACGCACACTTGAACAAAAGTGTCTGCTAAATAAATGTGAATGTAACATGAAGAATAGGAATAGCATTCCAGGCCTCACCAATGAAGATCACTAGTGCTGGCCAGCACACATTCTTGCTCATATCACCAGTTGAATAAATTGCTAGTTAATCAAATTGTGCACCAATTTAAGATAAACACCCATCCTTAAATCCTTAAAGCCCAACCCTGTACCTGTGGAACGCCGTGCACAGTCCAGCATGTCCTCTGTGCATTGGTCCTCCAGGGGGCGCTGTCCCCCTTCCATCCCCAAGTGGCTCTCCCATCCAGATCGGATGACCTCCTTGTCAGCTGTACTCCAGAGCAGGGAGTCTGGGTGCTTCTGTCGGATGTGCCTCTTGATGGTGCTGAGCTTGAGTGTGGCCAGAGAGCTGCCGCACACCATGCAGATCATGCCGTGCCGCCGAGGGTCAAAGTCCATCAAGTACTCACTGCGCCAATACTCGTGGTAGTAGCGGCGGTGGTCCCGCCCGGGGATGCGACTGAGGCCGGGCCTGGAGGCCCTCTCTGAGCGTGACTGTGCTGACTTGCGCTGTGATGGCCCCGGAGCTGGTGACAGGAGGGGGGGACAATTGGGGCCCTCTGTAACGCTCCAGTAACTCGTACCCGGGGAGTAAGGGGGCGTAACCGGGTCATCCTTAGGTCCGTCCTCACCGCAACCATTCATGACGCCATCCTCAGCTGCAACACATAACAGATCTGTGTAAGCCGCGATGTGTAGGTGTCCACGCGATGACACGTCTGCCGCCTGTTATTCGCGCAAAGGCCTCATTTTATAGCACCCATCAAGTATAAAGACGCAAGCCCCACCCAAACTGTGACTAAATCTATTACTCCTAACGCGCAAAAATGTGACTCTTTTTTTAAGCAGGCCGGTTATAATTACAGGACGTGTTACTTGCTTTTTTCATGTCCATAAATAAGTATATTAAAACAACACACGGTTTCAAAAAAGGCAGCTCGTCCATCTGACTGTTTAACCAGACAACTCCTAATCCGCTTCAAGTGCTGCAATGCATTCGCAAGGTACACAGTGCACGTAACGTCTCCAGGACGGATCCTGCATAGTAATTATGAAATTTATTTAATTAGAGTGCGATCTGACGATTTCATTTAATTTTTTCTTCATTTTCATGTCCGCAACGCGTCCCGTGTGTGTAAAGGGGGCGGCGACTTGTGTGATAATACCACTGGGCTCCGCTGGGTGGCGCCCGTCGCTCACAGCTGGGCAGCCAGCGTCTCCGTTTCGTCTTTGTTTATAAAGGAGCCGGGGAGACAAGGGGCCATGCCGCTTTAATGGAATTGTCCGTTACACGGATCACCGGCTGCTAAAGTGTGCGCGGCAAAAGCGAGTTGAGAAATATAGAAATCGGACGTTTACCTTCTGAACAGAGCCTCAAGTCGTCCCGCCCTTGCGCTGCTTCCTCCTCGGCACTTATTATTAATGAGACGGAGTCCGTCTTTTTTACGCACGGGTGGACCCGGGACTCCGATTCCCTCGGCCCGGTTTCCTCCATGGCTGTACAATGCAGCAGATTCGATCACCGTTCCTGCTTGCTCAGTGACTTACACGGCGGCCACGAAGAGTGACTAACACTGATCATCCGGCAGGCCCTTTACGGAGAGATGTGAAGCACGCATGCACCCATAACTGAGCGGCGTGTTGTCTCAACGCGGCACCCCCTCCCCCCGCACGCTCGGCGCAGGAGCCAAGTTAACTTTTCTGATATATATCAATACGCTAGTGGGTCGCTCCCAGAGCCGTTTTCGAGCCAGCAGGAGTACGCGTGTGTTGATCACGGTTAGCTACAGTG
The DNA here is from genome assembly GCA_011763525.2 of Mormyrus iriodes. Classification (NCBI taxonomy): domain Eukaryota; kingdom Metazoa; phylum Chordata; class Actinopteri; order Osteoglossiformes; family Mormyridae; genus Mormyrus; species Mormyrus iriodes. The sequence continues at coordinate 15,949,272 of JAAGVU020000002.1, forward strand.
GCCTCCTGCATGGATTTAATGCTCGGCTTGTCTTCAGGGTGGGGAGCCGTGCTAGGGGCCCCTGGGGCTCCTTAAGGGGCTCCTGGGTAAATTTAAAGAGACAGTAGAGGTATACACGCAGCGACATCCGTATACGGAAGACCACCTGCGAGCAACTTACAGAAATGGAATAAGAAATTACCCGTCCTCTCTGTATTTTAGGAACACGTTTAAGGAAAATTGAGGCGGGTGATGAATTGATTTAGAATGTAGTTATTGATACTTTACCTTCCGCTTCATATATCGGATCGCCCATAAAACGAATACGAAGGGTATTTAATCATTAACTTGTCTTAAGGGCTTTTTTAACTTTAAAGTCCCAGTCAAATATATTAGCTGTGATGTCTGACATTTAGGACAATTGGGTTGTGTTAAAATATTTAATTGTTTTTTTTTCCATCTTACATAGCTAGGGTGACAGCTGACCGCTGTACTGGCAACCCCAAGAAAATTGAATAGCCTCGCGAAAAGGCTGATAAAACACAAGCCACTAGGAATACCTAAACCTATACGACCCTTTAACCCTTGAACAGGACATGTATTATTAGAAGTGCACAATAATTTTAATCGCGAGTAGAGCTGCGTAGCATGTTGCACTAACTCAAAATCTTAAACGAAAAAAAAGTACCATTAAACGGCTATTTTTGCTGCGCTAAGTATACTTAGTACTTACAACGTTACTTTAACTGATGCTCCTATTTCAGGATTAATATAGTTGCCAATGGCCAGTCTTGTAATCCAGTTAACTTGGCTGTTTGATACCGAGAAAATTCGCCTAGATGTGTATGATTGTGTGAAACATTTAGGATCAACATTCTCAGTCGGAAATGAATCCTTTCTCCAAAACAATGCTATGCATTTTATAATAATAATAACAACAACAACAACAATAATAATAATAATTATTATTATTATTAAGCCTGTTATTATTAAAGAATCATAATTGGCCACGTTGCAAGTAATTAGTTATCTCTAAGAAGCGAGTGAATAGTTTTGTTATTAATAGTTTTCAATATAACAGATACTGTTTCTAGTAATCTGCTATAAATCGTTTTTTATTTGGTTTCTCTCTAGGAAATGAACATGTGAGATTTAAAATAAACTGTCCCTTTAGAATAGTAACTTTTTATTGTTGCTAATAATTTTAAAAACTGTGCCTTTACACAACGAACATATCTGAAACTGCTTCAAGTGTTTTTTTTTTAACAAGGTGGAGTAATTTGAGCTGCTCTTCTTTTTGGAGGCGCTGGTGCTTTAAGAAGGTTCTGTCCATCCACGCAGATTGCGCGGTTTACGCAGTTTGCGCAACGTACACACGAGAAGCCAGGTCTCACATCCTGGTACTTTCCCCCCGTTGTCAAGGCAGCGGCAAGAGAGAAAGGCTGGCTCGCGGAAAGTAGCTGCAGTGTCCTGATAGTGCATATGTCCAAACGTTTACAAACTGTCCCGGAAAGTTAGGTGTAACTACACAGGTAATGCATGTGCATGTATTTTTTACATGTTTGAAACAGTCCTTTTTTCCTCGCCGTTTGTTTCTCTTTCTACCTATCGGTTAATAAATACAAGGAACTCCGGTAGACAGCCGTCAGTCCGTGTGGACAGAGTAGGAAGAAGAGCCTGTCCATTGTAGGTGGCATGGTAGAGACAAGAAGAGGATATGTACGAACGCCTCAATCGCCCCGTTTTCCGTATTCTTTTCTTTGGTTTTCTCCGTATTTAGATTTCTTGATAACATATGCGTAGAATGCGAGTTAATATTAAACTGCACACAAAAAATAAGAATTATAAAATGGCTATCGACAGAATTCATTCGTGACAGACGGAGGGACAGCGCTTTAAAGAGACAGTATCCATTTTTTGTTTCCGTATTTTAACGCCGTTGAACAAACGAGGACACGCGTTCAAAGCGTGTTTATAGCAATGCTTTCTGTTCGTTTATGCAGGAATACGAAACAAGCCTGTTTCTAGTTCTCGTTACCCATGGTTTTGGATCGTTTTCTACAGGAAATACAAATGTATTTAGTCCTTAAACCAGTTACTTTGGATCGGTGCTATTTGTGAATATTTTTCAGTGTTGTATATTCTTGGCGCCCGTTCTTTTACTCTCAACTCTTCATTATTTTAAAATGACGAAAATGAAATTTAAGATTTTAGTAGGGGTTCCTTAGTTGAGATGATACTCATGCATTTGTTTTTCTGTATTATGTTTATGGGTTTTAAACGCCTTGTAAAGGAGGTACATGGGGTTTCTGCATAGCTTGATGGTTAAATCTGTTTCTGGGAGTTTAACTTTGTGAATTTAACTGATGCGTGTCCCAGTACCTAATTTCTCTGTGTACTATAATCCTAGAAATAGACTTGTTACTCTGTCCAGTGAGTTAGTTTTGCCAGTGCCGAAGCTAGGTTTGTTTTTTGACGTCAGGTATTGTTGCAGCAGGAACGCAAAGCCTTGTCAGATTTTCTGTTACTTGTAGAAAATGAATACACTTATTTTGTAAACTGGACAATAAACTGGAAAAAAGTCATACTTGGAAACGTGTTTTGTATATTTTTCAGATTTCAATTATTTGGAATTTTCTGTCTGCCTGCCTTTAAAATGGATAAATGTAAATAATTCATTCGTTATGAAATCGTTACATTCATAAAAGTTATACTATAAAATTATATATCTATTCTATATAATTCTAATTCCGTATAACCTATTTGCTTTATTGACAATAGTTTGTAGTTATATAAAGGTTTGCATGAAACGTACAGTTGCAAGAAAGAACCAAGAAGAAGAAAGCTTTTATAAAGAAGGAACTTATGAATAGAGGGGGTTTAAGACACATGCATAAAAATGTTTAAAAAAATCCCTTATACATTAAGTGAAAATTTTCTGGCTGAAAACCCCTGGCATATTGTATTTTAAGTTCCAAAGCCAATGAAACAGCCAAGTGTTTAATTTTCTGTGGTTTCCTATTGTGTGTTGCGTCCATGACCTTTGTCTTAATGCACTTGCTTCTGCTTGCTCTGACATCGAAGTCACTTTGGACAAAATTGTATGCTAAAAATATAATGCTAAGAAGCATTTTCCATCTAGGTAGCATGTGGTAGTGGTTGCATAGTTCAAGCATTGGTACATTATCTTTAGCTTGAAGTTGAATAGAGGGTTTTCCCTTGGCTTGCAGGGTAAGGTCCCCCCTGCAGTTTATATGCGAGGAGTCATGAATCTGTGTTCGATATTTTATTAACCCTGAGCTACAGTAGCATTGTTGTAGAGCTTTTGGTATGCTTTAGGCTAAGTATCTATTATATTGCAATACAGTTTGCATTAACAGATTTACATGTGTACAATAATGTTAAAATGCCACGGAGCACTAATGCATAGTCATATTGATGGTTTGTAGTTTGTGCTGTAGTCTTCTTTTTCAGTAGAGTTGTGCCTTTTTCAGATTTAGTGTATGAGATTTCTCTTAAATGGGCCAGATGCAGATACACTCTTGTGAAGATTATATACAGTGTGTGTGTGTGTGTGTGTGTGTGTGTGTGTGTGTGTGTGTGTATATATATACACACACACACACACACACACACACACA
>JAAGVU020000002.1:15960449-15991230 GCA_011763525.2 Mormyrus iriodes
ATTGGTTGATTAGATAATTGCATTAATGAGAAATTGAACAGGTGTTCCTAATAATCCTTTAGGTGAGTGTATATTGACTGAGACTTTCATAAGGAGCCGAGGGGAAAAATTGATTTCTTATGAATTACTGAGCAGGACAGTAAAACCTTCTTTTATTACGTCCAACCTGTATGACCTGAATTTACCTTGTAGCCATTTTCAGTTTAACGGTAAAGCAATTTAATGTATTTTGTGTCAAACAGATCAATGCATTGCACGTAAATATTTACGTTTTTGAGAGAGAGCTCCTTATCTGGGCAGTTCTGAAATCTGGCAAGCACTGAAATAGTTTGAATGTAGAGTTGTAGTGGTGCATGGGAGCTCTCTCAGCCCTGGCCCCCGGCACGTGGCTCTGCGACGCACTGAGCTGCTGCCCGCCCCCGATTGCTCACCCTAATGTCCGACTCCTCAGCACCTCCCTGGAGGACGACCTTGGGATGCTGCCTCAGCTGTGCCAGATGGGGGATGTAAAAGGTGAAAGCATGCACAAAACACTCAGTGTACATGCAGTCATGCGTCACTTAATGGTGGGGATAGGTTCTGAGAAATGCGTCATTAGGTGATTTCGTCGCTAGAGTGTACTTACACAAACCTAGATGGTATAGCCTACTGCATACTTTTTTTATAAGTAGAAATAATATTCTCTTGATTAAAAGTACAATACAGCAAATATATAAACCAGTAACATATTTTACATTATCAAATATTATGTACTGTGAATAATTGTATGTGCTCTACTTTTATACGACTGGCAGCACAGTAGGTTTGTTTACAGCAGCACCACCACAAACACGCAAGTAATGCGTGCGCTACGACGTTGCGATGGCTACGACATCGCCAGGCTAGGGGAATTTTTCAACTCCGTGATAATGTCGTGGGACCACGTCACTATGCAGCACACTGTACTCCTTTCTGTTGCTCACTCAAACACACCTCTTAGTGTTGCTCCCTGGTTTGGTATTTGCATTCTTGTGTTACAATTTTAGCATCTTGAAAGTAGCTGATCTTATGCACATGGAAGTAATCCTTAAAAGTGCACTTCCAGGTGAGGTGGACGTGGAACTCCTGGACGAGGAAGAGGATGAGGAGGCAGGCGACGTGGGCACGCCCACCTCGGCGGCCATGTGGAGGAGCCGCTTCCTGATGGACTACAACCCACTGAATCAGCTGCTGGTCTGCATGGTGTGCGGGGAGCTGCAGCCCTCCCACACGCTGGAGGGTGTTCGGGCTCACATCGAAGAGGCTCATCCTAACACAGCCAGCCTGGGCCCCCGTGAGCACCGGCACATCCAGGAGGCCTGGGACGAGCAGGTGTCCGTCCGTGAGCGCTTCTTCAGCAGCCAGATGCAGCAGCAAGGTGCCGCCATCACAGGTGAGAGCTATACGCCACTAACATACGCTTGTGTGCTTCTTGTCTGTGGCCTAACTGCCAGTAAATCTGCGAAATCTGCTTAAAAACAATTTGTTCTCCTTCTGAAGATTATCTGCTGGTTAAATTTAACCGTCCACTTCTGCAGTACAGGGTCACAGATTAAATTAAGCAAAATTATGTAACTTAAAAGTATTGTTCCCATTCATGTAATTCTGTGGGTGTTTGTGTGCGTGATAGAATGGTGATACCTCATTCATCTCTGTGGGGAAAGTCTTATTTTGCCTACCGCATCTTTCATGTATTATTCCCATTGGGTCCCAAATTCTTCAGCGATGACGCCAATCCATTTCCAATACCCCTATTAATGGTCGCCAGCTAACTCAGGACAGGACACCAACCCATCGCAGGACACCCAGACCATTCACACACACATTCACACCTATGGACAATTTGGCAACTCCAATTCACCTCAGCATGTTTTTTTAGCTGTGGGGGGAAACCAAAGAGCCCAGAGTCAACCCCATGACGACATGTCAAGAACATGCAAACTCCACACACGCAGAGCCAGGGTAGAGACTTAAACCTTGGTCCCAGAGGTGTGAGGCAGCCATGCTAGCGACTGCACCACCCACACTTATAATCTGTGTTTTCCAATTCATGTTATTGGGTGTTTCAGAGGATGATGACCCCCCAGCTGAAGTTGAAGTCCTGGTTGACCTTGAGGATTTCACGGCTGTGAAAAATACCAAATCGAAGAACAAAACTCCTAAGAAAGTATGATGGGGCAGGTATGATGACATCCTACTCCCTCGTATGTTAAGTGACTGATGATCAGAAGAAGCTTAACTATGTTAAATCCAACTGGACTCTCTCTCTGTGAGATGCCAGTCACCCAGAGCTAATCTTAGCAATCGCTCTGTCAGAATGCCAGTTCTGCTACAAGTAACACCACCAGCATGTGGCGTGTGGAATATTCATTATGAACAAATTTTCTGACTTGGTTAGGAACCATTTAAAACTCTTAGGAACTGATCTGAGAGCAGCCAAGTGCCACACGCCAAGCTCACCTGTGTATGTTTCTATGCATGACCGTGACCCTGTTGATTGTTTTGGCTGTAAGTCACATTAACATTTCGTTTCAATCCTGGTATTAGGAAGAACAAGAACCTTGGAAGGCCTAATGGAAAAACCAGAAGCAAGCGGCTCCCATCAAAGGAGTACTTTTAATTTCCACGGCACTCGTTTGCATGATTCATTTTTCTTTACATTCTGCAGCTTGTGGACTAAATCATATGCTGGGAACAGGGATGTACAGTAAAGCTCGTGTCACCTTGCGCAGACCCTGGCACACTTAAGCCCGAATGTATGTTCAAGCCGTACTTCAGACTTGGTTAAAATAAGGCACATCCATTGATCGCCTGTAGGGGATCCTGACCTGCAGCTGACGCCGTGTCAGCTTAAATGAGCCTTTCGCACACACCTCAGACACAGCTCTGCATTAATTCTGCAAAGCTCCGAACCTCTGTCTTAAATGTAAAAGGGATCAGTTTACATCATTCAGTGCTGCAATCCGCAGCTCACAGGCACATGACAGACCGACAAATTGGCTTTATCAGTGACCATAGGCAAAGGGAACTGTTTTCAAACACTCCTTGCTTCAATGGCTAAGCACCCATCTGTATGGAATATAAATCCACACCATGATTTGCTCAGTAGGGCATCGTATCACACAGAATCAATCAGCAATGCAGGGATACAGGCTACAGACCTCTTTTCCTTATAAATATTGTTTTTTGTCAGAACTGTGGGCTCCTATAAGGCTTTTTTTTCTGCTATTCTGAAATGTATCTATAACATTTCCCTAGGCTGTTTCGACACACTGATCTGAGCCCCTGGACAGTCGTGCAATAAAACATTAATGTTTTGTGGCGCAGCAGTTCTAAACATTATTGTGCCCATTTTCATTTTTTTCCACACACTCCCTAATGCACAAGCAACATGCACAAAATATGATTTCCTAATCAAAAATATTGCTCTTTTCCTTTACATAAGCTGGGTGTATTGGATGACTTTTAAACATTAGTATTTATCATTTAAGAATATTGTACAGTATATGCACCGAAGGGCATATAAAGAAGTTTACATATTTTGTAATATATTTAGTATATTGACATAAGATATATTCTTTACTGCTTATTTTGGCTATATTGCTTTTTTAATGAGGCATGTCCAATCGGTGAATTAAAAAATGTAATTAAAATTCCCCAGCCTGCTCTGTGGCTCGGCTCATTGGGATTGCTTTATATGGTCTGCTCTAAAAGTATAGGCACCCTTGATAAAGACCATCAAAACAGAAAAACCTATTTTAAAAAATGCACAATATTTTGTATTTTAATCATTGACAACCACATAGAATCTTAGAAAGTCTAACAAAAGTCATGCTTCCTAATTAATGACTTTGTCCCTTTCCTCTCCATCTTAAGGAGGTATGTCATGATCATCCATAGCTCCCGTTTTCACCGGAGTGTGAAAATTAGTTAATTATTTTGTCACCCATCACCATGTGCATTGTTTTTCTCGCCTTTATCAAAGGTGTCCGTAGTAGAGAAGCTGGCCATGCCTGCAAGGGTAAGAGGCATTCAGCGCATTGAAGTCAGTTGCCGGTCTTTATAAAGACCCAGTCAAGGTAGCATTTATTGGGAATTGCTTGGGAATTTTTTCACCTCACTGTCTGATGTATGTCTTCCATTGTAAATTAGACTGTAATTTGCATGGTGAATTACAACAAATGAATGTGTTAGTAGTTAGTTTGGTATGATTCAGCAATGGCAGCAGTCACCTCCACTTTGCGTGTATAACCACAATACAGTTGTCACTGGTCAGTAATATTACGAGGCTGATGAAAATGGGTTTTGCGGGCCGTCCAGAGATGGAAGCCCAGGCCCACGGACACTGAACCGGGCCGTCTCGCACGGTCACCTGCAAGCTCCAGTTTCGCGACGCAGGCCACAGGTATACCTCCAACGTAGGTGTTACTGGCAAGTAATGTGATCGCTTCATTTCAGCTTTTTTAACATTGTGCTTTTGTAATGGTGATTTATATCATTTGTATATATGTGTAAAGATATTTAAATATTTAAGTGATGCTTTATGGACAATTTTGTTTTTTTTTTGGCCTGTTAACTGGTCTTTATTCTGGATGTTTTTGAAATTGAATGGCACCATGCAAGTTCTGTAATTTACCTGTTTGGCCTGACCTTGCATGTAACACAAGTAATTGGGTAATGTTCATTAAAAAACTAAAGTAAAACAAACAAAAAAAACATCTGAATAGATCCCCATAAACCATACAGCTTTTAAGGATCTGATCCTGTTGGTCACATGCTTTTGAACAGCAAAGCATGCTCAAAATTGGGCTGGAACTGTCAGCCCAGCCTGCCAGTCTTATTGCTCTGGTCTGTTTTCTTGGTACAGTGTGAAGAGGCAGATGCTAAGGCTGTACTTCTGATTAAATATTTAAAGACTTTAAAAGTTTTTAGAAATAATGAACATTGCATTTGAGCTTAGATCTTTGGAGGTCACTCAGCTGATGTCTGGAATTTTGAAAAACTCCCATAATGAACTGTACTGTAAAACTGCTGCAGCCGTAACAAACCTCTGTATCATCCCTGGCAGAATGCACTCCATCTGTAAGAAGTTCTAATGCTCCTGTTTTTGTTTCAGTTGCTGAGAATGTGCTTTTCTCTTGGAACAAGTTCCTTGTGTGTTGATATAGGGAAATGTTTAAACTTTTCATACATAATAAAGCCCTTTTGTACCTTTTATGGTCACTTTTGTTGTGGCAAAGAAAATTACTTGTTGATTACTTATGAAATTGTTTTTAAAAATACTTGGGTAGCACATACAGCATTTACAGTAGGTAGAGTCCTCAAAGAATCTTGTTATAGAAGAAGCAGAGTTGAGGAAGTTTGGGGTGTACAATGACTGTGAATATCGGAAGTAGGCTGTTCTATTCCTCCAAAGAAAAATGAGTGAGATTACTCAGGAACAGAAACACTCATGCAAAGTAACACAGTGAATGAGCTGACAAACTGGCTAGGAACATACCGTTTAAAAGTCCGCCACCCAGGGGTCATGGATAGCTGGACTTTGCGTGTGTAAACACAGGCTTCCACCTGACCCCAATTCCTTCACTATGCAAACAGCTTCTTGCTGCTGTGCTGACTTGCTCTTATAGTAGGTTAAGGTGAGGCTTTTGATCTAATGAATTTTTTCAATGGAACAATACAATGGTCTTAACCAACCTGTGTCCGCATAGCCTTTAAGTTACACATAACAGGAGGGCACTTCTCTTTGAAGCATAGATGATTGCCTTGTCCTGGATCCCCCAATCACTTTAAGAAAGGTCATTGTAGACCAGGCTGCTGTTTTTTCCGCATGTTTCGGGCCTCTGTATATGACGTAATTCTTACAGTTTGTGATAAACATAAGGTATCTGTCTTCCAGCTTGCCAAAATATACAGTAAGAGGAGAATTTTAAGTACAAATATCTAAAAATCCAAATCTAAGACCCAGAAGTGCACTTTATATTCAGCTAATACATCTTTAAATAACATATCATGTCAAAATCCCCCACTGCACTGAGACAGTCTGCTTTCACACATCGCCAGCATGGTCATATGCTTAGAGCCAATGTGTTCATTAAAAGTGTCAAAAATGTCCTATTCCTCCCACTGTTAGCTAAATAAGGAAGAATGCCCCTGGTTTAAGCCGAGGATATTGGCGTTTTTTAATCACATTTCCATCAAATGGCCCACAGGGGGCAATGTGTGGCTCAACAGGCTAAGTCTCTGTGCCTGCGATCAGAAAGTTGTGCTTTGAGCCCCAGGCTCATCAGAACAGTCTCATGACCACTGAATCCTTGAACAAGGCCTTTAGGCTCCAGCTCCAAAGGTGCTCCACGCTAGTTGACCCTCTACTCTGACCCCCACACTTGCTCTGGTTTGTGTGTGGGCATGTGTATATTATGTTATGGAGACTAAATGTCCCTACAATGGGATAAAAATCTGTTATTTTGACCTCATGGGAACATTTTTTCTGTCCCCATAAGGGAAAACTCTATTTCATTAAAATCCGTGAATGCAATCAAAAAACTAAAAATGCCAAAAGTAATGTTTTTTTGTTTGGTTACCTATGATTAAGGCTGAGTAGAGGTTAAGGTTTAGGGTTATGCTCATAAAAATGTATGAAGAGTCCCCACGCTGATAGCATTATATAAAGAGAGAGTGTGTGTGTGTGTGTGTGTCTGTGTCAAGGAGAGCAAGATGTGGGTAGGCAAAAACAAAATTTTCCCGCGGAGATGAATAAAGTACCACTATTCGGTTCAGTTCTTCGCCTGTGTACCGCGAAGCTGCAGTATACGATACGGCCACTTGGTGGCACATGGCATCGTAGAAGAGGCTAAAGTAGGAAATCCTACAGTGTTTCACTTTAATTGTAGAGCATCTATAGATCCTGAGAATGCCAAGAACAGTTTGGGCAGTTTACTCCTCTGTTATATTTCTGTATATATACATATATGTTACGTATATTATATATCACATATTCTATATATCTATATATCACAAAAGAAATATACGGCATTTGCATATAGACTAATTATCATTTGCTCATAGGGGAAATTCCCTCACAGGCTGCAGCAGATTCGTCTGTCAGTGCTGTTGCTTGCCCCTCCGTCGATTCTTCTTCGGTTCAGATGTGAAGCGACTCTGGACATGCACCTTTCTCCAAAAGCATGAAAAGCTGGGCATTTTATTCTTAATTTTGTATAAGAAAAATGTTACTAGCATATAATTGTTTTTTCATAGCCCAAAAACTAAAATAGAAACACGTTTTTTTAACACCGAACGTGTTAAGTGTCCACTCCGACTCGTTTCCTGCAGTCGCTTTCTCTGAGAAATCCGGTGGAGCGCTGCACTTCAGTCACATAGTTTGCGGTGTCTGTCATCGCTTTTACTAACTTACGATCTTCATCTATAGGAACCTCTTCTGCTGGTATCATACCAGCTAACACGCTACCACCTTTATCTCTGTATCAGCTTCAATTAAAAAATCGAACGCTGATTTCAAAATTTAACTTCTGGAAACAGCTGGATCATAAAATATGGACGGATTGGCAAACAGTCTGGGTAAGTCAACACATGTTATTCGTTTTTAAGTAGCGTTCCCCCTTGCAGGGTTCAAGAAATGCAGCATCTGCAAAGTCCTCGGGAAACGCGCGTTGGCGTGTTGTTCAATTAGGATAAGCATTTATAGCAGTCAGCTGCCGAAAGTTACGGAATGGGCGATTCAGCCCCAATAAAAGCAAAAACAAATGACTTCAGTTCTGAATGTGTATACTTTTGTGATTGTCACACGCTGTTAGTTGTCAATCTTTTATTAACTGCTATAACATTTACATATGATTAACTAAAACGAAGTACAGTATAGTGCGATGTAAATTAAGTATCAAAATAATGTTTGGTATTATCCTACAGTATTAAAATGCACGTAGGCCTATGTTTATGTACTTATTTCAGTCGATTCCATTACTGCAGTGTAATATTGTTACATTAAATATTACTGATGTCATACGGCATGTTACGCTTGTTAAAAGCTCTCTCTCCCTCTGATAAATATAGGCATTTTATTGTGATCATTGTTCGAGTAATAATGATAAGAAAGTACGAAATGACATTCAATTAAATCATCTAGGCGAATGCACTGATATGAACTGCCTTAATTGACTGGTGCGTGCTTTCTTTAGCAATTTTGCAATTTAAAATTGTTGCGAAAGCCTTTGACTGTGCTGTCGGATTTGTCTAATTTCTCCTCAGATTTACAAAAGTAGTTGTTCATGATTTGTGGGAATTAAAAGTCTAATGAACACTACTAAAAATACTGATGTAGGGGAAGCTCTTCCCGTTAAACAGAAATATTAGATTTTTTATTTTAAGCCTTTCCACTTTTTCGCCTTATTTCTGGTTAGATTATGTGAAGGCTGCTGCAAAAACTACTGCATAGTCTACTATGTAATGGCAGCATGTAGTTCTGTTCTCGCACTCGCATGGGAAGAGAGAAGCAGCGCTTCCACAAACCTGCCATGTGCAGAAGTTACTGTATTTCAACTGCGCACTTTGTAGTTTGATGTTAACATACCTATTATGTTCGTACCTTTGTTAACACTGTTTGTACCTTTAGAAATGTTTGTCCTTCCCCATTATGACTGTAGTTTTTTATACCTTCATACACTGATTAGCTGTATCATTAAAATCAACAGCCTAATATTGTTTAAGTCCCTCTTGTGCCGCCAAAAAAGTTCTGACCCGTTGAGGCATGGACTCAACAATACTTCTTAAGGTGTCCTGTGATATCTGGCACCAAGACATTAAAAGCAGATCCTTTAAGTCCTGTAAGTTGTGAGGTGGGGCTCCCATGGATCGGACTTGTTTGTCCAGCACATCCCACAGATGCTCGATTGGATTGAGATCTGGGGAATTTGGAAGCCAAATCAACAGCTTGAACTCTTTCATGTTCCTCGATTCATTCCTGAACAATTTATTGTGGCAGGGTGCGTTAAAGAACTCCTGAAAGAGGTCACTGCCATCAGGGAATACCGTTCTCATGGAGGGGTGTACTTAGTCTGCAACAATGTTTAGGTAGGTGGTATGTGTCAAAGTAACATCCACATGAATGACAGAACCCAAGGTTTCCCAGAAGAACATTGGCCAGAGCATCACACTGCCTCCACTGGCTTTCCTTCTTCCCATAGTGCATCCTGGTACCATCTCTTCACTTGGTAAACAACACACATACAGCCAGTCATCCACATGATGTAACTGAAAATGTCACTCATTGGACCAGGCCACCTTCTTCCATTACCTGTGGTCTAGTTCTGACGATCACATGACCATTGTAGGTGCTTTCGGCGGAGGACAGGGGTCAGCATAGACACTTTGACAGGTCTGTGGATACACAGCCCCATAAGCAGCAAGCTGTAATGCATTATGTGTTCTGACACCTTTCTATCATTGCCAGCATTGATTTTTTCATCAGTTTGTGCTACAGTAGCACTCCTGTGGGATCAAACAGGCTAGCCTTCTCTCCCCATGACCCCATCACCAGTTCACCAGTTGACCTTCCTTGGACTGCTTTTGGTAGGTACTGACCAGTGCATACCAGGAACACCCCACAAGACCAGCCGATTTGGACATGCTCTGACCCAGTCATCTAGCCGTCACAATTTGGCCTTTGTCAAAGTCGCTCAGATCCTTACACTTGCCTATTTTTCCTGCTTCCAAAATATCAGCTTCAAGAACTGACTGTTCACTTGCCTAAAATATAATGTCACCCTTGACAGGTGCCATTGCAAAGAGATAATCAATGTTCTTCACTTCACCTGTGAATGATTTTAATGTTACAGCTGATCGGTGTAGATTCTGCCCTGTCTCTGCAGAGATTTTGATAGTGTAATCATAGCTGGGCTGATGACTGTCTTGTAAATCAGTGATGTAGGGAAAGTACATAGATGGTCAGTTTGAAAAATGTCAGGAAGTCTGCATACAGTACAAGTCACTGTTTAGTGTGTGGCTAGTTCCTCTACGTTGGGGAGTCATGTGGGCCTAAATTATTATTATTATTATTATTATTATTGTTGTTGTTTCAACAATTATTATTGTTAGAACAACAACAACAATAATAATAATAATAAATTGAATGGTTTGTAACAGTTTTTGAAAGAGAATTTGCTATAAGCATTGAGTCAGTGGGTGATTAAGGATTATCCCTGTATTGCATTTCCTGTTTATCACTTACTCTTATATTGCATGGTTTTTTGTCCTACTGTCCCCCCATGCGCCTGTCCACTCTTCTGCAACTGTGGCACAGGAACCTCACTGTGTTCCTCTCAAACAGGCCTCGCAGATTCAGTCTGATATACATACCGATATATTGTGATTATTGAGATCCATGAGGTAGAATTTAAGATTTACTTCTGCAAAATGAAATATTTCAGGTAGCATTTCAAATGTTTCCTGCTCAGGCCCATATTGGTCTTCCCAATTTTTGTCCTTTGTTCTTTTGACAATGGAGGAATAGCCCTCAACCTGTGATCACTCCAATGTATCATCATCTAATATCCAAGTATTAAGCATAAAACTGTGTGACATCAGTAACAGTAAAGATAGATTTTAACCTGCAGCGGGATCGCCTGTCAGCGTTGCCCCCATCAGTCATTTTCATGAGCCATATCTTGTGATTTAGCGACTCTGGACGTCCACCTTCCTCTTCCCATGAAAAATGGGGTGCTGTTTAGGGAGCACTTGGAATTTATGGGGCACGGTGAAGTCAGGTGACAGACCTACTCACTAAATTCATCTGTTTTCTGTTCCCAGTCGTTATATAAAGATTTTCCTCAATAACGAGGCCCAAACCTTGATACTGCACTCAGCCACCGTTTGTTCCCCCCTGTAGCTTTTCTTAAATGTCTCCACTCCCTCCATCCTCTCTTTTTTCTGCCATCCTGTGTCATGTTGCTCTGTTCACCTTCCAGTCTGCATCAAGCCTTAATATACAGTCACCATCTGGGTTTTTCATCCATCAGTATTGTTTGATTAATTAGGCCTGATTGAGAATTACAACTTAACTCTGTAGTATAGGCTACTTGAAAGTTTTGTGTAAATGTAATACCTTGATCTAAAAAAAACATTATGACATTCATGGTTATAATATGTGTGGAATTTGAAAAAAAAAGATATATTTGTTAATTTGCTTGGATGCGTGTGCCTGTTATCAGAAGATTGCTGGTTCTAATCCTCTCTCTGGCAGTGATGTCTTAGCTGAGACCTTGAGCAAGGTCCTTAATCACAGTTGTTCCAGGGACTCGAGTGGACTCTGCTTTCTGCTCATCATTTCTATGTCCAGCTAAATAAATGTAATGCGTTCTTTGTCTGCAATAAAGAAATCAATATTAGTTAATAATGAACACTACAAATGTAAGAAGGCAAAGCCAAAGAGCTTTATAAATGTTTGTTCACTTTTTCCTCATGAAACACATTTTGAAATTAAATTAAATGATGGTCCAATGTCTTGTTGAAAACAACTTGGTTTCACATTAAAGTAAATAATTCAATTGGCAGCTCAATTAAGCCAAATTAAAATGATCTGAAAATCATCATAGATGATTCTATATGTCATAAGGACAAGGGTTAAGATATATACATATGTACATAATCCAGTGTAAAATGGTGTTTTGCTGACAAAATCTGCTGTCTATCCATTCCATTACATGCAGTATTTACTAAAATACAAACGTGTTGCTTTTTTAGTGTTATTTTCTGCTGGAGGGCAGAAAGTGTGGGAGTGGTGGACTTTTGGGCAAATCAACTACTATAAATATTCCCTGGAAGGAAGGTCATCTTTTACACAAATATGCTCTGAGGAAGGAATTAGGGTTCTTGCTCCAAGTCTGTTGGCTCGCGGCTGTAAGGCCAGATGCAAACAAAGACATCTTGTAAATTGTGCGATACAAAGATGCCCAGTCTTCCAATCTTTTTTTTAACTTTGCTAAATCGCATTGTCTCCATCACAATGGTAGCATAAGTGCAGAAGTCATTTGAGTCTCTAGTTCTCTTGTTATAATCCATCATACAGTCTCTGCCCCATTTTTGTTTGTTTGTTTTCTTTGTTTGTTTTTGACTGATCTATAAGCAGAAAATATGCTGTGGCATGAAAAACACGGTCGTGGGAAGAAGCATGTGTGTGTGTGTTTACTTTAGTGCCTCATTCCATAAAACCCCAATCAAATCCTACCTGTTTCGTTTACTCAGTGGTCACACCTCCAATACAAATTCTGTCCTCCAGTTGCTTTGCATTAGTTCTGCTCACTGAAGTGTTTGAGTTTTGCAGGGTTGATAAAATAAATTCACCAGATAGTTCTTGCCTTTTGTGATTAAATTAAGTTCTCAGCTCGACTTTGCTCTTGGCATGGAACGCGCGGCCGTGGAACAATAACACCCTTCATCTCAAACCACAGCTTGTTGATTGGATCGTGCTCTGGAGTTCTGGAATGCTACAGCTGGCCTTGTTTCAGCACGTCGCCCACCACAATGTCCTGCGCTAGCAGCACTGAACACTCACTCCAAGAATCTCCCCTCTTTCAGTTCCCACAGTCCAGTCTGTAAATCCAGTAAATGGCCAGTAACCCACACAGCACAAACAAAAGGCAAACCTGCAGAACCACAGGGAGAGCATGCAAGCAGGGCTGCAGGTGAGAGACAGCAGTGCCTTCCGCTGTACCGTAGATATAATGATCCATCTGTGCATCTCCTGTCTGCTCAGTGTCACGGGCAGCCTGGAGGTTATCCCTGGCAGTGGAGGGCTGGGGGACACGCTGGACAGGATGCCAGTCCATCACAAACCACATTACAATACATATAGTCATACCCTATGGGTCATTTAGAGTCACCCTTTAGTCTAACTGTATGGGACTATAGGACGAACCCCACATGTCACGGGGCCAGCGTGCAAACTCCACACGCACAGAGTGGAGGCAGAGACTGGAACCTCCAGCCCTAGAGGTGTGAGGCAATAGTGCTACTCACTGAGCTACCGCAGCAGTAAATAGACAAAGCAATAGAAATGATAAACATAAACAACGTTTTATTCTATTTTTCTGTATGCACTAGTAGAATAAGCATAGAAATGGACAACCAGTCTATTAGAAGCAAACACGCACACGTTCTAATGGGGTTTTCCGTAAGGGGTGCTAGATAAGGCCGCTCAGCAGATTAAACAACAGAGACCTCGCCTGACCTTTGCACTTCTTTGTCATCACAGGTGCCTTTGTGTGTGGCTTTCATAAGGAGGATTACAAGCGGCATTTTAAGTAGAACACAAATTGAATGGCATTTAAGGAACAAGGTTGACCTGGTTTGCACACTGTTACTGCCTAATTTAACTCTTGAGTGTGCAGTAATTTTTCTATAAATTTTGTTCTGTTTTATCTTGCTATTTCCAGTTTGTCCACCCAGACTCAAAACATTGACCCAGCCACCTGCCAAAAGGCTAGACCTGGCTCTCAAGGGGCTGATATTTGTGATGACATGCGCGTTCATGGATTGGAGGGCCATGGGCCCAATGAAACAGTTGTTCAGTATCAGAGATTTCCCGTACAGACAGTTCTGCCAGGGAAACTTTTGACTATTCCCAAGACAATATTCTGCCTCACGGTCTTCTGAGATTACAGCAAGAGAATAGTTCCATATTTCCGACCAGATCATACCCAGTTATGACTCATTAGAATGCACATTATTGACTTGCACAGGTAGATGAGCTTTGATTTGTAGGATCTTACTGCCATATTGCAAACAGAGTTGAGTATGCTTCTCGTGTGAATGCTGATGTCTGTCCTGCATTTTGACTCAACAGTTCAAGCAGTTAAGCTGTGAGAGGTAAGGCATGGGAACTCTTTCTTCTAACTCTGACTCAGTGGCATTTCCTGAAAATATATGGACATTTAACTACACAAGTAAATGTTGTTCGTGTCATTTTGTATTTCAGCTAAATATCTCAGGATGATGATCTGACCCTGATTGGAGATCCCTTAATACCCTACCATCATTTCAAAATTATTGTCTTCTTTTTCAACAGATAATGTCTTGCAGTGTGTTGAACTCAATCTTCCAAAATTTTTACTTGCTAGTGCCTCTATGGGGTGGGACTTTCCTGACTTAAGCTCTTTTGCCTGTGGTCCTACTCCATTTTCAACATATTGCACTATTCTTCAAAACAGGGCAGAGTAAAGGCCTTTGTTGTCACCTGGATTAGTATTCAGGCTGGCCTAGTTGTAACCACTGACCGTTAGTTTTTAATCATCTTTGGGCAAGTGTCCTAACTGGAACATCCTTTAAGAAAGTTTTCAAAATTAGTAATATATACACACAGGGAATAAAAAGGAAGTACATTGAAGAACAAAACATTTGAATGCGCACAGTGCTTGCAGAGGAAACCCGGTTATGTTTTGAAAATATCCCCTGTGGAAAACATTGAGGACCAGAGCTCATACTCTGTGCCACAGCTTCTTTGCTGATACTAATATTTCTCTGTATCTCCTTTGAGTTTTTCAACACCACAGTTTCATTTTCAGACAAATCAAAAGCAGAAGCAGCTCTGACTATTTCTGACATGACTGACCCAAATTCTCCACTCTTTGGTGGTCGGGCCCCGCAGTGATTGGCAGTAGACTGGAGAGAAGAAAGTTCACACAAGCTGTATGAACATCAAGAGATAACGACAGGGAGGGAGAAGGAGAAATGAAAGAGTGAAGCATGGATAGGCATGTCATCCTACATGGGATCACCTGCTCCAAACTCACAATCACAGTCGAAGAGTCCCCATGCTTGTGCATGGCAAACTGGGAATGTCTCCCTCTAGGGATAGACTGGGAATGCAGGCTGCTAATTGGGGTCACCTCAGTTCTGGAGAGCTGGTTTAAGGAAGCACAATCTCTATCACACACAGGATGCTAAGCACGCGGGCAGGGGCACCATTATTCATTTTGGGCCCCATTAAAACATATCATAATGGGCCCCCAAACCAGACCAGTCTAATTACAGGCAGTCCCCAGGTTACAAACAAGATCTGTTCTCCGTCTGCCTTTAGTCAGAAAAGTAACAATACAGTAGATAATAATAATAATGATAATGCAGTAATAATAAAAGTAAGGAAATACACTATTGAACCGTACCTTGAGCTGACGAACTGCTGAAGCCACACAATATTTTCATGAGTATCACAGAGTAGTGCGTGCTTTCATTATCAAAAACGTTGTATTTAACCAGAATTTGAAATGTAATAGGCTTTATGGCAGTCCGTATGTATGTACGAGTTTCCCGTAAGTCAAATGTACTTTTTGGGGGACTGCCTGAATGATCCAATTTTTTAGGGCCCCTGTCACTCAGGGGCCCTTGGAACCCTGCTAACTTTCACTCCTTTATGGCTTCCTTGCACACGGGTCCCATCTGAGGAACTAGAGTGGTTATCTCACAGTGGGCTCTACTTCCTGCTTTGCATTCATGAAGTTGTTAAGTCATCCATCCATCCATTATTGTTATTAACAGTTCAAAGACCACTAAGTTTCCTTGGGTTCATTGCAGCAACATTATTACAAGCCTTATGAGTATTCAGTTATTGAGGTGCACTCTAACCTTAGGTTAAGAGGATCCTCATTTTGTATGGGCTGAAAATCCAAGATGCTTATGCCCTGGTCAATTCAGCCTATAGCTTCTGCAGAAAGGTGACTGGTTGGTGGCTTAGAGCCTATCAGTGTCCCACACACCATTGGAAGGCAAACATGACAATGTCTGATTACGCTTCTGGCCTGTGTACAAATGTAAGTGGCACAGTAGCAGTGTTTAGTCTGTGTACACCAGGGCTATGCAACTCACAGCCCTCGAGGTCCCAGCCCTGCTGATTATTCAGCCTTCCTTCACCTGTGAGCCAGGTGTGAAACCTCTGACCTATCAGAATCAGTAGTTATTAAACTAACTCCCTGGGAGAACTGAAAACAAGGCCTGGATATGGAATTGAGGTTCAGAGTTGAATACCCCTGGTATACACTATACGGATAAAAGCATTGGGACACACCTCATAATCACTGAATTCAGGTGTTTCATTCAGACCCACTGCCACGGGTGTATAAAATCAAGCCCCTAACCATGCAGTTAGATTTTCAAATATTTGTGAAAGAATGGGCTGTTCTGAAGAACTCAGTGAATTCAAACGTGTTACTGTCATAGGATACCACCTTTGCAATAAGTCATTAAGCTCATGAAATGTCTTCCCTGCTATATATTCCACAGTAAGTGGTATTATTGCAAAGTGGAACATTTACAACAACAGCAACAAAGTAATAGACCATGTAAAGTAGCAAAACAGGATCGCTGAAGCCTGAGGTGAAGTGGCACAGTAGCAGTGTTTAAAGACACAGATGGATGAAAGGCACCAACAGTTGACTCAGTAACTGCGGAGTTCCAAACTTCCTCTGGAATTAACTGCAGCACAAAAACTGTGTGCCGGGAGCTTCATGGACTAGATGGGCTTCCATGGCTGAGCAGCTGCATGCAAGCCTCACATCACCAAGCACAATGCCAAGCATCAGATGGAGTGGTGTAAAACACGCCGCCACTGGACTCTGGAGCAGTGGAAATGTGTTCTGTGAAGTGACGAATCACACTTCTCTGTCTGTCTGTCTGATGGATGAATCTGGGTTTGGCGGGTGCCAGAAGAACGTTACCTGCCTGACTGTATTGTGCCAACTGTAAAGTTTGGTGGAGGAAGGATAATGTTATGGGGATGTTTATCAGGCACTGGGCTAGGCCCCTTAGTTCCAGGGAAGGGAGTTCTTAATGCTTCAGCATACCAAGACATTTTGGACAATTGTATGCTTCCAACTTTGTGGGAACAGTTTGGGGAAGGCCCTTTTCTGTTCCAGCATGACTGTGCCCCAGTGCACAATGCAAGGTCCTTAAAGACACAGATGGGTGAGTTTGGTGTAGATCTTGATTGGCCTGCACAGAGCCCTGACCTCAACCCCTTTGAACACCTTTAGGTTGTTTGAATGGAAATTGTGAGCCAAGCCTTCACATCCAACATTTGTGCCTGACCTCACGAATGCTCTTCTGGATGACTGGGCATAAATTCCCACAGACACCCTCCAAAATATTGTGGAAAGCCTTCCCAAAAGAGTGGCAGCTGTTATAGCTGCAAAGGGGGGGGCACCTCCATATTGAGGCTTATGGATTTAAAATGGGATGTCATATAAGTTCCTGTGGCTGTAATTGGCAAGTGTCCCAGTACTTTTGTCCATGTAGTATATGTGTGTACATAGGTGTTTCTGTAAGTCATTTCTTGTGTGCAGTGAGTGTGGGTATTTGGTCATAGCTCTGTGTGCAGTGAGTGTGGGTGTTTGGTCATAGCTCTGTGTGCAGTGAGTGTGGGTATTTGGTCATAGCTCTGTGTGCAGTGAGTGTGGGTGTTTGGTCATAGCTCTGTGTGCAGTGAGTGTGGGTGTTTGGTCATAGCTCTCTGTGCAGTGAATGTGGGTGTTTGGTCATAGCTCTGTGTGCAGTCTTTAAAGAGAGCAGTGGTTCTGACACATAAGAGCACTGCTCTGACAGATACTGTAAGACCTGCCAGCAGGAATATTGGGTGCTATTGGTGTGTTTTATCTTGCAATACGATGTATAGAAGTCCCCTGTAAGTATCCATAAGGCTTATTTTGATCTTGCTTGTTGCGAAGTGACAGCTAGCCTGTGCTGTAGTGTGAGAGGCAGTGCAAGTGTCCCATGTTGTCCCCATTGTTTCGTGACTGTTTTTTGCTGGTTTACCCATTTAATTTATAAGTTCAATTTCATAAAAAATGGGAGGAATTGGGAACTCAATGGGAATGTGAACGCTCGTGGCTTGTACTGTGTGTTTTATCAGAAGGGTGCTAAGGTCAGCCTGAGGTGTCTTCCTCACTATTCCAGCATCACACGCCATCAGTCTTCAGGATCTTTTGCTTCCTGCTCCATGCAGAATTGGTGCGGTCTCCTGAGATTAGTTACAACAGAAGTAGGAAGACAAGAGAGCCTATTTTGTTTTGTTTGGTACTAAGTGGAAAACAGAAATGAGTTTAGAAACCCTGGGACATGTAGTTCTGAGCACAAAACAGCGGCTCCTCTGTTGACACCCCAAATGGTCACTGTGCGAATTACAGGCCAAAGTCTTTATCAACAGCGCCCCCCCGACTCCCCCACTGATACTGTTTCAGATGTTAATAGCTTAAATTTGAAAGGCAGTCAAACAGTCTTTAACTGTCCAAGTATCGTATTTACGCACACGTTATTTTAAGAGTAGGGTTGTTTGCATTTTATTTTTATGTGATTTATTAGTAGAGATTTTAATGCAAATTGTGCTTCAGTTTGGCACAGTTGGACATCAATTCAGCTTAAGTGGATTGATTATGCATAGTGCTTCAGATCCCAAAGCACATGCAGTCTGCTGTTTGGCTGCCTCTAATCTCCTGCTTAAAATTTCCAGATTGCATTGAATCACTTGAAAAGCTCATGCCATATGGATACATGCATGAGTTCATCATCTGAAGGCTGCTGGTCCAAGTTCTTGGGGGATATTATGCATATCTGACATTAATAGCTGAAAAAACAAATAAAAGTGTATCGTAGATAAAAGCAACAAAAGAATAGCAAGTTATGGTACCAATGATTATCTTGCTCTGCTGAATTTCCTATGCTCTGCTAAAGAATCATTTTAACAGATGTTGTATTGAAGTATGGTTGGACGTAAAGCAGAAAAATGAGCTACCTATGTCTCGACGCCTTTGGAGATGGTCCCAGTGACATGATGAACAGAGTGACTATTCGGCGGCCTTCGTGGCTGAGCCCCGGGCTGGCTGCGACCTCACTGTCACCTCCTCCTCCTGCCTCTTCGGGCTTTGCACACTGACCGTTGCCACAGACATGAATTCCAGATGTTTTCAAAACCCCATATTTTTCCTGTCGAGCCAGGACACCGGTCCAGAGGCGCTGAATTTTGATCGAAGGTTTGAGGGAGGGGGGGGTTGGGGTTTCTGTTACTACAGAAATATTTGTACCGTAGTATCATGCAGTATTGTGCTTCCAGGAATTGCATGCCTAAAAATCTGTTTTTACGTAATACATCATAACTGATAATGGTAATATTTTACTTGACAGGCACATATACTTAGTAGTAACTGAGACAGTTTGTGGTTAATTAATACGTAAGTGATATGTATAGCATAATGCTAAATTATTTGTGCCCCATTAAGTAAAGTGTTACCCTGATAATGCATCATATGTAAAACACAAACAATTATGCTAAAATAAACCACAAATTAAAAAATGCAGGAGAACCTGATATTAATAAGAATGTTCTATACTACTACTAATAATAGATACTTAATTGATTCTGTGGAGGCATAAATTCTCTTTACACTTCCCAACTGGCTCTCTGTAGGTGACAGGAAGCTGGCTGTGAAGGGCAGCCACCCATAGCAGTGCCCAGGGAGCTGGGGGTTAAGGGCCCTGGTTAAGGACCCACAGAGGTGCTGAGATCAGGCGATCTTCTGATCACAAGTACAGAGGCTTAGCCCACTGAGCCACACACTGTCCCTTACTAGTATAATGATATTTTATTTGAAGGATCTGTTGTCATCTTAATTTGTAACCTTTTAGATAAATGGAAAGGGAAGAAGGTCTAAGTACTATCGTTACACAGATCTAGATCAGGCTTTTGGACATAAGCTGTAACTTGGCTGTCTGCTGTCACTCACACCAAGAGAAACTATTTAACAAGCAGCAACAGAATGTCTGGCCAGAGTCTCTTTTCAGCCAGGCTTTGTTCAAGTTTGGCCGCACTGACGCTTTGAGTTCTCCATGTGTGTGACACGGCACTGGAACTAGGTTCCTGCCCTATAACTGTATCCCAGTTTCAGAACAGAGAGTGCAGATTCTGTGTGAAAACTCGGTACCTTTAAGGAAACCACAGTGCTCACATTCGCACACTTATAGGGACGACAAGTGCTGTAGCTACTGTTTCTGATAGCAGACTTAATAAAAGTATGATTCAGATAATGTTTGGATAAAGTTTTTACTGGCAGAGTTTGTCTTAATGGATGGGTTGCTTTATGCAGAACTATTTCGGTGTCCTAAGCATAATTATTTTGTGGCCAAATAGGGAATGTGTTGTATGTTGGGATAAGGCCATGAAAGGGGAACAGTGGAGGAAATCCAAAGCACTACCTACTGTTTGCAAATACCGCTATCACCGTTTCCGTGTGTGGAAACGGATTTGGCTGACAAATCAACTTTTAGATGCATGTCTGAACCATAGAACTGCAACTGATAGAATACGCACTGTAGGGCGATACTAACGATCTCTCTGTAAAGGCAGATTGTGGCGACATTTGAATTGTTCACGATCTAATATCGCTAAATCCACACCCGTATTATGATGATCTTTTGGCTGTTTTGGTGCCCCCTCTGGCACCTGGTACCCTACACACAGTGTGTGATGTGCGTGTATGTGCCTGTACATTGAGGTGGCCCTGGTTTTATTTGTAAATGCTGTTTTCTGGGCTACTTCCTCTTCACGGTTGTAGTTCCCCAGTGAACGGATGCGGAGCTGTGCCCAAGCAGGCAATGCTCCAGCACACAGAGTGCCTTTACACCTGCCATTGCAGCAGTAACATGAGAGGCATTTAAGGTATTAAGGTGCATTATCATAGCAGATGTTGTTGCATGGTTTACTGTACATCATGCAAGGAATAAAGAAAGGATGTTTGTACTCTTACTGCAGTGTTCTTTTTTATGTGAGGATTCCCAAGGGCCTACCGAAGACATACACTGTATACAGAACACTATATACCTACACACATCTATTTCTGTACATTGGCTTAAATTTCTTATGGATTCCTAATTAATCCAAATTGATGCAATCAATCTTAATGCAAGGTTTCGTGCAGTATTTGGATGCCCAGAAATGTGTAATATAATGAAACACTTTTACGTTTACGCCAAGTACTTGCACTAACTGTGTTCATTAGCAAACACAAACCATTTTCTAAAATCTAAAATGAAATACAAAAAAAGTATATCTATCAGAATGCAACATTTCCTGTTCCTGAGCCATGACTGTCTGCCCTCACCGTCTGCACAGATGACGGATCGCGAGGCTGCGGCCCGGAGCTTCCTGACAAGCTTTCCCTGGTGGAGGTCCGTCTGCGGGCACAAGAGGATGAGGTCACCCTGCTGAAGTCATCTCTGGCAGATGCTCTGCGCAGGCTGCGCATCCACGAGCAGCAGACCCGTCTGCTCTGGCAGGAGCTCAGTGCAAGTGTGTTGAGTGACACCTTCAGCCACTAGGGCCAGCATATTACATAAAAAGTGCATCTGATCAGCATAGTAAATTCATTTTATGTGAATATTCCTTGATTTATTTTATTTGGTTTATTTACTCGCTGTTTATGTCCTGTCCTTCGCAATCCACCTTGTAGCCTGAGTTGAGTTTTTCAGATGATCTCATGGCGTTGGGTAATACCAAAGCCACAGGCTTGGGACCATTAATCAGTTACCCGGGTGTCTTAAATATCTGGAGTGTCTGTGTCTACTTTTTTCCAGTGAACCCAGCTGCTGCTGAGGCCCTGGGCCAGTTTTGCCGCGCCGATGTGCTCTCCAGCCACAGCATAACTCCCAGACAGAGACGTCAAAGTCAGGAGCCTCTGGGAATGTTCAGGTTGTCCAGCTTTAAGGAGTTCTCTGACGGTCTGACTGCCAGACCCCTGGCGGAGGGCTCGAAGGCTCAGGCTTCTCACAGTATCTGGGCTGTCTATGGAACCTTCATACATATGGCTGAAAAATAGGAGCTTCCCTTTTCTTTGCTATGCAGCTTTAGAGGCTGTCAGCCCAACTGCTTTATGTGATATTGCTTTGTTCCTACTTTCACTTCCTCAATTCAGTTTATTTATATATATATATATATATATACACATATATACATACTTACATACATACATACACACACACACATAACTTTTTTCACCACATTTAATTAGATGCAGTTTACTTTATTCAGGGATATACAATGGATAAAAGCTATTCCACTTTAAAAATTAATAAATAAATATATTAATATATAACAAATATAAGGCCAACAGATGCTCATTTTCAGAGATAATACTGCAGATTTTAGTCCTTGGATACCTCTACCGCTGCTCGAATACTATTTTAATAAATAGCCCACTTTGTAATCTAATATTTCTAATATTATAAATGTAGGCCATTTAATTTTAGCACCTTCTTCCTGTTCGGGATGTATGTATTTTTGCATGCAGAAATGAAAATTATAATTTAACCAAAGGTTGACTTAGAGGTTAAAGACTTATAGCAAAACAGGGAATTTCCAAATCAGAGTCATTCTGATCCATATTAATGACCTACCCATTGTGCCCATCAGAAATTTAGGAACAAAGAAGACTTATCAACGATTAAGGAGATTAAAAGGCCTGTATGGCTGAGAAACTGCATAAATTTGTCCTCTTTCGAAGAGGAATGTTAAAATCTTTTACTTATTTTTATGTTCTGTTAATCAGACTTGAGGTTTACCCACAGTAGCTGGCCCACTGATCTTAAGCTGGACATTTCCACACTTCTTATATTGCTTCACACTTCCCCACCTATCAGCTTTATGCATTATTTGCTGTAGATGAGCAGGGTTTATACAACATACAATCACAAGCTGAAGTCTAAGCTGAATTATGAAATTCAGATGATTCATTTCTGCATTTTTTTATATTATCCATGTGTGTTTATGTGTCCATTAGGGTCTTAGTAAGACAACTGTGCACTGTGTCAAACACATACATGAAATTCAGAACTACGATTGTCCAGCAACAAGTTAAAACCCAAAGCAACAAACAGCCTACCCCTAAGCCTAGCCTTTAACTGATATATTATCCTTCTTCTGGAATCGTAGCTGACTCTTTTTTAGTAGTGAGATAAGAGACAAGAACCTACAGATAGTAACAAGGGGAAAAGCAGGCAAACACAGCCTTGGGTCTTATTCCTTGAGGCATAATATTTGCGTGGGTTAGGCGTGGGAGCGTATTTTCTCATGTTCCTCATCAAGGTCGTGAGCCTTTTGGGAGATGAAGGCTGTGCCTGGTAAACACTGCACATTCCGGCCTCCTGCCTTCTTTAAATTTCCTGTTCGACTCTCATTATTGTTTCTTCAGCCCACGTTTTGCAGTTCTTGATCTTTAGTTTTGTCTTGGTGTCCTGTTTTCGATGGGCTTCATCATTTATTAGGAAACAAGGAACTCTAGGTGTCTTTGTACTTTTTATGTTATATATCTTTTTATTTGACCAATATTACCTATTTCCCTATACACATGTATGACTTTTTTTACCCTGTCTTGGAAGATAATTGTGATTGTGTTAGGATTCCTTGGAGATAATAGTCCTTTTCTTAAGAATAATTCTTAGCAAAGGAGGAACCATGCAGAGTATCAAACTGGTGCTGCGGAGTGCTGTGTGATATTTTGTCCTGTTTCTTATTCTCCTCCTGACGGCACGGCTGATCAGTGCTCCTGGGGGTGATGTGGATGACTCTGGGGCCAGCGTCTGCCCCCCGGGCTTACGGCCAAGGCCTACTGTTGCAGACAGAGCCACACAGACGGAACTGCTGGGACCTCCAGCCCCCTCTGAGAGAGTGCTGCTGGCACACACACGGGCGGCTCAGAGCCTCTCACTGGAGGATGCCTTCAGTGACAGTGAGAGGGAGGACCAAGGTGGCGGGGACAGAGCCTGCAGCACCTGGACGGCCGTTGTGGAGGAGCCCATCCACGCGAGCTGTGTGACGGCGCTCCGCCAGCACTGGTCTGAGCAGGACCTCGGCTCTGCTGATGTGTGTCTCAGTGAGCAGGGCACCCCCTCCACAGCAATGCATCTCAGTTCTCCTGCCGCTCCCAAGGACCGGACACCAAGTAACCGGCTCACTGCGGTTTCCTCTCTTGTGGATACCCAGAAGAAACCTCTGTAGGTCCTGCTTAAGAGCATTTTCATTCTTGTTTTTTCCACTTGCAGTCCTCACACCCATCCTGTACCTCCAGTCAGGCCAGGCCCAAGGTATAAGTGAAGTAAGCAGCTGCTTAGGGCACAGCGGCCACCAGGGGGCCTGCATCTGATCAGCCTGTCAGAATGGGAAGGAAGATGTCAAATGACAACTAAGTTAATCAAATATTGCTTAGAGTCCAGATAACGGTTGGGCCAGTCCTGAATCCAGTCCTGTCAGCCCTTATGTTTTTTAGCACCAGTAATCTCACCCCATACCTCATTTACCTCCTCTCATCCATAGCCTGCACCTACAGGGCTCAGGTCTCAGATGTAGATGAGGGCAAACGGTCCTTTTGACCTGCGAGTCTTCCTGACGGATTGTTAATCCTGAATGCCTCCCTCTTGACAAGATGTATGCAGTGTGATCTTTGAGTTCAAGCAATCCACCCTAAATGGAACTGCAGTTTTCGATGGTGTGTTTTGATGCACTGAGACTGCTTTTTTAAGCATATGTAAGTATACTGCCTCAGAATAGCAAAATGGGAAGTCAAATGAATAGAACTTTTATACAGGGGCTTCTCAGATTTCCTGAATTTTCTTTCGGCTCTCTATAGGGGTGGGTGGCTAGTTAAGGTGATTCATCTTGCTAAGTTTACGCAAGTGTTCAAGACACAGATATTTTATGCAAGGATAACATCATTTTAAGTGTACAGTATGTGTCCCAGTGTAGGATCTGTATAGGTATAGTGCTCAGAGATAGATTCAGCTCTGGGTATCTCCTAATAAGAATAACACAGGATCTCTGGGTCAGATGCAGAATAATTTTCACTTTTTGCATAGTGGTTTTTAATCTTGGTGCACTGAATCCACTTTTTGTTCTGAAAATGAAACCAGTAACAGAAATGTGTGCTTGCACATTTTGTGCATGAATCAGTACTTTTTCAGCATTTGAACAGATTGATTATATTTATTCGGTATGAAATGGTTTTATCTGAGATTATGAGGCCCTTTGTATGTGTTTTTGTGTGAGAATAAGCTATTTCACACACGTTGAGGTCAGCATGTAGATCTATGCTTCAATACAGTCAGCAAAGACTCTGTAATGCCCCCCCATGGAGACATATGGTAATGCTTTATAGCGAGAACTTATGCCGCCGGTGCTCTGCAGCATGGGTTCCCACACTTTTCAGCCCCCTACCCCCTAAACAACAGTGCCGGGGGGTGGGGGTGGGGGTGGTCCAAAGATAATAAATGTAACACGAACAGCATTAGTAGGGGAAAACTGACCTCCCGAAATAATCTGGTCCTAAAATGGTCACATGTCAGGGGTGACTCCTTCTGGCAGGCGGTGTTATCAGTGTTAGTAGCTATTAAATGAATGAAAGGTAAATGAGTTTGAGTAGCATCTATGCATGGGATTACGTGTGTGTATGTGTGTGTGTGTGTGTGTGTGTGTGTGTGTGCATCTTCAGTTATATCAGTTGTATTGCGACCGACTGGTTGGCCACCAATTAAATTATCCATTAATCATGTTGTGGCTGACCAGACACTGGCGATCGGCAGGTTGGCCACACCTGAGTTATATGTTTAAATGAATATGCTCAGTCTATGCAGGAAATCATGAAGCTGTACTCCATAGCGCGGGTCTGGCTGCTCGCTACCTTTCTGCCTGCCTCTGGGTGGGAAGCAGCAGCCGTCATGCTGTCACGTGCCGCAGCTAATCCGCTGTCTGTGCCGCGGTCAGGATGCGGCGCAATACGGAGAGAGTCGTGAAGGACGCCCCCGAGAGGTCCAGGCAGAAGCTGGCCAGGAAGGTCATGTCATCCAACAACCTGCTGAGCAACTCCAACAGCCTGGAAGGGTGAGGGCCAAGACTGCACACTGCGTGTCTAGTTAAGGTTTTGCGCTGCTTCCCAAAAACATTTTTTATTCCAGTCTCATTTTCAGCCATTTTTTTTGGCAAAACATTTTCACCTTGAAAATTTGAGCAAAGCCCTGGTTATGTGTGTGAATTTTCAGGTGATATATTTGTCCTTGGGAAAGGCTCATGTGACCCCCAGAGGGCCCTAACCCTGTCATAGCCTGTAAATAAGCCCCTGTCCTGCCTTCACCACACCGCTGCCCAGTGCTGGCTGAGGCCAAAGTACAGAATGAGTTTAATAGATTCCTTCTATCCTTAAATAAACCCAGTGATGTGTGCAGAAAACAGCAGGAGAGTTGTGGTCTGGGTTGTATTTTGTAGTGTATGATTGTACTGGGGCTTACCAGAGCCCTGACGACCGATTGCAAAATGATTTAGTAGCTCATTAAAATTCATTTGCAAATATTTTTGTCAAAATATGTGAGCTGCTGCTTCTAAGCCTTCTTAAAAATACTAGATTAGGGCTGGACTGTGACAGTGTTACCAACACTGTGCTCAGGGTCGGTTCTAGGCAGGGGCACGGGGGGGCAATGCCCCACCAAATGCTCTGCATGCCCCACTAAAACCAAAGATGCGACCCACCAACATCTCTTATTGCCGCCCCATTTGATACAGTCTAGAACTGGGCCTGATTGTGCTTAATTTCCTTCTAGTGGAGCGCTCATTTATTTTTGACAAATAAAAAAGGTGCACTTTTTGATGGCCTGAAATGCAGATATCAGATGGGCCCAGCTGTTCAAAAAGTTTAATATGGATCAGAATGATCCTGATTCGGAAATTCCCTGTTTTGCTATCCAGGATCAGGTAATCCATTTTACTTTTATCCCGGTTTTTCAAAGCAACATTGGACTGGATCATCCTGATCCATATATAAACTATTCAAGATTACCAAATCTGGATTATCAGTGTTCGGAATGGGACGACGTATGACAATGTGTGCTACCGAATAAGGAAAGAATAACAGGTAGAATTGCCAGTGTGGGGTCACTTTAAATATTATTTGAAGAGACAGACAATAGCAAAATACAACAAAATAACATAAACACCCCCTTCTGTTTTCTTTTAAACAGTCAGAACCCTCATCTGATCAACAAACAATAAATAAAAAATATATATATTTTTCACAAATAATATAATATTTAATATTAATATCATCATGTTAATGGTTCAAGTGCAAAATATAAATACATGTATGTATTACACAAAACAAATGTTGTACTTTTTGACCCGTTTTAAAGTTTTATTACATTTTGTTTCTGAAATCCACCCTGAATCCACCCTTCAGGGCAATCCTGAATTTTTTGGATCAAAAATATCTCAATCCAACTAAAACTTTTTTGAACAACACAAACTCAAGGTTTGATCCAAATCAAAACCAAGACTGGATTATGTGATCTAATCTGATTTCAGAATGTTTTTTTTTTCTTTTGAACAAGCCTTTTTCATGATTTTTTCCAGTCCGTTAGCCGAAATCTAATCAGATTACTTCTGAACAACTGGGCGCTGATTGCTGCTGATATCACACTTGTCTGTTTCGTTTATTTCCACCCAGAGGACGATAACCAAGGTCCCGACCACTGGAGAGCAGATAATGACTGATGGAGATCAAATGAAAGTCTCCACTTCAGCTCCTGCTGGTCTCTTTTGATTTCAGATGATGTTTAAATCTGGCTGAGGGTCTCCAGCACATTCTTCTGTGTCATCTCTTCTGTGCGCTTGCCTGATGTACTTTCCTGACTCTCGATTTGTTTTGTTTTCCCGCAGCCGAAGCAAGGAGCTCATTTCCAGTGCAGGTAAATGACCTTGGGGCCTTCCTGGTGTTCATGCACGTAGGTCACCCCGAGCTCGCAGCACCCTCATCCAGATCCAGTGCTTACAACCTTAGTAATGACTTTACTGGGCTTGAAGTAATAAGTAAAATGCACTGTTAGGGACCCAAAACCCGAATCATACTGATTGGTATTTGTTTACTGGATCATAACATGGCCTCAAAGCAAGATGCCAGCCAGTAACCATGGGTCATTCTGACGCCATAATTTCGGCATCGGCGCCCTGGAGCCTGTCGGTGTCCTCGTCCTGGTAGGCCATCTGTGCACATAGCAGGAGTAGCCAGTGTTCAGGTGATGGAAGATACCGGGGTCCTGTGGGAGCCGGGGAGCGATGCTGGATCTCTCGTTCTGCATTCTCTGCAGTCTGTGTTTCGCATTTTGAGCAGACTATGACGTGGTGGCTACGGTGAGTCAGCTCTGTTAGCTGCAACTCAAACAGGGGAAGGAATGCAGAGTTTTCCGACCATTTCTGAAACGTTAGATGTGGTTGTTGGGATGAATGAAAAATAAATTAAGTGTGATCAAGTCATAACGTTTTATAACGTGGTATGTATAGCACAGGGTTCTTCAGAGTTGATTTATCTTGGGATGCTGAATTAAATAAAAGGCTCATTGGAACTCATTAGAGCTCTTATTACGATAAGTAAACAGCAGTTGAATACAGGTACACCACCTCACTCTTGGCCAGAAAGTTCCCATTTGCTTCATATGGAGGAGTTTAAGAACAGCAGCCTTTGATAATAACAGAACTCTTTACTACAGTTTGTGTTTGTTTTACAGGAACTTCAAGAAGAGGGACATACAGCCAGGGTAAGCGCAACCAATCGGTGAACTACGATTTCAGGACTCAAATCCCCCTGAGAAGTGTTATGACTGTCCACAAAAGTTACAAAAAAAGGGTTTAAACATACAATACATCAGCATGTGCACCTTTTTAAATAGTGTGATGTTTGATTTACTGTGGTGTGGTCTTACTGTCCTTCTACTACAAGTATCAAGGTAAATGTGAAAAACAGTATCCAGCACACAGAAATAAAACAGAGCATCTCCAAGCTTCCAACACCTGCCTTTCAGTTAAACTGTGGCCTGGCTCTCACTAACAGGCCAATCAATAAAGATGTTCATCCGAGGACGGCCAATCACCATGTACGTGCCGTCCAACTTCCAAAACTATGAGGAGCTACGCATGGAGCCCCCCGTGGAACGGCTGGACCTGGACTGGGTGTATCCTTTGCACATGCAGTGCTGACTGACCCCAGGGGCTAAAACTGCTTCATGAACAACAACAATCAAGAGGCCTTATTTCAACGTACACCGAGGTTTGGTTTAAGGATTGTGGTCCAGTCTTCAGCCTCTTAACACAGTCACTTAGCTGAATTTATTCATTTTGTGTATACTCTGTGCCTGAATTATTGCTTAAATCTTGACACACTTTGCGTAGCTATGGTTACCGGGGCCGGGATTGTCGAGCCAACCTGTACGTGATGCCATCGGGAGAGGCTGTTTACTTCACGGCGTGCGTGGTGGTGCTGCACCGCATTCACAGCCACCAGCAGCGGCACTACCGCAGACACACCGACTGCGTGCGCTGGTCAGTACCCATCTGGCCCCGCCCTGCCATGGTCGCCATGGTAACCTGGGGGATGGGAAACCAGTGAGCAGCGCTGGTCGAAGCCCATGTGGTGC
Source organism: Mormyrus iriodes (assembly GCA_011763525.2). Taxonomy (NCBI): domain Eukaryota; kingdom Metazoa; phylum Chordata; class Actinopteri; order Osteoglossiformes; family Mormyridae; genus Mormyrus; species Mormyrus iriodes. The sequence goes on from JAAGVU020000002.1 coordinate 15,989,964, forward strand.
CCTGCCAGTCTTCATTGCCAGTTCCCCCCCTGTCCGAGACAAAGTGAAATGGGTTTGCTAGTCACCCCCCCCTCAGAAGATGCCTGCCTATGTCACCTAATGGGTTGACTGGCACTGCCACTGGGTATAGCTACTTAAACAAACAATGGCTGTATTTTTTAGTTAGACAGCTAAAGCTTGACTAAAATGTTTTGCTTATATGTCTTAATTTGTTTATTAATGGTTCATTATTTCCAAATGACTCACGTCAATTGAGTTAGTACATCATATTAAGAACAAAGACAGTTAGGGTCTGTGCACAGTTTAGCCAAGTGAATGCAGACTTTACACTAGTTTAACAAGTGTGTTTTTCTCTACATGTACGTCTTCCCCTCAGTCTGGCTGTCCATCCAGATCAGGTGCGCGTGGCATCGGGTCAGATGGCCGGAGTGGACAAAGATGGTAAGGTGAGGGCATCACGGACATCTTCTGTGTGTTCGGCAGGCAATATAGTTTAATAGAAAATATTCTTCTATCAAAACCATCCAAGCAAACCACAAATTTGCTTAACAATTATTTTCCAGCGTGACACATCACTAACAGCTATTACACTGTCGACAGGATAATCAGAGGTCGACCATTTGTTCTGTGTGAAGTGTTTTTTTTTAAGTTTATACAGGAGTGCATTTCTGTAGTTTACAAATCTGCACCTGCATTTTTGATAAGCATCCGTTTTATAATTTCTGTGTCGCATATGTCTGAGTCTGAGTCTTTATGTGCTTTTCTGCACAAAAGCCCTTGCTTCCCGTTGTGCATATCTGGGACTCAGCCACCCTGGTCACACTGCATGAGATCGGACTGGGCAGCTTTGAGAGGGGAGTCAGCTCTGTGGCCTTCTCACATGCAGTGAGTACACAGCAGACATGGCACTAAGTGACATACATACAAGTCACAAGTAAGACATAAGCCCTAAGCATCAATTTTCAAGTCAAGTCTTAAGTTATGCTTCTTTGAATAATGTAGGTCAAGAGACCTTATTCAAGCAAGTCAAGTCAGAGGATGACACAGCCTGTTATCCATCACACTGTACTAAATGAGCACATTCTGTTACATGCCGCGCTGCATAAAATAATGACACAGCCTCGTACCCATCACACTGTACTAAATGAGCACATTCTGTTACATGTCGCACTGCATAAAATAATGACACAGCCTCGTACCCATCACACTGTCCTAAATGAGCACATTCTGTTACATGCCGCGCTGCATAAAATAATGACACAGCCTC
>JAAGVU020000002.1:15991330-16012206 GCA_011763525.2 Mormyrus iriodes
GCTACAGGAACATGACTCCTGTGGCTGTAAGTGAAGCTCTATGACTGGCGCTACAGGAACATGACTCCTGTGGCTGTAAGTGAAGCTCTGTGACTGGTGCTACAGGAACATGACTCCTGTGGCTGTAAGTGAAGCTCTATGACTGGCGCTACAGGAACATGACTCCTGTGGCTGTAAGTGACGCTCTATATCTGGTGTGATGGGAATATGACTCCTGCAGCTGTGACTGAAGCTGTAAGACTGGTGCTACAGGAACATGACTCCTGCGGCTGTGAGTGTAGCTCTACGACTAGTGTTACCGGAATACTTGGCACAAAAAAGAATGTTGGATGCTTCGAGGCTTGACTCGTGTTAACAGGCTGTCTGTCCTCCCCCAGGTGTGGCTGTACAAAAAGTAGTTTGATCAGCTTCTGCTGGATTACTGAGAACACAGGTTCAGACCTCATGTTTATACTACACAGGGCAGTACTAACAGGAACAATGTTCCTTGGCAGCTGGTCCCATAATCAAATTGGTGATTTATGCTAACACCAGTCTGTGGTGCCTGAGGGTATACCCACTACAAAGCCCTAACCGTGTTCATGCTCCTGCTCGGTATTTGGGGGCTGTGTTAATCTCCTGGCTCTGCAGATGTGCCCTCATGTGTACCAAGCAATTCCTGGTGATCTCTGTGACCTCTGCCTGCCTGTCTGCCTGCTTGCCAGAGCACCAATGAGGCTGTGTTTGCAGTGGAGTTTAACCCCAGTGACAGCAGCAACATCATCACCTGTGGCAAGTCTCATGTCTACTTCTGGACCATAAGCCCCGGGGGCCTGACCAAGAAGCAGGGCATCTTCGGAGTGAGTGGGAGAGGGCGGGGGACTATTCTGTGGTTTGGCACTTCAGCTGAATGTGAAAATGATGTTTGGGCCAAAAATGTAGTAGTAAATCAGCAGGTATTATGGTGGTTATGAAGAAGAATGTCTAAGCTTGGGGTTCTAGTCCCAGGAGAGACTCTGTTATCCCTTTGACTGACTGAGATACATGGAATTGCTTCAGGAAAAATGGATGAAAATTGAATTTAATTTGTGTTTTTAAAGGAGTTTCCCAAAAGCAATGAACGACCAAATTTATATATTACACATTATATTTACACATCTTACAAAACAGTGAAATTCAAACCAAACCATGTTGTGTGCCATGAATGAGTGAATTCAGGAAATCATTCCTTCTAGTGGCCATCAGACTGTACAGCTATTTTAATCTATGTGTGTCAATTGACTTATCTATATAGTGCAATATTTCTATGTTTATGTTCATATTCACCATCGATTTGTTACCATCTCTATATGCTATACTTTTGTATTTTACACAGAAATTGTTGTTTATGTGGTGCTATGTATTGTCTGTTTTTGTCTTTTTGTGTGCTTGTTTACTGTGCAGTCTGTACTTGCTCAGGGATAATGAAGGTTTGCCGATTCTGTTATGGTCTCTGACTGGAGTTAGGAAGGAGCTGTGGTGGTTTGCATGTATTTGCCCTCTTCACAGAAATACAAGAAGCCCAAGTTCATCCAGTGCTTCGTGTTCAGCCTGACGGGGGACGTCCTGACTGGAGACTCGGAGGGCAGCATCCTGACGTGGGGCAAATTAGCTGCCGATGTAAAAACCTTGGGAAAAGGGGCCAAAGGTAAGCGTCCATTCAGGTCTGCATCACTGCTCAGCAGCGGAGCTTGACGTTGTGACTCCTTCACTGTAGCCTGGTCACTAAAGATAACAATCATAGGACTGGAGATCAGCAATGGTAGCACAAGCTGGGTCATGACCAGTAGGTTGCAAGTTCATGTTCTACAAGGGGATTTGCTGTTGTGACCTTGACAGCGCTTCCCAAATTATTCTCACAGATACTCTGCTGTGTATGAATTTCAGGTATCACAGATGAGGAACAGGGTCAGGGGAACACAGCCAACACCATCGCTGTCTTGACACTCTCGCTACTTAATGTCAGGCTCGCCGTGTCAGTTCCTTTTTGCCAAAGTGACAGATTCAGTGTCCCCCTCCCAAACAGAGACCTATCAGATCGTACGACAGACGCAGGCCCATGAGGGGAGTGTGTTCACCCTGTGTGTGCTGCAGGGGGGCACCCTGCTCAGCGGGGGAGGCAAAGACAGGCGGGTTGTCCGCTGGACTGTGGACCTGGTGCCCGAGAGAGAATGCGAGGTGAGAGGTGAAGAAGCCATAAGTATGGAATCACGAGTGTACTGCAGAAATGAGTGTGACAGTATCTGTGCAGGTATCACAAATACACTACAGTCATGAGTATGACAGTATCTGTGCAGGTATCAGAAGTATACTGCAGCCATGAGTATGATAGTGTCTGTGCAGGAATCACAAGTATAAGGCAGACATGAGTATGACAGTGACTGTGCAGGTATCACAAATATACTGCAGTCATGAGTATGACAGTGTCTGTGCAGGTAGCACAAGTATACTGCAGTCATGAGTATGACAGTGTCTGTGCAGGTAGCACAAGTATACTGCAGTCATGAGTATGACAGTGACTGTGCAGGTATCACAAATATACTGCAGCCATGAGTATGACAGTGACTGTGCAGGTATCACAAATATACTGCAGTCATGAGTATGACAGTGTCTGTGCAGGTAGCACAAGTATACTGCAGCTATGAGTATGACAGTGTCTGTGCAGGTATCAGAAGTATACTGCAGCCATGAGTATGACAGTGTCTGTGCAGGTAGCACAAATATACTGCAGCCATGAGTATGACAGTGTCTGTGCAGGTAGCACAAATATACTGCAGCCATGAGTATGACAGTGTCTGTGCAGGTATCACAAGTATACTGCAGTCATGAGTATGACAGTGTCTGTGCAGGTAGCACAAGTATACTGCAGCCATGAGTATGACAGTGTCTGTGCAGGTATCACAAGTATACCGTAAAGGTTTGTGCGTGTGTGATAGACTAGGCTATGATAGCTGCTAGACTAGGGTTGCTACCTTTGATTTATGAAAAACTGGGACACTCAGGCATTTTTCTGGGGGGGGGGATTATACCATATTTACAAATATACTAAGTTAATATTTGTGGGACTTCCTCTTGCCTCTCTTAACTATATTTGTCCTGACGCAGACACAATAGCATTCACTGTGGACTCCTTTGTCTGCTGCCATCCCTTTCTATGTTAAATACAGATTTTTTTGCTTTAACAAATAAGTATATCTTGTATAATTCTAATCTATTATAAAACCTAATCCTAATATTAGCAAAGGTATGCTCCCTTTATTATGTAGACATAATAAATTATAAAAACTTTTTAACTTAATGAATTTGGGCAGCCTAACAGTGACATTTGTGTTTTTTCCATCCTTTTTGCTGCCTGCAGACATCCCTGCTGTCCCTCAGTGAATGCTTTAAACTCCAAACATGATCATTTAAAATTTAATCTAACTTGAAGTTCTGCTTTTACCAAAAGTTGCAATGGGTAGAATTTTATGTTTGCTTAATACAAAACTCTGGTGCTACTTTGTTTTTGCTTAATTTTCCAGCACTGTTTTATCCTCATACTTAACAGAAATTTTGGCTGTACACAAAATATGAGTGGCAGAGAACGGGGAGGGGAGTATTCCACAAAGCAGTATATTTTCATTAGCCAGATAGCTTAAGCCAGATGTAAGGATTGTCCAATAGGAAGGTCCGTTATCTCTCTTCCTATTGGACAGTTTTCATGTTTGGCTTAAGTTATCCAGCTATCTGGAAAATTCTGGTTTGAGGAATCACCCCCCCCCCCCCCAAAGTCTCCTTGGTTGTGCCTTACCCATTCAGAAGTTTTTTCTTTTCGCCTACTCTGAGTTCTACATTGTAAATGGCTTTTCTTTTGACGCTGGTGGCTCGTCCGATATTGTTTTGTCGTCCTCCTCGCCTGTCACTCCCCCCAATTCACAAGACTGACAAAATAAATAACTAATAATTAAATAAATAATAATGTTACCTCGAGCTAGCAATTTATGTCACGGTGGAGTCGTGGATGTGTATGTGCACCACAGGCTGCGCAGCTGCTAGGCAATAAGGAAAGTTTTCGTATTTCTGCCACCAATCAAATAAAAGTACAGACGTGTTACCCGTTTTTAGCCATTTACAGACAGGGATGGGCATATAAACAAGAAGAAAGGGATAAGGAAGGAAACAGAATAGCGGGAGAAGGAGACCAAGTCAGCTTTAGTATTTTAAACTTTGAAACTTTAAATTAGAAGTACATCTTCACAAAAAAAGAGACAATTTCTGTCCCGGGAAAGACTATTAATGTTCTGGGACAGAAAATTCTCAAAAAAAGAGAATAATCCTGGGAAAACCGGGGCAACCCTATGCTAGACACTGCTGCTGCATGAATACCTGCGTCAGTCTGCCTGAGGGTTGGTGATATGCAGTCACCAGTAGCCAATCAATAGGCCATATTTGCTGTATTGTAACTTCCTGTTCCACCCTGCTTTCTCTTTTGTCTTGCCTAATGTCCTACTATGTTTCAGATTCCAGAGAAGTATGGAGCAGTCCGTACCATTGCCCATGTAGACGGGGAAGAGCTGTTAGTTGGAACAACCCGGAATGCCATTCTAAGAGGGACTTTCTCACACGGCTTCGTGGCCATAGTGCAGGTACGATACTGTCAGAAAGCTGCCCCCGCCTTGCTCATATTTGCCGGCTTGGCTGTATTAAGGTGTGTGTGGCTTGCAGGGGCACGTGGATGAGATGTGGGGACTGACTACCCACCCCAGGCAGAACATCTTCCTCACCTGCGGCCATGATAGACAGGTGTTCCTCTGGAATGCAGAGGAGCACAAGATGGAATGGTGTGCCATGCTGGAGGTGAGGCCGCATACACACATACAGACACACACTTATAGACAGACGGACACATGGACAGGCAGCCAGACCCGCACACGCACAGTCACACACCGAGAGACACACACACAGACAGACATACACATACACACATAGAGACACAGACAGACAGACACACAGACAGACATACACAGACAGACACAGAGACACAGGCAGACACACACACAGATGGACAGTTAGACAAATACACACACATAGACGGACAGATAAACAGGCACACATGCGCACACACAGAAAGTCAGACAGACACACACAGACGGACAGACAGACAGACAGACAAACACACACACACACACACACACACACAAACAGGGGCTAAGCTTCTGTGCCTGAGATTGGAAGGTCACCGATTCGAGGCTGGCCTCAGCAGAATAGTCACATGTTCGTGGGCCCTTGAGCAATACCCTTAACCCCCTGCTCCCTGGGCGCCACTACAGGTGGCTGCCCTTTGCTGCCAAGCTTACTCTCACCTGTCTGTGTGTCATGGAACGCTAGGATGAGAATTTCCCCACAAGGATCAACAAAGTACCATAATTTCATTTTGTTTTCATTTAAAACACACACAGTTCATATATTACTATCAGTGTGGGGACTCTCCATTCATTTCTATGGGTATAACCCTAATCCTAACTATGATGACCTTAACCACTATCCAACCCTAATCTTAACCATAAGTAACCAAACAATCATGTGTTCACTCCAAACCACCAAGACTCAGAAACAGGTGAAGTTTGATTTTCAAAGTAGTTAACCATTTTTTTATGGTTTCATATATTGATATTTTCAAAGCACACAAAGTTGTAGAAGTTGAGGACATCTGTTCAATATTTGTTTTTTTGTTGAAAAAGTTTGATGGGGACATTTTTCCACTGGACAGAAAAATTTGGATCCTTGGCTAAACTTGTCTACACACACATTGTACAGTAAAGGTTGAGTAAAAGTGGGGACAAGAGATTCTTTATTCCAAAAAGTTACTGATTTAACCCCAACCATTCTCTCTGTTTACTTATTGCTTGTTTATTTGTTATTTTACCACCTGCACAATTAATTAATTAACTTCATGAAATATTGATTAGCTAAACAATTACTGGAGTGACTTGATGAGAGATTTTAAAATAGCTAAGCTGACACACTAAAATAATAGTTTCACACCAGCATAAACATAATGTAAACATCATTTATGATGCCCTAAAGCTTTTGCAAGGTACTGTTCTTACCACTGAAACATTAACAGTTATATATAACTAATCCTGTGTGGTGGATTTGTGTCTTTGGAGCGCAGTTCTATGGTACCACTGGTTTTTTTCCCAGGAGTCTGGCCTGTGTGCTGATTTCTGTCCCAATGGCAATGTGGTGTCCCTGGGCCTCAGCACTGGCAGGTCAGTCTCAGCACCGCAGTCCACTTTCCTAAATGCCCTGCAACGTTGTATATCTTGTGACCAGTAGGTGTCAGTAGAAATTACTTTCTGAATCTCATTTTGGTTCAGCCTATATTCCTTACAAGACCAAAAACCTGTGTCACAAAGCAAGACAGCTAGATAAGTTGAGGCACCCCATTTTAAATGGCCTTTATCTTCGTTCACTTACATTTAGCCCAGACTACCTTAAATCCGACAAGCTACCTTGCTAACACAAAAACCCAGCCTCATGATATAGGCCCTTGCTTTGAATGAGTTCATGTAAATGATACCATGTTTCACAGTATATATACAATACTTTGAATCTGCTTGTTGTTCAGTTTTAGTGACTGTGCATCCTATGAAATCACTATCATTACTATTATTAACAAGCTTGTAAATTTACAATAAAAATAGGGTGCATCTGAATTCAATCGTGAATAATTCCATTTGTTATGGTTTTGAAAGCACATGATTCAGTTATTTTGCAAACTTGATGTGTTCTGATCTGTTGGTGTGCTCTGCAATGAACAGGGGTGTGAGGTACCCAGTCCCACAAATAAATAGACTAGGCTGTATTCTGCTAGTTGTTGAAATAAATAACTTTGGGTTGTCAGTAGAAAAGGGCCCAGTGACAAACACCTCCAAGTTGAGAGGACAGGGAGGAACATTCATTTTATTTTTTGATTCGGCATGACGGCACACTCAAAACAGATGGTTGGTGCTGGATCTTCAAACCAGAGATATTGTGTCAGACTACACTGACGGGAATGAACAGCTGTCCGTCATGAGGTATTCACCCGGTGAGTAGTCAGCATGTCAATTCTTCACATATATATCTGAGATTCAAGGGTGGAGTCAACCGGTTCAAACTATAGCTATATGCCATGGTTCATAATTTCTCTGATTCAATCAATTTTTTCAAATAATAATTTAATAAAATTAATATAATGTTATAATAATATACGCATCTGGTGGGTATTCCCAGTGCCTCCATATTAATTTGAAATCTTTAATAGCAGTTTGCTAAAAATGAGCTTGTGTGTTTTGTTGTGATTTGATATACTGGGCATTTGTTTTTCCTTCCTAAAGATGGAGGTTTCCTGGCAGTCGGCTCCCATGATAATGTCATCTACATCTACAGTGTCACCGAGGGAGGGCGCCACTACACTCGCTTTGGAAGGTGCATGGTAGGCATGCGATCCTTCGTCCAATTCACCATTTCACCATATTTTTGTAGGAAAAAAAAAGTTAAATACAGAAAATTTTATCACCAAAAAAATGTAACATTCGTTTTTCCATTATATTTCAACGTGAGTATTCCTTTTGTTAAATAAAAATAAGTTTCATTTTCTCAATAACCAACAATAATTATTTATAGAAAGTTCGAGTAAAATGTAGTTATTTAACTATATTTAACTATAGCTTATTAACTAAAATATTCCCTTAATTAAAAATGAAAAAAATCCAAAACAGATAGGCCTCTTTTTAATAACTATTTCGCAGTTCGTTGGTGTTACTTTTGCAGGTTGCATTAGTTGGTCGCTGGGGCAGTAGGGGGGCAGGTCAAGTTATTGCGCCTTCTACTGTCTAAACAATGCAATTGCAGTTAGAAAAATATATACAGTAATCCCTCGCTATATCACGCTTCGACTTTCGCGGCTTCACTATCGCGGATTTTATATGCAAGCATATCTAAATATCTATCGCGGATTTTTCGCTGGTTAGCGGATTTCTGCGGACGATGCGTCTTTTTAATTCTGGTACACGCTTCCTCAGTTGGTTTGCCCTGTTGATCTCATACACGGGACGCTATTGGCGGATGGCTGAGAAGCTACCCAATCAGAGCGCCAGAATGCAAATGAGGCATGACTGCAGTGTTCGTATTTTAGAAATATGATACTAATATTAAAGGAATAATCATAATATATCTAATATAACTGGGTAAGTAAAATGCATTACTGTATATTATAGTAAATATAAAATTATTTTTGTTAAAATATGTATTATGTGTTTACAACTGTATTACCTATTAAATAAAACTCCTCAATGATATACGATATGTATATTTGTGCGTAGTATATAAACAGTGTGTGTACATACATAATTTCAACGAATCTTACCTAATATCTAAGAGAATATAAAGGGTTTGGTTATAAAGGCTTAAAATATACAAAAATAACCTTATAAACATATGGTTTTTACCTTTCGCGGGGGGTTCTGGAACGCAACCCCCGCGATAAACGAGGGATCACTGTATATTATACAGCCTAATAATAATTTGAGCTGTTTTGTAGTTATTTTTTATTTACATTATTCAAATTGTCATAAATTTGTACTGTGATTTGCCGTCACGTGGTAACATTACCTGCCTAGTGCATGGCAAGACGAACAACTGCGTTTTCATCAGTAATATGTAGCACAGATGGGTTCTGTAAATTTCCAGACCCAAGGAGTCTGTCTGAGGAAGGGCACAGTAGGAAACAAGGTACATATTCATACTCCAAAAGCAAGAGAGATACCAGCAGGATCCATACTAAGACACAGATAAGAGGAGGATAGGATAGGACTGGACAGCACAAAACAGGACTTTATTGATCGCAGAACAGTATATAAAGAGGATATAAATTGCAAAATATTGCAATATTGCAGATAGAATCAGTATTACACAACAGGAGTAGTATTTTGCTTCAGTGAACAGAGTGCAAATTAAAATGCCTGTGGTTTCTTACAGTCACACAAAAGGTTGTTTTACATGCATTTAAATTCTTCTACGGGTGTTTCCATAGGGACATTCCAGCTTCATCACTCACCTGGACTGGTCGAACGATGGAAAATACATTATGTCAAACTCAGGAGACTATGAAATTCTCTACTGTAAGTATGATATTCTTTGTGTGCGTATGAGCTTGGAGCACAAGCAGGAGTGTGGTAGTTGCCTTTGTCCTTCAGCGTTGAACTACATACTTGTTGAATATAAACTATACGAGAAGACCAGTGTCTGAGGAATTTGGCGTCGCACAGGGGACGTGGCTGGGGGGTGCAGGCTGCTGAGGAACCGCTACGACAGCAGGGACCGGGAGTGGGCGTCCTACACCTGCGTGCTGGGGTTCCACGTCATGGGTGAGAGGGAACTCTGCAATGAAGCGGTCTGAGGGACTTTGGACATTTATCTATTTTGATTGGTAAAGTACAATGAGTAACAAAGATTTTGTTCAGAAGCACTAACAAAAGGTACTAAATCATTCTATCAGCAAGTCATGATTGTAATTTCCATGCACCTATAATCAGTGGAAACAGGAGCTGCGATGTCCATGTTCATGTTAGTGGAGTGTGTGTTCATGCAAGCAGCATGGTCTTCCGTGTGTCGCGTGCTCTGAAGCTGCAGCGCCCCCTGCAGGTGTGTGGCCAGAGGGATCAGATGGCACAGACATCAACGCCCTGTGTCGTTCCCACTGTGAGAGGATGGTGGCCGTGGCTGACGACTTCTGCAAGGTGCACCTGTTCCAGTACCCCTGCCCCAAGCCCAAGGTCAGCCCTGAGGCCGTGGGGGTCGCCACCTCTACACGTGTGACATGTGCAGCCCCCTGACCTGGTTGTACCCCCAGGTTAAAAGACTGGTTGGTTAAAAAAATAATAATTGTTTCAATCAAAGATGAGTAGAAATAGGTTAAACGAACGTAGTGTGTCCTCACAATCCTAAGCAGTGTATGTATTTGTGATTCTACACAGACAATGGTGACATGTGTCACATGTGCAGCTCTATGCTCTGTGTTTGAAATTCAGCCATCTTGGATTTTATCCATATACCATGACATATCCACAGGATTTTTAAATGCTTCTTGCTGAACCAGTCAAAATCAAAGAATATACTATATGATTGTATAAACTTTGTCATAAGATGACATGAAATATTTATACTTGATCATTAATCTTTGTGAATGTTTATCCCAATAGAGTCAAATCTCCTCTTTGTGTAAGGATTCAGCAATGTACTAACACAGATATTAGTGGCATTTTATACACCCTTTATCCATGAATGCTCGCACGGGATGCACAGAGATTTGATGCTGGACACTAGTGTGCAGCACCCCTGTCTGTGGTGAGTGGGGTGGCATGTGGCTAGCTGGCAGTTTGTCTCCCTTCCCTCCAGGCCCCCAGTCACCGGTATGAGGGCCATGGCAGTCATGTGACCAACGTCGACTTCACTCACAATGACAGCCATCTGCTGTCCATGGGGGGAAAGGACACCACCATACTGCAGTGGCGAGTGAGACGAGGAGGGCCTGAAACACTGGGAGCACAGGCTACCAATCAGCCAGTAAGAGCAGAGCTGCGAGCTACGCAGACTGCACTGCCTGCCCTGGACACGTCTGTGGGCACATCTATGAGCTGAGTGCACATCTGTGTCCTGCCGTAATGTCACATCTGAATGGATTCTTTGTATTGGAGAGCTTTGCCTTGCCCAAAAGTACAAAAAAAACAAAGGTTCCGTATTTTCCCAGGATTGTGTTCCTTTTGTTAGAAAGGGGTCAGGTCTTTTGACAGGTAAAGGCAGGACTGGCATTCTGTCTAGGGTGTACCCCAGCCCTGTGCCCTGCGATGGTCTGGCAGACTGTCCAGGGTGTACCCCAGCCCTGTGCACTGCGATGGTCTGGCAGACTGTCCGGGGAGTTCCCCAGCCCTGTGTCCTGCGATGGTCTGGCAGACTGTCCAGGGTGTACCCCAGCCCTGTGATGGACTGGCATCCCATCCAAGGTGTACTCCAGCCCTTTGCCCTGCGACGGTCTGGCAGACTGTCTAGACTGTACCCCAACCCTGTGATGGACTGGCATCCCGCCCAGGGTGTACCCCAGCCCTGTGTCCTGCGATGGTCTGGCAGACTGTCAAGGGTGTACCCCAGCCCTGTGACGTACCAGTATCCTGTCTAGGATGTACCCGAGCCCTAGTCGCCTGCGATGGACCGACATCCCATCCTGGGTGTACCCCAGTCCAGTCAAATCTCCTCTCTGTATAAGGACTCAGCAGGTTCTGCCCTCATCTTCATGTTCGCACTTCAGCTGATCGATAATGAATGCTTCGCATGTTTTCAGGTGGATTGTGAAACACTTTGTTTTCAATCAATATTGGACATGATTTGTACTGTCTTTTCATACACATACATATATTTCATACATCCACCACCACATTCATTAGATCAGGGCTCCCCAATGGAACTACCTGACCAGGACACCCGCCTAATGGGTAACCATTCTATGCTTAATGGACGTGAGGGTTTTTATCGCCGGTGACTAGAAACTGGTTTGGAATAATACATTACAGTCTATGCTGTAGCATATAAGCTAGTTTGGACTATGCAGTTGGTTCATTATTATTATTTTGTCAGCAATGCATTCTGAACTCTCACTCCATGCTACTAATAACACTAACATTTACACAGTATCTATTGGTCTTGTTTACAGAATTGTGAAGATGGGAACAAGGCGAAGCCCAAAAAGGATATGGATTCATTCTTAATGAAGCCCACCAGAGGGCGTATTGAAAAATGCTATTAAAAACACTTAAGTCAGTGGCGGAATGCACTTATGGGTCATTTACATTCAACATGCCCGTATTTTGGTGTTTCTCAGCTCAAAGCACGTATTTCGCTTAAGTTCGGTTAACATCCCACACTAAAGCCAATGGTAAAATAAAGTTAAAGTCAAAGAAAGTGTGCAGCTATATGCATTTTTGACTTAAATGCATGGGAAAATTTACCCTTGAGAGAGGATACTTCATATCTTAAACTAGGGACACCAAGGTATAGACAAGCCAGGGCCTGTCAGTCTGTGTGGCGGCCAGGGCTTTCAGGTAAAATCCATAGGAAAATAGAAAACTGCCAGGCATGTGCAAAACACAGAGCAACACAGAGAGAAGCCTTATTGACAACACCTGTAGCTGCTAGAGCATGGCAGCTTGTGGGAGCTGACAGAGTGGGTATAGATCAGAATCACCCCCAGCCAAAAATGAAATCACATGGTGTTACTTTACAGCCTGAAATGAAAAAGCAGGAGTTCTGAATTTGTCCAGCTTTATTCGTTCAATGCAACTGATATTATTCAAGTGAAAGAAAAAATATCAACAGTCCTGAAAAACAATCAAAAGGGTCTCTCCCTTGCATCAATACTTTGTGGAAGCCCATTCGGCTTTGATTACAGCCTTGAGTCTGTTCAGATACTTCTTTACCAACTTTCCACACCTACACTTCCTTACAGAACTGTTCAAGCTCAGCTAAATTGGATGCTGATGGACAACAATATTCAAGTCAATCCACAGATTTTCAGTGGGGTTTAAGTCTGGGCTCTGACTTAGCCACACAAGGACATTCTCCTTTTTCTCCTTTAGCCACTGTATGGTCAATTCGTTGTCAGGTTAAAAGGTGAAACATCTTCCCACCTTCAACGCTCTGGCTGAGGGCAGCAGGTTCTCTTCCAGAATGTGACGGTATTTCGCCACATCCATTTTCTCTTCTACACTGACAAGTGCTCCAGTCCCTGCTGCAGCGAAAGACCCGCACAGCAGGATGCTGCCCCCACCATGCTTTACCGCAGGCATGCTGTTCTTTGCATGCTGAGCTGTACTGGCTTTCAGCCAGATGTACTGTTTGGCATTGAGTTCAATTTTGGTCTGACCATAGCATCTTTTTCCACTTGGCCTCAGAATTGTCAAGGTGCGTCTTGGCAAACCTCAAATGACACTTAATGTGACCTTTCTTGAACAGCGGCTTTTCCTTGCAACCCTCCCATACAAGCCAGATTTGTGGAACACTTGTGATATGGTCTTCACATGCACACAGTGACCACTCTCTGCCATAAAGTCCTGTAACTCCTGCAGAGTTGGCCTCATGGCAGCCTCTATGACCAGTTTCCCCCTCATTCCATACAGTTTGGAGGGACACCCTGATCCAGGCAGGGTCCAGGTAGTACCAAACACCTTTCACTTCTTAATTATGGACTTAACTGTTAGATAAGGTCTTTCACATCTCTTATATCCTTACTTGTGCCTACCCATAACTTTGTTCCGGCGATCTTTTGAAAGTTTATTGCCACCCAGCGTCACTGGTTTTCTTTTAATTGTTCTACCAAGAACTGGAATAGCCGCTTTGCTTTTTTTAACTACTCAGAATCATTACAGCTGATCGCAGGTGGGTGATTGGCTACACCTGACTGAGTTCACAAGCACTGTTCTGGGGGAGGTCCTTCATCAATCTCAGTAATAGTAATTTTTTGTCATTGTCTCGTTTTTGATTATTTTTAAGATTGCTGCTATTTTTTCTTTTGCTTGGACATTATCAGTTGCAGTGAATAAATAAAGCAGAACAAATTTAGTTCTGTTTTGTTTTCATTTCAGACTGTAAAGCAGCAAAATGTGATTTGTTTTTAATCTCCTATCCTATGAGGATGTCATACATCTGAGGATGGATGTGAGGGTAGTAAAAAAAAGCATGTTAATTGAAAGTGACGTCTTGTTATTTTGATAATAACATAACATGTTCATTACTGCTTTAGCAAAACTTAAACAAGTGGAAAATAAGAAAAAGAACAGACCTGAGTACAAGTTGTGAGGACAAATGTTTATGACCTTGCTGCAAGATCAATTAAATGGAATTGACATCAGGCTACAGAAATATACAATGACAACTTGAACAACTCCTAGAGCAGTGCTGACCAACTAGCAGACTCCAGTCCTAATCCAGACCCAGAGACATTTAGATCTGGACCACTGAGCGTGTTTTGTGATGCTAATGAAAAGGCAGAGAGTAGCCAGATCAGCAGGGCTATACGGGGCCTTTGGTTGCAGCATGTTTTCTACTCATATTAAAAAATGTGAATGTAAACCCGAGGAGCGGCAGACACGCAGACCAGGCAAATACAATAAAGGTATCAGATTAATGGCTTGTTCAAAGGTCAGAAAAGTCAATGAAAAGAGAGTGTTCAAGGCTGTATTCTCCAGCAACAAATTCAACAAGACACATTTGTTTGATCTGTTGGATGTGATGTTTGAAAATATGTTTATATAAGTAAGAAGACTCTGATTGAAAACCTTTAACAAAATGTTGAAAATGACCATTTATAGTTTTGTCATGAAGTTCCTGGAACCATAGTTTGTGTAAAATCCCACTCCTGGTGTGGACCTAACTGAGCAAGTGGACCTCCGTGAATTTTAGCTGAATACTTCAGTCTTAGAGGCATAATGGACATCTTGGTCTATTCCATGTGAAAACCAACATACACAAAAAATGCTAACAAATGCAGAGCTTTACTGGTGTACCATGTGCATTCACATAACAGGCCAGACTACCATGTCTGGGAAAGCAGGACTTTGCTGCTGAAACTGTGCTTTTCAGCTTTCATACTTATCGTAAGTAGGTCAGTCAGACGACAAATGAGACAGTATGCGGAGTCTGTGAAAAGGCACCTTATCTCAGTTTTGGCTTTTATGATTGACAAAAAAAGTGGTATCTGTGCCAATGGAAAAATATGCTATGTACTCTAGCCATGTTACAATTACTGAGATTCAGGCTATGCTTTGTTAGCAATCCCTTCCCAACAGACAGTCCACTGACCCCCTGCACCTCTTCCAGAAGGATTACACACGGTTACTGCAGGATGATCTGATCTCCCTTCTCAGTTATTAGACAATCCTATCATACCCCCCCCCCCACATAGGCTGTAGGGTCTAGTTAACTCCCCTGTGGATGTACACAGTGCTCG
Organism: Mormyrus iriodes; assembly: GCA_011763525.2. Lineage (NCBI taxonomy): Eukaryota > Metazoa > Chordata > Actinopteri > Osteoglossiformes > Mormyridae > Mormyrus > Mormyrus iriodes. Next base: position 16,006,371 of record JAAGVU020000002.1, read on the forward strand.
CAGTTATATGTGTCCACAACCTGACTGTCCTCATTTCCTTGACTCAATGCCGCAGGTCCAGAACTGACCTGTAGCCCCTAGCCTCTAACTGCAGAATTGAGGTGAATTGGGGTGATTCTCCCCTTCCCGCTGACTGTCAGCTACCCAGGAAGAGGACATGCACAGAGATCACACCCCAAAAGCTACAGCGGCTCATTGCCAAAGCTGTCCCCACGCTTGCCTCTTGTGGCCAGCATTTGTACTAGAATTCCTGGGGCTTTGCTATACTGCTAAGATCTCCGCTGTATATTTTGCTGAATGTTTAATTCAGGGGGGACTTAAAGAACACGTTCACTGTCAGACCAACTGTGGGGAAACTAAATTCTTTTAACCCATTTTAGCTTACTTTATCCGAATAAGATCAATTAAAAGGGACAAAATAACTTTGCCCTACATGCTGATCATTTCCAGTACTGGACAATAATTTTATCTATAGCCATAGCTTCTTATCACCGTGCTTACTGTCAGGAGCCCCACTTACCCCCTCTCCCCAAGTCAAGGATTGTACCAATGAGAGCTACTCCCATGCACACGATGGCTGCTCTGGCCTATAGGTGCATAAGATAGTATATGGTTCAAAGCTGAGACCTTGGGGAAAGTTTTAATATCACCTTTTAATGGCATTGTAGCAGTCCTGCTTGGGACAAGCATTTGAACCCTGGTCTCCAAATCTGAAAGCCAACACAATGCCCTCATAACTAGTCTTCAGAAATCCTTACAATATAGTGCTATAAAGGACTGTGAGGCATTTTCCACATTGCATACAGGTGCACACTGTCAGGCTGTTGACCAGATAAAGGTTTTCATGAGAATACTCCATACCATCGATGTCACTTCTGGAGGAATTTAACCTCGCCTGTGAAAACACTCATTAGGATTCCTGAAATTCATTGCATGCTATTCCAGATGATACTGATTTTTATCAGGACAGACAGGTCCTTTAATACTGTGGATCTAAGATAAAACAGAAAGCACATTGTTTTATGACTGTTTTGTTCAAGCTATTAATGAAAGTAAGCTACAATTCTGACCAATTTATACTGCTGAATATTTTATTGGTGCTGGGTGGAAACACATAGACAGGTGAGGCAGCTTGGGGGTCGCAGTGCAGAGTGGGTCAATGTCCGGCACCCCTGGGGAAACTGGAGTTAAAGGCCTTGCTCAAGGGGTCAATCACTCTGCCGAACACAGGATTCAAACCACAACCTTTTGATCACAGCCATCCCTGCCCTGCTATGATTTGGCCTTATTATTTATTATAATAAATGCATGGGCTATGCACTGCCTTATCTGAACCGGATTGAAAAGCACCTGGGTAAATTTCTTCCTGAAGCCTCCAGCAGCCCTTTCACATCTGGTGGGCTAACGAATGGCCGTGATATACTTCATGCGAGGTGACACATGCACGACGTGTATACAACACAAGCAGTGAACTGACTGCGCACGTAGTTTATGTTTTCCTGGAGGACTAAAGGTCATGTCCACCAGGGGGCAGTGTGAGAAAACCATCTTGGTCGGCTACTTCGTTTCCGGTCTCACATATTTGTATGAGGCTGTGACATGAAATGATGTACATCTGCTGCTTCCACAGCGATGGAGTAGCTAATTTTGTTATGCTGCAGCAGCATCCTCTATATTATGACCACTGTTCCATATCGCATTGGTACTTCGCTCTGCCACATGTCACCTTACTACCCCATGTTGAATGTTGCATTGTATGTTCTTAGATATCTCGTAATAGTTAATATTTCATAATTAGGCTGCACAATATTGGAAAAAATGCATTTCTGCAATAATTATTGTAGTATTTATAAAGAAAAAATAGTTCAAAATAAATCAATTTCTCACAAACACTTCTATTTATCAGTGATTTAAACAGCAAGGACGAAATGATCAGGATCGGTTCGGAGAGCACGTGCAAAGCTGTTTCAAAAGTAGCGGCAGTAAACTTTAAAGTAATATAAACATATGCCAGATAATCCTGAAAAGGTTCGGTCAATAAAATTGCACAGCTTGGTAAGTTTTGTTTCCTATAGCAATATAAATGTTCTAGGGAAATGTAAACCACATGGCGAATTTGATCACCAACATTTATAAATAACGAAACTATACTGAAACATAACGTTGCTCATGAAAGTAGGCAAGTTAGAATTTCATTGTACTTTGTACACATGGCACTGCTTTCTTAGAAACTTAAACTGCCATTAAATTTTGAAGACCCTGTACACAGAGGGACACAATAGTGCTCGCAATATTTTTTCTATTGCCTCTGAAAATATACAGATCTTCCGGCCACTCATTCTTAAAAAAATCAGATGCTACTTTAATACTAACTGTACCGTATATAAACACAGTCCTGTGACTGCACTGCCACCCCAATTTTTGGTGGTACTGCACGACGTTGCGTTAACTCCTCGTGGAGGTGCACCTACGACGTGTGGAATGAATGCAGAAAATGTGTGGCAGTCATGATGCGTACACGTCTGTGCTGTGAGCATCAAGTAGGCCGTAGCTCTATCCCACCACATACCCTTGGAAGAAGAGCCAGTCCTAACGGGCAACTCTGACTGATGGATCCCCAATGAGGGAGGAGAATCCACTGGAGTCATGGCACCACGGCAAGAGAATGAAAATTCCAGCCAGCTCCTCCTCTTCTCTCACCTCACTGACTTTCAATTGCAGAACATATTTAGGAACAAAAATTTCTCACTCTCTGGAAATTAAACCAACCGGCTTCTTTCTTCTCCTATCGAAAACAGCAATTAGAAAGTGCTTCAAAAAATGAGCAGCTATGCACTGACACTTTGTCCTGCTCTCTTCTTTTTTCCCTACCTCATTGTGGTGCAGCCAAATTATGAGAAATCTGAAAAAATGAAGAGACCACTCTATATTTTAAAAAAGTCTGAATTGTTAAATCCTGGTTTAATTCTGGTTCTGTTGGCAAAAGGCTACACGGAGCAGGAGGCTGCTTCCAGGCTCAAAGTCAGTACAGTAGTACAGAAGAATAAGGTGAAGCAAGAGACACTGGGAATGACCAAATGAGCCAGGTAGAGGGCAGAACCAACTTTCTAATGCCAGAGAAGACCATCACATTATCTGGCAGTGCCTCATGAATCGAAGGATGACATCAAGTGACTTTGAAAAAGAATGGGAAACATTAAGTGGTGTGAAGTGCACTGCTAGGAAAAGTTCATAATGGACTCCTAAAATCAGGACTGAAGAGCCATAAAGCAAAGAAGCGGCCCCTCATTAATGTGAAACAGGGAAGAGCCAGACTGGAGTTTGCAAAATATGTATATTTAACACGGGCACATGCCCTTAAATTGAGAAATGAAGAGAAACTGAAAATTTTCCTGTGGTTATGCATGGGTTATGCAATTATACATGGGATGCAGGGATTGTTTGAGGAAGGAACAGGGAGATTTATTGTGCACTACTGTGGAATAACAGGTCAGAGACTACAGACAAACACGATTTACTGTGCATCTCACATGAGCACCTGGTCAACGCCCGGGAGCTGCATCAATGCTCTGTGCCTGTCCCTCTCACACACACCAGCTTAATACACATGAGCAGGGGGCCTTCTCCCCTGACACGTCTCACCATTCCCTGTCTGACATACAGGACCTGAAGGTCCAGCCACAGCCTCTTGTCTTTTTCGGGTTCCTTACACCACTTCACATGATTCTTGCATGGCTGTGCGCTAAAGGTCATCATAGCTTTAATCTTTGCTTTAAGAGTGATTGGCCAGGAAACCACATGAGCAATCCTTAAAAATGGCTGCATATGAAAACAACACTTGCTACATTCATGATGTGAATAAGGAGCTAAGCTAACACAAACTGTATGCCAAAAAATATAAAGTGTGGGCTTTAAAACTGGACATTGAATACCTCTTTTCTGTTACTTGCCTGCCTTGGATAAGCAGTTATGGATGGATTGAAAATGCATATCTGTATGATCCTGTTTTCTATCAAATGCATGGTCTGTGAAGCAGATGTTGTGTAAAAGGGACCTACGTATACCTTAAAAAAATGACAAAAGAAGTCTGTAGACCGCATTGTCTACCTTTCTCACAGGGAGGTCACAGGGAGGTTTTGCAAAACTAATGCATATGGCACTTTATTTTCATACAAATCATTGGCAAACATCCCAGAAATATGTAATGTCTGCAGCTGCTGTTCAGGCTCATGCAGATTTTATCCATCTATCTTGTAGTGGCCCCTTGATGGATAAGACATCCATGCACATTTGTAAGGGGCGACTGATGCTATTTACCTGCTGCCTAATACTGAAGGATTGGTGAAGCCGCTTTGAATGTAATTCGCATCTGAACTTCACGGCTAATGTATAAAGGAGGACAGGCATCATCTCCACCTCCAAAGAGATTCCATAGTGGCTGAGAGCTGCTCAGACACCACTGCATCAGTATGCAAGGCTGAGGACGAATTGCAGAAGCGATAGAATCACAGCCCCGATATGCCCCTCTTACAAGCAGAGCTGCTCTTATCTATGCATGGACAAAAGTGTGGGGGCAAGAAAGATGCACGATACATGAGGAACACCATCATGAAATCACCCTTCCCTCCATTTTCTATTCTGCTTACCCAGCAAGGGTGGAAGTGCAGAAACAGAGCAAAACCTGTTAGTTATTTTCCAAAGTGATTCCCTTTGACTGAACTGAGACCAACTCGTACAGTGGGGATTTTAGCACATACTGGGGACGTTGGCACAGAGGCGATGAGAGATACACAGAGCAGGCAGCCCGTTACTTGCAGCTAAACAGTATGGGCATTGCTGTCACCAAAGCAGACGTAGCTGATCTGAGGCTTGCCAGCAGTGGACTGACCTGCACCCTATTATCACCCGGGGCATGGAGAGACAGAGCCTGAGGACCCCACTGAGAGCCAACCAAGAACTGATGCCCGTATCTGGTATAATTAAATGGCCAGCTGCTGTAAAGCCATGATGGTGTTTTAACACAGTAAGCGCCTTCAGTGCAAAGCCAGCCATGACTGCATAGCATCAGGGGCTAGACTCAAACACAATATGCAGGGGGCCAGACGTGACCAGCAGTGATAACTAACATACCAGGATTTAAGAAATATCGCTCTTTGTGAGTCACTGGGATTATTGTTGGAAGGTGGTTTTTGTATTGCTGTACTACAGTACACCTAATCTGCATGACCAAAATTATATAATCATATAAAATAGCAATTCAGTTACTTTTTAAGAGGAAGAAAATGTCTCATTTAAGAATCTATTCTTCTATATATTCCTTCAGTATTATTGCTGGGGTCATTTGAGAATCTGTGTTAATGGTTAATACTTTTACACCTAGTAAAACATCACATGGATGCGGCTACATTAATCAATTTTCTGTGCCAGCAAACCTGAAACACACATCCTGTGCAAAACGGTGCACAGTCAGCCCTAACTCTGTGACTTCATAGGAATTTCAAATAAATTTGCCCACCTCCTGTTTTTACAAGACAGACACAAACGTGTAAATCTGTCACGTTTTCATAGGGCTTACACAGAAACAAGGGGCTGAGCTTGTGTGGAAAGAAAGCAGGGGATGGTAGTGTGCCTCTATTCAGCAGGCTGTCATGCCTATACCCAGGTGTACATCCAGACCACCGGAGCCAAGCAATAGGGCAACAATGGTAGCATTTGCAGAGCAGCAATGGTCTGGCATAGGAAGGAATCACATTTAATATACACACACACACACACACACACACACACACACACACACACACACACACACACACACACAGTACTGTGCAAAAGTCTT
>JAAGVU020000002.1:16012306-16038061 GCA_011763525.2 Mormyrus iriodes
TTATTTTGTCAGCAATGCATTCTGAACTCTCACTCCATGCTACTAATAACACTAACATTTACACAATATCTATTGGTTAGACATATTTGCCTGTTTACAGAATTGTCCTTAATGAAGAGGGAAAAAGCTGAAACATAATATGGGTCATTCTCACAAACTCATTACAGTAACATGTCAGTATTCTTTCATTTTAACATTAGTTTGACGACAGACTCACATTATACAACGTCATTGTCTAAAATGGTGATTTTTCCTTTGGGATAGTTAATCAGTTGCGGAGTAAAACAGTTCAGAATACAAAACAACAGAAGAAATGAGTGTACATCTTATTAAATTAATTGATTGTCTACTGGCATGTTCTCCCCACGTCGTAGTGGGGTTTCCTCCAGGGACTCTGGTTTCCCCCAACAGTCCAAAAACATGCTGAGGTTACCTGGAGTTGCCAGATTTCTCGTAGGTATGCATGTGTGTGAATGGTGTGTGAGTGTGCCCTGAGATGGGTTGGCACCCCATCCTGGGTTGTTCCCTGTCTTGTGCCCGCATTCTCCAGGATAGGCTCCGGACCCCCCGCATAAATCAATATGTCAAGTGGATTCAGAAAATGGATGGATAGATTGTCTATTGTCACATACAATAAAATTGAAAGATTTTTTTTATGTATCTAGTTTTGTGTTATTGGATCTTAAAACCGGCAGTATTTGGGGAATGTAGTTGAAGGCTAATTTCAGAGCTATAAATGACATAATATTAATATAACTGATAAGTTAGAATAATGTGAATTGCACGAAGCTCAAGCACTGGATTTCACTATATCATTTCAGTTTTAACGAAGGATTCTCATATTCATGAGAATGACCAAATATAGGCGTAGCAAAGTACCACCATGCTTTCATTTCACAATGTAAATTAAAGAGTCCATATCCTACGTTTTGCTTGTTGCCAGAATCATCGAAGGTGTAACCCCTCCCATTTCCTGCTTGATGAATTAATTATACTAATTGCACGGCAGTCTCTTCTTTTTTGAGTTATGCACAATGGGCGTGACCGCGCTGATGAGGGGGGAGTACGCGTGACTCAAAAGCGTGTAACTTTTTAAGCACCTTTTTGACTTAAGCGCCTGACGGGAGAATACACCCCTCTGTGTATAGGTATGTCATGGTTGTGTTACAATAAGAGCAAGATTTATTTCTTAATCATTGTGCTTTGTAAAATTCAAACAATATATAGTTTGGCTTGTGTATCGCATGTAATTGACCACTCAGCCACCAATCAGAATTCTCTGAGTCTGTGATGCGTGTGAAAATACAATATCTAAAGATAAGATGTGCATATTTTGAAATGGTACTTTACATAGGAATTCATTAGTTTCTGCATTTCCCATCTCCCTCTCCTTTAAGACATACAGTCGAGAATGAAGCCTGGGGTCAGAGTGCAGGGTCATCCATTTTATCCCTGGAGAATATTAAGGACCTTGCCCACTGGCAATGTAACTATTCTGCCAATGACTGGATTCCAACCAGCAACCTTCCAATCAGGAGTAAAGAACGTACTAAGCCACACACTGCCCCTTAAATTCCACAAGTAGTGCTGTCTTCTCATTGGGATTTCTAGCAGACAGCAATTGTGTAGTTGTAAGTACTAAAGACCTTATTGTTTAGTAGCATTAGGTACTCATTAACACAAAGAAGCATTTGCATTTCCATTGATAATATCACGGAAATTACGATCATAACTTATTGTTTATACTAAAGAAGAATGATATTATAAAAGATCTTATATTATAAAAAACTCACTACCTTTATGCTTTTGGGGTATTATGTAGTGTAGCAGGTTAGCGATCTATATCCATGTTTAAAAAGATACAGGTTCGAATCCTGTGGTTAGCAGAGTAATAATATTACCTTTGGACCCTGGAGCATTGCCCTTAAACTGCTGCTGGGGCACTGTACGCTGACTTACCTGCACTCTGACCCCAAAACTGTACCTCTCATGCAGAACAAGATGAGGTTTGCAAAAATAAAAGAATTCCAACCAGGGTTGTGCAAAATTCAAAACTGAGCCCCATTCCATTCATGATTTCGAACTGGAATTGAATTGGCTGCAGCCCACAGAAAGTTGAATTGTAGTGACAGGAAGAAGAATTTAAGTCATTTCAGTTCAAAGATATTCAACAGAAACACACAACACAGGAATGTCACTTATCCTAGCAAAACCTAAATAATTATATAATAAATTTACTTTCTAGATGGCAGATGTATAGACTGAGCTTGTATATGTACAAGTGGGTAAAGTTTATATTTATATTTATATTTGTGTGACTGTAAGAGAAAAAATTTGTATAACTTTTAGTCTGTTCTATCAATTTTCATTTGGTTGATGTCAGCCCTCTAAATCCATTTCCATAGGTAAATATTTATTGTTTTTTGCGTATTGAACTGTTTATGTGTATTACCAGGGTAATTCCATTTTAATTAAAAAAAAAAAAAGTTACAAAAAAGTTTTTGCATCATAATTTTCAGTTTTGATGAAAATGAGGGCAGTGTGTGGCTCAGTGGGCTAAGCCTTGGTGGTTGTGATTGGAAAGTTACCGGTTCGAGCCTGGGCTTGGGAGAACAGTCATGTCTGGGGGCATTTTCAGGGGAAACACAAATGACAATGATACACAAAATTACAGCTAAATTATTTCTTTTATTTGTAACACATCAAATGTTGCATTCTGGATAACATGACATTTTATAACAATGATACAATATATGCTGTGCATGTTAACATGTTTATGTGTAATTTATATTGAAATATTAAGCTGTATTGTTAAGAGGTGCACCTACACTATGTATATTAATGTGTTTTAATTCAACTCCATTTTAATTCTACTTCTGTAAATTCTAATTCGAATTGCCATTCTGCATCCTGTTTTCAACCGCAATTCAAGTTAAATTAAAAGTCATTGATTGAACTTGAATTTCAGGGCCATTCAATTCAATTATGAATAGTGCACAACCCTGATTCCGAAGTACCTTACACAAATGGCAAATAAATAAGTATAACTCTATAAAAACCGACAGATGGCGCTATATAATCGTTTTTTTCTCTAAGCATGTCCGTAATGCAACCTTTATTTTATATAATTGAGCTCTATGTCCTGTTTATAATGACTCAAACGTAATTATCGAATAAAACGAATGTTTTGTTAAATGTCGTATACGTTTACGTTTCTTGTGCAAACGATCACAGGATTCCTTATAATATTGATACGATTTACGGAGTCGAAAGCTTCTACATATTTTCGCCGTGGCACACTGTTTTAATAATGTGTACATAATTATATTAGTTAGCCGTGCAAAAGGCCACGGCTGTAATAATTAAAATATCATAAATTATTAATATTATCACCACTAGTACCAATAATAATGTAAATGGAAAATAATAATAATGATAACAATAATAACAACAACAACAATAATAAGTATTATTATTAATATCGTTGTTGTTGTTGTTCTTTTTCTTCTTCTTATTATTATTATTATTATTATTATTATTGGCCATTTTCATTCTTACAAGGCAATCTAATGAACCTCACCAATTTTATCGAGTCTTACTGCCTCCAAGCGTTGTATTGAGATTCTGCGGTACGAGGCCGACCGAGCAAAGAAATCTCACTTCGGTGTTTTCCGACACCAAGTCCGGAGATCCCCGAGTCACGTCGGGTCGTACTGACGTCACCTTGAGGGCGCTCGTCGGCGCGCGCGAGTCGGGCCGAACGGAGCGGGGGCGAAGAAGAGGAGGGTAGGAGCTCGGGAACGGAGGATGGGAGGAAGATTGGAGTGAGAGAAGGCGAGACGGAGAGAAATCGTTGTGTGTGTATGTCTAAGACTGCGAACCGGAGCTGAGTGGAGCTGAGTCGAGCCACATTTTAACTCATCCAAACTTTAAACTCCTTCATCTGTTTTTTTTATTCGCCGCAGCTTGTCTCCAGTGCCGGGTCCCGGGCTTTTGTTTCGCAGCCGGGTCGGACGACAATAAAGACGGGAGGCAAGATAAACTAGCTGCACGTCATTTTTGTTTTCTGCTTTTTTTCTTTTTCGTGCAAGGGGGGGGAGAGTGCGCTCAGGGACCGGCAGAATGGCGGCCAACATGTACAGGGTCGGAGGTAAGTGCTGCTTTATTTTAGGAACGTGCGCTAGCAAGCTGGCTAATGTCTATTTCCGCGTATTTAACCCCCACCCCCTCGTCACGCCGTCGCCGTAACTTTAACTAGCTGCTCTTTTTCCCCCCGCGCACAAGGCGGTCGGTCCGCCGTGTCGCGTTTCGGCTCTCCGGTTTAGGCCGGGCTATCCGCTGCCGGGTCCAGCTTATTCGGAGAAAGAAAGATTACCGGCAAGCAGCCGGTTAGCCATAATGCACAAGTCATCTGAAGGAATGGCGGGGGGGTCAAGTTTTTAAGAAAAATGTAGCATCGGCAGCTGCGGGTCGACTGTATACGTTTCGTGCGCTGAGACTTTGTTGAGCTTGGCAGACTGTTTCTTAGGGGGATTTAACTTGCCTGTTAGTTAGTCAGCGCTGCATGATAAAACAATGAATGCTTTTTTTGTAAATGTAGCACCGGTACCGGCTAGCTGCGCTAGGACGAGGGCTGGGCACTTAACCCCCAGAATGAGTGGATATATTTTATATTATGGCTCAGTATAGCTCCCCCACGACCCAGCGTGCTTTGTCCGTTAGATGCACGCGGATGTCGGTGTTCGGTTCGGTGCATCCCAGAGATGCCGGATACACTTTAAGCGGAGGACGGCGCTTCCTGGGCTGTGGAGGGTTAGGGTATGTAGGTCACAGCAGTCAGACGGGGGGGAGGGGGTACCTGAAGGTAGAAGTCACGGAGCCAAATGCCGAAGTTATGCAGCCTTGCGAAGTCGGCGTGGTGTTGACATGTCTTTTGTTAGTATCGGCCAGTGGAGCACGCCGCGCTGCTTTCCCCCGCTTTGTTGTCAATGGTCAGTGCGTTCATCATGAATATGGTAGTGCATGACATCGGATCGGTCTTTATTTCAGGGTCATGCTTGCGGTGATGAGTGTCAGGACAGGTGTCCAACCAATAAACCTTGTTTTGATGATGTTTTCGCGCTTAGGTGTGAGGCATGTAAAGACTGTCCCAAAGTCTTGGCATTTCATAACGGCGTTGCCACGGTCAGCATTCAGAAATGTCTCCTAAAAACTTGTATTGGCCTTCCATTAACTTCTAAATGTAACTTATAAAACAACTTTTTTCCCTTTTAAAAATTATTTTACGTACGTTCATACACTGTGGTGCTTTTACTTCGGGGCCAGGCTGCTCGCATGCTCTTTTCATTGTTGGTACACGGCATGTATTTTTAATATAATTATGAGATTGTAGATTCATTTTATATTTGTTTGACATCAAAGTTCAAAGTAATTTCACGTATACGAAGTGGTAAACTTGTGGCGCGTTTAGATGAAACAGCTAAAAGCTGTCTTAAGTCGACTTGACTACCTATGGGGGTCAGTTTTGGGTCCGTGCGTAACGTCGTGAGCGCGCGTGCGCGCTGCCGTCGGCCAGCCCGGTACTCCTGTAGAGAGCCAGAGTGCGCGCTTGACAGGGTGTTGTGTTGCGCTGTGCTCTTTGCTACCTACTTGTAGCAGCAAAGGGGGATATAAACCCCTAAAGCAGACCCCAGCTAATAATCCAGTTGTAGTCTAGCGTCTCCTATACCGGAAACCTACTAGAACTGGGTCCAAAGTACTGGCTAGGTATACCTGGCTAGGTGCTTTGTAGAGCCTGTAATGAAAGCTGTTTTTGGGTACTTTTCCTCTATAAGAAGTTGTTTTGTTTCTGTGTCTGTGGTGATGGCATTTGGTAGTTATTAGTACTGGTAGTATTAAAGAGCAGAATGTTGATTAGAGATCCAGCCCGTACTGCAGTAACCCTTGCATCCTGTGTTCCTTGAATTGAACAGAGAGGCCAAAATGTCTTTCTGTTCACGTTAGGCACAGGTCAGGAGAATGGCCTTCTGGGGTGTGACATTTGAGTCTAAAATGCCTAGATACAGAGGTTTTGCTCTGTGGGTGACAACCCAACAGTATATAAAGGCTCACAACTCAAGTGCTGAAGATATTCCTCTAGTATTATCTATATTAGACTGTTTCAGTGTTTAAAGACAAGCCCTGCTGGGAAGGGCAAGGGCATCCACTACATGTTCGTTGCATCATTATAAATCCCGTTCCCACTGTATAACAAGTAACCCCAAGCTTCCACACAGGGCCGGTTGTCTGCTCTTGTTTATTTTCAGCCGGCAGTGAGCAGCAGGGCCGGAGGTGGCCCTATCAGGGAATGGTGTGACTGCTGTGACTCGACAAATGCTCCTGCTCCTCCAGCGTTTGCAGGCACAGCGGGAGGTGTGGAGTTAGTTTTTCCAGTGCTTCTTGTCTGAGTAGGTCATATGTGGCTGACATGCAAAAACAGGTTCTGAAAAGTTTCCAAGGAGTGTTCATAGGACCTTTCTTGAATGAGTTTTCTGAGCAAGTGGACCAACTTTGGCTGCATGGTTGCTGTAGTTGGAGTAGAGGGTACAGTTTGTTGCCTTGGTCTGTAGAAGATATGTATAACAGTGGGGTCTGCCTTCAGAGCATCTTCATATCTTAATAATGCATATTATCAATATATCTTAGAGATTATTTGTAATATATTCTGGATTTGGAGTGTTGGCTACTCACATGTAATTCATATTCCAAATTTTGTTTATGTTTCTATTAATTTTTTGCCCGTTTGCCATGCTGACATTTCTGCCATGGTCCATTCATTATTGCACAATTATTTTGAAATGTAGCTTGCGGGCTTCCACAACATCTTCTGAATGTTCTTTTTAAGAACTTTTTTCCCGCTATGATATAGTTGCATCTTTTCCCCATTTAATTTATGCATTTTCTGTACATTTCTACATGAGGAGGTGTGGGTACCCCTCTCCTTTCCTGTGTGCATGCTGTAGTCAGTATGGAGATGTTGGACATGGAAGCAGTGTGGGGTGCTTTCTGCTGCTCCATAGTGTGGCCTTTAATTGACAGGTGCAGGAACGAGATTATTTTCATTCTTTTACCAAATAGTCCACTATTCTGTTTGCTTTCATGTTATGAATGCATTTTCACAAACTGGCTTTGTAAGGGATTAAGACTTACATTTCATCATTTGAAAAATACAGCTGGATACCTTACAAAGTACAAATGTGCAGTTAGACTTTTGTTCTTTTTTATATCTGGAAGAAGAATGTGAATCAGGGTTTGGTGTTACTCCGAATTAAGGCTGGTTGATATGGACCAAATGCCATACCTTGATATTTTTAGACAGAATAATGATACACAGTATGTATCTTGTTTTTTTTACATGAAGTTGACTAAAAGCTCAGATTGAACTCAAAGCTGCATGTGAGATTTCTCAAACATTTTTATTAAAACAGTATTGTCAAAACAAAATGCAAACACAGGATTTCCTGTTTGTAAATATACAACTACTGATATCACTATAGACATCTTCTTTATTCCACAGAAAAGTCTCAAAAGAACAAAAATAAATTGCCTGTATCTGTGCTGCATGGGTCCAAAATGAACCAAGTGACAGTGATTCCTTGCCTTTTCACTGCTCCAACTTCCTTGTGAGACGCTAGCTGCATTGTAATGGCATTTGCTGTATTTTATCTTTTATTGATCATTTATTACCACTTCACAAAAACATTATATTAATGAAAATCTACACCTGATAATCTTCCCCACAATAGATCCCAAATCGACCCAAAATTGGAACTACGTGATAGAGGGCAGCAGAGGGTGAAAAAGGAGGCTTGCAGCCAGTGTCTTGTGAACACGGCCATCTGCCATCTAAAGTTATAATGTGGATCTTTTTGCAAACTTCCCAGAAACATTGTACAGGTCAGTGATTCTCAAACAGGGATTAATGATAAAACAGTCATGCAACACCCTAAGGGTCCTAATATAATGGAAAATGATTGATCGCCAGGCCAGATTTCATTATGATTTAAAAACATGTCTCAGACCGTTTAAAACCATCTAAATCAGTGTTTCATGAACTTACGGCTGTGCAGCACCTTTATTGTGTTGTTTTTTTAAGCTCCTTTGGAAATGTAGGCTAGAAGGCTGAATTGAATGTCGAATCATAAATCGATCTGTTATTTTGCTTTTTGCTGTGTGTGTAGCCTGAGCCTACTTACCCGTCAAGGGCAGTAATCGTTGGATAATCACTGTCAGTTATCAACACCTGGTTACTTTTTTGATATCACTGATTACCGTTAATATCATTATCCCACCCATCTCTGGGAAGTGCAGGAGTACACACACTAAGGTAAACTAGTAGAGTCTCATATAAGATAAGGTTCACTTTATTGTCATCAACAACTGTGTACAAGTACATAGTGAGATGAAGTAGTGTTCCTCCGTGTTCACAGTGCGATATAACAGTAACGATACACAATAACTATACCACACAATAATAGTACGTATCAGAAATGCAGACAGTGGGTATTAGACGTAAGACACAAGACAAGATAAGTAAACGAATGTTTCCTGATCATTTCAGTAGTTTAATTCAGACCATGCACATTTTTTGAATGCCTGGCAGGTACACATTGGTTCATTACACCAGATGATTCAGTCAAGCAGACAGTTTCTTCATTTCTCCAAAGAGTACATTCTATCAGACATCTATAGTGTAGAGATTTCCGGCCATCTGTAAACATGTTCTGGGTTGATAGTCTTCAGGGTTCTCTGACCAAATAGTGTCATCTGTAATCTAGTAGGAGAACTTTCTATGCATTGTCTCAGGATTGTGGGAGGTCGAGGAGAGTTGGGTAAATCAGGGCTCTAGCGGTACATGTATTTGTCTTGTGACATTTTTGGTTTGGCGCGCACAGTGAAACATGAGTATTTTGCTTGCCACAGGCAGATCCTAAATTCAAAAGTAGATGTTCAACACAGAAAACATTGTTAATTGTGCCTGTGAGTTGGTTATGCCTACTGCTGAATAGAGTCGTAATTGGTGGTTTGGGAACATTTTGGTGTCCTAATAAATTGCACCAGTACTGGAGAGGGTATAGTTAATAAGATCAAGACACTATCAGCTTGGTATGCCAGCAGGTCAGCCCACCCTGTTGTCTGTGTGGATTCCAATGCCCCAGTGCAGTGATGGACACTGTTCTGTAAAAATGGCACCATCCTACGGATGAGATGTAAAACCGAGGTCCTGACTCTGTTCATATTTTGTAAGATTAGGGGTGGCACCCCCATGCCCTAGCTAAAATTGTCCACTGTGACCCTTTCAGATCCGGCCTCCTAATCATCCCCTATATCTAATTGATGAATTCTCTGCTGCCCCTTCACCACCTTAGCTACTGTGTGGTGAGTGTACTGGTGCAGAATGGCGGGTGGGTGCTACACAGTGGTGGTGGTTGAAGTGGTTCCCCATTGGTTCCATAAAGTGCTTTGGCTGTCTTGAAAAGCACAATATAAATGTAACATTAATTGACTCATTCATACTGAACTCTGATAATTTGAATGGTGTTCAGTAGTTGGCCTTTTGATCATTTGCACTGGCTTGTTCTGTCTAATGATAAAAATTAATGTTCTGACTATCTTTGTATTCCATTACTTGTGCATGATTAAATTCCTGCGATATTTGTGAAATTTTTCTACAGAGATGAAGTTTCAATTTATGTTGTCAAAATGGTTAATTGAATCAAAATAGAAATGAAAGATTTCTGATGTATCGAATCGCTCCCTCAATAATCGTGATCGAATCATCTTGCGGCTAATGATTTACACCCCTAATTCCTGCATGCATCTCAGCATGGTCAATTAGCATAGATCAGTGCAGTGCAGGGTCAGGCGGCATGTAGCACCCCTGGAGCTGGGGGTTAAGGGCCCACAGACATGTGCTTGTTCTACCAATTCTGGGGCTCAGACGGGCGACCTTCCGATGACTGGCGCACAGGCTTAGGCTGCAGAGCCACTCAACACCTCTCAGGGTCTTCTGAGCAAATGCTGATGAATGCCCTGAGATGAAGCCTGAAGAAGGGGGAGATCGCCTCTGGTCTGCAGCAGCGGGTAAACTTTGGAATACCTTACCTCTGGACATTAGAACTGCATTTACACTGACTACTTATAAACCACCACTCAAAACCCACTTTTATTCCTTGGCTTTTAATTAGCTTTTATTTTAGGATTATTCATTCTTGTTCCTTTTACTTTTGTGTCATTGTTTTATTGCATATTTTTAAACCCCTGTTTTTCCTTTTATTTACAAATGTGCTTATTGGTTTCTATGCGCTACAGCACTTTGGCCACTCTGTTGTTTTAAAGGTGGGTGTTGACAGTGACACATGTTGCGGGAAACGCATCCATTATGCTAACTTGTTTGAGACAACATTATCCAAGTTGTATGTACTGCTGCAGCAAGGCAGAAACAGCCTTTGCAAGTTAGTTTTCCCGTGGTAGCTAAGGCACCCTTGCCAGGATATTCTGACCGGGCTTAAAAAATAGCTACAGTTATAGGGGTGTTTATCACTACAGATGTGCGACCACCCTTTGTAGTGGAAGAGACAGTACATGAGTGAAAAATGAGAAGTTGGGATTTAGTTCATTATGATTGTTGTGATGTCGTCTTATTTTTGAATTTTTATTTTGCACATTTTTATAATATGCAAATAAGCATCTCTTAGGTTCTGACATAAAGCCAGATTGTGTCTGTTTGCGTTTGCAGTTTTAATAATGTATTTCATTTAATAAGTAATTTCAAAACAAATTTTGTTTTCCCTACTGTACTGAAATTGCTCCAAACTGTGAACCCAAAAAGGTTTGCATGGAACCATGAATTTTGTGCTGTTACACCCCTAGTGTAAATGTTGCCTTCCTTTTCTTGTCAGAATGCCCCAGATTTCTGTTTATGTGATCTTGGGGGGGGGGGTGTCTCTTCTGTTCCTATATTTGCTTGGTGTGAATAGTTGAGCCTAGAAATGTCTTCTGACTTAAGTACTCCTTATATGACAGGGCCTGAGATCAGATCTTCACAGCATGGTGTGCGATTTCGGATCCGGTCTGTCCTCTTTCTTGGAGGGCATCGCTCAGCAGTCATACAGTCTTGTTTTCAGAAGAGTGTGCCCAGTAAGAGCTCCTGACCATGACCCATGAAATGTCATCCCTGTGCTGTGAGCAAGCCATTCATTCTCTCCAAAGGGTGAACCTATTCAATAGGGTTCAGGCATTGAATTCTATCTTTGATGCTCTGTTATGGCACCAGGATGGAGGTGAAGCCGGCAGTGTGGTAATGTTAGCATAGCCGTTGGCCAGGCCTGTTTATCTCTCTGGGTATTTGGCTGAAGTTGTTCAGGTCACTTGTTGGATGTATTTCCCTTAACCCAGTTGTATGATACCAGTATCTGGTCATTTGGTGACATCAGGGTTGAAATGTTGTTAAAGAACCAGGCCATTGGTCCCATTCTGACATTAGTCTTCAGAAGCCTCTTGCAACTGCCCGGCTCAAGACTATCAATGCATGTAAATCTGGTTTGGACCAGCAAAGATGAAGCCAGATTACAGCTATCAGCTGAGAAGTACTTTTTCATTTTAAAATTTTGACCAGGAAGCAAAATGAATATTGACAGTTGCCACGTGTCTGGCTTGGGTCTGTTTCTGTATATTGTCATGCTGAAAATTGAAAATCCTGCTTTTGTTTGTTTCCTGCTATTGCTTGGTGTTGAGAGAAATAAACATGTAATATTTGATCATTTGGACTGGTCCACTTGCTACGAAATGACACGCATAAATGTAAACCGAAATTTATTGCTTTCTAAACATTGAATATTAACGTTTTAGCTGCCTGTAATGTGTAGACTCCTAGCACGGTGCCTATGAGGAGCAGAATCTGAAATGGTTGACATTTAGTGGAATTCCCCCTGTAATTCAGTTTGTTGTATTTTTATACATTTATATTGGGGTGGGGGGGCTGCTGGTAAATGTGAGCCCGTAGAGGTTCTTCTGTGTCTTTGCTTTTTTCCTGTGACCTCTGGGTGCTCCACAGCTCTGGCAAGTCTCTGAGTGCTGTACATTTTCTGCCTACTACGGCTGGGTATTGGTTCAGATGTCCCAATTCGATTCCAATTCACAAGCTGACAATTCGATTCAATATCAGTCTGATAGGAATGAGATATGACATACTATCTAGCACCTTTCTGTTTTTGGAGAGATGTTTGAAAGGCTCTAAATGGAGCACAAATTTACAAATGCAGAGTCCCTGGAAACACAAAATTGTGAAAACCTCTAAAGAAAGGCAAAAGGCTTGTATACCAAAATCTATTTATTTGACGAACATATCGGTATAGTTCCTTAAAAAAAACAACCTGTCTCTCTCAAAGCACAAAAAATCACTTCTGACTGAAAAGAATAGCTGAAAAAATGGGCAAGTCTATAAAACTCAGATGCCATGTTTCAGAAGGACTTTGATTTAAAGATGTGTGCTAAAACATGCTGTGTAGAATCTTTTTATTTGAGAAACATATGACTGTTATTTAGGTTTTGGAACAGGCCCTGAGCTCTGATTCAACTTCAAATCACAAGTGCCCGATTTTGGATTCGATTGCGATTCTGTTCAGTTTACGTTTAAGACGCATTCACTAACGTGTGATCAAACCAGATTTGTTGTAAAAACGACAACACAGCACTGCAGCATTAACATTGCAAAACAAAGCAACGTAATTAAGTCACTATAACTTGACAAAAATACGATGATGAAAAACAATATACCATAATGAAATTTTGTGTACTTATCTGAGAATACATCAATATTTTATTCACACTTTTTCTGTAGTTTTTATATACAGCCAGAAATAAATTATGCCTCCAGAGTTGGTTGCTTTGATTGGCTTCAGTGTTACCCATAACTTTTGAAAAAACAGATGATTAACAATATTTTCATAACTGACAACAGGACACGTCTAGGGCTGTCACTATCAGTTACATCAATAATCGAATAATCTACTGATTAACACACATACATATATATTAGCACGAGGCAGAAACCAGCTACTGCAGGGTGCGCCCTGTCACACACAGTCAATTTAGGCATTTCTATTAATTTTAGGTGCATGTTTTTGGACAGTGGAAGGAAATCAAGGGATTTGCCAAAAAAAACACAAAGTGAACATGCAAACTCCACAAATGCAAAGTGGCAGTGTACCACGATGTTAATAGTTAATATGAACATGCCATTTCATGCACATGCAGTTGTCCCATCGCAAGGACCGTGATAGTCTGTTGGGTTCAAAGCATCAATAATTTGCGCAACAACATTTTTGCTTAGTCATTGGAAACAAGACTTGGTTAGCTATGCAGTTTCAGTAATGGTTCCTTTTCAGAATTTACTTTTAATCTGAAGTGCTTCCACAGAACTGATGCTTTCACTCTTTATTTGGACCCTCTTCCGATATGCGCCGTCGTCCTTCCACCATATTGCCAAGTAATCGTGAGAGAAAATTCTAATCGATGCTTTTAAATAATCGGGCAATCGTATATAATCGAGTAACTGTTACTGCTCTGGTTGCATCCAATAATCAGTTTTCTCTTTATCATCATTTTAAAATTTGGTTTTACTTTGCGTTTACATTATTTGGTGTCACTGTAAGCAGTATATTGAATATGATTGGTGAGAGAATAAAGCCCAACTTGACTTGCTTGCATTCACTTGCTGGAGTACTGCATTACCATGACCAAATGCACCAAGATGGCAGTGCGAGGGGACTCAGGGGAGAGAGAAAGTGGCACCACCTGTATGATAAGAGGACCGACGCAAGTAAAATTCAGTGAAAATATTTTCAAAGTCACGGGGAAAAGGCATAAAATAACTAGATCCTTCTTGGGATTTTATGAATCGATATTGAATGGTCAAAACCAGGATCATGGTTAATTATAAAATTGATATTTTTCTCCCCAACCCTACTGCCTGCTATGTGTGGTATGCAGCTTGCCCACTGGGTTTGTTGAACCCCATGGTGCACCTGCACAGTTTTTGTACTTTTGAAGGCACCCTTGGTGTTAAATGTGCCAGTACATATTAACTCTCATTAGCTCATGATGTGAAGTCATTTGTTAACTGCCATTTGTAAGAATTCGGTGTCTTCATTAAATGCTGAGCACGGCATCTTCCTCTCTCTGTGCCACACACGCACGCTACAGTAACGTTGCAAAAAACTTCAACTGTCCAGCCCATGTGACCCTGGGACACCCTCCCATGTGCTGTGGAGTCACTCTCTTTAGGGCCTTTTCATTCTCCATTTTTTGCATGAACCAGTTTGTGGCCTGTGACCTGAACCCAGTTCAGCAATATTTCATGCCTGCCACCTCCTTGCAAGGTATGGCCTGCACAGGACAGCCACTGGCATATTCTGTGTAAGATGCAGATGTGCAGGCATGCGACATTCCACTGCAGATTCTCCCTCTGTGGCATGTAGCTGCTATGACAGCATAAGCATTAGAGCAGTGTGTAGAAACCCCTGACGCCCGTCTTTCCCATACATTTATGTGCTCTTGTTTTAAAGTTTCCATATGGAATGTCAAATTGATGGAGAGTAGCAGTGAAATTCAAATCACATCAGTAACGTCCATATTCAGTGGTAGCTTTGCCAACATGGGAGATGGCAGGATGTCAGACTCCTGAAACGGCAGTGATGAAATGGCGTGTTATGCTTCAGCCTAGGTGTTGGCTGAGAGAGCAGCACCACCGGGGGGTTAGCTTGGACCGGACGTGGAGAGTGAAGAGCCTTGCTTCACCCCCGGCGAGTTGGGGAATGGTGTCTTTTACACCTTTTTTTTCTCCCTCCCTTCCCCCCCCCCCCCCCCCTACAGATTATGTGTACTTTGAAAACTCCTCCAGCAACCCGTACCTGATTCGCCGGATAGAGGAGCTTAACAAGGTGAGTATGGCATTGTTGTGTCATTTGCAAAATGTCCGTGGGGGGGGGGACAGATTTATGTGGTGTTAACCTCCCTGTTGGGTGAATGTACCGAAGAACCTTAGCGTATCACTAAGTCTGACACTGGGTTCGGATTCATAACCCCTCAGGTCTGGGCTCCAAAGCCGTAATCATTCATAGAGGCCAGGCCTGCTGTCTCTAGCACACGGCACTGCAGCTGTGAGGGTCACGCTCCTGCAGTGGATGGCTTGTGTAACGGCATGTGCACTGCGTCCCCTGTGGAAGGCTTAAGCTGTCTTATGTAACCATCAAGGCAGACTAGAGTGGCACAGCAGCATTGCTTGGCCGCCAAAGTCAGCGAGACAGGGTTTTCTAAACCACCAGTGCTTTAAGTGTCTGTGACCATTGGCTGCATCAGTGCTGCTTTAGCCCTGCTGTCTTGGTCTGAGAGAGTGCTTACATGTTGGTATAAAGGGCTGTTGACGACCAGCAGCCTTTCAAGCAGCTTTTACATGAACAGTATTAGTAAACACCCGCCAGCTGCCGTGTGCTGCTTTCTTGAGGCATAGATGTTTTCAAGCTGTGTGTGTTTGCGCGTGTGTGTGTGTGTGTTATCCACGCGAAAGATGTATGCGACATGTTGGTTTGGAAAGCATGGGTGCCTGCAGGGGGCAGCGTGAGGCACGTAATGGACCACTGCGTGTTTCCCCAGACGGCCAATGGTAACGTGGAAGCCAAGGTGGTGTGTCTTTTCAGACGGAGGGACATCTCAGGCAGCCTTAACACCCTCGCCGACAGCAATGCCAGTGAGTCCATCCTGCCGGCCCTCTGCTGTCTGACGTGCTGCTTTGCTCTCTTCTGATATCCACAGGCAATGCCACAGGAGAGAAATCACCCAGTGTAACTGAATCCACAGCGCAGAGAGATGACGCATTTTTTAAGATTTAATTGGATATTTAAGCAGTAAGGCAGTAGTGCGGAGCAGGCTTCTGCTGGACGTGGTTCTCCATGCTGAAAATGGTGGGTGGGGTGTGGAGCTTAAGAGGACACCAGCAATGGAGGGAGACTAAAATCAACATTTCTCTTTGCTGACGGAAGAGCATAAAGCAGTTGCATAATTTTGTGTGTAAAAATATTAGTGAAAGTCCAACAAAGGCTGCCAGGCTCTGGCTCTGGCAGGGCTGTTAGCAGGAGGTGCGCTGATGGACAGCAGATCCCCATGCGTGTGTCTGACTGCTGTCCGCCTCGGCCTCCGCGCTCTGCTTTGGCTCTTCCCCCCAAGCTTGGGCTCTGGCTGTGATCCTGACATGCTGGACACATAATGGCTCCTTAGAGTGTTCCCTCCCCCCCCCTTTATTTTTTCCTCCCCGTTCCCCCTTCAGCTTCCACACCTTCTGATTGCCTGTTTCTTCCTCTGCTGCCTTGGCGCTGTCCTGTTACACAAGACCTGGGTTTCTTTCCCACTCCTTTGCCCCCCCCACCCGGGAAGCATGCTGCTCTCCTCTTATCCTCCGGCCCTCACGCACTGCCTGCAACAAAAGGCCCTTGATGGCGATGCCACGACAGCATTAACCAGCGCACTTGGATTTGCCTTTGTGAAGGAGTGTGTGTGTGCACGCTTGTGTGTGTGCCTGTGCCCCTATGCTCCTATGTGTCCCTATGCTCCTGTGTGTCCCTGTGTTAGTCTGCGCTGGCTTGTGTGTATGTGCGCAAATTTTTTATTTTTTATTTTTCCTGGTAGGGGGTGTACATTTTGGGGGATGGGCACTTTAGGTTTCGTGTATGGGGGTTTCCTGCTGAGGCTTGCAGGGGCTGGCTGGCCAATGGGGGTGGGGACAGGAGGGGTTAACAAAGAGGTGTGGCCTGATATCCCTCCCCCTCTGTCAGGGTTTCCTGTGGCTGAGTGCAGGGGCGGAGTCCGCAGGCAGAGTCCCATAATTACACTTCCTACATATCACTGCTCCATTCCCTGCCACTTTCACTCACTGTATGTGTATATGAGCCAGTTTCAGTAAAACTACTTCTCTGGAAAAATTTTAAAAGGGTTGAGCAGAATATTTTGCCCATTATAATCGCTAATAAATTGCATTCATACGTGTATCACCATCACTGTAACTGAACCACAGGCACAGTGCGGTACCTTTACTGGCATTTAAAAATTAAACATTTCAGCTTTGGGCTCAGCAGTGGATCCGCTAATGACCTGCTTCGGTCCTTTCACACTGCTAACAACAAGGGCTTTGGCACGTGCAGAACGTTTTGGGCCACTTAGTCTGTGGGATGTTTGAAATGATACATTTACTGGGAGGGTCTGATTTGTGCCTTTTCTCCTCCTGCAGGAGACTTTGAGGAGGAGTCGAAGCAGCCTTCCCTTTCCGAGCAGCAGAGGCATCAGCTGAAGCACAGGGAACTGTTCCTCTCCCGGCAGTTTGAGTCC
The DNA here is from genome assembly GCA_011763525.2 of Mormyrus iriodes. Lineage (NCBI taxonomy): Eukaryota > Metazoa > Chordata > Actinopteri > Osteoglossiformes > Mormyridae > Mormyrus > Mormyrus iriodes. The sequence continues at coordinate 16,029,725 of JAAGVU020000002.1, forward strand.
CTCCCAGCCACTCACATACGGTGCGGCCTTCGTAAAGTCACATGACGCACGGGGGCACAGGGCTTGGCCCCGATGCCACACAGCTTGGCACATCGTTGCGGGCTGCATTCGGTGATGGAGAGACCTGTTCTCATGTTGTATAGATGCCTGTCCCTGGTAATGCTTGGTCATAAAATTGCTGGGTGCACACGGCTTTATCTTAACTATTATACAAGCTCAATGTGCTCTGGGATGCTGTTAAAGATATTTTGTGCAACGAACTGTGGCTGTAACGCAACATGATTGAAAGTACAGCACCCCTTCTAACGTAACTCTGCCAGGCATGATCTGAGCAGGCTTGAGTTCTGTGATGCGCATTGATGTGGCCCTCCTTCGATCATCTCCTCTGATCTGGCTCTCCTTCCTGTGCTTGCTATCTGCAGGGGCAAATGCAACGTGACCCTCCTCAATGAGACGGATATGCTGACTGGCTACCTTGAGAAAGAGGTGAGATGCTGCCGGAGGCCACGCCGAGGCCTTGTACTCCGCTTTACCACGGACGGGCAGCTCTGCCGCTCTGCATGAAGATCATATGCTTACTCCTGCTCATCTCCCCTTCTGTCCCAGGACTATTTCTTCTACTCTCTGGTGTTTGACCCAGTCCAGAAGACCCTACTGGCTGACCAAGGCGAGATCCGGGTTGGTTCCAAGTACCAGGCTGAGATTCCTGACAAGCTCGCCGATGGTGAGTGCATTTGTCACCTCTGACCTTGTTAATCACATGCAGAATTTTTATTTCCGTTTTCTGTCTCAGGGCAAATGTGTTCAATAGGCTCTGTATAAGGATGCTGAAGCTGCAGTGTAGGTGAGAGTAATCACTGCCTGCTCTAGTTGTCCCCCTGTGAAGAATCACATGGCGCGTGTGTGATGGCCAGCTGTGAGGAAGCAGAGGCTGCTGCCCCATACAGTGCCTCCGGGGAGCTTGTGGTGGCTGTCTGACCACATGTCTGTCTTCTCCCGCAGGAGACTCGGATGACCGTGTGCAGGAGAAACTGGAGACGAAGGTATGGGACCCGGACAACCAGTTAAAAGACCAGCAGATCGACCAGTTCCTGGTAGTGGCACGGTAAGTTGGCCTTGCCAAATGCTGTCTGTTAGGAGAAATGCAGGCTCCATGGAGGTCCCGTGGTCAGCTGCTGGGTGGACACAGAGCCTGGTAAGGAGGGCTGGCTGGTTCTCGGGATTAGAGATTCCCCCCCTTCACAGTGACGGGAAGTGGCTGATCAAAGCCTCGGACCTGAAAGGACACTCTAGTGTTCTGTGTACTGGACTGTGAAGGGCTGATTAGCCGGGACTCTGCAGGGGCACTGGCCATATGCTCTTTGGTCACTGCACGTCCAAGTCCAGTAGGGACTGTCACTGCTCAGCTGTCATTATTGTTATTATTATTATTACTATGACTAATAAATTATAATAATAATGCTGATAATATCATCTAGTTTGACTCAAAGCTGTTAAGTGATTTTTATATACGTTATGGAAATACCATAACACCAGTTCAATAATGTGTGCTGAGAGTATAGATTATGGTACCACAGGTTTGCTTCCATCAGCTAGATGCTGTACTAATCTGCACTAGTCTCTTGATTACAAAATGCCCTGTCTAGCCGTGACTGGTGTGTTTTAGCCTGTCGTGTCCAGTTACATTGGTTGCTGTTGCCATCTCCTGGCAGACGACAGTATTACAGGCCTTATTGACAGAAGAGATTGATGTTTATTTGCCACTTTTGCAGACCTTTGCACTGAGGCCCATTCTTAAACCCCTGAAATGAAAATAAACTTGTGGCCTTTCGAGTCTGATTATTGCTACGCTGTGCAGCGGCTCAACCGAGGATACTGTACAGTACGTAGGCCTGCGCTGGATGTGCAGATGGTAACGTGTGTGTGTGCGCACAGGGCGGTGGGGACCTTCGCCCGTGCCCTGGACTGCAGCAGCTCCATCCGACAGCCCAGCCTACACATGAGCGCTGCTGCTGCCTCACGCGACATCACGCTGGTAAGATGGGTGCCTCCTCTGCAGATCACAGCAAGCAGACTGGGGCACACCTGGTCCCAAGTCCTCTTAGTCTTAGCCTTTAATGGTGCTAAAACAATAAAGCTTTGGGAGTATCCAGCTAAGTAGGATTTTTAATTGTGTTTTAATCCAGTGGGGAAAAGTTGAGAAAGGAGGCTGTGGGTCAGTCAGTAATGCTAAGCCAAAAGGGCTCAGTGCTGCCCATGTCTATGTTCCAGTTTCACGCCATGGACACCCTGCAGAAGAACGAGTATGACCTGGCATGCGCCATGTCCACGCTGGTGCCTCAGGGCGGCCCGGTGCTGTGTCGTGATGAGATGGAGGAATGGAGCGCCTCTGAGGCCATGCTGTTCGAAGAGGCTCTGGAGAAGTACGGCAAGGACTTCAATGACATACGCCAGGACTTTGTGAGTGTCTGGCCAGGCAGGCATTGAGCCGTGGGGGGTGGGGGTGACGCTGTGGGTAGCATGATATTTGAAAGAATGGACAGGAGGAGTTGGAGCCCCCAGGGCTTTAGTAAGCTTGATAAAGGAAGTAACTTTCATTTAATTGATATCATGATGATTAAATTAGGTTATATGTCAGTGGGGCTGTTACTGTCAATTATAATCTGCTGATTAATTTGCTCGATTAATCGGGTAATCGTTTATATGACACTTATAAGTATTGGTGTGAGGCAGGAACCAACCTTGGATGGGCCACTAGCCCAGCGCAGCGTGCACATTGGCTGACACATATGGCCAATAGGTCACCAAAAGACATTTGTCTTCCTCTGTATGGTGATATTTTGTACAGTGATCCCTCATCTATTGTGGGGGTTGTGTTCCAGAACCCCCCACGAAAGGTGAAAATTCGCGACGTAAAAACCATATGTTTATATGGTTATTTTTATATATTTTAAGCCCTTATAAACCCTTTATATTCTCTTAGATATTAGGTAAGATTTGTTTTGTATGTAATTATGTATGTAAATACACTGCTTATATACTACGCAGAAATGTACGTATCGTATATCATTGAAGAGTTTTATTGAATACGTAAAACGTACTTGTAAACACATCGTAATACATATTTTAATAAAAATAATTTTATATTTACTATAATACACAGTAATTCACTCGTTTTACTTACCCAGTTAGATATAATATGATTATTCCTTTAATATTAGTATCATATTTCTAAAATATGAACACTGCAGTCATGCGCTATTTGCATTCTGGTAATGTTTACATTCTCAGCCGATTTTTGTCGGTGAAATCAACAGGGCAAACCAACTGAGGAAGCATGTACCAGAAATAAACAGACCCATCGTCCGCAGAAATCCGCGAACCAGCGAAAAATCCGCGATATATATTTAGATATGCTTGCATATGAAATCCGCAATACAGTAAAACCGCGAATGTCAAAGCGCGATATAGCGAGGGATTACTCTACTCCGTAGAGTAGATTTTATGCAAGAGCAAGTGATTTGTTGGCTGTGCTTTGTGTCTGTTGGAATAACGCTCTGCAACAAAACTAATTTGTTACGCATTATATACTTGGCTTTAGTTTATTTTGGATACATTTTAACTCATTTTTTGTTTTATAGCCTAAATATTGCAGTATTTGTCAGTTTCAAATATGGCAATGTGAACTCAATACAGCTCAACACATCAAAACATGTTCAGACTGTCAGATGTATGGTTATTAATTAATATATGGTTATGATGTGCCTTATTATGTGTGTGATGGGCCTAACCTTTATTTTAACTGTGATTATCTTGAGATACAGGATTCATTGAAAGTAAACTGAGCTAAATAATTTGTCTCGATGATGAGAAAGACAGGCCAGACTACCCCAAGACACTATACAGTACATAGCTAATACTCCCATACTTCAGAGCCTTTACTGGCTCCCTATAAAAGAACTTATCCACTTTAAACTACTTCACCTGACATTCCAAGCTCTCAGTAACCAAGCCCCATCTTATCTGTCTGAAGTGCCTCTCCCTTACCAGCCTTTGCGCAGTCTTAGATCCTCCTCTTCTGGTTCTCTCCTCATCCCGCCATCCAAACTCTGTGACTATGGTGACCGTGCATTTTCTCGTTTAGCTTCCCGACTTTGAAACTCCCTCCCCAGTGACATTCGTCTATCGGTCCATCTCAGTTTTCAAACACAAGTTAAACACATTTTTGTTTGCTCAAGCCTATGATGTTCCTTATCTATAGTATGATTTCTTGTTTTATCGGTTTACTTTATTCTTTGTAAGCGTCTTTGAGATCCTGAAAAGCGCTATATAAATAAAATATAGTGTTATTATTTTTATAGCCTGCATTTTCATTCCCTTTTAACGTTAAGTGTTCCCACACAACTGAGGGTTTCGTTCCCTTTTTATTAAACTCTCATCTGCTATGCTTGGTCTGTCTTCTGCCATGTTGCCAAGTACTTCAGAAGGCAAATTTTAATCGATTTTTTAAAATAAATAAATAATCAAGTGATCGAGTTTAATCAAGTAATCGTGACAGCTCTACATGCCAGTGTTTTGCAGTTACGTCATCACCTGAGGCCACTATGGTAAAACAGCCTACATTTGTTGTTGATGCTTGCTGACAGTGAGGTTAGTGTGCTTCTGGGTTTAGGGTAACACACCCTATTTGAATTTCCCTGACAGCTGCCCTGGAAATCACTGGCCAGTGTGGTCCAATTCTACTACATGTGGAAAACTACAGACCGCTACATCCAGCAGGTGAGAGCTCTGCCTGACACATATACAGCTCATTCACTGTTTAGCTCAACAGAAAACTGCTGTTTTATGTCTTTGAGGCCAAGTGAAGCTTAACCGTTGAGTGAATATAGTGTCACTCATAGGCTGTCTTCTGCCCTTGCAGCTAATAGTTGTTCTGTCTTTTCTTTCCCTGTGTTCAGAAACGGCTGAAAGCAGCGGAAGCAGACAGCAAACTGAAGCAGGTTTACATCCCAACCTAGTAAGTCTCCTCTTTGGTGACATTTTGTTCTAACCATTAGTCTGATGGTTTATCAGGCAAGAAGCTGTGTTGCCTTGTGCTGATTCTCAGTGTCTGTGTGTGTGCACACCTGGAGGCACAAACATTCTTGTCTTACATTTCGCCCTGAGAGTCCGTCCTGTATGCATATGTGTTCTTCAGGCACTGTTCAGCTGCTCTTGCAATACACCGCTGAATAGAATGTCGCAGCTCACACGCCCTTAATAAAAACGTTTGGACAGAGACTTCAGTGTCGTGCAAATGTTGCACACTACGTCATCATGTAATCTGTAGTGTAAAAATGTGAACAAGGTGTCCCTGTTATTTACCTATTTCTCTTTACCAGTACAAAGCCCAACCCAAACCAGATCATGGCCCCAGGGAACAAGCCCGGAATGAATGGAGCAGCAGGCTTTCAGAAAGGGCTCAGCTGCGAGAGCTGCCACAGTGAGTATCTGCTCTCCAGACATGCAACACCTACTGCACGAACATGGCAGTGTGAACAGCTGCCTTATAAAATGAGGAAGACAGACTGTGACATTTTGCACACAGTATCTTGCTGATTAGAATCCTGTGGTGTGTTGGTACTTGATAACTGGAGCTTTTCTCACCCTGCTCTCCTGCGTCCTGAAGCTGCTCAGTCACCACAATGGTATGCCTGGGGCCCCCCCAACATGCAGTGCCGACTGTGTGCATCATGCTGGATTTACTGGAAGAAGTATGGAGGTTTGAAGACCCCCACACAGCTAGAGGGCGCTACAAGAGCAAGTTCAGTATGTATGGCATTACCAATTTTGTTGCAGTTTAGTAATTGCATTCTAGCTACATAGATTATTAAGGCCTTATGGAGAAGTAATATTCTCTGGATTTTAAGCAGTGCAGGTTTCAGATATTCTTTCTAAACTCAACTTAATACTCAACAAATTTTATTAGCAATCCATTAGCAAATTTTGTCATCTGGCACCTTGTGTTTTGGGTGGCCTCTGGAAGCGCCGCACCATTCTGGGCAACATATGAATCGTAAAATTTCTTTTTTCATTCAGAATTGAGATAATGATTTTTTTCTCGCGATTCCTGGGCAATATAGTTCACTGTTTATTAGCTAGTTATGATCAGGTAATTATTACAGATTGTCTTTATGAAGACAGAGCAAACAATATAGAAATATTGAAATGGGACTGTCACATCAACTTTGCAGAGCCGAAACGGCAAACTCCTGATTTTTAACACACATCTCATTTCCAGCTCCAAGAAATACTAAACATACACGCAAACCTCATTTGCTCTTTATTATAACACCCTCAAACAAATGTTTTTGCTGCAAATTCGTTGTTGATGGAGTTTGCTTTGACTATATGGAGCCATGTCAGACACTGCAGTAGTTAGATGCGGTGTGCCTGTTTGTACTTTTCCTGATTCAGATGTTCATGTCCCCTGTTCATAAGGATGCTGCCCCCCGAGTTCATATGACCCGCCAGGAAGTGCAAGGCATGTCTCCCTTCACCAGTAGTGCCGGCCGGGCCAAACTGCTGGCCAAGAACCGCCAGACCTTCATCCTGCAGACCACCAAGCTAACCCGAATCGCCCGCCGGGTGTGCCAGGACATCCTACAGCCTCGCCGGGCCGCCCGCCGCCCCTATGCCTCCATCAACGCCAACGCCGTCAAGGCAGAGTGTGAGTTATGCACCTGGCGTTACTAGGATGTGATGATGCTTAAAGTGGATGATGGCATGGGGGTATGACTACAGTTAGTCGTAGACCTGAGGGGGGATGGCAACAGTACGTTATCAACGTTTGGGTGGGCAGACGATTGATCCATAGCCACGCCCTTGCCACGTACCATCATTATGACTGATGTTCAGATATATTTTGCGTACCACTAGTTTCAGAACCACTGTTTTACACAATTGAAAAAGCCGCTTCATACTATATGTTGCCATAATTTGGTTAAAGAATCTGTCTGCTGAATTTTCACTGCATGTTATTACAACCCCTGCTTGAATGTTGAGGAAGGAGTGTGGTTCATCGACCAGTGGAATAGCCAGTTGTAGAGCTTCATTCACTGGATTTTTAGTTACCCTCTTCTCCTTTTTCACTCTGGTTCAGTGTAAGGTTATTATTTGCATCCAGATGATGTGTGTGCTGGTAAAGCACCAAGTGACTGATCCTTTGATAGTAAGAGGAATGTTAGTGAGCTACAGAGACTACATTAGTGAATAATGGCTGCTTTGCCTGCATCCTCTGATTGTGAGATGTCATTATGTGATGACATATATTATCTTCTTGTAACATAATTTAGGGCTTTGTGCATGTGCTAATAGGTGGTATCATACTTGCATTCTTGACGTTTGCCCTGTAAAGTTCTGTTTAGAGGATGGTGGTTGATAGAGAGCATTCAGTAGAAATTGCTGGTCCTCTCCCAGATCTCAATGGCCTAAGAATGAGAATGTGAAATTCCTATGAGTGTGAAAATTCATACTTGGGCAACCCTAACTGCAACCCATAACAGTCTGTTTGTCTGAACGATAACATAAAAAGCCAATTTCTAAACAAACGATACTGTGCTGTACATTTTGCATGTCAAATTGCTTTATCATTTCTGATGTACCTTTTTTGTATAATATACAAACCATCTAACATGGCCTGTATGTAAAACGTTACCGCTGTATACACTGGGAGCACTGTTAATATTTAAAATGAAAAATCAACGAGACAAAGTTTAAAAGTCGCCACAAGAAACACGAGATTCCAGGATCACAAAGAATGGGTGAAGTACCCAAGCAAAGACTTTTAATATTAAAGATGTAATATGTACACTTTTGTTAGCAGTACACTACTATAATTATAAATTTTTTTAAAATATTATTTTATGTGATCCAAATAGGGATGCACCGATACCAGCATTGGGTATTGGGCTGATGCTGCATTCAAATACTCATACTTGTACTTGTAAAAATTGTCCGATATCAAGAACCGATACCACTTAATTGCTACATTGTTAAAATTCAAAGCCGTGGCATTTTGTCAGACTGTTTGGTCTGCTCTACTAAAATGTCAAGAGGAAGAAGGGACAGTACATCATTTAACACAAGCAATTAGATCAAACATCTAAAGACGCATCATAGCGCAGAGTACACGGAGTTTGCTAATGCTGGCAGAGAACGACCCCAACAACAAGCTTGAGCGCAAATATTGGAGAAGCGAGAGAAAATGAAACCAATGCGCTATTTATATCTAACATTAAATAACTAAACATATTTAATATTAGATATAAATAACGCTTCAGTTTCAATCACCAATAT
>JAAGVU020000002.1:16038161-16069016 GCA_011763525.2 Mormyrus iriodes
ATTTAATGTTAGATATAAATAATTCAATTTCTGTAACCAATATAAGTACACCTGGGTGTACGCTTTGTTCACTAATACAGAAAACCAAATGGTGCTTATTAATTATACACTGGTATCGGATCGGTACTCTGTATCGGCTGATACCCAAAGCCCAGGTATCATTATCTGTGTTGGAACAGAAAAAGTGGGATCGGTGCATCCCTAGATCCAAATCATTTTCAGCATTATTTATATGTTTTTGGCTTATGTGTTGTCTGTGAGTTTCTGTGATCTTTGGGCAAATATTCCAATTTAATCGTCCATGGCAATGTGACTGTATTTCCATTCTGCAGTGTGTCTGAAAAACATTGAAGCTAATATAAGAAATCGGGGGGCAACTCCAGTACCATAACTGATTAATACTTCTTTAAACATTTATGGTACTTTTTAATTTATGTACCTGTTGAAAAGTATCTGTTGCACATTCGGAAATCAGTAAAGAGAAAGTACTGCAGGTACCTGTAAAGATTACTGTATTTTTAGCATGAAGTTTCTAATTTCTAAAAAAGTTAGCTTTTTGTGAGGCAGACCAGCAGACCTCTGTGTATATGTGCATCTGTGTGCGTCTGTGTCTGTCTGTGAGAGTGCCTCACCACGCTGTCAAAAAAAGCGCATCTAATCATACATAAATTCAGTACTATGGAAAATGAATATTGGTATGATTTCAAAATTACAGAACTGATGCATATCAAAGTCAGTATTTTCAACACTAACAGACTATGAGTAATAGGCTGTCTCATGCTGATTCTTCGTTTTTTCTTTCAGGTATGATCCGGCTCCCTAAAGCATCTAAAACTCCTGTGAAGAACCGGCCGGTCGTTCGGCCCACCCTGGTCACCATAGTTAAAGAGCTGGGTAAGACCCAACCCCTGATACGGCCAGTCAGTGTGACACCTGCAGTTTTGGGGACCAGTGGAGTCTGACTTGCCCACGCAGGCTGAGTGACCCTCTGTCTTCACCGTCAGCTCTCCAGGCTCCTGTGAAGCTGAAAGCCCCCAGGGGAGCCCCTACTCCCATTAACCGCAACCAGGTGACGCAGCCCCGGGCAGCCAGTAACCTGCTGGGAAAGAGGCCCTATGACAGTGTGAGTTGTCCAGCTGAGCTAATGTACATCACCTGTTGGAAACAGGGCTCATAGTTTTGGTTCCAACATCATCATCCTCGTCACTTTCACTAGTCGTGACTTAAAGGCTTCACAGTCTTCTGATGACACTGTCTTGCTGTGTTTTACAGGTTGCTGGGCTCCCATTTGCTGCCAATGGTAGGCCGTTCACTTCTGCTATGAGGACCACCTCTCAGTCTGTCATCAAGCGCCAGAAGGTCAACCAGGGAGATGCTCCCAACCCTGTAGTATTTGTGGCCACCAAGGACACCAGGTGGGAGTGGGTGTTCTCCCAGGGCAGATCTCAAAATTATATCTGAAGAACTTGTTTTAGATGGTTCTCCCATTGTGTGCTTATGTAAAAGAGTTAATATAATACCCCAAGGCACTCTGATGTACAGGATTTTGTTGTGCAGTGATATTGCAGCTAGCCAGTGCTTTTGTGTCAGTATGGTGTAGTGAGCCCTATTAAAGCATTATTTTCAAATTTTGTGTTTATAAGCTGTTTAGGTCATTTAGAACACTTGTCACATCCTTGAGACTCCGACGACTGAGTTCTGAGTGCATTGTTGCAAAATCCTGAGCATAATGTGGTCTGTATGGTGATATTTCAGAGCCCTGAGGAAACACCTGACGCAGGCAGAGATGAGGAGAGCAGCCAGGAAGCCCCATGTTGCTGTGCGAGTGAAGCTGCCAGTGTCCCTTCGCCCACTGCCTGGCCCCGTCCTGCCCTCCAGCACCAGCGAGCCCATTGTGCTTGAGGACTGAACAGCCTGCCATCATGCGTATTGTCGTTGGATCTCCTTGAATCTTTTTTTTTTTTTTTTTTGTTCTCCCTTCCAGGGATCTGTCTACTTTCTAAAAAACCTTGTGTGCAGACCCTAAACCGAAAAGCATTCGCCAACCCCCTTTTTTTAAATTTGGCTTTGAAATCATTTTATTACTGTTATTTAAAAATTTTAAATAACAATTTTAACACGTGTATAAAGAATTGTGGTCATGTTCAAATCGTCAATGCACACTTTTTCCTTCAGGTCTTTGTGTAAATATTTTTTGAATTTGAGATGTCACACATGGGATGGTGGGAGGTGAGGGTGGGAATTTTGACATTTGGATGACATTTTTATGCTTTGTGGCAATGGATTTGCCCCCTGTATTCCTCTGTCATATTTTTCAGTGGACTAAGAGTGAATAACTGCCACCATCTGTGCAGAACTAATAATTTGTTTCTAGCAGGCTTTATGAACCCCCCCCACAAAAAAAAAATTCTCTCCTCCCCCTGGGTTTGGGTTAGAAAATGCATCATGAGTATGACTCAGTCAAGATGCCACATTCTGGTAAGGGGAATAGTGAAACGTGACGTTTTAAACCTCGTACATCCAAACATACTCTTAGATATCATTGATATTGAAACTTTGTGTGGCAGGTGTGGCAAGATCTGTTGGCATTCTTAAAGTTTGCAAATTGGCTGTATTATCCCTATTGTGGATATGAAACCAGGTGTTTATATTGATAAAGGTCTGTTGTAGCAGTTTTGCCAAGGACGCTTACCTTAAAGTTAATTCTCCTTATAGTTTCACTTCCAGGTCCAGTCAAATAATTTTCCTCATATGGAATCTGTTCAGTCTCAAGTTGAATGAATTTATAATGTGTGAAAGTGTATTTAGAGGGTGAAACTCAGGCTATGGATTTTCCACCACCTGTGGGCGGATGTTTGTTCCCTGTGGGAAAGATTGACCAGCAAGTGCTGCTGGGTTCAGTGGACACATGGAAGGAACACGGTGTCTGATGCTAGCAAACAGTAATGCTGTTTCGTGAGTGTGCTAAGACCTGAACAGCCAGCTGAAATTCTCTGAGAAACATCAAGGTTGGTGGCAGCGGGTGAAGACACCCTGGGGGTGGTATGACTGCTTAACATGTAAACAAGCCCATTGGATGCCGTTATGCTAATGTGCTTGGGGGTGTCAGCCTTTGAGGAAAGGAAATTCACCTGCCTGCAAGGCCAATGGCAGAAGTGTAAAGACCAACCAGTTTGAGGGTGAGGTGAAAGCTTAAGCATACCATCACACCTGACATGACTTGCTGGCCAATTAATGACTGCAAATACACCACTGAGCGTCGAGATGTCCACTCAAACCAAGAGCCTGCAGAGGCAACTGTCCATGATCGCTGCAGTGGTGAAAGGAGCTGAACCAGGCCCTGGTTGTGTCCTCAGGGATACTGCCCCCCCAACCCAACCCAACCCAACCCAACCTGGATCATGGTTGCCTTGTTTCTTCATCAGCAGGTGACAAATTTTAAAGGATTAATTGTTTAAGGTTGCAACACCCTGGTCTGTTTTGCACTTTTGATTTAAGCATCCACTGATAAATAGGTTAAGATTAAGTTAAGAATTTTTTTTTCTGCAAGATTAACCTAAAGTGTTTTTCGAGATTAATCTGCACAGACTAAGAAGCCATCTGAAGGCAAATTTGGCAGGATGAACCTTTTAGGAACAGAGCGGAATCTGGAGTATTATTTTAATTGTGGAGGAGTTTAATACACAGAACTTTAAATTGGTCTGCGTTACCAAATGCGGGGAATGTGGGTATGGGTTCAGAAACGGGGGGTGGATTTTGTACGTTAGAGAAATATGCTACAATTTTTTAAAAAATTCCAGTGTCTCTGTACCCTATTAATGTATCTTGAGATAAGAAATAAAGATTTTTTTTCTTCTTGACGTGCAAATTATCCTTATGTGTGTTTTGTGAAAATGCTTACACGTTTGTCATACTTATGACGTCCATGTACACGTCTTAATATTTCAGCTGTAAAAAAATGCACCTGGTGGCCAGTCGTACCATTCTGGCTCAGTCGAGTGTCACGCCATTGTCTAGCGAAAGTTAACCTTTTACAGCATAGCAGGGAGGAAATGACGTTTCACAGCCGCATTTTTTCGAACATCGTATAATGGTTTCTTTCTCCCTTATAAATGCTGCAATTGATGTAACCATCGAAATGTTTTTCCAGCCGACTCATTTTATGAAAACGCGTTATTAATATGTCGATATATGTCTAACTTTGCCTAAACTTAGTCTTAAATGTCAGATAATTTGTTTCTTCTATATTGAACAAAATATAAATGCAACGCAGCTATTTCAAAGCTTTGGTTAAAAATAAATGAAATGGAAATCCGATCGCTGAAATTGATTCATTGGGCTCTTTTGTACAATGCCAACCCGAAAAATAAGGTGGTTCGTGGAACACAATCCTCATATCCGTGTCCGCTGTTACCGCCGTCTGCCTGCAGCGCTGAGAGGCAGAGCGCCGATCAACTTGCGGCCTGCTGAATGCCGTCCCACAGTCCCGCGCTGCAGCACGCGCCGATCCCGCGTGTGCGAGCCACGTGGTCTGCGATCAGGAAACAAGTTGGACGTACATGCAGGAGCTACGAAAATGGCTTATGGAAGAGAAATGGACGTCCCTCACCGACAATGCCAATGGCACAGTCCCACAAAACTTGAGACATATCATGTTACTTAATGAGTGCCCTTTCATTTTCCATAATAAGGATTTCTTGTTTAGTGACCACGATGCTCAATCAACGTGTTGATCTGCCATATATCTGCAGTAGATGATCAATTCTTAAAATTAATCTTTTATTTGACACAATATGAAATACATACACTCTTTGCCTACGAAAATCCTAGTCTTTTTTCACAGTGCTGCAAAATAAGTGTTGCATTTTTAATTTTGTTCATACCATTCAAGTGAGTTACACGCAAGTTGAATTTTCTAATTAACATTAACTGTTTAATTAAATTATCCAGGCGCGACATTAACGAAGAATAGGCGCTAGTGTTTTTTTCCCCCGTATAGAAAATGCCACAGAGCGGCAAATGTTCATTACCGCATCAGCCTGTGCTGTGCGGCCAATTAGGGAAACTCACCTGGCGCTTCTAATCGCACTGGCTATCAGACGCTCCTCTTTACGTATCAAGTCCAGCAGCTGAACATGGTTTATACAAAATTGTCTTTTGATGTACGTAATACGTCAACGGTGCATTTTTTCAGTGGCTTTAGGGGAGTTTTAGCTATCTAATAAGATCTGCTAGGAACTGAGTGTGGGACAACTATTGATCTACTGAAGAGTTCTTTGTCCGGTAATTCAGAGTGGACTTGACTTCAGTTATGAATGAGGAGGAGGTGGGTTGTTTCTATTTGTTTTAAAATGCATAAATTTTATGTTTTAGTACATCGTGCCTGCAGAACAGTTCTGTTGTATCCCTTAGAAAAGGGGCTTGTTAATTTGAGTATCTTTTCCTGCTTGACTAATCTAATGGTACACTAGTACATTACTTTTGTTACTGTTTTAGGGTATGCACGGTTCGAAAGGTCGCTAGATTCCAAATCTTAAAAGGTTGTTTATCCCTGTTTTCTCAAGTCTGTTAAAAAAAAAGAAAAGTCTGTTAAAGAAGTTTTTTAAATATAAGTTCTTGTGAAATTTTGAAAAAAAGGCACTGGTGTGAACACAAAATGTATAGTTTTAAAAAGTGTAAAAACCATACACCTAGTGCAAACAGATTTAGAAAAGCATACATTACATTAGCAGAATATTCTGGGGGAAAAAAAATAAATGTACACCGGTATATGTGTGTAATTCTGCTGAGTTTTCTTTCAAATTGTTTGGCCCCTGTCATTCCTAGTCTGTTGCAGACCTGTTGCTTACCCCTTGCCCAGAAGATGAGGACAGTGAGGAGTCCCTGTTTCCTGTTGAACCTCTGCACTGGTCTGGCCTGTCCTTAGCAGAGGCTCTGCTGCCACTGGTGGAATCTGCCGTGTCCTCCCATGTGCCTCAGTCACAGTGGCTGTGCTCAACTCGCTACAAGACAGAGCTGTGTAGCCGCTATGCTGAGACCGGTTCCTGCAAGTATGCTGAGCGCTGTCAGTTTGCCCACGGTCTCCATGACCTGCGCGTGCCTTCCCGCCACCCCAAGTACAAGACGGAGCTGTGTCATGCTTTCCACTCGGTTGGCTACTGTGCGTATGGTGCACGCTGCCTCTTTGTGCATGGACCCGAGGAGCAGAGGCAGGTCAGGCCGCGGCGTCGCAACGTCCCTTGCCGTACCTTCCGCTCCTTTGGTGTGTGTCCTTTTGGTGCCCGCTGCAACTTCCTGCATGTTGACGAGGATGGTAAGCACGGGTGCCCACAACATAAAGGGGGTTGTCAGCCTGGCACTCTGTGCTGCACTTTCAGCTCCTTTGGCTTTTGCCTATATGGGACCCGCTGTCGCTTCCAGCACAGAGTTCCAGCAGCCAACTCTGCTGGAGGCCCTGACTGCAGCCTGGGTGTTTCCTGTGCACAGCGGCTGGCTGGGAGAGCCCTGTCCCTAGCCTCAGACATGCTGTCTTCATCTGATTCATCCTCTTCCCCTCCTCCATCTGCTCTGACTTCACCTGTATACCTGGATGACTCTTGTACCCTCACCTCACCAGTAGCCTCTTCTGATCCACTGGGCCACAATGCATTCACTTTCTCCAGCCAACACCTGAGTGAACTCCTCCTGCCTCTGGCATGGAGGTTGAAGCAGCTGGAAAGTACTCCAGCAAGGGTCAATAGCTCCCCAGGCATGGAGGGTAAAGGCATTTAGCTTAAGTGGATGATGGTCCTGTTTTTAAACCTGCATGTATGCAATCTTAATTTTGGAAGGGGGGGGGGGTGTTTTGCTCTAAAACCAACTTAAGAGGTAGTATTTTTTTGATAGCACAGTTGCGTTTAGAATGCTTAAGTGTCAGTCTGAGCCTGGGTATTTTTGAAAACTTTCTACCCTTCAAAGTGCGGTTTCCTTTCTCTAGATGTGGAATTGCTGTTCCTTCTATATTGCTTGTTGAGTCTTGCTCAAACTCCATTGGGGGTACTCTGAGTATCCTCATGTGATCATCCGTAATCATTACAGCCTCTGTGTCATGTGTGCTGGGATAGGATGTGCATCTGGGACCTGCTACAGGAACCTGAGAGGTTTGAGTCACTGAACTTGGTGACTGCCATTATCAGCATGTGAATATTTAAATGGGGCCTTTAGAGAACTAATATTTTATGTTTTTAATCAATTGTATACATTTCTCAGATGACACAAATCAACGTTGAATGTTGCTATTTAATCCTTGTGTAACTTAAAGTGTTTGACTAATTTATTTTGAGACTAACCTCTCCACCCCTGGATAATAAACCATTCAATCTTAAGCCAAATTCTCGTGCATTTGATTGTGGATGGCCGTTGGCGAGGTGTACCGCTCTCGCCCCAAGTTAATCTACTTTGTTTGGTAAACCTTAAGTCTAAAGTTTGTTCTGGTGGGTAGTTGTGGTGAATCCACCCGAACACACCAGTTGACTGACCGTCCATAAAACTGAATAACGTGACCAACACTATCTCATAGTCTGTGCGAAAAGGCTATTCGCATCATAATGGTTACTTTTAAACATTCAATCTGCTACAACTGTACGTTGCGTAACATTTCTAGGAGTAAAGTTTGAAACTGTTTCTTCCCGTATAAAAACTATTCATTAAGGGGTATCTCAAGTGAACGCAAACTTCTACTACTGGACCGGCTAACTTCCGGCCGACTCCATGCCGCAGTCGTCAGCGCGTGAGGGTTACTATTCAACCAATCAGCGCACCAGGCGGTGTGCGCAACACCGGAAGTTCACTCGCTTTTATTTTGTCGGAGGGCAGAAAGTGTTGGCGCATCCGCGGACTGCTCGCTGAGGCATAACCGCCTTGGTCCCTCAGGTAGGAGCAGGCTTTGCCTAAACTTTAAAAATGCGCAATTGGGTCTGCGTGGAAAACACTTCACGACTCTGGGGGGGATGTGTAAGGACCTGCACAGTGTCGAGTTCGCGATGAGTACGGTGAAGCTTTACCCTTAAGTAGATTATGCATTACTGAAATTAATTCCTTACTTAAAAATTGTATCAAACTTTTGAAATAAGTGCAGAGTAACAAATTTAAGTGCTTCAGCACGTTGTCCTGGCTGAAGGGATCGTTAACGTTAACCCTTATAAAACTACCAGGTTTGCTACAATTTAGCCGTTTATTATGGATAGAGGAAATGTATTAGGTGTATTTATGGAGGGAATGTCTTTCGGTCCGTTTTCATTGTTTTACAGCGATTCGTTTACTTGTTAAACTGATTATAAGTAATGGCCACCATAAGTGACGAGATTTTTATGAGATTAAAAACAATCTAGCAATATTTTCACCATCGTTTTTAAAATAAGCAAATGTAATCTCACATACACATGTTAGAGAGGTAGACAGAGGTCTGGGGTGGGGCGAGGATGCTGCAGCCTGTCCCAGTTTGCATAGAATTCAAAATAAGGGTACTCCCTGGATGGCATCCCAGTCCATCACAAGGCACACACACGTTTAGACGCTGTGGGCATAAAGACTCAAATTAGCCTGATAGCCTGGCTTTGGACACATCGAGAACATGCAAACTCCACAGACCCAGCAGGGAGAGACAGGATTCACACCTCCAACCCTGAAAGCAGTGTTGCCTCTGTAGTAATATATTTATATAAATTTATGGTCACCGGAGCAGTGCCACAGCGATGGCAGACAGAGAAGAGCGACGCTTTGCCGAGGTGTCCCGGGAGTCAGTCAGGCTCATGGCTGAAAGTGCCGGAGTAGAGCTCACCGATGATGTCGCCGCTCTGCTGGCTGAGGATGTGTGCTACCGCCTGAGGGAGGCTACACAGGTAAGCAGAAGAGGCTGGTTGAATGTGCTGCTTAGGTCTAGTTGCTCCATTAATACGTGTTGTCATTTCGATTGAAAGTAACTTAATGTTTACAAGTCAGGAGATATTTTCTGTTGACACTATGCAGGCTTGAAGGTGAGTTTCCAAACTGCTTAGGGGCAGCTGACATCTGTGTGTGACACGTCTGTTTTTGATGGCATTCTTTGCTTTGTTGCACTGTAAGCAGCCTCAGTGGGACTTTGGTGCTAATTGACCATTTTTTTCCTTTGACTATCACAGAGTAGCTCTCAGTTCATGAGACATGCCAAACGGCGCAAGCTGACAGTTGAGGACTTCAACAGGGCACTGCGGTGGAGCAACGTGGAGGTGAGCGGGCACACAGCTGTGTGCAAACTCTCAGGCAGAGGTTGGCATTGGTTGCTTGGTCCAGTGGGTAGGCCTCTGATGGGTGGATGGGTTTGAACGTTGTTGGTGATGCATCTCCCAGGTGGTCTGTGGGTATGGGGCCCAAGACACACTACCCTTCCGGCCGATCAAGGAAGGGGAGCTGTTTTTTGTGGAGGACCGTGACGTTAACCTGGTGGAGCTGGCACTGGCCACAAACATCCCCAAGGGCTGTGCGGAGACCATGGTGCGAGGTATAGCCTCTGTGTCCTGGTTTAGTGTAGCTCCGTCTCTGACCACTTGTGATCTGTGTATGCTGCTCCTACTGTCTCACATCTTGGGTTGTACCTTGTCATACTGCATGTCACAGTGTATAAGTAACGTGTTAAGATTAAATGCTGGTTTTATTTTTGGCAGTCCAAGTGTCCTACCTGGATGGGAAGGGAAACCTAGAGCCTCAGGGCACAGGTAGGACAGGCATGTTGCTTCACCCGAATCTGCGCAAAATCACAAGACTACACTGCCTGTATTTTAACAGTTGCACACAAGCTTTAAGTGCCTGTTGTATCCTGTGCAGTCCCCACCGCGGTGCAGTGTCTGTCAGACGACTTGTACAAGTACTACCAGCAGATCACCCGCTCCATCCTGGGGGAGGACCCACACCTCATGAAGGTGAAACTTGACACTTCTCCATATCAACAGTTTCCACAACAGGAGTCAGTAGCCCATTATTCGATTCTTTGGTGTGGAGTGTGTAGACGGTGGCAGAGGTAACATTTGCGTTAACATTAACTCCTCTGCTTCAGGTGGCTTTGTTAGATCTCCAGTCAAACTCGAAGATTGCTGCACTCCTTCCGTACTTCGTGTATGTCATCAGTGGGGTAAGATCCGACTTCGCATGTAAGAAATTTGGGGAGGCAAGCAAGACTTTGTCTGTGTTTATGGCGACTTACCTTGGCTGAGCAAATGCTGCACCTCAAACCTGTACAGAGCTTTTCTCCACATCTGTGACTCTGTGGGCTTCTCCACCTGGTCTCCTTGGGATTGGCTCCTGAACATCATGACTAAGATTAAATGATTTGTTAGTGAGAGGGAAGGGGGTAGGGCAGTGCGGTATGAATGATATACACACTCTGTCATATAAAATGTAAATGGGATGATTGTATATGGTGGGGAGTAATCCTATAAACATTTAAATTACCAGGTTAGAAAAAATCAGTATCTTAAGGTATTGTGGACAAGCAAGGTAAAGAAGAAGCCTTAATCTTAAAAAGATGTTGGTGATGTGGTGGTATGTAGGCTATTGCTGCTGTGTACTAACAAAAACATAAACTAAAACTGGAAATACTCCAGCAGCTGGAGCATTGCCTTCCAGTAGAACATACAGAATGCCAGTGCTTATGGACACAGACACTGGCAACATAAAACCCGCGCCCTGGAACGAGCAGCCAGGCAGAAGGACACAAGGCCCAGCACAGTAACATTAACTAATGTGAACTGAATAAGAATCATCCTGAGCTGGTTAGCATCCTTCCCCCCCAGGTGAAGTCTGTCAGCCATGACCTGGAGCAGCTGAACCGCTTGCTGCACATGGTGAAGAGCTTGGTGCAGAACCCATACCTGTACCTGGGCTCCTATGTGCGCAGCCTGGTGTCCAGCGTCATGTACTGCATCCTGGAGCCCCTGGCCGCCTCCATTAACCCCCTGAATGACCACTGGACCCTGCGTGACTACGCCGCCCTGCTGCTCAGCCACATCTTCTGGTGGGCATGTAGCCTCAGAAATATACATATAATCTGCCTTAAAGCCTAATGTTATTGTGCCCTGATGGCCAGTGAAGATGGCAGAGATTATCCTGGGACTCTAGGTTTGCAGGGCTTTGTTTGTTTCTGGGCTGACACTCACCTGTTTGCCTTTACAGTACTGGAAAACTACCTTTACACTGTTTCTTTTTTTTTTTTTTTTAAAGCTTTTCTGCACAATATTAAATTGCAGGTAACTAAAAATAGAAGCTCACTTAGTGGTCAATTTTATGTGACCAAATACACTCTCCTTCTTTGGCAGGACCCATGGGGACCTGGTGAGCGGCCTATACCACCAGATCCTGCTGTCCCTTCAGAAGGTGCTGTCGGACCCTGTGCGGCCACTCTGCTCACACTATGGGGCTGTGGTGGGGCTGCACGCGCTGGGCTGGAAGGTACTGCCCTCTCTGATTGCTAGCTGTTATCAGTGAAGACCATCGCAGGCATTTGCTGGGTCCCACACCCTGTCATGTGTTGTAATTGAAGTGCGGTTCTTTCCATTTTTGCTTCCGGTTCTGTCTTAACCAGTGTTTTGCTCCCCTGTTTGTGTGCTTCAGGCTGTGGAGCGTGTTTTATACCCCCACCTTCCGGCTTACTGGGCCAACCTCCAGGCAGTGCTGGATGACTATTCTGTGTCCAACGCCCAGGTCAAGGCTGACGGACACAAGGTTTATGGGGCCATCCTGGTGCGTGTGCACACCATTGCCGTGTCTCAGCCGTGGTTCTTAAATTTTCAGCTGCTGACATGTGCTCATCATCGCACATATCCCCCTGCAGGTGGCAGTGGAACGCCTGCTGAAGATGAAGGCCCTGTCCCTGTCTGGGGTAGCAGAAGTAAGGGTTGGTGGGATGTCGGGTACTGGGGGGGTCATTGGAGGCCGCGAGAGCTCCCCTGGGCTGAGCCCACCCCCTGAGCCCCAGTCGGAGCCAGGCCTGGGCATCGCCAGCCACCTGCAGGCGGGCGGAGCGGGCTGGCCCTGGGAGGAGTGGGCACCCGTGCCCCTTCCTGCCATGTACTGCGAGCTCTACTCCTTCTTTGGGGACAGCCTGGCAGTGCGCTTCAGTGCTGGTCCCAGCGTCAGGGGCGGTCCCCCAGTGGCCTCGCTGCAGCCCCCCGGCCCCAGGAAGGACCCTCCCGGCAGCGGCAGTGCTGGGAGTGGTGGCACTGCCAGCCTGGACACCACGCGCAAGATGCCCCAGCTGACAGCCAGCCTCAGCATCAGCCCACGGCAGGACGGCAGCCCCAATGGCGAGCCGGCGCCGCCCAGCCTGCCAGCCCCCGGAAGGTAGGCCATGATGCGCCCACATCTGCCTCCATTTCAGTCCATGTGCTGAGGCTTTTTAATGGGACATTTTAAATGTTTATGGATGGGTCTGATGATTTCCTTTTAATTTTGTGCTTATGCAGACTCTTTAGCTGTTTATGCTGTTTGAGTTTGGCGGTTATTTGAAGTGCCATGAAGGTGACAGACAGATGTGTCAGCTCTGACACGCCCCCTGCCTCTCTGCCTCCCACCAGGCCCTTGCCTCGCTCCTCCTGCTCGTCATCGGTGCAGCGCTCCCGCTCGTCGTCTACTCGGCCGGGCCAGCGGCCGCCGGGTCCGTCTCGTGACGTGTTCCCCAAGGCCCGCTTCACACCCCTGCTTGCCAAGCCCCCTGCCTTCTCCTTTCTCATCGGCGGACGGCAGATGGGCCGCCGGTGCCAGGCCCGCCGCTTCCAGACCAGCTTCACTCCGTCGGCAGCGCTGTCGGCTCTGCCGCCTCGAGGCTATGCCCACAAGCTGCCCGTCATCGGCAGGGTGAGCAAGCCCCTGCGCCGCTGGGCCTGCTCCCACTACTCTCTGCACCTGCCGCTGTGAGCCACCTCCACTGCAGACAGCAGCCAGACTAAAGCTGAAAGAGGCTCACCAGCACAACCCCGGCCCAGATCAGCCGGCCTGACCTTTGGCCTGGCGTGACTCTTCTTGCCCCTACTCTGTGTGTTCGTCTGGGAAATATAAACCGTTTCCTATTTCTTTGAGCTGTTACTGGGGAGGTAACATTTCAGTCAGGAAACTCACACTGTCCCACACACTTGGCTCTCTTGCAGGTCACATTTGCAGTGATAGTGATACTTATTTTCTCCCCTTTACATGTTCATTTTTCTAGATTTTGTTGCATATGAAATACCAGAGTGCCAAGGGTGATATGCTTAGGATTAAAGAGTAGGATACGGGATGTCCAGCTCACACCATGAAGACCCTTTTAGGAAAGAAAGCTATCTGCTTCTGTTTGTAGGGAATGCAGTCTTAAGATATAAATCTTACATTATATTGTCTAATGTATAGCATTTTAATGCTAATTTAGATTTAATGGGTATTTTTCTTTTTTTCTTCAAACGAATGAATGAGATCATGCTGTATCTAAACATACATTGTCACTATGCCAGGGTGGTTTGCTGGATGTCTCAATCATGTTTAGAGTACTTTGTAATATTACACATTGTCCTTTACTTTATACACGTGTATGACATGTATAATGTATGTACCCATGTGAAATAACCTTTATATTAAATTTTGTGGTTTTCATGTTTCTGTGCCTTGGTATTCATTCACATGATGTAAAATGGTCTCAATACTTGTTCACTATAGTCTGACTGAAAACATTTCTATATCGGCAGAAATGGTACGGTCTTTGGTAGCTGATATGCTTTGAGTTTTCATCTCATAATGATTTGTTAATGAAGCATTACACATTAGGAATTTGCCCCATTAACAGATTATAAGTAATACAAAAGTGAGATTTCATGTGCAATACTTTATTACCCTAATAACACCTAACGTTCATACTCGCTAACCTTAAAACTGGACTAGTGATTAAAATACTTATATAATTCATAAACGCAAAATATATTTTCATATCTATGGATGACAGTTAAGCAATACATTTAAATAGCAAAACAATGTATGGTAAACCTGTAATTTATAGAGTTGTTTAAAATTTATAAAAATAACTAGTATCAAGTATAGAATTACACGTACACGTATGACTAATATTCAATCATCCACCGATCATGATTATTACACACAGAGTACATACATGTCACACAGGCTCATTTTGGGCTGTTTGCCTGCCCTCATCTCCAGCATGGTTACCCGCACATGTAAAATATGCTGAAAACTAGCGCTTAGTACTTCAAACTTTTAAAAAATAAATTCTAACATATTATTCCTACGGTTTAATGGTCTCCCAATAAATTATTAAATACAATTGCTTAGGAAATATGAGACTGCGTATCTGTTTACCGCACGCATAGCACCGGAGACCGGCTCGGCCGCCCGCGCGCTGTCCGCTAGGAACATGACGGTTAACGGCTATTCCGCGTGTCCGCGCCTTTGCCGGGTTAGAGCGTTCAGCGTGATGGTTGTCAGCTACGTGCTCTTCGTTATCTTCGGCGGCCTGGTCTTCATGGCCCTCGAGCAGCCACAGGAGAGCGCCCTGTTAGCCGAGGTTCGACGGCGCCGACTGCTCCTTCTGGAACAAAACCGCTGCATCCAGGAAAAGCGCCTGGACCAGCTGCTGAAGAAGGCGCTGTTTGCCGGCAAGCGGCGGATAGCCGTCTTGGATGCCGACACTGACGAGTTAAACAATGATTTTACTTCCTCCCTGTTCTTCGTCACCACTTACCTAACTACCACAGGTCGGTGCCATCACATTTATTTTCCTTGCTTATTTTCACTTATAACTTAAAGCCGCTTATATCTTATATCTTATTTGTAACTTTCAATGGTAGTGTGAACTGTGCGCACTAAACTTTCCTTTTATTTCGTTTAACTAAAACAGTGGTCTCAGAACTTTTTTTACATTGAGAATTGTTTTTACAAAGAAATTACTCCAGCGACTGACCCGGGGGGGCCGCGGGGATTAGAAGTCGTTCAGCGATCGATTAGACATTTATTGACGATCGACCTGTCGATCTCAGCCGAGCGATTAGCCACCCCTGAACTGCGTAATTGATTAAGTACCTATATATTTTTATACATACTTAATGTATCGTATATCCATCCATCCATACGCTTTCTGTAACCGCTTGACCTATTCAGGGTGTGTCATATCTTGTTAAGTTAATTAAGTTATTCCGTACTGACTTTTTAAAACGTTTGCAAATTACGCCTGTGGGTGGCGAAAAGTCGGAGCCCTAGAGGGGCCACGGACAGTTTTTTGTACTAAATAAACTTAAATAAAGTTAACGTGTCCACGAAATACTACGAAACTACGAAATACGATTTCCTTAAGATGTTCGCACGAGTTATTCTCTCACGTTTACGCTTTGGAAATTTGTGTTCGTGCCCGCAAAGCCGGGTGCTGGACTCTTGTGTCTGCAGTCAAGCCACCCGCAGATACTGTAGTTGAGTGCGAGAAAGCGAGTTGTAAATAAATCGTTAATGGATCACAATAAAAGGTAAATTCATAAAAAATGTACTTGATAGGTATGTACAGTGACAGTCAAAAGTTTGGACACACCCACCCATAGAAAGGTTTATATTGTACTATTCTCTACATTTTAGAGTAGTTATGAAGACATCACAACTACAAAATGACATACAGGCAATTATTCACAGACTAAAAAATAAGGATTTATTTTATCTGATTAGTTTTCGTTTATCTTAGTCCACCTTTGTAAATTACTGTATGTTAACCCCCTTTCATGCCCACATACCTAAATAAAGTTCTCTGCTGGAATGCAGGTTACGGCAGCACTGTGCCCCTCTCGGATGAAGGCAAGGTCTTCTGTGTGCTGTACTGCCTGGTGGGCATGCCCCTTACCATGCTGCTGATGTCATCCTCCACTCAACGTCTTCTGCCTTCTGTCACCCACGCTCCAGTGCGCTACTTACAGGAACGCTGGGGGATGCCCTATCCCCAGGCTGCCCTGCTCCATGCCGGTCTGTTACTCACCTGCACTGCACTGCTCTTCTTCTTGCTGCCTGCCGCTGGACTCTGCTTGCTGGAGCGCGATTGGAGTTTCCTGGAATCCCTGTACTTCTGCTTCATCTCCCTCAGCACCATCGGTCTGGGGGACTATCTGCCGGGAAGGACCCGCAGCCTGGCTGTGCGACGGGGCCTGGAGTTCGCCACCTCCTGTGGGGACGCCCGTGCCTCACTGCCATATACACATTACCTTTACGGCAAATTTACTGAGAAATGCCTTCCAGCAGCTATGGCCCAAAAGCAGTTTTTTCTAATTTTTACATACAAATCAGTGGTTCTTCATGTTACTAATTTACTGCAACTGTAGGTTTACTATAATGTCAGAATATAGATTAACTAAACCAAAGGGGGAAACCAAATATGGCACAATGTGTAGAGCAAGCAATTCACTTATTCTGGGCATGATGTGTGTTCGTGATTGAAGGTGTTTAATGACGGGGTAAATTTGTATGGAATCATGCAATTATAATATATAAAACACTATATAGTGACACTTTATAATGATTTTATCCATATCCTCCACTCACCTTTCCAATTTTCTTTGTAGGTTATTTGCTGGTTGGCCTGGTGGTGCTCCTGGTGGTGCTGGAGACCATCTGGGACCTCCCGCAGATACGCAGTCTGCTTCGCCTTTTCAATGGTCCTCGGGAGGGGCCGCTGATGGGGTTCGACATGGACGAGCTGGTCCTCAGTGAAAATTCCCTGTCTCCAGGAAATCAAGAAGACAGCATGGACATAATGGAGGTGCCCCAATACACAATGCATATCTCCACAATTTCCCCCTCCATCGCAGAGGATCCCCCAGCCTTATACACCCAGTTCATCACTTCCACAGTACCTTAATCAAGTGTGTGTTTTGAGCCCTCTGGAATCGGAGGTAGTAGGAAATTACGGCATTTAAAACAGCACCTAATGGGGTTTTGGAAGAGGCATGGACACCCGGGTAGATTCAGAGGGCCCAGCACTTGACAGGAGATTTTAAATACATAAAATGACCCGTAAAATTCTGAGCAAGGTGACATTTTGTTAGGGGGCCCAAAATTCTACTCCCCTGCTAACAAAACTATGTTATACATAGCAAAAGTGTAAAAGGTTTATTAAACAGTTTTTCTTTGAACCAAGTATATGATTTAACCAGTGGTTTAACCAGTTACACCACATTATAACAAAGACTATTTTGAGTAATGCAACTTCATAATAACATTTTCAGGCCATACATTTTATTCACCCATATTACGATTACTTTTGCTCCTTTACCTGATGCTTTTATCTGTCCATTAAAGTGCTTCATTAAATTCTAACTATTGGATAGTTCTTATAAGTTTCTAAGCCTAGTCAATTGATTACAGTTTAGTCTAGCATTACGATGCATGAAAGGCAGACATTATGGTCATTGCTTTGAACCATATTGAAAGTATCACATTTTTTGAGTGAGGCTTGAGTGCACATTAGCAGTACATTGTGCAGCACTGGTTATTTAACGAATGACTTTTGTAATTTGGTGGGGGTGGCTCTGTGGGTTAGGCCTCTGTGCCTCTGATTGGTGGGTTGCAAATCCCATGGCTAGAGCAGCCATATCACCCGAAAGACTGCTCCAGGGCCACCAGATAAATGGTTGACTCTAAGCTCAGGGCCCAAATTTCACTCTCTGTTGTGTGTCTGTGTCTCAGGAGAGCAAGATGGGACGTGTGAAGACTAAAATCCATTGTACTTGCTATCTGAACAACGACAATAAAAGACATTCTATACTTTACTCAACAATGGTCATTGCTGTCAAGTTCACTAGTATGGTTGTGACCAGCACTGCATGTGTCCTTTCAGCCTCCTTCAAAATGCCATGCTAAATATGCGAACACTGATGATGAAGATGCAATGAGAAACATGCGTTTTCACACGTGTCCACGACTGCCCCATATATGCATTTACTGCAACATCTTGATCCTGAAACAAAGTCATTCATGCCTTAGTGCAGCACAAAACGGAACTTTTATAAATTGACAATTTATAGTTTGGGTTAATATATCAGACATTTAGCTAATAATAAGCTTTTAGATTAATGTTCTGACAAAAGGACGCACATTTTCCTATACAGTCTTGGACATCTGCCCTTAGACACTTAAGTGTGATGGTGCCATTTTTGGGATTTCCTTGTAAAGTGGACACTTTTACATAGAGATGATTGCTGGACACACATAGTCACATAAATAATATAGCTTAGAAAACATAAGCGTACATGTGGATACCATACTCATCCAACCTGCACAGGGAGGCTGCACAGCTTCAGGGTGCTGCAGTAATTCTGAGATCCTGGAACCTGGAAAAAAATCCACCAATTTACATTTAGATATGGGATGCTTTCACAGGTTATTTTACCAGGATTACAAGCTATTTGAAGATATTAACGTCAATAAAATGTAATTATATTGTAAAGCATAATTTGAAAATGTGGCTTGTGTTAGTCATATCAAGGTATAATAACAATTTATTGAAAATGTATTTATACATTTTTTTTTTACAATTTCTTAAATGTTGATCAGGCATGTGCGGGGGGCTGGGTTGCTGAGAGTGCCTGAGCACCCGCCACTTTTGCCTAAAACTGGCCCCATTTTAAAGTGCTGAGTAGCCCATTTCAATCACTGATGACCTACAATTTACAAAGGCAAAATTTACCGAGGGTGACCCCCCACTACCCCCGACCCCATCAGTTAAGCACTTGCTCCTTGAAAAGTCTCGCCTTCCGCCCCTTGGGAGAGAAAACTAGAGTCTCCTATGGTTACTTTGATAAAACTGGCTTTTGGTATCTTTGAGTGCATTTTATGTTTTATGCTTAAGCAAAATATCTGAAGAGTGAATGTACATGATTTCTCTAGTGCAGGGGTCACCAACCTTTTCAAAACTGAGAGCTAATTCACGGGTACTGAGCCATACGAAGGGCTACCAGTTTTATACACTCTTCTTAAATAACAAATTTGCTCAGTTTACCTTTAGTTATATGTTATTATTAATTATTAATTATACTCATCTATGTGAAGACACTGATCACGTTTATGATTTTATCATGTCAACAGGATAAAATTAAATTTTAGACGCTGCTCACTTGTGAGTTGTGCTATTTTTAGAACAGGTCCGCGGGCGACTCGTGGTCCTTGGGGGCATCCTGGTGCCCGCGGGCACCATGTTGGTGACCCCTGCTCTAGTGTGTGCCCTGCTTTGTGTCTGTGCTGCAAGCTCACTGTGCCCCTGTACTGAATGTTATGGAAAACCAATGGGTATATATCTACAATCAATTATCTGTTCGAAATCAAGCAACAACTGCGCTTTGTACTAAACCCACTTATCCCTTGTGTATTTTACTTCTTCCGTTCTATATTCTAGAATCTATAGAATTTAACCTAATTTTGAAAATGGACTGGGGTAACATCGACCCCAAAAATAACACAGGGGTTAAGAGTGCACTGGTGCATTCCTGTCCTTTGTGTTTGATGACATTCTGTAAAAGTGCAGTTATATGTTTCTTACATTTACATATTTAACAGAAGCTTTCATCCAAAGTGACGTACAAGTGATGCAGATATAATATTGAAAACATTCATGTTAGCAAGGATTCAATTATGCACAAGCCCAGAGCTTACAATAAACACCCAGGTACAAGTGTAAGCAATTTTGGAGCAGGAGTTACCCAACAGCTACACATATAACTATTAACAAAGTAAGAACTTAATAAGACTATTCAAGGGCCAAGAAGGGCAACATAACAGCAGCATTCAAAAAAAAATCATGCTAGAAATTCATGGAGCAGATGAGTCTTAAGTTGTTTCTTGAAGGTAGAGTGGGAATCTGATGTCCGTATGTGCTTCGGCAGCTCATTCCACCACCGGGGAACCACATAAGAGAACCGCTTGCAGTGACACTTCTGGCATGGTAGAGGGAGCTCCAAGTGGCGATGGTTTGCTGACTGAACGGGGTGAGATGGAAAATAGGTGTTGGGCAGCCTTTTGATGGAAATGGGAGTTGGTCCATTGATGGATCTGCAAGCCTGCACCAAGGACTTCAACTTGATGCAAACACCAATAAGGAGCCTGTGAAGAGAAACAAGGAGGGGTGTGATATGAGAACGCTTGGGCTGAATGAATACACAGTTGTAATAAAAAGTTAACAGACTTATGACAAACGTTTGTCAAATCTGGCAGTTTTGGGCTTCAAATGTACTTCTGCAGCTGTTCTTTTTCTGAGACAGAATGATTATACAACACACAACTTCTTAAAAAGATCACAAATTTGATGCACAAGTTTTAATTCATTGTCAGTTTTCTGCAACCAACACAGGGTCAAAATTTGACATACAGGGTCAAAAATATACATATATCTACTTAGATAATTAATTTAGTGGTGCTGACAGTCTTTTAACTTGATGCCAAGGTCTCTAAACTGCCTGTCAGTGATTATGATTTAAAATAGCTGTCGCCTGTATGGGTGTAATGTTTTACTTTATGTCAATACGTGGGTTTTTGAGTAATTCTCTGTGGCTTCTGATCCTTCCTATTCCTTTGCTAGCCCTCTGCTAGCAAGTGTCATCTCCATACTCTTGGTTTCATTGTGTCATCCTGCACTTACTTCGTCAGAATTTAGGCAAAGGAAGTTGATGGAAACTTGCCCCTAGTGTTATTTTTTAATCATAACCTGATAGTTGCTTTGATCCACTAGATGGCAGAAAACTTTTTTTGCCATTACTAGCCATTATATGTCTTATGTGGTAGTAATGTCTGATCTGAAACCTGCAGCCACCTCACTCTGATATTGCTCTATACATGATTACTTTTATAAGGTTAAGTTGAATTGAGTGCATCTCTATTTAAAGGCAGTACAGTACGTGTGTCAGTAAAGCTTCTTATAAATCAAGTCATATAACTCTTCTTATAGACCTACTTTGGAAGATAACTGCATGCATCTTCAGTAGAAAGACAGCATATTAAATTGGTTATACCAATGCAGTCTTAACTATCACAGCTGTGGTCACTGGAAAGTTGTGGAGTTCTAATGTAACCTATGTAAAATATTAAAATTGTGTTTAAAGTCTGGGAGTACTGATGGCTGTTCAGCACCAAAATGATTACAGCCTTCCCGTGATTTAAATTACTATAATTGGTCTCTGATAAACCAGCGTCGACGAAAAATAAATTAAAAACATATTTGCATTATTTTAAATGGGATGAAGTGTAATGCTTTTCCAGGGCAGAACAACCCAAACAGCATCTCAGACATCAATATTTGTTATCAATAAAATGTTAGATTAATAACAATATGAAATATATGAAAAAATTCTGAGTAGGAAAGAACAAGGAAATGTGTCGAGATAGTATGAGGATACAGCAAGAGACCGTATGCTTGAAAAACTTGTTCGCACACTCCACACCTTATGGACGCCTGACGTGTCTTTCACCAGCACCGGGCGCCTTTCAAACTTATATTCTTTGAGCCTACGTACATTTTACACGCATAACTAGGGGTGGAAATTTTTACTACTAATCAAAATCGCAAGTTCAGTAAAATTTGTAGTCTGACATGCATTTTTTTTTTTTTATTAGTCAGCAGGTTAGTGTTTAGTTTTTGTACTCGCTTTAGTGTAAATTACTTGCCTCAGGAGAGAGGGCAAGCTTAATTTCCAGCCCTGCGTAAGCAAGGCCGAAACCTTTAAAAAGTCACTCGCAGCATTTTTAGTACAGTCTTTAGGCAAAAACGTTATGTAGAAGGAATCTGTCCGAAAACCAAAAGTCTGGTATGAACAGCTATTATGGTGAAAAACCGACAACCTAACTGCTGTAAATGTAGTGATTCCTGCAGTCTCAGTCGGAAAATGCTACAGTCGTATACACTAGGCTTCTTTGAGTTGGTCTGGTTGATTATATAAAGTGAAACAACCATTAAATCGGACATGACTGAGGTGGAATGTTGGGGCAGTGTTAGAGTTCAGCCATGAACAGAAACACGCCTTTCTTGTGTACACAAAAGGGCGGATGCTTCTGCATGCAGCTGCAGGTCCTGAAGAGTCAGTTCTTAGGTGAGTGTCCTTTGGGGCCTGGTCACATGATATGGCTTACGTCATGCTGCCACAAATCTTCCGCAGAAATCATCTTGCTACAATGCAAGATCTAGCTTTAGGAGTTAGCTTTGCCTTAATGTTGACACTGCTGAGGGAAGAATTAACTATAAAAGATAAACTTGAGTGAATTCTGATAATATATGCAATGCATTCAGTTATATACTGAGGCTTCCCGTAGTTTTGAATCAATAGTTGTAAACTTAAGGATTCACTGAATGCACATTAAAGTGTAAAGGATTGTATAGGGTTGTATTTGTGTATCAGCCCTTCTTGAGCGGTGTTTTCAGCTACTGTGTGAGGCCTTTCCCTTACTTTCTTTACTTGATGTCATCTGTTTTTCATGTTGACAGGCAGCAGGCAGGTGCACAGAAATCCAGCTCTAAATTTACCAGGGTCAAGAACGCAAGGAATTGGGGTTATGTTGGATGGAAAATCTCCACAGTGTCCCTCTGCATCTCAAAAGTGAGACTTGACAAAATTTTAGTGTTCTGAATGTCGATTTAATCTGATTTAATCCGAACATGAGTATGTAGACTGGTGATTGACATCATAAACCTATCGCAACACCTTTCGTGGTTCTATTACAAATCTTGCAAGATCACTCATTTTCACCCACCTTGTTGTATTTATGGTTTAAATGCATTTCATTGCTCACTCTCACTTGTTTGAACTCTGAATGTTCTCATTATTTCAGTGTTACAAGGACAAATATCGTTCAGGGAATGTTATGCAACAGCCATTAGAGAACCATGAGTGAAGGTGACAAGAACAGTTTGTGATACCTCAGATTATGTCTCAGTCATTCTGCTGAGTAACATAATATGATGCATTATATTAGCACTGCAAAACAATGCATAATAGGACAACAGAAATTTGACAGTCATATTCTCGGTAGCCTATTGGTGAAATTATAGGCAAATGTTTATTTTGTTTATATGACCATTAATGCGAATGTACAGTTTATGACTGATTTCAATTCATATGTTGATCTCTGTAGCGTTGATGGTCACAAGCCAGGATTGCATTTCTTCATTACTCTATTGATATAGTGTCACATATTTTTAAAGTACAGAAATTATAATATTTTTCATAACATTAATCATGTCTATACCTAAAGAGTATGAGGTTTACTGCAAAATGAAGTTATGTTATAGTAGTCTAGATACAAGTACTTCTGAAAGGATGATGACAGCTAAACTGACATTCCCAACCAATGTAACTGAGACTAGACAGGTAGGTCCCTCACTCATTCATGGATAATTATATATGTGATGCAACATACAATGAACAATGATATTGACAAAAAAATACTGATTTTCACCATGAAACCTTCCCCCCACGTTATTCAGATTTCGTATGTCTTCCTCCTGATCGAGGATTCACTCTGGAACTGGGCATGTAGCCAGATGGTATCACATTTTATTTCAGACTCAGCATCCTTTATGAACCTAGACCGCAGAGTCTTGAACGTGCTGTGCGATGGGCTTTAGAAGAGAACAAGGAAACATATTTCTCTCCAAAATATCCTTTAAAGGTGTATTGCTTCTTACAGTCTCTTTCTCTACTCATCTTAGTGATGTTTCTGCTGACTTAGTAGGAAGCAGGTATTTATTTTCACATACACTCTGTGGACAAAAGTATTGAGACACACCACTTAGTCATTGAATTCTGGTATTTCATTCAGACTCATTGCTACAGGTGTATAAAATCAAGCACTAGCCATGCAGTTAGGTTTACAAACATTTGTGAAAGAGTGGGTCATTCTGAAGAGCTCAGTGAATTCAAGCATGTTACTGTCATAGGATGCCACCTTTGCAATAAGTAAGTTCATGAAATTTCTTCCCTGCTAGATATTCCACAGTAAACTGTAAGTGGTATTATTGCAAAGTGGAAGCGTTTAGGAACAAAAAAAACTCAGCCATGAAGTGGCAGACCATGTAAAAGAGCAGGATCGCTGAGTGCTGAGGTGCTTAGTGCCTAAAGTAATAGTCGCCAAAGTTCTGTTGACTCAGTAACTTAAGAGTTCCAAACTTCCTCTGGCGTTAACCCAGCACAAGAACTGTGTGCCGGGAGCTTCATGGAATGGGCTTCCATGGCCGAGCAGCTGCATGATTGCCTCATATCACCAAGCACAATGCCAAATGTCAGATGGAGTGGTGTAAAGCACACCGCCACTGGACTCTGAAGCAGTGGAAACATGTTCTGGGGAGTGATAGATCAGGCTTCTCTGTCTGGCAGCCTGATGGACAAGTCTGGGTTTGGTAGGTACAAGGAGAACATTACTTGCCTGACTGCATTGTGCCAACTGTAAAGTTTGGTGGAGGAGGGATAATGGTATGGGGATGTTTATCAGGCACTGGGCTAGTCCCCTTAGTTCCAGGGAAGGGAGTTCTTAATGCTTCAGCATACCAAGACATTTTGGCCAATTCAATGCTTCCAACTTTGTGGGAACAGTTTGGGGAAGGCCCTTTTCTGTTCCAGCATGACTGTGCCCCAGTGCACAAAGCAAGGTCCTTAAAGACACAGATGGGTGAGTTTGGTGTAGATCTTGACTGGCCTGCACAGAGCCCTGACCTCAACCCCTTTGAACACCTTTGGGTTGAGCTAGAATGGAGATTGTGAGCCAGGCCTTCACGTCCAACATCTGTGCCTGACCTCACAAATGCTCTTCTGGATGACTGGGCATAAATTCCCACAGACACCCTCCAAAATATTGTGGAAAGCCATCCCAGAAAAGTGGTGGCTGCAAATGGCGGACCAACTCCATGTTGATACCCATGGATTTATAATGGGATGTCATATAAGCTCCTATGGGTGTAACCAGGTAAGCCAGGCGTTCCAATAATTTTGTCCATATAGTGTATATCCAATACTCCGCACTGCAGTATAGTCCAAAGGTTCTAAGTTCTTACCATTATCATTCTGTTTTCATTAATATCATGCACCGGAATTGTGTACTGTTTGGTCATGATTTTTGTCATAGTGTTTGACCCAAGGCAGATCTCTTTGGTTGACTGTAGAGAATGCGGCTCCTTCCCTGTTGCTCCAGCAACCTTTTTTTTGTGTGGAGATATTCTAGTATGCAGGCACCCAGACAGACACATGGAGTTTCCCATGATTCTTTTTCTGTGTGTATGTTTGGGTGAGCTCTAACAGAACTCAGTGAAACTGGCTGTAGTTAATCTGGATATCTTGGGAAGATGTGACCTTGGCTCTGTTTGGCTGCTGTATTGAGATGATGACTTAAAGACCCACTTAAAAATAGAATCGCCCTCACTGGTATTTAGATGTGTACCCTTGCGTGTTGCTAGTTTTAAAGATGGCCAGTAATTAAACAAGAATTCCAACTAATAAGGGTTTGTTTTGTTCATCACTAGAACGTGGTCTGGGTATCAAAAGGACATTTCATGTATATATATGCACCTGTGTATAAAAAATGTCCTTTTGTTTTTACAATAACATGTTTTATTTTTATATGTGCTGCATCTTTATATAGAGTGAAACGTATGCGTTAAGCAAACAATAATAATTTTTCTGATCATTGTGTAAACATCCACCTCATTTGTTATTGAATCTTATCCTGTGGAAAAACCAGTGTGACGTATTGTGCTCCACTTAGTATTGCATTGAATTAACAGGACACATATAGACAAACCTGTGTCCTGTTCCAGATTTAAATATTTTGTTCATACAATTTGAAAACTATTTCATTTTTTACATAATCAACTATAGACAGGAAAGCAACCACCTAATATGATTTTTATATGTCAAAAATGTATTAGCCTTTCAGAAGAAAACAAAACATTTCACCCACTTACAAAAAGTTGTTCAAGTAATTTCATTCATTTCCTCCTGACAAAATAAACTGCTTTATAACTGGTCAAAGAAGTAGTTGGAAAGGACACAAATGAAACATAGTGTACACTGACAATTACAATTACAATGTACAATTAACTGAGAGGACTGTATCCTTTTTCACAGTATGCCATACTGTTGGATATGAGAAGAAGAAATAATGGTTGATAGACAGACAGACATTATACTCAAATGAATCAATGTGAGGAAGTTGACAATAACAGTGTCACCATACACAGTTAATAGCAAGTGATATTTCTGGCTGTGACTTATTCTGTAATGGGTTACCAGCTCTCTGTATTAATACTTTAGTGCTTGTGGGGGGATCACTAAAGTAGGCTTCCTCCCATGCACAGCGAGCTACTGTTTTTAGGATAAGATCTGGTAACTCGCCACCACTGCTTACTGATTCTGGCCACACTGGAGAACACTTACAAACTTTGGGTCATCTATGTACAAGTAAAAAAGACATATTAACAACTGTTGTAAATGCATAATTTGCTCAAACTGAGCTTTATGAAATCTAAGGCTATAATGGGTTACACTACTGACAGTTTTTGTCGATTCACATTTAAATGACAGTATAATTGCTTATTCAATTACAATAACTCAGTTATGTACAATAAGAAGATGTGAATTAGACGTATTACACCTGGCTTACATACATTTTGTAGTGTTCTACTATTACAATTCTTTTTCAATGGTACATTTTGGTACGTGTAGTTTTCTAAACACCTACATTCAAATTTGTTGAAACCTCCCTAAAGATGATTATAGGAGGAAACGGACTTGCACATAACGCGTACAATATTTTAAATTATAGCTGCAAATTCCGCTTAGGATCCTGGAATTAGTTTTAGGCCTATTAATAATGAAAATTTGTTAATTGGTTCTTGCATATTTGCATTTGCAGTGACGAATCTGAAACATAATGGAAACATTCCGTTTAAACAACTAGACAGGGAATAAGCAGAATGTCGGTGGGGCACTCTGCATCCCTGGAAAAACAACTAATTTGCATCGCTTCGCATACTGCCTCATTATCAGTCTGTTCACTGCATGTGATATATCCCCACATCCCAAACATTGCTGCTCTTAGGCTGGGTTGGCGACAGGCACTCGATTGTGTGTATGATGCCAGTCACTGCCCCGATCTGCCGCAGCACGCTCGTGTTGTCCGCACACGGCCAGCATGCCATTCGGGCTCCGAACGTGCGGACTCAGAGTGTCTGCGGGGCCGGGAGCAATGGGACGGGGCGGAGGGGCAAAGGCACCGGCGCCGATCACCGTTTTAAGCCTTCATCGGGGAAACGACAACTTCTGCCTGGCGATTTAAGATATTTTTAAAAGCTTTCTTTTCTTTTTAACACGGTATAGCAGGAAACATGACTTCAGTTTGGAAGAGACTTCAGCGCGTTGGAAAAAGAGCTTCGAGGTTTCACTTCGTGGTGTCCTATGAAGAACTGATTGTCGAGTGCACGCAGAAGTGGTAAGCTGCCTGACAGAGACGCACTTTTCTTTACTACACTATATAGTCTCATTTTTATGAACGTTTTTATGAATGTTTTCTGGTGCTGAGGGCGTTCACCTCACAATAGAGTAGTATAAGCCGCACCGCTTTCAGATCGGCACTTCATGTCTATACCATGAAGCGTCGTAAAT
This sequence comes from Mormyrus iriodes, assembly GCA_011763525.2. Taxonomy (NCBI): domain Eukaryota; kingdom Metazoa; phylum Chordata; class Actinopteri; order Osteoglossiformes; family Mormyridae; genus Mormyrus; species Mormyrus iriodes. The sequence goes on from JAAGVU020000002.1 coordinate 16,065,815, forward strand.
TAAAGCTATCAAAGCCATATATGGGGAAGAATTGGCATTTAATGATCAAGGGGTACCTAGTTGGGCAGTGTGTTGCGCTTATTTCTTGCTACGCTAATAAATGTGCCAGTAATGAACATGAATTAAATGCATTGCATTTCCGTGTCGCCATTCGGTCATTACAAGGTGGAACAGTGTCCCTGGAGAATGTGACTTCCAACCTACAGCTTTAAATCGTGGGAAACAATATTGTTTATGATGGCATTCATTGGCATTAACAAAACAGTACAATGCATCGTAAGAGTCAGAGAGTGGATATAACACGCCTTTTTCACAGATAATAGCGATAAAAAGTGTTCTCGTTGTTCGAAAGTAACAACATTATTCGTGAGAGACTATGTAAAAGGTTCCTATTGTTTTGAGTAGCCTATTTCAATATTTTAATATTGTGTTGCCTACTATCCCAAGGTCAGATAACCAGCACATGGCACAACCAGCTACACCCTTCGACATTTTGTGGAAGATTTGTCCTGTCATACAATAGCTTTTAACTCGCCCTTCTTTCATCTATTTTTTGTTTTTAATCAAATGATAATTTCTTACAGGGTTACTATTCAGTCCTTATGTTAAATAGAGTCTTGTTTTTAATAGAACTAAAAAATGCTGCTAATTGAATTATCAAATGATTCTGAGACAATAACAATATTACAATATATCTTTTATACACAGAAGGTGACACTTTAGAATTCTACTTATGTATGCATCTTGGTTTTAAGTACTTTTGTCATTGTCCACTTTATCCACATTGTTCATCATTCCTTTCCTATAACCACGACTCCTAATGTTCTGAGTGGGAATTCCACCAAAATATTTAGATTATGTTTAGTATGTACTAAAATGAGAGTTTTATTTTCTTTACTGGCCTGTGTATTATAACTATTATGACTTATGTTCTCAATTGCGTAAAATTCATTGCAAGGATTTTCCATAATCTATGGTATTGTTTACCCTTTCTGCTGACTCATGGAAACCTCTGTGGTACGATATAAAGTATTTGCCCACATTGTTTGACAGGAAGTTGGCAAAGAATTTAAAGGTTCGAGAATTAGAACTATGTTAAATCCAAGAAGCTAAGCATATACATCTAATTCTGTAGAGACCTACATGCATTTTGCCAAGTCATACCAAAGCCTGGCATACAAATGATGTCATCAAGCACTCACTACCAGATTTTAAACTGGCTTACATTACCAGTGATTACTTCAACCATTCCCAGAATATAGTTGTTTAAAAAATCATTAATCCGTATGTCTGCTGAATTTAATCACAGGATAGCAATGGACTAATTGCCGGCACAGAAAAGACCCAAAATGGAGAATAGACCCCAAATCCCACTTCCCACTCAAAGCTCAATCAAGATTTTCAACCTTTTCATCAAACTTCCTACGTGCTCATCCATTGGCCTTTCTTTCTTTCTTTCTTTCTTTCTTTCTAATATTATTGCAAATATTAGTTTTAAGATTCTAACTATAAAGTACATGGGAGTTATATTCCCTTGTAACAGGTTGTTTAAAGAGACTATCAAACTCCTTCAGTACTGCATTGTACTTCGCAAACTGAAAATAGCAACCTGAGTGTTTTGGTGGACTGGTTTATATGACCAGCCAGTGTGAAATGTGATTCAGCCAGACTAGTTCCATGTCTGTTTACATAGCTCAGCAACCTTTTTAAGACTTGCTGATGTTTAAACCTTTTGAGGTGCTTTACATGACTCTCTTCAGCAGTCTACATACTGGGCAACTTTAAACAGGGGAAAGGGAAGTTTTTATTTGAAAGAAATGCCTTTTGTTACAGATTCAAAAAGCATATGTACTGCAACAGTGGGCAGCATTGTGGCACTTCACTGGCCAGCTATAAAGCTGTGACTGGATTTGCAGCACAGATATCACAGAAAAGCATTTCTATCAAAATGTGCTGCTTTGCACCTTATTGAGTAGAACCTGCTTTGTTGCCTTAAACTTCCTGCCACAATGCTGTAAATTTTAGGAGCACGGTTATTCTAATTGTATGTAGTATGTGTGAGTGTACTATATAAGTGTTTCCTCAAAATATCATTTGAAAAGTATTTCCTGTTCTGAAGCAGTAAAAAACACAAAAATATGAGTCACAGGTGCAGACTTAAACCAGAAGCAGATGACAAAGATGGAGAGATGGATGTGTCTGTGACAGAAAGAGAGATGTTGTGAAATCATCAAAATTCTTCTGTGTTCCATATCAGAATGGAGCAGCTTTGGGATTTTACTTGGTGCCTGGTGGGATGTTTGCAATGAGATTTTCACAGTTTGCAAGGTCTCACAGTTTTAGCCAGACTCTCTGGGGATGTTGTTGATATGAATCTACATGATGGGCCTGCTGTGTACCAAGGTTTGTGTGCCAGTTTTCCATTGTTCATGACTTCCTGTTGTTTTGTGGAGATATTCCGGCTTAAATTATTACTCTGAACCTGTTTCTCACACTGCTGAAGTGGTTTTGGAAACATAACAGGTTTTGGTGACATAACATTTATATTTATGTACATTTTGGGGCAATACATTAGTATTTTTAATGGAAATTAATGTCACCTGAACAAGTTCCTTATTTGATTTTGTACATAGTTTGGCTTGTCCAACTTTGAGTAAAACCTGAGTGATACACCTCTTAACATCTAGCTGATAAAATAGGTTTGGGAGCTGCCTGACCTGTTACATTTGATACAATGAAAAAAATAAGCATGCAAGGTAATGTGTGCCTGCTGTTGTGCACTCCGTTGGAATTTTGGACTAAAGTTAACAGCCTGCACAATGCGACACATGCGAGCTGTGTGTCCGTGGGGCAGTGTGTAGCTCTGTGCCTCTGTCCTGAAGGTTGCCGGTTCAAATTCCCTGGGCAGTCTTGTCATCATTCCGCATTTGAGAGAGGCCGTTAACTGGAACTGCTCCAGGTGCAGCACAAAGAGGGCTGCACTCTGACCCCAAGGTCATATGTGTATCAACACTGGATTGCACTAGCTAAGTGTAAGCTTGAGCATAGCCTACAGTGGATATAAATGGCCCCTACGTTCTAGTTTACAAATTGCTAAAAAATAATCATAAGAACATAAGAACATGAGAAATGTACAAACGAGAGGAGGCCATTCGGCCCATCAAGCTCGTTTGGGGAGAACATAACTAATAACTCAGAGTTG
>JAAGVU020000002.1:16069116-16093432 GCA_011763525.2 Mormyrus iriodes
GGTTTTGCTGGTAACAGGTATGAAGTCCTCTTGCACTTGTAACAATGTGCTTTTAAAAAAATCCCATGCCTCTTCAATCGGTTGCACCATGCAAACAGTTTCAACGTAACCACTAAATTATAACGTAAATGATATACTTCCTTTTCATTAGGTGTCAGGCCCATCATAAAAAAAATTTAACAATTTGTGAAAATGGCACCAGATGTAACTAACCTAGCAAACCTTTTTTTGTTTTTAACATGCAATAGTATAATGTTATGTAAGTTCATTGTAATAATTGCAACAGTTACCTTTTCTGCTAATTTAGGATACGACAAGGTTATCAGTTTGATATGTCAACCAAAATCTAGTCAGTTAACTTTCGCTGGCAAGCTAGAAAAATTTGTTGCCCTGCCATTTTTTGTTTTGCATGAACCGTTTTTGTACTCCTTCAGCTCAAGAATTGTCATGACAACAGACTCGAGGGCAGGCGTTAGGAGAACCAATGGAGGTTTTATTGGGGTCAAGAACAGAAGCTTGAGAAATAAGTAGGGTCACAAGGGGTCAAAACAAGAGGACTAGCACAGGGACAGTACAGGCAACAAGAGGATAAACTTCAATTACCGGACTGGAACCGATGAAACAAACAGGTACTTAAATACAAAGATTAACAAGGGGCAACCAGCAAAAGGCATGGCTCATCAGGGCCACGTCAGGGAGGAGACAGGCGGACATGACGGGCAGGACATTACAGGCATCTCATGCAGCAGAACAAATGTCAAGCACCTGCAATGAATGTCTGTCTAACTTTACCACTATGAAACTTGGATAAATAAATTGGATAAACATACTAGTGGTTTATCAGACCATAGCTGATCCATGAGCCGTACAGCCTCCCACAAAGTTTAACCATAATAGTGTGAAATAGTTTTACTGCCACTGTTACTTTTTAAAGTTAGAATTCCCTAAATTTCAGTGCTGTGGAAATCTATACAAGACGTGCATTCAAAGGTTGAAATTCATTTTCGACAATGGGGGAGAATTCCCTCCTAATGTGTAGCACGTGGGGAGGATTTTAGATTTTTGTTGTGAATGCAATTAAAAAATAAATGTGCAGATTCAATAGTATTAGCCATGGCATTTTTAAGGAATCCGCTTCCCTCTTTCTCTAAGTATATGTTTTTGTGTGTCTAATTACAACTTCTGTTTTCCTGAAATAACCTTTCTTATTTTGTGATCTCGAGAAAACAACTTTGGCTCTGTTGTGATCTCGACATAAGACAAAAAAGATAATGATTTATGTCCTCTATGGATTTCCATACTATGCAGAGTTGCAGTCAAAAGACAGACAAAGCAGTTGTGTGTTCTGGTTAATGGGGCATGTTTAAAGTTGCTTGTTTTGAGTACAGTTGAGTTCTTTAAGTTATAAATGGAAAGCAAAGGTATATTTGTCTTCTTTTTTTTCCGATTCAAAAAATTATCCAATTCTTGACTGAAATACTGTGATACGAGCCAAAACGCGAGTTTTGTAATCTGTCGCACCCCTAAACCATACCTAGCAATCTACGTAGGAAATATACTTCTTACATCACCCCACTGATGGTGGCACATTACTGGTTTCTCACAAATACAGAGAAAAATTCAGTTTTCGAAAGTCTTTGCTATCCACAAGCAAAGATCGTGGAACAGCGAGTTTGATTCCTTTAATATCAGACAATGATATTGATTGGTTGTCCACGATGAAAACATCTTTCTGTGCATAATTGTGATATAACTTAAGTAGCAGTGGTGCAACCGACAAAGAATGTTGTGCTAGTTTAAATCTACCTTGCTTCAACGTGTTTACACTTTACAACCAACTTTTAGTGTTGTCACAATACCAAAATCATGACTTTGATAAGATACCAGCTTTGATTATTTCAATACCAATACTGAAACGATACCACAGCCAAAAACTAAAATATCAGGAACATTTATAGATAAATAGATGACAGAACACAGAACTTAAAATAATTTATTTCATATATCATAAAATACAGCCTATTTTGTCACAGGTGCAGTGCGATACTGAACATGTTTTAACAAAACTAAAATTATTCAGTTGCAACCCCTGAGTTATATAGGCGCATTTATAACACTGATAATTGGATTATTGTAAATAAGTAGATCAGGGTCTTACATGGTATCCAGTATTATCCCCTATGCTTGCGTTTGTGTGGTTTCTTTTATAGTTCTTTGTATTTGCAAGATATCGCTTAATGACCAGCAAAGCACATCTTTGGCAGAGGTCTGCACTCTATTGAGCACATTTTCTAGTATTAGAAAATATTTACACAATGTACATGTACTGCATGCCATGATTAGGTAAAAATATTACCTAGGAAGATATGGTCAGATTAAACAGCTAGGCTATGATTGCCCTTAATTTTGCCTCTCAAACTGAAGTGGTAAAACGTGCGCTTGTCACCAAATTAATCGCATTCATTTGACTTATATTTGTGGGACAGGTCTGATAATTATGTATCATATTCACTAACCTATCACTCTTTAAATTCTTGAGAAGTTGGGTGATGTCCGTTGGCAAGATGCTTTCCCAAGTCCAGTGTGTTGGCTCCTTTGGTCTGAGTCGATTTAAAACATCTTTTAAAACACATAAGCTTTGTGGTATCTGTGGGTTTTCCCCATTTCGCTTCGTACGTCCGCTTTGTTGACAAGCTGTGGACGGTTGGCAACAGCACTTGTACCTGCAGCCGTGGCTCTCCTGTAACGTTACAGAATGATTTATTTGTGGGGAATGAGTCCTTTACAGGAACACTCCCTGTACACTCACGTTCACTTCCCATAAAATATGCATTCTTTTTATTATTCTGCTTGTCCTTAGAAATATGTGAATGCTGCTTCCTTCCTCAACTATGGCCAGGGAGGCATGTAAGGGTGGCCTGTAAGCAAGCATGTGATTGGCTAGAAACTAAACATGGGACTGGATGTATACGCCTACAATAAACAAATGACGGAGTTGGAGAACGAGAGACCCGAAGGAGTGAACGAGCTGGTGAGCGAATCAGTGAATGAGAGACTCAGATAGGCTACTGAACGAGAGAGCTGTACCTCGGTCATGACTGAAATACACCATCTACTGGTGTAGTATATAGCCTATATGTGCAGTAACTTCTCGTATGCTGCAATAGGATTTTAGAGATGTGATATTTTCATGATTTAGAATGATTTTAACTTTGTTAGCATTTGCACTCGTTAGCTGACAATGTGATGAGCTGTTAGGCTGTGTTTTTAACAAACATGCGTAGCTAAGGTACAATGTTAAGAGAATTAGACTGTTGTTAAATAACGTGTTATTTTTCTCACATGACTAATTGGTGGTTTTTAGTTTATTCCTTAGCACTATGTAGTCTAAATAATAGGCTGTTTTTCACATGTTGGAACAGTAGTGTTTCAGATCTATTTTATGCAAAATGAAGTGCCACTGAACGGGTTGGTGAACGAATCAGAACAAATGTTTTAGGGGAACTGAGTCAAATGAACTGTGTCCCTTAAAAAAGGGTATATTTCGCCAGAGTATTCTGATTCTGATTCTGATTCTGATTCTGATTCTGATAACAACTCTCCTGTCTGTGAAAGCTGCAGTGTGAAAGGAAAAACTGGATGGCATGTTTACGATGCCTGTATGGAGAGGGAGAGAAAGTTGAGCTGCTGACCCGCTGTTGCACAGCGATGCAAATTATATGGAATACTCTTGAAGTACTGATACTAATAAATCGGAATATAGTATCATTTTTAACGATGGAGTTTTGCGGTACGTTTTCAGTATCAGTATACCACGCAACACTACCTACGTTACAATCGAACTTATGCTTTGCTGGTACAACCCACTGCAGGAGAGCAAGACCTGGTACATTACATTAACCCAGGGATACACCAGTGACTTGTGCCTATATTAAGCTTGTCATGTTTATTTAAGTCATCACAGTGGCCTGGATGTTCCTTTACTGAGCAGTACACAGCTGACTGAATGTAGCACTGGCATTGAGTAGGGGGACTAGGCTTCAGGCCTGGATGTTGCTCATGCGTGTACATGAATGGTCAGATCAGCCATGTTTTTATTCAGTTACTTAGCCCACACTTTTTTTCTGAAGCAGGTTTTTAACAGTTTGTACAGCTGAATATTTATTAGTGCAGTTTACTAATTTATTAATCCATTTTAGATTAGGCCTATGTGTCCATGTCGTGCTGTGCTGTCTGCTGGATACAGGTTTTCATTTCCGCCTTTTTTATGTCCTACCAAATACTTTCATAGTGTTCTTTGAACACCGTCTTCTTTATCATGCCAAAGAACTGACCAGAAACGTGTTGTGAGTTGAAGCAATGAGGGCATAATGATGAAATCAGTGTCTGATCTGCAAGATGTGAGGCATGCCGTTAAACTTCTTGCAAGCCAAAACAAAGTTCTAGTGAAAATGAGATTGTGCTGTTTCATCCTAGACCAGGGTTACGCCATTGGACTGTACTAAAACACAATTTAATCTGCACCTGGATTGCGTGATTGAACCCCGCCCCCCACCCCTCCCACCCCCAACCTACCGGATGAAGTTCCCTTTGGTTCGTGAATTCCACCAAGGGGGACATTTTTATTGGGCCCAGTGGTCCTTGGATTTGTGTCACTGATAGAATTTGGACCTGGGGGAAAAATTATTGAGTACCCTTGCCCTAGACAGTTATTTATTAAATCCAAAGTGAGGTACAAATGAGAAAGCATCACTTTACTGACTCTGGAATATAAGATGGCAATTTTCCAACCACAGGCCTAGTGGCTCAAATTGTTGAGGCCCACATTGCCCCCAGTGGAACTCTGCCCTGCTTCTAGTGGGCCTGGCAAACAGTGTTTTGTGCTGATTTTAGCTGTGCTGGCACTTAGCCTGGGCAAACCTGGACTTCATCCCAAAACCCTTATTTGTGCCACACTCCCTCGCTACCTTTCATTCACCCCAGAAGTGCTGAAGTGCTGTCCCATTACCTTAGGGAACAAGTCACTGAGGACCAATTCTTGCTCAAATCATGCCTTCGCCGGGAACATGTGGAAGTCTAGTCAAGATTACCCTTTGTGGAAATGAAATTCACCTTAGGTGACATCCGTGCATGACATGGAATAAAAGCTTCTACTTCAGTGATGACTTCATTCTGGTGGTCCGTCATCCAGAATAGCACTTGTGTGTTTCCTCTTCAGGTGCTCGTGCATAGTATTAGTGCCCCTGTAGTATGCCATTGCACTTAGTTTTGTGATAATTTGAACTACTCCCATAATTACGTAGTGATATTAAAGGAAAACATTTGTTATAATGAATTGAAGTGTTTTAAACATCGTAATGGTACTTTCATTAAAATAATAAAAAAAGATGTGTTGATTTAAAATATTGATGCCGGCACATTTTTATGATGACCAGTGAGAGCCAGTGAGGCATGTAAGAGTGTGCTGTAAGCAAGCATATGATTGGCTGAAAGCTGAACCCAGGACTGAATGTATACCCCTACAGTAAACAAAGGAATGAGAACTGTGAATTGTGAACAAGAGACTTCCTCTCTTAATGACTTAGTGAGTAAGTGAGTGAGTGAGTGAACAAGAGACATAGATAGGCTACCTCTTGGTCATGACTGAATGAGAGACCCAAAGGAGTCTGTTGTTCACCCACTCAATCCCCAAACTGGTCACGCCTTCAGGTTTTTCGTTCTCATTTGGAATGAGTTGATAAGTAAGTGCATGAATGAGGGAATCTCTCGTTCTGCACACTCTCCAATTTAGTTGACTCCTTCTGGTCCGCCATTTTCATTCTGAACAAGAGGCTTGCAGGAGTGAATGAGTTGAGTGAGTGGGTGAACGAGAGATTCAGATAGGCTACCTCTTGGTCATGACTGAAAAAAAGAACCGTACTTTGGTCGTTAAGGGTGTAACGATACAGTCTACTCACGATTCCGTTTGATAGATGATTCAGGGCTCACGGCTTGATACACTCACTATATATTCAACAAAATAAGACTGAAAAAGTTGTTCAAAATGTTCGCTTGTTCACTCACTTACTCACTATATAGTGTTCGCTACATAACACTTACTAGTGGATAAGGGTAGACAGCAGTTGATACATTTTGGATGCTAGCTGGATACATAATTATGCACTGGATATTGTAATTTATTACCTGTATTAAATCTGCATAAACATACTCCAGAACATCCTCTCTAGCGTTAAACTATAAAATTAAAAATGTACTATTTTCTTCATTGTATATTTTGTGTTGATGTTTGTACTTGTTCTTCTTCATTGTAATAAAAAACATGCCTGAACATGGACACCAACATTCCAGTTTTTTGATAAGTACACATTGTAATTAACATATGTCTTCACAATGTTTAAATAAAAATAAAACAAAACTTTACAACACAAGTCTGTGCACACCGAACTTCATTTACAACATACGTGACTGTGCTGTATCCAGCTATGCAGGCTTGATGAGGACTGCTGCTACACACTACGGTGTTTTACACTAATCTTCAATGTACTGAATTAATTGTGAATTAATATTACCCATGTAAAACAATCTAAATACATTAAAATAACTGTTCGTTTTTAAAGCAGTGAGAGCCCTGATGCTGTTGTTGTAGCTCGCGTGAGTATTTCATGTGTGAGCTACTTTTAATGGTTAATTGTTACCAGGGGCGACAGAAAGGCATGGATACCCTGACCGATTTAGGGGCCCCAGCACTTAACAGGGGCCCTTGAATACATAAGCTTATACGTAAAATTTGATTCAGGGCTCCAATTCTGGGCCCCTTGGTAAAATGTCACCTTGGTGCCCCCCCGCACCAAGGTGACATTTTATCAAGGGGCCCAGAATTTCCAGGTATGCCCTTGATGGTTACACTTCAGAATGTACAAAGTTTCTCAAATATGGTTCCAATACTTACATGAAAGGCTGTAATGCATGATAGTCTAAGTTGACCGATGTAGGGTATAGTTTCTGTACACTACATTTTTATGTGTGCCTCATGCCAATTTGGTAGTGAACTATGTAGTGAATGAAATTTACAGCTGAGAATTGGAACAGCCTTACAAAATGGCCAACTCGCTGTTTAATACACTATATAGTGGGTAAGTGGACATTTCGAACACAGCCTTAAACTACAATTCAATGACAAATATTTTTCTTTTCAAATAATATCTTTTCTTTTCAGAACACAAGTGTTTCAGATCTATTTTATGAAAATAGGAAATGCCACTGAATGAGATGGTGAACAAATTAGAATACACTTTTATGTGAGCTGAATCAAATGAACAATGTAATACAAATGTGCAGAGTAGTGCAATTAAAGAATGTGGGAATGCCCCCAAGGAATTAGGGGCAATGTCCATGTTGATGGTTACTGCTAAGTGCATGTATATGTTTCCTTGTGTCTATTTCTGTGTCTCCATACTTATCTACCAAAATTCCCAGCAGCCCAAGGAACACCAGGAACACTGCAGGAAGCCAAAATAGGTTTCAACTAGTGCTGGGCGATATGACGATAACTTATTGTACATTTGCATTTACTTCTATTTATCAGATGCTTTTGTCCAAAGCGGCGTACAACTGAGGGAAATGACACATTGCAAATATATGTGCTGTCGAGGAGTTGACTAGGCATAAGTGTGACTAGGCTAAGCTTCTAGTGAATGCACAGTTAGTGCACTACTTAACAGTTAATAAAACTACAAAACCAGCAAGCACCAGCCTACGTGTTCAGTGCTACAACAAAAACAGGCCAATGTGAAACAAAGCAATTTCAGCCTGCTTAACATCTCAGTGCTGCCTGTATACTCACATTTTTATCAATCATCTGTCTCACTGGATCTTAACTTAGGGATTAGATCTTGAAATAAAAATGTAATTGATCTTTATTAGACAGTTAGCTAACTTGGTAAAAAAAAAACTTTATATACCATCAGACTGCTAAAATTAAGACACTCGTGTCATGCGGTAAACAACTATAGACAGGTCTGCTATGCTGTCGAATAAATAGAGGGTGCAGCGTGGCATATGAGGATGAAGTGGTTCCAGAATAAGGTTCTGCTTCGATTGTGTGGAAATGATTTAAATTTGCAAAGCCGACATGGACCAGTCTAATCTAATTTGGAAACTTTTCACAGATACCATTCGTACAGCAGGTGGCAACATAACCGGTTTTGTGTACTTGGTGGTTTTTGTAGTAAACTGAGTTAAAAACTGAACAGTTATTGGCCACAGTGACAAATGTTCATTTGTTATTGAAACCTTTCAAACTTTAATATTGTAACGCTGGTGTTTAAGACTCAAGACATTTGGGTGAAATGTAGTAGTTTTTCTTTACATCTTTCTGTACGCCTTGCTCTCTCACCCAAACAGGTGGGAGCTTCCCTTCCTTACTCCCCATACCACCCCGTCCCTTCCCATTGACTACCCCCTAACGTACCCAGTACCTGCAATCCCACAATCCCCTGGGAATTCACTGGGCGAAAAAAAAATTCAAAAGCACTTTTTTCTATGTTTGGTAATTTACATATCTTAATAATTAAGTTTATTATTCATATGCTACAAGCAGTGCTTCTTGAAAGGTTAGAATTGCTGGTTAAGTGGGTAAATACTGAATTAAAATTACTACATATATTGCACTTTGGTTAGTTTGTAAATAAACAAACAACAACAGCAAATAAAAACATAAAAACCAATGATATATATCATGGTTCGTGATTCAAACCAAAAATGTGCTATGGCATTTTGGCCATATCGCCCTCCCTTTATTTCAGCTGACATTACAGTTATAATAACCTGTTTTGCCTCCTTGGCTTTGTGGTTACAGGCAGCCTGACAGCCTCAGAGTGGTCTGGACCAGGAGAAGTAGACGAATCTGCTCCCGGGTAAGTATACTGCTGTGGGCTATGGTGCTTGGCTAAATAGCAAGATATAATGTAGGAGAGACACCACTGGAGATTTTGCCCCCCCAACCCAGACCAGTCCAATTATGTTCCAAATTTTTTATGACCCCTGTCATTGTTCTAATCCCTCCTCCCATGGTGCCCCTGTACTGTAGCCCTGGCCTCTAATAACACACTATACTTCTGAAGGGGGGTTGTAGTAGCAACTAATTAGAACAATAACCAAATGACACAATGGCAGCATAATGACAGTGGTAATGATTCTAACATACTATTGCTATATCACAGGGGTAGGCAGCCCTGATGCTTGAGTGCCGGTAGCCAGCAGGATTCCTATCCCACCTGATGAGTTACTCTCTACCTGAGATCCGGTGTGATTCAGCAGTAACCTTGTAGGATGGAAAACCTGCTGGATGCCGGCACTGCAGGATGAGGGTTGCCTACCCCTGCTATTTCAGATTGTGACGAAGTTGGTGACATCAACTCACATCAGCGTTATATACTCCCACAACCACAAAAACACTGTTCACAGATAATAAAACACTCATTGTAGTCTTCTGTGGATTTAATGTTCCAGACTGACAAAGCTGGTATTGACTTGTTAGGGGATAAACAAATTACAGTTTGATTATTCAGGGACTGGGGGAAGCTGAATTTGGTGCCATGGTCCCCATTACTGTTTCTTAATTTATTTCTGGTAGCCAGCCCTGTCCTCACAGTTTGATTCACAACTGCCCAGACTGATTTGATTTAATTTTGCTAAAATATCTTTTTAGAACAATTCTTTGAGGATGGCTGGTGGTGGGGTCAGCCAGGTCAATCCATCATGTACTGTAGATTAATGTCAATTATTACCAAAGGTAAATGTTAAATAATGTTTTTTTTTATTTAACCGACAAACAAAATAGCGTACATTAAACTTTTCAGTGTCATTAAGTTTTCATTTTTAATAATGGGTATAAAATGTGGGGCTCCCAGTGCATAGAGTAGTGACTTTGTACAAACAGGGACATAATTTAGATGTTTTGTATGTTATATAAAAGATCTAGATAGGAAATGACACAGTGTACAGCACAGTACTGTTTGTTTAGAAATTGGCAATAAATACACTTTTTATGTTATCGTTCAGGCTAGCAGGCTTTTTTGGGTTGAGGTTAGGGCTGCCCAAGTATTATTTTGCCACCCCTAGTAACTGAAATCACAGGTGTCAAATTCGCAAATCTGAAGGGGCGACTTTACTGTAGCTATCATGTAATATCCATTGCCATGTAAAACAATTGTCCAGAAAAGGTTAAGTCTTTTTCTTCAAATGTTAATAATTAAATCATTTTTTTCAGCACAGAGCTTAATCAAAATTAGTAAAATTTCTAAACTCTGATAGAAACAAAACACATTCACAGAAGCCTGTTCATTTTTAGACAGTGGAAGATGCAAATGCAAATTTACGCAAAAAGGAAGCTGGGCAATATATTAAGGTGTGAGCCAACTTCTTCGTGCAATAGCGATATCTCCTGCTGTAGTTAAAACCCTTTCAGCAGGTACACTACTTCCAGGGATGAAAAGGTAGCGAGGAATCAAATAAATGCTGGTATTTCCAGACCTCCAACCTTTCTTCGAATCTGCTAGCTATATTTGTGTTCCGTCTGATCAGAGAGGATAGAAAAAGTGTTTATATATATTATACTTTTGTTTATGTACAACCTTTGGTTCGATCTCCTTCCTAACAATCTACTGCTTTTCTCCTGGCCAATAAATGATCCAGGGGCGTTTGCATCACTGAACAGTAAAATAGCACCACCTATATAACAAGAGGATCCATGCAAGTAAAATTCTGCTACATTTTATTCAAAGTCATGGAGAAAAAACATAAATGAATAAGACTGATCTTGGGATTTTGTGAATCGATATTGACGAGTCAAAACCAGGATCACGATTAATCATAAAATTGATGTTTTTTGCCCTCCCTAGTTTCAATAATATTTTCTGATCTCCCCTCACACACACTAGATGTAGGTTAAAAGAACCAAGAGATCTGTGTGGGCTGACCTGTGCAATCACACATCCCCTACTGTAATTGCTTGTGACAGTGTTGGCCTGCAGAAAAACACAATCACACCCAAAAAAACACGTATGAAGTTTTTATTTTTTCATAGTGTATGTGCGGATTTTCATCAGGGCAGTCCCAAAATACAAAGAAAATGCGGTTATGTGAACGTGTGTTACTAAATTGCACATAGTATGTGATTGGGAGTGAAAACCCTGTGATGGACTGGAATCTGATTCATGGCCCCTTGTACACTTCTTAGGGTGTACTTCAGGCTTACTGTCACCCTGTACTGGATAAGATGGATGCATGTTACAGCCACGTCAGTCAGTGTAAATGAAGGGCAGATTCAGGTTAAAGAAGGAGGTGACAGAGTTATGAATTGTGTATGAGGAAGGAGGAAAAAAAACTATTTTGGTGCCTTTGAACAAGACTGCAGCGCTGCTGGGTTTTACTGGGTTATCACTGTGGCTGAAAATGACTCCTTGATCTGAGAGAAAGGAGGTAAAAGGAAATTGCCACTGACCATAAAATAGTCAATAGTGCTTGAATGGGACAGGCTTTTCCATCAGGATAATGCCTTATCCCACAAGGCTAAGAATATCCAGGAAGGGTTCCACAAACATAACAATGAGTTCATTTCAGTCAAGTGGCCTGTCCAGTCACCAGATCCCACTGAAATGCACAAGATTCAAGAATTCAGTAGAATAGAATGGTATAGAATAGAATTCAAATTAGATTTTTTGATTTGAGGTAAATTATCAGACACCTCAGCACTACTATGGGAAATACTCAAGTGCATATGGACCGGCATTCCTGTAGAACTTTTGACACCTAGTTAAGTGAGTTCCTGACAAACTAAGGCGATTCTGATGAGCATATCCTGCAATATCAGGAAGGAGTTTTTCTTTTAGATTCTTTGTGTTCTAACATTTCTGAAAACTTGCAGATTATCCAAACTACGTGTCTTTAAGGGAGGACACCGACATGATGTGCGGAGAACATGCAGACTCCACCCACACAGTGGTCAAGGGATTCAAAGCCCCAGAGCAGGAGATGTCAGGCAACAGTGTAACCATTGAGCCATTGTGCCTCCCTCTTCCTAAGCAGCTTAAAATTTTATCCAAATACTTGAACAATATGAACTACAGCCATTTACTGTGACATCCATCCATACCCCTTATCCAGCAGAGGGTCAGAGTGAGCCTGGAGCCATTCCCAGGGAGCTGTGGGATGGCATGCCAGCCTATCACATTGCACATATTCACACATTCCCACAATTGCCCAAACCACATGTTTTTGGGCAACAGGAAGAAACCAAAGTGTAGGGGGAACATACAAGCCCATCACCCACAGACCTGGGGTGGGATTAGACCCCCCAGCCCTGTTGGTGTGTAATCATTATGCTACTTTTTGAGCCACCGTGCCACTCCAAGGTTGCTGTGCAATTAAATTAAAATTTCTGTTCTGTATAATTCAGTCCACCAAACAGTATTTCGTAGATGCACATTTAACCATATTTACAACTAATATGCATCATGTGACCTTCTGGTTCTCTGTAGCTTCATGGCTGGCAGCCTGGCATTCAGAACCCGTACCGGGGCACAGTGGTGTGGCAGGTGCCTGAAAACGTGGAACTCGCTGTCACTCTTTTCAAGGTATGACTTGTGAATTCTGTTATAATGTGTTTAGGGGAAAAAAACCTACATGATTTGACAATGAGGTTGGTAGCATCCTTCTGTTATCTCAAATCACATATCCAAGGGCTAGTTTTGGCCTTTAGATATAGCTAGGCCAAGTCTAAAGGAGGGACCGGGGCGGGGGGGGGAGGCAAAAATGCATCTGCTAAGGATACACATGATACTTTACATTTACGTTTTCTTGAAGTTTTCAGTAGTGACCAGAATTTTGGCCCAGGTAATGTTATCCTCTGTTGCTAATGAATGTCCACAGTCTGCGGGTCTGTAAATGTGACCCCAGCAGAGATGCCAGGTGGCATTAAGTCATTGTTGAATGAGCTGCTGCAGTTTGTCATGGTTAGATCAAGTTACAGCCACCATATCAATTTTAGGACCCTAATGCTGAGGAGTTTGAAGACAAGGAGTGGACAGTAGTCATTGAGAATGTGAGTATTTTCCTGTTACTCTGGTGTCCATTGAGAAACAGTGTCTTGAGGAGGGTGTTGTGCTGTGCCTGTGGATATGAGTATAGAGGGACTTCATATACCATGTAAAGGGGGAGCATGTCAGCCATGCACTCTTGGAGATACTAAGTGTTTCGCGTCTTGCACATATAGGAGACGAAAGGCCGCCGCAAGCTGCTGGCATGCGTGGAGGTGAACCTGAAGCGGTTTGCCGCGCCCTCGCAGACCAGCCTGCTGCTCCAGCTGAAGCCGCTCTCCGTCAAAGTGGTACAGGCCTCCCTCCGGCTCTCCCTGACGTGCATCTTCCTCAAGGAGGGCAAGGCCACGTGAGTTCAGCAGGGGTTACTTTTGGTCACATGATGCACAGCGAGGAGCAGAAAGACAGGACATGTCTTAGACAATGCATTAGTCAGCTTTGTGGTACTTATATATGAGTGATGACGGAGAAAGTATTGATTGTTAAAGAAGAATTCCACTGGAAGCATAATTTTGTAGTTGTTTGTACTTTGTTATAAGAGGTATCGGCAGTAAAATGAGGAAATTTCATTTTTCTCTGTACATTTTGTATGCGCTGAGGATCACAGTCAGCCCTTTATTTATATATATATATATATTATAGTTTATAATGCCTAGTGAAAATTTCATTTTTTCATTCATTCATCAATTTTATTCATGAGAAATTGATGGTTATGAACGAGAAAAGACTGAAGACTGTCTGTCTTTTAATATTTACATTGTAATATAGGAATGTCGTTACATTTTTAAAAATACACCGGAACACAACAAGTGATACAGGTGGGAAGAGAGCGACAACAACCTTTACTGTCGTTAGAATACAGAAACAGACGTGTCTCCTAATGACAGAACGGGTCGATTTTCTGTTTTCTGGAAAATCATGTGCACGTTCTTAGTGTTCAGGGCATCTAAATACAATTCGGACGCGCAGGTGGTCTTCTGAGGATGAGATCTGCTTTACGGCGTTTTCGAGGCCCGCATGTCGTGACTGCGCCTGGGGGTGCGCCCTCTCCGGCACACAGGGACGAGGACATGCAGAGCCTGGCCAGTCTGATGAGCGTGAAGCATGCTGACATCGGTAACTTGGAGGACTTCAACGAGAGTGATGAGGAGGATGACAGGAAGGCCGGTGGTGGGCTCAGCCAGGTGACAGCCACTGTAGGTATGCTCCCGCTCCTGAAGGGGGCCTCTGGGCTAGCCAGACACAAACAGTCCGGTGACACCCCCACGCTGCTGTTGCCCCCCCCCCCTCATTCCCACACTGCTCCTCTTTCTAAGGCTGGTCCTACGGTTGATGGCTTCTCTCTGTTCCTCTTTCTCTGCATCGGCTGCATCAGCATCGACCTTCGCAGAGCCAAAGGCTTCTCAGCAGTGGGGGGCCGTGACTGTCACCAGCCCCCCTGCACTAGGTAGCCCCCCTGCCCAGTAGTCATGATGCCCAGTCGCATGTAACACTTTGTGACAGTTTATTTGTAATGATGGCGCGGTGATTAGTACTGCTGTCTCACACCTCTGGCACCAGGGTTCGAGTCTCCACCATGGGTCTGTGTGTGGAGTTTGCATGTTCTCCCCATGGTTTCCTTTGGGTACTCCAGGTTTCCCCCCCACAGTCCAAAATCATGCTAAGGTGAACTGGAGCTGCCAAATTGTGTGTGTGCCCTGTGGAGGCTTAAGGATCTCAGCCTTGTGCCTGTAGCTTCGGGGACAGGCTGCAAACTCCAGTGACCTTGCATAGAATAAGTGGGCATGGAAAATGAATGGGTGTTTAATTTTCCCCACGTTACAACCTTACAACAAGCCAATTATGAAATTAAGTTAATGAATTAAAGGGCATTGCAGTAAATGTGCACGTGGCTGTAGCCCATAAGGAAGGCTTCGCATTCGTTTAAACGTTTACTATTATATTTGAGTCCATTTTCTCTTTTCCTGTGACCTCTCTCCCTCTCTCCTTCTGTCTGTCTCACTTTGTTCTGTTTATCCTTTTCTCTCTTTCTCTTCTTCATCTCCCCCCCACCACACACACATGCCACAGCCCCCCAGGATAGCGTCAGCATTGTGCCTACCCATTCCGGCCCGCCCAGGCCCTCCCTTCACCCCCCCCAAACCCTGCGAGCCCCGGTCGCCTGCGCCAAGTACCCCCCACCCGAGGCACGGCCTTCTCCCTACTCCTACATGGTGCCCGCCTTCGTTCGCGCCCACCCCCCAGTGCTGCCCAAAATCTTCCAGCCCCCTGTCAGCTCAGGTACTGCGAATAATCAGCGGCTGATGGGTGGGTCACTCTGCATGGGCTGCTGCGTGTCCCAGGCCAGGCTTTTTCTAAGGTGTCCCTAAGCACAGAACATGCCAGGACAATATGTTTAACATTTACCTCTCAGTCAAGACATTAGCATATGAAGAATTGCAATAAATGTAATCTTTAGCCTAATTATGCCACTTTTTAAAGGAATAGTTTTATTCATTGTCTGTTGAAATTAATCCCAGGAATGCACTAGTGTAATAATCACTACTGTATTGTGATCCACGCCATATGGTGCATATTTAATTCACATTGTTACTGCACTTGTAAGCTCACTATGTATACATGGTTTACAAAAATAGTGTATTTTTCAATTTTCTTACTCGTCTTGGCAAAAAACTCCGTTGTGGTAAGTAGGTCAAAGGAATTTCAACATGAAAACATTCACAGACACTGCCATTATATAATGACTGTAGTCAAGGCGGAAACTATCCTGTTTCCATAGCAACTGCTATATGTGTCTGTGAATTTGTTAACCAAAGTTTCAAAGTACACACTATACTTTTGTGTTTTCCCTCCTTATTATGTATTGCTCTGATTATCACTGTGAGGTGGCATTGAATTAATTGAATTAATCAGGCCTTTTCTGGACAGAATCTCAGAGTATTCAGAATAATGTAAAACAACAGGCCTGTGCTGTGGGAGCCTGTGAGAGGCAGGAATGGCCTTTGGTGCTCAGGATGATCGGTCTGTCATAGTGATAGTCTGCTGTGCAGGACAGAGCAGAACGGGAGTCTTTGGAGGGCTACATGGTGTAGGAGCAAAACAGTGTATAGACAAGCGGATCATGATACATACAGATCCAAAATGGTGAAATAGAAAAGTGACCTCTAACTTTAAGTTTCCACAACATTTGGCCACACAGCCTGCCACTGTGGAGCACCTCCTCCTCCTCTCTCTTTACTCTCCTCTCATGTTTCTTCCATTCTCTGCCTGTCTTTGTCATTGTTCCCGTCACCCAGTCGCCATGTCTATAGCATGGGACTCTCACGGTGCCCTGACTAATCCTGCTGTGGACTGTGGCCCCCCAGCTCAGGACCCTCTAAGCCCCGCCACTTTCCGGCCAAGACCTGTCCCATCCCTGCCCTCTCCCACCTCCAGCTCCTCTGCCTTCCATCTCCCTCCACCCCCCAGTGTCCTCCGTACAGGTACCACCAATAAGGAGCAAGCTAGCACATATAAGCACCTGTTCACATATCAGTATGATCACCATGCCACTCCCACCTGAAAAAATCACCTTTTCTATCCTCCTTGACACCTTCTCCGAGGCTACATGTAATTCTTCTCTTGCCTCCTCTTTCTTTTCTGGAGTGTTCCTCTGTAATTGTGATTGTACTGTGTTGTGTAATGTAATGGCTGCCCTATGAAGTGTATTGCCTGTTAAAAGGGTGGCCTGTCATGCTGTCATGAGTCATCACTGTCCTTAAATACCTGACTGTGGCGCTTACATTTTCAGCTCTCTTCCATTCATTCCTTGATTTTCAGCCTCCATTGCTTTTAACATCTCTTTCCTCTACTTCGTCTGAAACCCAGCCATCAGATCTGTGGCACGTGCTAATGCCTTGAGATGGCATGGTGCTCCCAGCGATCACACCCCTCCTGCCCCAGTCAATTCCTCCCTCCCAGGGGCATGCCAGCCTAGGATGGGCAGGGCCATGCTTTCTGAGCCTGCCGGTGTGCTCACCAAACCCACCAGCCTGCCTACTGCCCTGCATGCAGGTACCAGGCCGGCTGTGAGAAGTGTGTGTCGCATAACGGGGCGTCACCCCGACTTCACAGCCTCCTACATCACTACAGTGCAGCTCCTCCCCAAGGTCAGGAGTGTTAGCTTAGGCACTGTAATAGTGTGGTTCTGACACGTAGATTACAGAAAGAAACATATACTCACTCACAGGACGCCATTACCCAAAGTGACATCCGACTGAGAAAGCCAGATCACACAGTGCCTGGAGAAATTAGGGTTAAGGGCCCACAAGTGAAATAGTGTGACATTGGGATTCAAACCAGTGACTTTCTGATCACGGGCACGGTCCTGAGTCCTGTGAGTCCTGACCCACAGGGCTACACCTCATCCTGAGAATTGGTGTGACCCTTCCCAAGTTTGAACGCAGGTCTTTCGGCGCACCAGCAGTGATCTCTAACTAGCTGAGCTATCCAGCTGATAGACAAGAGAAATCTGACAAAATACGCTTACTAAATTTTGGGTGCTTGTTTTAAATGACTGGAAATATATGTACTTGATATATTCCTTTCCTGCTATATATTTAACTTTCATCTCAGTTTTTGTTGTGTTTTGTGCCATATGCTCTTCATTTGCTGCTTCACTAAATGTCATTCCCTTCACTAAATATAATTTTCTGTTTCTTTTCTCTGTTTCTGTCCCTGTATCTTCCCTGGCCACCCTGTCATTTGGGGGCATCATTTTCTGCGTGCCTAAATGCCTGCTGTTGCAGTCCCATCACCCTGGCAAAGTGAGTGGAGGCCCCCCAAGACCCAGGCAGCCCTGTTGTCGGGTCTGTCTCCCTCCTTTTTCACTGTTCTCCCTGCTGACACTGAGAGGACCAGGGAGGACTCTGAGGCCATGAGTGACACTGTCCCAGCCCCCGGCCCCTGCCTACGGCTCACTCCTCCACCTGTGCAAATATCTGCCCTTCAAGCTACAATAACTGCCTCTCCTCCTACATTTACCACTAGTTCTACTTCTATACCTACTTCTCCTCCTATTTCTCTTGTACCCACACCGCCTCCTCTTTCTCATATATATCCTCCTGTTTCTGCTATACCTAATTCACCTCCATTTTCTTTTATACATGCTCCTCCTGTTTCTCCTTCACCACCTCTTCCTCAATTTTCTCCTATACCTGCTTCTCCCCCTGTTTCTGCTTTACCACCTCCTCCTCAATTTTGTCCTATACCCGCTCCTCCTCCTGCTTCTTCTACACCTCCTCCTGCAATTTCTTCTGCACTTGATGTTTCTCCCACATTAACAGCTGCTTCTTTATCTGTATCCCCTCCTCCTGTTGCTCCTATTCCAACTTCTCAACCATTTTCTCCTATACCTGCTCTTCCCCCTGTTTCTTCTGCACCTCCTCCTGCAGTTTCTCCTGTACCTGCTATTTGTCCCTCATTAACACCTGCTTCTTTTTCTGTATCCCCTCCTCCTGTTGCTCCTGTTCCAGCTCCTCATCTATTTTCCCCCATACGTGCTCCGCCTCCTGCTTCTTTTCCACCTCCCACTGCAGTTTCTTCTGCACTTGATGTTTCTCCAGCATTAACATCTGCTCCTTTTCCTTTATCCCCTGCTCCTGTTGCTCCTTTTCCAGCTTCTTATCCATTTTCTCCTATACCTACTCCTCCTCTTGCTTTTTCTACACCTCCTCCTACAGCTTATGCACTTGATGTTTCTCCCACATTAACATCTGCTTCTTTTTCTGTATCGCCTCCTCCTGTTGCTCCTATTCCAACTTCTCAACCATTTTCTCCTATACCTGCTCTTCCTCCTGTTTCTTCTGCACCTCCTCCTGCAGTTTCTCCTGTACCTGCTATTTGTCCCTCATTAACACCTGCTTCTTTTTCTGTATCCCCTCCTCCTGTTGCTCCTATTCCAACTTCTCAACCATTTTCTCCTATACCTGCTCTTCCTCCTGTTTCTTCTATACCTCCTCCTGCAGTTTCTTCTGCACTTGATGTTTCTCCAACATTAGCACCTGCTTCTTTTGCTGTATCCCATCCTCCTGTTGCTCATATTCCAGCTCCTCATCCATTTTCTCCTATACCTGCTCCTCCTGCTGCATCTTCTACACCTCCTCCCGCAGTTTCTTCTGCACTTGATGCTTCTCCAGCATTAACAGCTGCTTCTTTTCCTGAATCCCCTCCTCCTGTTACTCCTATTCCAGCTTCTCATCCATTTTCTTCTATACCTACTCCGCCTCCTGCTTCTTCTACACCTCCTCCTGCAGTTTCTTCTGCACTTTATGCTTCTCCAGCATTAACAGCTGCTTTTTTTCCTGTATCCCCTCCTCCTGTTGCTCCTATTCCAGCTTTTCATCCATTTTCTCCTATACCTACTCCTCCTCCTGCTTCTTCTAGACTTCCTCCTGCAGTTTCTTCTGCACCTGCTATTTGTCCAGCATTAACACCTGCTTCTTTTTCTGTATCCCCTCCTCCTTTTTCTCCTGCTCTTGCTTCTGTAGTTTCTCCTTTAACCAATCCCATTGCCTCTCCTGCTCCTGGCTCTACTCCCATGCTTCCTCTTTTTTCTGCTTCTTTCTCTGCTACAGTATCTGCTTCTTCAACTCCTTCCCAGTCAGGTATGGTACATAAGTACTCTTTTTTCTTTCTTCATAAGTTTGAAGTATAATGATTTCTTTCCTTTCTTCAGTCTTTTTACTGCACTGGCATGTTTTGTCCTGTTTCTCTGTCATTGACCTCCATCGCTGTAGCTCCATTGGGGAGTGGTCCTGCTGTGCCTTGTGCCTTCTCTTCTGGAAGCCATTGTGACATTGCCATTTGTGAGCCCAAAGCTAGCCTGATCCCACTTCCTGCCCTGCCTGACATCCCCCATCAGCCTGATAGTTACCCTTCCCTGGAAACATCGACTGGTAATTTTTGCAGGGTTAGGAATCATGCCGGAGGATAGCAGCATCTCTACAGGCTTCTTTTTCCCTACTGCTTGTCTCTGGAGCTTCCATTGTTGTTAATAATCCTTTCCCAGTGTGAGGAAGCTTCAGGGTGCCTATCTATGGTTCTCACACTACGCTTTCACATTACCACTTTTGACTCTATGGGTTTAATGGGCCCTGGCTCTATTGCCTACCTGAACACTCTGTTATCACTACCCGCTGACAATACTACACCTTCTCACCATCCACTGACTGTGCTCCAACTTCTGGTAATACTCCACACCCAAGAAATATAATGTTGCTATTACTCTAAATTTTCAGCAACTTTTTGGTAACAGGCACAGAGGCTTAGCCCACTGAATGAAACACTGCCCCCAAACAAGGTGTTTTCAATCACAGGAATGCCATTGACTGGATGTTTTATTTCTCAAAGCTGCACTGTACATTCTCTGTAAACTCCAGATACTGCAGTGTGAGGAGATCCCTGAGGGTTGGCTGTTTCTGAAATGCTGTAATCACCATGTCTGGCTCCAACAATCACATCCCATTCAAAATCACTTAGATCTCGCCTCTTAACTGTTCCAGTACTTAACCAAACAGTAACTAAACATCTAGACCTTGTCTATCTGCTGTGTGTATTCAGGTCTGACCATATTATTTGCTGTTTGAAGGAGCAGGCTGTTTTATGTTGGTATGTCTCACAGGCTGTTGCTGACATTGCTCACAATTTAGCCCTTTTGGTTACATTCTCCACAGAAGTTCAAAGGCAGTTGAGTGCTCTGATAGAAGAAGATGATTTGCACATTTCTACATCTAACGGTGAGCAGGTGTCACTAAACATTTTTTCTGCCTTTGTAGCAAAATGAGTAAAAATGTCTAAATAAAGAATCATTGCACTTGTTTAAGTGACCATTGACGGCTTATCATAACTTCATTATTACCAATAGTGTACATTGTTAAAAAAAAAGGTCTTCTATTTTCTTTCAAATTTAGGTGTTGAAATGTATAGACCCCTGGGATATCCAGAGCACAACATGACCATACTGTCTTCCCACAGAGAGGCAGGCCAAGCCTTTTAAGGCCCACAGCAGGGAGAGGAGGCAGGACACTAAGCTATCGCCAGCAGCAAAGCCGACAGCAGGGTAAGTGTTATGGCAAACAGCTCAGGCTTCACAGTCTTTTAAATTAAAGAGGGTCCCATTTCAGGGGTTGCAGCCGTCTAAGGCTGCATTGGAAAACCGAATGCGTTGCAGTGGTGTGACAAGGCTGTCACATTTTGATGGCTCCTTCAGCGGCTTACAAATGCATCCTTCTTTTGCCGAGTCGTAAGGAATCCAGCCAAACCATCCCAAGATCCATTGCTCAGATTTTTGGAAGGACGTGGCCTACGAAGGCTTTATGCCGACCGCGTCCTCCAAAGGATGCAGCCCCTGAATTGGGACACAGCTTATAACTTGTGTTTTTATGTGTAACCAAATACAGTAACTTCAAAATAAAGTGATTGATAAGCCAGGGGTCTCAGCCAAAACAGCCAGCAGACTTATGTTGTACCACTAGTCAGTGCTGTTGGCGTCCTAAAGTGTTTAAAATAGCAAATCTAGTGAGAAGCATACCAAAATATTGGGAAAGCATACTAAAATTGTTTCATTTGGTTATATTTTTATGAAATTTCTGTTCTAGATCGAATGATCAGCATGAGACTAAAGTATAAAATGTCTTCTTTTAGTTCTGGGAAATGATTTGTCAAATCAAGTCAAGTCTTTTTTGGTACACCAGCCATAGTCAGTACACTGCGTACCGTGATGCATATAAAGTTCCTTAATTGTTCTGTGAATGGTGGAGACTGACACGCTCAGCTCTGTAGCCCATCTTTTATTTCTTTGGATAATATTTTAGGCTTTTCTTCTTTGCTCTAACAATATTACTGTCATCAGCTGCTGTGATGTTCCTTGAGATGGCCTGATCTTTGCAAATTGCTTCCACCCCCAATAGTTTCTTTGTTTTTCCAAACGTTCCAGGCTGTTGATTTTGGAATGCCCAGTTGTTCTGATTGGCGACAATTGAGATTGTTTCTCTCATCTCGTTTTCAGAACTGCTTGCTTTTCCATCATGGTTTTCATCTTATTTGTAAGCTTCATATCAAATACAGACCTCAAGTTCAAACTCCCACTGACTACAAACAACCAGAGTTTAATTATAGATGGAGCCCAGGGGAGCTTCTCCTCCTTATGTTCAAATGACTTGGCGGAGTGCAGTTCTGTTCCCTTCAGCATTAACCTATTTTTCTTAATGTCCCAAAATTTTGTAAAAGATTCAAAGGTGCACGGTTTAATGAAAGGTTGGTTTTGTGCTAAAAGTCACGTTTTTTTCCACCATCAGGTTTTATGTTTATTTTCATTAGTCGCTGATTTCTTGAGTGAATGAGATACTCATGCATGACACCTAGATTTCTGTCCCGTGTTTTTGTATTTAGACTTTTTTTGCTTACCATACTGCCGCCAAAGCTTCACTTACTAGCTAGACTCTGCTAGAGGAAGCACTTAGGAACAATCCGTTAATAGCTGGATATTTTAATGCGTTTTCACAGCGGTGTTACAAATGAATAAGCAATAATATTACTTGCAGTGATACGCCATTTTGATGCATCTTTAAGTTTAATTTACATGTTGTTTCAAAAAAATTCAAGTACTATTTACTCATTGATAAGTACAATACCCATATCAAATAAAAATAACTTTTTTGGTCACATTTTTTTTTCATTTGGTATTGCTTTGTATTACAAAGTGGTAACACAACTGCATCTTTAAGATTGTGATCTTAAATACACATGATAATTAATAAACTGATGTACAAAGCAGCTTATTCAGCGTTAGGTTCATGTTTAACCAGACACCAGGCAGCTCTTTACATTTTCACCATTAAGGGAACATCTTAAGACATCAGAATCACCTGTCAGTCATTTGTACTTGTGCTCAGCCCAGATTGGAGGACTAAACACAGAACATGACATATTTAACATATTGTTAATGGTTTTTTTAATGTATTGGTAATATATTGTTAATATTCTCTGTAGAACATTGTCTAGACATTCTGTACTTTATCTTCATGTTAATTTTTTAACCTTGAACACAATTCTTTTGACTACATAACAATGATGACCCGTTTTAGCTCATTGACCCAATATTTTTGCTTCTCACTGCAGTATTGGATTATTCTACAGCATGCTTATTCGTGGTGTTTCATGAAGCATCCTGAGTTTGGAAGCATTTCTGTAGTATGTGAGAATGATATGCACAGGATCAATGAATGAATATAAGTAGGGCTGGGTGATGTGCGACATTAATATCGATATTGCATGATATGTAGACGCAGTTCTCACATTGCAAGGATTGTGATAATAAGTTGGGTTGAGTTGGGTGGTATCAAATTTTTCGTGCTGTCAAACTATGCGAACATTATACCACCGTACATGGGTTTTTCAAAACAATATTATTTTGTTATACAGATCTGGTATTTTGAAATCTGGGTGATGAAATTCGCCAAGCAGGGGGGGGGGGGGCTCCTCATTAAGATTGATTACTGGAGATAATCAGTAAGTTTCACTAAAACATTTTTATGCTGTCATAGGAAACAAAACTTAGCAACCTTCGCAATTAATAATGATTGTTATCTAGTATAAGTTAAAAAAATCAGTGTAAAGCGTACCACCACTTCTTTTGCATGAGCTCTGCATGCACTCCCCGAGCCAATAATAATCATTTTTGTCCTTGCTGTCAGACTCACTCATAGACACTCGTGTCATGCATTTGTGAGAAATTTAACAAAAATGAGTCAGGAGGAGAAAAGTGGACAACAAATGGTCGCTAAAAGACATTAGCCTTCTACTCTATGGAAAATATTTTGGATTCCAAAGAGACAATATTGAGCAAAAGCAAGTCATGTGTCGGTACAACTTGTGGCAACCACCAACCTGTTCCACTCTATTGGTAGATAATAACAAGTTCTGTTTGGCTATAGTGTATTTCAGTTATATTATCGACTCTGGTTTGCTTTATTAATATTGTGATATTTACTACAAAAAAAATCATTTTGCGATATTTGAACTTTTTTCAGTATTTTGCTGCCCAAAGTATTGTGTTGAATGGAAATGCCATTATAGTGCCCTCATCTGTAAAAGGATCATGTTTTTTCTTATAAATGTGGGTACCATATGGGGGGCAACATTTAATAGTGCTGGGAAAAAAAATCTGTGCTTTTTTTTGG
>JAAGVU020000002.1:16102223-16117688 GCA_011763525.2 Mormyrus iriodes
AGCTATTTTCTGTTTGTTTTAGGCATAACGGGTTAGGAAAACACACTTTGTACCCAGGAACAAAATAAAAATAAAAAATTTTTACATAGTGTAATCCATAAATGCCAACACACAGGCTGCTTATGAGAGATCTTACTTTAATGGAAGCAGCGTCACGAAAGGTGGGAGACATGACATATGGGTAGCCATGTTTGGCTAGTTTTCAGTGCTACGCAGGCAGGCTTAACTGAAAGGGGAAGTACTAAATGTTGCAATGATAACAGCATAAAAATGGTGCATTCTTTGCCAAATTAATTCCATCTTGGCCACAAGGGGACAGTGCTCCTGCTGTTTGTCCCACATGTGAGGCTTCCCAGGTAGAGAACACTGTATATCTGCAGGGTATGAAAGTTCTACAAAACAAGTTGGGTGGACATGCAGTCATGATCTTTCACACCTCAGATGTAATCTTGTAATCTGGTCCTATGTGGTGAATGATTGTGTGTAGCAGGCAGGGTAAACTTCTCCCAGAAAGATTTAGCAAAATAGGGAATTTTTTAATACAGGGAATTAAAAATTCACAGTATAGAAGCTGAAGAAGCATAATCAACAATCAAGATCAGTAACAATGGCTTCAAGCTGGTTGGAAAGAACAACTTTGAACCCCCTAGACCGAGATGTGACAGGAGAAAATGGTGACAGAATAATGTTCCACTGGACAGAAGAGACATGAGTCACTCAGCATGCCAGCCGCAGAGTTTCGGGTGAAGATACATCAACATTTTTACACAAAATCCCAGGCGGATGCTGAAGCCAAGTTGGACAGTGCACAATTCATAGAGACAAGCCTATTGTCTTTGATACAACCACAATTGAAGGTTGAATTTGGTGTGGCCATCCATCAGAGTGGACTGAAAATTAGTAATGACAATTGACTGATATAGCCACTGTTATAGGGGATAATGGAAAGACACTAATAAAGCTATCTCCTCCTCATTTCTCCCTTTTAAATGAGACTCTATCAGCAGCTTTCCCTCAGGCTAGTCGGACAGCAACCCATGGTGTACTTACCAAGAATTATATGCCATCTGTGGGGTTAATTATAGATTTGGTTTCATAAAATAGTGTCGGAGGCATGTGAAAGTAGAGGAGTCATGTGACACTGTGGCCCTGGACCACAGAAAAATGTTGGGAAGAGGTCAGAGAAAGCTCCAGATCATTAACCTTTCCACTGGGATGAGAACTTGTACTTTTTTACTGAGAGAGAACAGAACAGGAGGCAAGAGTCAGATACAGAATGCAAAAAGGACACAATGGGAGGGATGTGAAAGCAGAGCAGAGCACACTGCATGCTGTATAACAGAGTACACTGCATGCTGTATAACAGAGCAAAGCACACTGCAAGCTCTACATCAGAGTATGCTGCATAACAGGGCAAAGTACACTGCATGCTGTACAGCAGAGCAGAGTACACTGCATGCTGTATAACAGAGCAAAGCACACTGCATGCTGTCCAGTAGAGTAGAGCACACTGCATGCTGTATAACAGAGCAAAGCACACTGCATGCTGTCCAGTAGAGTAGAGCACACTGCATGCTGTCCAGTAGAGTAGAGCACACTGCATGCTGTCCAGCAGAGCAGAGCACACTGCATGCTGTCCAGCAGAGTAGAGCATACTGGATGTTGTACAGCAGAGCAGAGCACACTGCGTGCTGTACAGGCAGGAATCGCCTTGAATGCAGAAAAGGGCTTAGCTGCTCAGGATTAGCGGCACCCAGTCCAGTTCCTCCAGTGTCTATGGTAAATCTTTTTTTTTAATCAAAGGAATAAGGAATATGTAGAATATTAAATATATGGGAAGTTAATTAAGGACAACTGGGTCAATATTTTAATTTGGCATTGTTTTATGACTTCCACAAACTACGTAATATGTTTATAAAACAACCTTTTTTACATTTCATAGTTTCAGTTTTATTAAAATTAATTTAGTCAACATGACTGAGGGTAGTATGGATCCTAGAACACTTTCAGGGATTAATTACTTGGCTCTGGATTGGAAACGTGATGTAGTAAGTTTATAGTTCATTTGATAACACTTTACAATAACTGCACCTTCATAAAGCATTCATTATGCATTCATAGACTACTGAGTGCATTAATAACAAACATGATATTATTATACAATTATAATATTTGTTATTATCATATAATGTTTGTTATTAATGTATATTAAGACTGTCAAGGTAAGATGTTATGGTAATACATGCTGCTTATGAATGCATTATGAAGCTGTATTCAATGTTCTATGAATTAATTATAAAGGCATTATGAAGGTAAAGTTAATGTAAAGAGTTACCATCAGTTTTTTTAGCCGAAATTGCCCATTCCTGGTCCAGCTGTTCTGGTTTACTTATATGGTATTTATCAATTGTATTGTAATGCCCACTTTTGAAATCATCACTAATAGTATGAGGAGCGGATTGGTTATGATTTCTCACATAGGCTTTACCTGATAGATGATATTGGACGTAGCAAATACACGTGCAACACGCTGGGGAACTCAGCTGCACTTCAGTCATTTCATTACTCTGGAAATGATGATCTGTCCTCTCTTCAGCTCAGTGAGACAGCAGGGGGCGCCAAAAGACTCGCCTGTTCCGATGCCCCGTGTGAAGAAACGCCTTAGCGCCTCTTTGGCTGATGACACCAACAGTCATGGGGGGGTCCAGCCCCCAGCAGCCAGTGAGGTACTTCCTCCCTCGATCTTCTGCCTGTCATACAAGGTGTTTTGACTCAAGCCAATGTAATTGTTCCTTGCCTTTCTAGACTCACTTCCTAACATGTTTCAAAGACAGTAGCATGTACCCCTGTGTTATTCTGCCTGAAAAGCTAATGGTCCTATATAGTTTTAGCAAAGACTGGAACAGTCTACACATCTCCACTGAGAAGCAATGGCCTGCCAACACCCAACAGGAGGTGTTGATGTAGCAGCCAGCTCAGCGCCCTGGTTACCTGAAGCTGTGTTTGCTCAGTGCCTTAATGCTGTTTGCACTTATCACAGAATAACAGTGGCATGACCCATGACCCCGCGGACGTGGCGAAGGTGGCTGAAGTGTCTGCATTTTTAATGGCTGATGGCCATTTTTATTATTATTGTTGCTTAAAGCTTCTTTTCCACCCTAATCCTAAAACCATATACTGTGTCTCTCACCCCCTGCCTCCCAAGGGGTCCCCTGCTAATCCCGAACTGGTGGAGTCAAGCCAGACCCTCCTGCAGTGGTGCCAGGGGGTAACTCAGGGATATAAAGGTGTGAAAATCAGCAACTTCAGCACCTCCTGGAGGAATGGCATGGCTTTCTGTGCCATCCTGCACCACTTCTGCCCAGACAAGGTGTAGGTACCCCGCACCCCTGTGTGGTCATTTTTACCAAATGTTTGTCTTTTCTATTATCACTGAATATCAACGTATGCAGCTTATATATAGTGTAGCTGATGACAGTAGGGGGTTTTGTTGGAGGAAAGCATGAGTCACACGTGTGAGGTTTTTATTAGTGCATCGTGAGAAATAAGAATATTACATTCTCGCGTAACACTTCCTGATTTCTTAGGAATTACGAAATGCTGGACCCATATGACATCAAGGAAAATAACAGAATGGTGAGCTCCCGCTTTCCATTGGCCATGAACTGTACACACAGTAACATCTTTCCATTGTCCCTGAATATACTGCCATGATTTACCTCCCTGGGAAAAACAATGAATGGCCTACTGCTGTATGAATGCATATACCTGCATATATTTTTAAGTTTAATGATGCCAGAATATTTCATTCAAATCATATATGGATTATATGGTCATGGTGGTAATACCGCATTAATTGGACATGGTAAAAAACTTTCAAAGCCTTTAAAAATGTCCCTTGGTCCCTTTCAGGCGTTCAGCGGCTTTGCAGACCTGGGGATTTCCCCGCTGCTGTCGCCCTCGGACATGATGCTGCGGGCTGTGCCGGACCGGCTGATCGTGATGACCTACCTGAGCCTGATCCGCACGCACTTCACTGGGCAGCAGCTCAGCGTGGTGCAGATCGAGCACAACGGCAGCCAGTCCAGCTACAGCGTGGAGAGGCCCCTCAGCAGCACTGACACGCATGAGGCTCTTCGCTACTGTGCCCAGAGGCTGCAGGGTGGGGCTACCCTGCAGGAGACTGACAGCAAGTCGCCAGAGGGACCGACTAAGTTCAATGGGGACTTGGTCCCACCTCCTAGAACCAAGCGTGTCCTGAAAGTGGAAGAAGGCAAGGCGGCAAGTGAGCAGGAAGGACAACAGGCAGCACCGGCCCCCATCGCCCCTCCCAGAAGTCGCACTGCAGCCTCCAGGTCCAGCTTCACCCGCGTGCGAGATGCAGATCTTGTGAAGAAGCGACGCTCCCAGCAGAGGAGCCTGTCCGTGGAGGATGCAGATGTGCCTGACCAGAGTGCCCCCCACAGGACTGCAGAGGTAACACATATTCCCTGCTTAAAACCTAACAAGGTCCATCTGTTTATCTAGCTGGGTTTCCATCTCCATGGAGTTAGGAACATTCAGACCTGAGATGTGTGCTTGTAGTCTGAGAGTCTGGTGTATTGATGTATCACTTTCACCACGCGGTTGTCTTTTTCTCTTTATGCTGTGTTTAAATCCTTCTGTTAGATTCTCTTAATTGGCCATCAGATGACAGGTTTGTCTCACTGTTCCCTGTAGGGCTCTGAGGTGCAGAGAGACAGCAGGTTGAAACGTGGGTCTTCTGGTATGACTGAGCCTGACGAGCCAGGTACACGCTTTGTATGACTATCGTCCTGTTTATACTGAGAATTCCCAGTGTGGTTTGAGGTGCTGTGGGTTGTACATGCTGTAAAAGCTGAAAGCAGTAAGACAGAGAGCTGCCATAATGTTCATCAAAGTCAGTGGTGAGGTGTAGCCCAGGTAGATTTAATTCATCTTAACAAGAAAAGCTTATGCTCCAAGTAAAACATGCCATTCCGCAGTTATTTATAGGTGTCTTTTGTTCTTCCTTATAATGTGTCATTTTAGTCAGTGTTTCTTTGAAAACAACTGCTTTCCTTACTGATTTATATTTTAAAGATGAAATTACATTTATTTTTGTTTCATTGGAACTTTCATGTTACGCTGCTGGTCTGTCTGAGAATTCCTGGCCCCTGTGTATTATAAAGTGTCATACCTCACTATTACAGGGGGAAGGTGAAGGCACAGCGTCTAACGTTTTGTGTATTTGTGTGATATCCTAGCAGTTCAGGAGTCTGTTGTGACGGGAGAAGAGTTTGGAATTGAAGAGGATGAGAGTAAAGTCAGTTTACAACATTTTTTTTCAACCATAGAATTTTATTTTAATATTTTTTATTTTATCAT
The DNA here is from genome assembly GCA_011763525.2 of Mormyrus iriodes. NCBI lineage: Eukaryota > Metazoa > Chordata > Actinopteri > Osteoglossiformes > Mormyridae > Mormyrus > Mormyrus iriodes. The sequence goes on from JAAGVU020000002.1 coordinate 16,107,609, forward strand.
TGAAATTCCATAAAATATATTTGTGTGAAATTATAGAATTAAATTATAAATACTCTGTAACCTGTAAGACTCAAATTCTCAAGGTTGGGAAAGGAGGACCCCTTCCCTAGAAAACGCAGTTTAATATAAATTATTTTAGAGTGATGTACGTGCTGTATTTGTGTTTAACTTATCTCTTACATACTTTGTATGTTTGTGCACTTATGTTTGACCATGGGTTTGCATGGCGTCCCCAGGACATCAGTCAGTACGTGCAGAGTGAGATGCAAGCCTTAGAGAGTGAACAGAGGCACATTGATAACAGAGCCAATGTGGTAGAGAAGGCCCTGAGACAACTGATGGAGAAAGGTAAGAGCCTGCTAGGCTGCAAGCGACCAGGCGGCTGAAATATAGTAGCTTAACGCTTTTCAGGGCATTTCAGGCTGAATTACAAGACAAATTTCGCCCTTCTTTATTTGAGTAATATTGGATTAACCCCACGCCCATTACACACAGATACATGTATATTGAGTTTCGATCAAAATATTTCTTTCTTTCCATACAAAATTAGATATCACTTGTTGCTCAAAAGCATAACGGAAAATATTAAAAGTAGCTTGAATAAATTAAATTGAAATTAAATTCAAATAAAGAGAGCTCAAGTAGCATACAGTAATGTTTGGTAGCCTGTGCCTTGGGCAGTTACTGGGAACTGCGATTTCTTTATTTTTTACAACACAGTTCTAATAATACTTCTCTGGCTTAAAGGTGACTCCATGCATTTATTTCCATACAAAATGAGAATTCACTTGCTTTCTGCAAAAGGATAATTTGAAACATTAAATATGCAGTGCCAACTATAATGTTTGGGGCCAAGGCACAATGTGCTCTTATGCTCCACTGTTTAAAATTTTTAATCAAACAAAAATTTTTAATTCTGTCATCAATATGGATAAGTGTTTCAGTACCTGTGGCAGCCATACATGTCCGGGTTGTAACACCCTCGCCACCATGTTTCACAGATGAGCTGGTATACTTTGCATCTTGGCCAGTTCCTTTTTGTCACCACACTTTGCTCTATGTCATCACTCTGATACAGGTTAATCTTGATCTCTTTTATCCATAAGACCTTTTACAAGAATCCTGCAGGCTTTTTTAAGTACTTTATTGGCAAACTGTAATTTGGCCATCCTGTTTTTGTGGCTAGCTAGTGGTTTGTGTCTTATAGTGTAGATTGAAATATTAAGTTCGCTGGTGCGAACTGAAGATCTCCCGGACAGGGGCCTCCGCCAGACATTCCCAGAAAACCCTCACTATGTGTATGGGTCTACCAGGTTTATCCAGCATCTTCCGTCGCCATCGGATCCGTTGGCGGTGATCAGTTGACAGCTTAGCTGGTCTCTTCATCCGAGTGTCTAAAACATACCGGTGCAGATCCAATGATATGATTGCAAAATCTGCATGGAGGATCTGAGCCAAGCTTTCGATTTACCAGTCGATCTACGTTCCTACCCTCACCTATGGTCAAGAGCTCTGGGCAGTGTCTGAAAGAATGAGATCGCGGATACAAGCGGCAGAAATTAGTTTCCTCCGCAGGGTGTCTGAGGTCAGCCTTAGAGATAGGGTAAGGATCTTTGACATTTGGGAGGGGCTCAGAGTTGAGCCATTGCTCCTCCTCATTGAAAGGAACCAGTGAAGGTGGTTTGGGCATCTAGTTAGGATGCTTCCTGGATGGCTCGCTGGCGAGGTGTTCCGGGTATGTCCAACCGGGAGCAGGCCCCGGGGCAGAACCAGGACACGCTGGAGGGATTATATACATATATACAATAATATATTATTATACACCTGAACAATTGCAAGCATCTGTGACCCCAAATGTTCCAAATATTGTTGTTTCCTGAAATGGAGGGACTATGTGTAAAAAGTGCTGTAATTCGTACATGGTGAACCTGAAATGAATGCAAAATACCCTTAAATGATTTATGAGAAACTGTCTGATAAGTTAATGGTCATCTCTGGCATTAGAAAGTCGCTTCTGCCCTCTACCTGGCTGGTTTCTGGTTGTTCCCAGTGTCTCCTGCTTCACCTTATTCTTGTGTACTGCTGTCTTAGAAATTTTGAGCCTGGAAGCAACCTGCTGCTCAGTGTAGCCTTCTGTCACTAGAACCACAGTTAAACCAGGACTTGTTTAAAATATAGAGTGGCCTCTTAGTTTTTTCCACGGCTGTATATATATTTGAACAGTAGACTGTTCAATGTTTCTGGGGGGGGGGGAGGGTTTATGTGTCTACGACAAAAACTCACAGAGTTTCTTAGGTGGTTTGAGGAGTTGAAAATTTACCCAAAATAAACTCGCCAAATAAAACTTGTTATTATCTACCAATAAAATCTATCTTTGCTCTGAATTGCAAATCAGTAGTTCATATTCTGGTTACCTTGAAAAAAGTGTCTGCTGGAACACTGACAATTAACTCTTATTTAAAATTTTATTCTGAATGAATTTCACGGAACCTGAGTTTCAAGAACATTTTTAATGACAACCATAACAACCTAAGTGCACATATAAGCAGCAGCTGCATTACCAGATTCTCTTACTCTTATTGCCAAAAATTGTGGCAACAGACACTAAGCCGTGCTGACAAATCATTTGCCTTTGCACAGCTAAAATATTTCTATACAGCGGAAGACGAATATCCTCTAGTGATCAGTTCTTGTTTGCTTGTTCGGCTCAGTCATTTTTGTTAAATTTCTCACTAACGTGCCACATTGTGAGTGAGCAAGGATGAAAATGATTATGACTGTATAGGAGAGTGCATGCAGAAGTGATCAAAAATAGAGGAGGTGACCTTATTAGAGTATTAAAAAGTAAAATATACAGGCTCTTGCAAGGCAAACTCCATCTCATATTGGAAGAGTGGGACAGTCCCAACTTCTGGGTCAACAATGTGGTTCTGCTGCCTTAGGCAACAACCGTGCCGAGGAGGAGAAGCTGATCCAGGAATGGTTTACTTTAGTAAACAAGAAGAATGCCCTCATCCAGAGACAGGATCACCTGCAACTTCTGTGAGTCTTTCCCCTCGTTCATTTGTCCCCCTGTCCTTATATGTCCTTTTATCACGTCTCATAATCTCAGTTGTAACCCCAGAAAGATTCATTTGCTCTTTGTTTATGGCTGGTAATAATATCGTGATGATTTTTAATTATATTAGCAATAACAATCTCAACAGCTGCAGCTCCAGCAGCATCACCTTAATCATTTCTGTAGCATATAAAATTTCAATGTAGATATGAAAAAAAAGCTATTATATTAAACCACTTTGTAGTGGTAGAGGTGACTACCAGGTAGTTCAATGTTGTGGGTTTGATTTCCACTCTCCGAGTAGTTTGATTTTCTCCCACCATCAATATGTGATATGTGATTTCAGGGAATTTGTTGTCTCTAAATTGCTTTTTGTAGTGTCAGTTGTAACAGACTGGCATTGCCATCCAGGCAGTACTGCTGTCTGTGGCCTGTGCTTCCTGGAATGGGAGTCAGATAAGCGGTTAAGGAACATGGATGGATGAGCTTGCCTCTTTTTACACTTAAACATCTACCTGCTTACACTGGCAGATTATGACAAAATGCTCATAGTCATGGTGATATGATTATGTCATTTGTGTACCCGTCTGGTACTGGGTTAAACCCATGCTATTTGGTTCTGCCCAGGCAAGAGGAACAGGACCTCGAGAGGAGGTTTGAGCTGCTGAACCAAGACCTGCGAGCCATCATGGCCACGGAAGGTAAGGTCACTTACCACAGTCCCTAGAGTCAGCACGGCATTCTTACCAATAAGTGCATGCTTTAGCTGTCACTGTTTTTCGTGATGATGGCATGGGGTTAAAAATAATTATTATTTTGTGTGCCTCTTATTATGACATGTATCCTGGTTTCACCTAAAAAACAACCTGTTCCCAGTATCCTTAGATGAAAATAAGCAAGGCAAGGCACTGCAAATTTATTTATATAGCACATTATCATACACAGAGATCATTCAGTATGCTTTACAGAAATAAAAGAAGCATACAATACAGGGAAAAAGCATAAAAATAACAGCAAAATACACAGAAGTGCAAAAGTGTAATATCCCATTGCAATAATGTAAGACTTTACTATGGAATGGATACCCTGTCATACCCTGTCTCGGTTTCGCTCTCCCTGTCCCAGAGGGGCTCAAGACACAGGCCCAGCAGCACCGGGAGCAGCTGCTGCTGCAGGAGCTGGTGTCGCTTGTCAACCAGAGAGACAAGCTGGTCCAGGACATGGACGCCAAAGAGAGACGGTAAGCTGCCGTTTTCCTTCATTCTTCCCAGATCTAGAGAAAGGGCTGGTAAAATAAACAAAACGGCAGCTGTTTAAACAATGTAGAAAAGTGCTGCTCACCTGTAGTGATCAAATAGCCCCCAAATGCTGATCCTCCATAGCTTTTTGGTTGTCTCTGATTGGCCCACAGGGCACTGGAGGAGGATGAGAGACTAGAACAAGGCCTGGAACAGAGACGCAGAAAGTACAGTCGCAAAGAGAAGTGTGTGCTGCAGTGAGAGGGCAGCCGCGAAGAGCAGTGAGCGCTGCAGTGAGAGGGCAGCCGCGAAGAGCAGTGAGCGCTGCAGTGAGAGGGCAACTGCACCTCACGGCCATCAACATTTGAGCTTCTGTCTTTCAGATTATGGGATTCATCCCAAGACACTTTGAACTGAGGACTGAACAGATTTCTTGTTGACACATTTCTGAGTGTTCTTTATTTCTTAACTTTTGTGTTTTTTGCCTGTTCTTTTGTGCCTGTTTTTCACACAAGACCTTAATTTTAATTTTTAAAATAATTGTAGATATTATTAATAATTGACTTCTTTCAGTGCAAGAAAACCTGTATTACATTCTCCATTGACTTGTCATGTAACGTGTCAAACGCATGTAGTTTTGTTTGGTAAATGGACTCATTTTGCTTCTGTTGGATTGTCAGGCAGCATCATAAAGGGCTTTTGGGATGAAACATCAGGACTCTGCCTCGGGACATCATGCCTAATAAAATACTGTTCAAGGAAAGTACAGTATAGAACATGAAGGCCATAAGAAATTTTTGGAGGGCAAAATGCTGGAGTATGTTTTTGAGTATCGTGATGAGAAGATGAGATACAACGATTGGGTGAATGTTAGCAAAGAATGTTCAAGTTTGTGTCTGTTTGCAGTTTACCTCCTTAATCATTGAATGTCTATTTGTATGTTCTGAGTGGCAAACCTGAGACTGCCGAGCATACTGCGTCTATTATAAGCAAGCAGGTTAGATATGACCAAACTTGCCACTTGCTCCTGAAAGTACCCTTTATGGGATTATGATGAATGTTAAACTGAGGTGCCTTAGCCAAATCATTAAAATCCAAAACCCATAACAACAACACAACAAAAAGACACTGTGTATGTGACAGCATATGTTTTGTAATTTCATTACCCCTCACATTTATTTTCCAATAGTACAATTGCACTTCAATTTTAAACCAAATCTCTGCTAAATTCAGCAGTTCTCACATACATAGAAACATCCGGTAAAACACAACTTCAATTCCATTACTGTGCAAAATTAAGCTAAAAGTAAGTGGGCTGTTTGACCCATGGTGTCTTCCAAAGAAACGTTGTTGAAAGGGCAAATCCTCCTGCTATCTGAATGGCTGTCACACTGTCGGTGAGTGACCTGGCTTTGGTTTCCCCCCAGACGTCCCCATCCTGGTATCGCTGCTATTGCTGCTCTTGCTGCTGCTACAGTTCATTGGTTTGGGATTGTCCCTGTTTTTATGATTACAGACTAAACTAAAAATGAATTCTAACCTTTCATTTGCATCTTTATATGTGAGATTTCGTCTTGCTAAATCCCATTGATGCCACTCATAATGTGTTGCGATGCTATAGTTTGCATATTCTGTTCCAGGGGTGGGGGGACACACAGCTGTGTACCCCAATGCTTAGAAAACCTCATTTATCTTTAATGCATTTGCACTCTTTGTAAAATGTGTGTTTGAAAAATAAAACTACTTTGGACACTAAGTATATGTGTATCTGTTTGAAATCTACAATGTGCTATTGAGAATTTCATTTTTAGACACTTTTTGCAATTCCCTTTGACAAAGGGGTTTTAATTCACTTTTAATTAACACCATGGAGAAATCAGCAAAAACAAGGCATTGTGGCATGTTTCAGCCACACTGTTCACTTGCTACTCTGTAACAGCTCTGCCATTCTGGGAAATCAGCAAACAGGCCGTTCCACTTTGAGACTGTGGCACTGTGTGCAATATACTAACTGTACTGACTGGGTGGGTGGAAGTTTCACTTTCCAAAAGAGCAATGAGCCTGAGCACAAAGCAAAGACAATGCAGGAGTGGCTTAATGACTACACTGTGAATGTCCTTGAGTGGCCCAGCCAGAGCCTAGACTTGAACCCAGTTGAACATCTCCAGAGAGATGGCCATTCACAGTCTACATCCAAGCTGAGAGTGACTGAGAGGGGTCAGCAGAGAAGAATGACAGAAAATCCCCAAATGCAGGTGGGGTACTGAGTGTAGATTGGTGAGGAAAAAAGTAATTTGAATGATTTTTGGATAAGGTTACAACATAACAAAATTTATAAAAAGTGACTGGGTATGAATACTTTCTGTATGTGCTGCAACACAACAAACAGGATTTGTTTATGAAAGACGTTTGCCGAAAACATATCTATTATTGTATTCCACAGACTTATAGGAATACATATGGCTTTAGCACCTGTCCGCCGCTGCCACTGTCTACTGCCACTGCAGATGCTTTGGTATGTAAGATAACTCAAAAACCATTTGACGGATCTGTTTGAAACTCAAACATTACATTTGTCAGCATGATAGCTCAAAAATTATTTTGCCAATCTTTTCCAAAATTTGCTTGCACATTGTATGGGTGAAGGTCTGGACCTATGCAAGTTTTGAGACAAATCACACCTGTCATGCTGGCGGGTGGAACGGTGAGGCATGGTGCCGGAATGAAGGACGAGGTGGTCGTAATGGATGCTGAACCCCATGTGGGGGACTTTATTCGTGTGTCGCTTAGTGAGAGCGACAACAAACAGAACACTGCAAACAACTACACACTGCGACAATGACCGACAAGGGAGCACAGGACTGGGGAGCTTTTATACAAAGAAACATGGAGGAGTAAACGAGGGGCACCTGTGATTGATTAACAAAAGGGCGAAAACTCGAGGTAACTATGACAATCAACAGGCACGGCTAAACATCAGCCCCGCCTGCAGGAAACATCGGGGGAAAAGACTGGTAGGGCAGGGCTGGACGTGACACCAAAATTGAAGAAATGAATAGAAATTGATATGGATGTTAATGTCAGAGTTGGCTCATTTAGAAAGCAATTGATAGAGGAATTTTGATTTTTGGGGCAATTATCCCTTTAACATTCTAATCAAACAATAACTGATTTTTATTTTCCTCCCAACCATACAGCAGCTTACAGTTCAGTGTACTCAGTAGTGGTGCGCTGCTCTGCACCTACTGAAAACCAAATAGGAGAAAAGGCTGTAAATTGTCAGACATAACTGTGGAAAACTCTGTATCCATTCAAGTTTCATTTTTAGTGGATAACTGCTGTTTCTGCCTTACAATAAAGATGCATGCCTTTAAAGATATGAGCTTATTACCAAGATAATAATTTGGAGGGGATTACTTTTACCAAAAGAGTTCGATGTTCACTGAAATACAAAATGTAATTCACTCCAAAATTTTTATCCAAGAAGCTAATAATTACAGATATGGCAGATTTGGTCTGGAACAAAATTATGGACCTCTTTAATAATTTATTTGGTAAATTTCTTACACTACATCCTCAGTTAAACTAATCCTGTCAAACCAGTGCTGAAGCTGGCTTTCCATAAGTTAAAAATTGAGAAAAATTCCAAAACAATTCATGTCCTGAATATGGGATTGGCGGCGAGGCATGACGCCAGCGAGGAAAGAACAATCCAGGGAAAGCAGGCTTAGGATCACCCCGTGTGGGGACTTTATTTACTGTGGTGACTAGGTGGAAGCAGACAGGCAACTGGCTGCAACCACCACACAGCTTCACAACATCAATGACCCAACAAGGAAGCACAGGACTGGGGAGCTCTTATACACAGGAACATAAGGGAATGAACGAGGGGCACCTCTGACTGATTAACACAAAGGCAGGAACACAAGGTAAGGACAAGCTACAGGCTTGGCTGATTAAGCCCTGCCTGTGGGAAACAAGGAATAAACTGTAAGGGTGGGGCTGGACATGAGAGGACCCCACCCCCCACCAAAAGTGCACTCAGTGTGCACCATCTGGACCAAGGGGGAGCCAAGGACATGACGGGCACATGGGGTCTGGACACGGGGCGAGGACAGGGACGCTAGACCAGGGCAGGACGGCAGACGCTGGACAGAAGATCCAGGGAGACAATGGGAACCGAAGGGAACACCAGGACACAGACTGACACCTGTGGGGACCACAGAGACAAAACAAGACAACGGACTGGACGGGAGGAGACCAGGGACCATACGGGGAACGAACACAGAAAACAGAGGAGGGGACCTTCAGCGGGGAGCGGAGAGACTAATGAACAGGGCGAGGAACAACGACGGATAGGGCGAACACCAGGAACCAGGACAGGAGCACTAACAGAGGGAGCAGGGTCAAGGGACCAGGGGAACACAGAGGAGGGACAAGAGATGAGGGAGGAAGACATTAGGGGCTTGAGGGGGAACCCCGGGAACCAAACCAGGGACTGGAGGGACGTGTAACAGAACATGAGTAGGGACCAGAGGGCATTGGATGGGAGCACGGGTAGGGACCGGAGGGACACAGGGAACAAAGGCAGGGACTGGGGAGCACCAAGGGACCGGACTGGGGACACACGGTTTGGGGTCTGGAAGCGGAACATGTTGTGGCAAGGACATGAGGCAAGACCTGGGGGGCGAAGGCAGGGATAGGACACTGGCCCTGAATGAGTGGACCACGAGCAAAGGGTAGGGGCCAGACAGGAGGAGGGAAATCAGGAAGCTGAGAAAAAAAAAAACGGCGCGTGCAAGCGCAGGTGCTGAGAAGGAAGGGGCCGGGTAGGAACAGTGCGGGGAGCTGAGGAGACATGGACTGGGGGGGGTGACGAGGGGACTGCAGGACGACGAGGGGACTGAAGGACTGGAACTGGAAGGCGACGTGGGGAAATGCAGGACTGGAGGGTGACGAGGGGACTGCCAGACTGGAGGGGACGACACGGAGACCATGGGACAGGCACGGGAGATAGGGGGCGATGTGGAGGCAAAGCCCGGGCAAGTACGGCACCGAGCATGCCCTCGCTTTCCCGAAGGCCTGGCTGGGCCGCCCAGGGCATTGCCCTTTGGAACCCCTGGTGATGGTGGGAGCCAAAAACGTGGCCCTCTGGTCCCAGGGATCCCACTCCAACTCCTCGTGGGGGCTACCCTCCTGGCCTAGCTCCCCCCAGCAGGAGAGGAGATTGGGGCCCTGGACGGGCTCAGGGGACTCGGCAGTGGCCACTGGTTCCCCTGGGCAGGGCTTGGAGGCTGCGGCGGCGGCAGTAGGTTCCCCTGGGCAGGGCTTGGGCAGGGGCCATCCAGGCTGCGGCGGAGAGCCGGCCGGAGTCAGCCATCCAGATGATGGCGGCAAACAGGCGAGCAGGAGCCATCCAGGCGGTGGCGGCAGGAGAGGCGGCTGGGACGGCTCGACGGGACCCTCTGGCGAGCGGGCTCGGCCCATCGGAGCCCTCAGCGAGCGGGCTTGGCTGAGCCGTGACGGCGCCCAGCTGCGGCACCCTCTCCTGAAGTGCGAAGAACTCCCCGGGCCCAAAGTCCCGGGCCAGCGCACTGTACTTTGCCTGGAGGTCGGGAGTGTCCCGAACCTCAGGGCTGTTCTGCAGCATCCAGAACAGCCCCCGGAGGGCAAAGAATTGCCGGGGAACAACTGTGGAGCTTCGGGGGGGGGGGGGGGGGGGGGGCCCCCGCGCCCCCCCCTCACCCCCCCCCCCCCCCCCCCACCCCCGCCGCCCCCATTGCG
>JAAGVU020000002.1:16140432-16167351 GCA_011763525.2 Mormyrus iriodes
CGGGCAACTTAGCTCCTGGGATCATTGGAACATGCAAACCCCTCCACCACGATAAGGTGTCGGCTCCAGGAGAGGTCCAGCCTCATTTACACTATGAAAAACCTGATACCATTTGTTCAGCTCGGAACATATTGACATTATTTCTTGCATAGATCTTACTCAAGCCATACAGGACATCACCAGTGCAAAACTGCGCCAGAAAGTCCCGACTCAGTAAGTGCTAAAGAAGAAGGATATCACATCCAGAGAAAATGTGCTGGAGGGGATGGATGGGGGGGTATCAGGTGGAAGATGAGAAGGAGACAGAAGAGCACATGTATCAGTTATATCAGAATGTGCAGTGCTCACAGAAAGTCTTGGGACACTTGATTCAGTGAAAATATTGCAATTTCATTGATTTCATAACAAAAGTCCATTGAGAAGCAGTGTTTAACATATCTGCACCAATCTTCCACAGAGACAATTTATTTTTATTAAGTGTTATAATTTTTTTTGACTAATTCAGTTCTGTCCTTGACATTTTGCTATGAATTGCCATTGTAGTCATTGGCTCCCAGTGACATAAAAAACACAGATGTTGGCTGTTTCGTGTTACAGTATTTCAAAGGTGTTATTAATTTAAAAGCCAATGAGACTGCTTGTCACTAAACTATTTACTCAGAACAGCTCTTTTTGAACTATAATTTGAATAAATGGAAAAAATAGAGGGAAGGAGAGTGACAAGGATGAGGACATTGTGGGAGGAAAAGAGAGAAAGAGCAATGAGAACGGTGGTGAAGAGAGATAATTAAAAAAGAAAGAAAACAAATCAACAAAGAGCTTTCACAAATGTATACTGCTCTCAGAAGACCATTATACACTCTACGTTTGCATTAAACAGACTTCCTCAGCTATGATCTTTTGATTATAGTTCACTGATTCATCTGTGTACAGTTTTACAGTGTATTCAAAATAAAAATATCTTAAAATCGTTGTGTGTATTTTGGTAAGCCTAATTAAAAGCATGCACAATTTCTTTGCTTGTTTTTATTTTGCTGAGTATACTACACTTGACAAAGTAAATTCTGAAGCATTACTTTAAGGACTTATTAAGATTTTAGGCTTATTACGTTGCATGTACATGAGTTAGCCACATATGCTTTATGCTTTTGTTTTCAGGACATTTTGGGCTACTGAGATAATTTGATGTGCAAATGCTGACACAATCCTGATATCTTCCTTTTATGAGGAAAAACTACTTGCGCCTATTGAAATTTCTCAATTTATAGTCTCACCTATTATAAAAATTTGCAGGCACTACAAATATAATCTTATTAATGTTAAGATTAGAGTCTCTATGATGTGGGACCTTTCTATGGCTTAGTATGGTGAAGGAATACATGGTTGGTGCCAGGTGGAAATGAATATCTTTTATTTTTTTCATCCATTTGGTAACTTGTTGAAGTTATCTGACAGACAGCACTGCAGTTTTACTTAAACCATGTAAAGAAATAAAGAGGTAAAGAAATACTGAAATTTTGGCCTATAAAATGATTTTTTGGTTATTCTGAGAAAGCATTACTTTATCCAATAACCCATGGATGCCTGGGTGACTTGGACATACATGAATGCATTATGCAAACACAAACAGTAACAAAGCCAGGTCATGAGTCATTCATACCTTTAGCAATATGGCAGACAAGGACACACACACACGTTAGTATATTCATATCTTTGTGGAGACCGTCCATGCATTTCTATGGGTATAACCCTAATCCCAGCAATGACAACCGTAACCCCTACCCAGCCCTAACTTTAACTACAAGCAACCAATCAAAACACGAGACCTTTGGCATTTTTAGTTATTTGATTGCAGTCACAGATTTTTTGCCCTCTATTTTATAAAATGGAGTTTCCGGGAAAAAAAAATAGGTCCCCATAACGTCAAAATAACAGGTTTTTATCAAATTGTGGCAACACTCGGTCCCCACAATGTGGTATATACATAATCACACACACGTAAGTATTTGTAAGTATTCTCCCCCTTTCTTACATATTGGGGACAGTCTTGCGCGTTTTGGTACAGTAATTCACAGCCTGAGAGTTGTCACTCTATTTTGTACAGGATTTCTATGTCCGCCATAAGGCGACGTCCTTCAGCGTCACTGCCGCACCTGCGCAGCCATCTTGTATCTGGAACCAAAAGGGAGCGGACACCGGAAAAAAGATAATAAACCTGCGGGAAAGGAGCTAACTTTGAGTGGTGTATCAGTCAATAAAACGCAAGCAAAATATCAACCTTTCAAGGAATACTAAGAAGCGACGTGCACAGCACTGTGTGTTTGCCGAGGAGCGCTGAGAGAACAGGAAGGAGGAAACGCGAACCCGACCGTCAGGCAGACCATGAATCCTGAATAGTGAGTACGGCGGTAGGCACCCAGGGTCACTGGGTGGCTTTCATCGAGTTGGCGAAGGTTACAGCTACAGGAGATTGCAGCAGAGTACTCCCTGATGCAAAAGAAAAGCTATTTAAACATGCTTTGAGTGGCGCATGGCGTGCCTGAGGATATCGGCAGAGTCGGACGGGCTGTCACACGCTGTCATGTCGCGCATCCTGCGTCCTGCATGCGTGAGGCGGCCTGTTTGTCCGGTCAGCCCCGTGGCTGTAAGTAGTCACACCGCTGAAAATGTTAACCCATACACCCGGATTGTCACGCTGCGGTCAGCTTGGCTGTAACACGTAGCTAATTCGACGAATATGGTCATTTGCTGATTATGATACCTGTGAGTGTCTATTCATTGACAGCCCAATAAGTAAATGAAGCAGCGCATCCAATATCATTAATATCAAGTACTGTCAAAATGGATTTATTTGGACTACCCAAATTACATCGCTAGCTACGTATTATAAGATTTTGGCATCTTGATTTCATTGTGGGGGAGGTGAGTGATACACACAGGGTTTTTGAAGGGCTGTTTGCTGGTCACGTGACATCATTGTAATTTCCATAGCTGGATGGGGGGGGGCACACCATCACAGTACACAGCTCAAGGGTTTATACTTGCATTCTGCATCGTACGGTTTAGGGACCCCACGAGACACTGTAGGAAACCTCTGTGATTATAATACCAGTACAGTCTTGCCTAAATGGCTTCATTTAGAGTAAAAATGCAGCAGAGTCACATCTTCAAACATGATACCTCCTTATTGTATGTGAGGGTGGTGTTCAACTATTTAGATTATGTGGTAATTTCTAATTTACTGATGAAAAATGCAACATATCTCCTTATAATCCTTCTTACTGTGTTACTCTTGTATTACTACATACAAGTTTCAGCTGGATACAGGGAACCTGGTATCAATATGAAATCTAGTGTAAGGTTACAGAGAATGCCTGTTTCACCACTGCTGAAAGATTCCAGAATACAGGCTAGTGATGTTTGGGTATGACATATTATAGTTCAATCACCTTGGCCTTTTATTTGCTTACCTTGCTTGCACATTATTTATTGTCATGTATGGAAAAATGTTAGATCTTTGTTTCATGAATTTTCCTGTTCTTACAGTGACTACTTGTTCAAGTTGCTCTTGATTGGTGATTCTGGTGTGGGCAAATCCTGCCTCTTGTTGCGATTTGCTGTGAGTATGGCTAACCAGCATGAAGTTTTTATCTCTCACCTGAAATGTTTTGCATGACTCTGTTCAGCATCTCAGATTAAGAGGAATTTATATGATTTAGATTCTAATTCTGAGTTTCATGAGACACACTTTCTAGGTAAGGTCAAGGAACAGACTTGTGCACAAACATTTATTTGTGAAACCATTGTGGCTGAAAACCCATTCAGAGTGTAGATCAGCATTAATTTGACAGCTGAATCCAAAATTGTCACTTAGGTGCTATGATTGTATCATTTTTGTTTGATACTTCAGGATACATTAGTTTTCCTTCAGAATGTTCTACACTAAACTTGGCATAAAAAGTAAGGAAATATGTGTTTGGTTGATTATTTCTTTGTAGTAACAATGCTTCTTGGCAATAAATCCTGTACTGTTGGGAAGCCTGTTTATTACCCTTTTAAATGGTGCCACGTTTGTCAGGAAAATGCATTTGTGGGCTGAGCAGCAGAGTTGAGTATGTGTGTTACTCCCATGAAAAACTTGCCAAATCTTCTTTGCTAATGCCAAACAGCTGATTCTCCTATTGACTCTTGTTTGGTGTCATTTAGTGGATTGATGATTGAAGCCTGAAGAAACAAGACATATTGGCAATTTAACAATTTAGTCATTTAACAAACAGGAGCCTCAGTAGCGTGTGGAATAACCATACGCAGCCACAGCAGCCTGGCACCTCCTCCTCATGCTGGTCAGCGGCTTGGTCACACACTGCTGTGAGATGGCAGCCCATTCTTCATCCAGCACCTGCTGGTTGCACCTGGGGTACCAGAAGCTCAAAACTCTTGACTCTTCTTTCATGGGAGTAACCCACATACTCAATTCTGCTGCTCAGCCCACAAATGCATTTTCCTTACAAATGTGGCACCATTTAAAAGGGAAATAAACAGGTTTCCAACGGTATAAGATTTATTGCTAAGAAGCATTGTTACTACAAAGAAATAATCGACCAAACACAAATTTCCTTACTTTTTGTGCTAAGTTTATTTTTCTGAAACTCTAGAAACCCACTTTCTCATCAGCTGTAAAGAACAGATATTTACTCCAGCTTTGTAACAATAATTAGCCAAAATCCCATACAGCCAACCAAATGTAACACTCCCAAATTATGAAATGCCTGGTTGATGCAGTAGGGGCCATTCTGGCTCAACCCAACAAATATTTGGTATCGTCCATGCTCGATCATATCAGAACTGAACAATTTTGTGGCATTTTGTTTGCCCCTGGGCAAATACGAAAAATCCAGAATTTCTCAGACTTAGCTCATATAGTTTATGATTTGCTTAGGCTTGAAATTCGGTGAGATTTTTCCATTGTTTGCAAAAAGGGTTTTATTGAGTTTAACGGTTTTATTTTTAAGGGTTTTATTCACAGTTTGAAGCTTAATGATCCCTTAAAACAGAAAACACCATTTGGTTTTTTATATGTTGTAAAAAAACTTTCAAAGGACACAATGAAAGTGACAATATTTTTACTACTCCTTGAGATTCTGGGCTTCTTGCAGATTAAAGAAATAATTTTTTATCTTACGTTAGATACATGCTACAAATTAAATAAATTCATATTTAGAATTAGGCCAAACCACTTAGATATCCAGAATGTTTTTTCAGGTGCCTAGGTGTTACCGTTGCAAAGATACATGCATCTGAAATTGGCCGACCAAGCATTTCTGCAAACGAAGTATATATCTTGATGTATATTGGCTAGTGCATTGGTTGATGGATGTTGAATTTGAAGCCAGTGTAACTTAAACTATATGAAATTTTATTATAATTTTTTTTTATTAGCCAAAAATGTCACAAAATGGTTAAATTCTGAGATGGGCGAGCGTGGGCCATTTGTTGAGTGCTGTTGAATGTTGATTCTTTATTATATTATTTAGCGCTGGGCAATAAAACGGTAGTTATCACTATATCATTTTCTTTGATATCAGTATAACCAATGCTGGATAAAAGTTTGATATGAAATGACGTCACTTTCTTCGTGCCTGCTTGACAGGACCAGCAATGGAGCACCAGTGTAGTCACTGCCATAAAAAACAAACGGGATTTATTGAACAAATAATAATAATAACAATAACAATAATGTTACATTTTTGTAGTGCCTTTCACAAACCCAAGGTCGCTTTACAAGGAAAAACATAAAAAAAGAGACTGCAATTAGGCAGACAGGGAGCTGAAAGACAACAGTCAGACTAAAAGTCACTGGGAGAGCATGCAAGTCCAAAGCAATCTGTCCAATAAGTATAACCCAGCGGAATCCAAAACGAAATTCCACAGTAAAATTCAGTCCATGAGAGATCTACACAGTAATAATGCCAAGAGAATTCAGAAACGCTTGGAAGAATGTGAGCAGAAGTGTTTTGTCAATGCTGACTAAAATGACCTGCCCTGCTGCCAATCACCGTGCTTTGAGAATGGGCAACCTACGCACAGCAAATACGCAGAAAATGCACAGCAAGGTTTGCGTTAACGGAGCGCCCCACATACTACTGTTCTGGTAATGCATGTGAGTCATGGGAGAGAAAAGTGCCCTCTGAGAGCTCTCTGTGTCGGCACCACAACATATTTTTTTAAAAAGGAGATAAACCAACTTAAAAGACAAAATTGCTGTGGCGGTACATGCCTCCTGGACGGCTCCCTCGGGAGGTGCTTTGGCCAGGTCCAACCGGAAGGAGGCCCCAGGGTAGACCCGGGACACGCTGGAGAGATTACATCTCTCGGCTGGCCTGGGAACGTCTTGGTATCCTCCCGATGGAGCTGGAGGAGGTGGCTGGCGAGAGGGAGGTCTGGTCAATTCTGCTTAGACTGCTGCTCCCACGACCTGACATCGGACAAGCGGCAGAAAATGGATGGATGGACATTCCAAAAAACATTATATGTATTTTTGGGGGGGGGGGGCAGGGGGGGGGGAGGGAGTAGATAATGAATATTACGAACTCCACAACCCTTGAAGGCACAAAACGTTTTCGATGCAGCAGAATTTAAGACTGCCCACATGAAGAGGATAAGAAAACGTTTTGTGGAGAAAGGTTGAGCCTTATTAATTAATGATATAACAGCTCTTTTAAAATGAATGTTCCTATCTTTATTAACAGCCGCTATTGTGTTAATACTAGCTGTGGCAGAGCCAGGGAAGCTAACTATTTACACAACACTCAGGGATACATGCTAAACACACGCATTGCTCTCACGCATCTGGCATGACACTCACACTATCAGAATGTCATAGTCCTGCAAGAAGTTTTACGACATCTATATTACGGTAAGTCAAAATACTCGTTACAAAACATCGTATTTGGCGCCATCCGTTCCCTTTTTTGTCTAGACCCTGAATATAAGATGACACCATTTTTTCCAGATGTATTTTAATGAAAAAAGATTATATTCTGGTCAGCATGGTATTTAAGAAATGTATCATGATAATTATCGAAATCAGCTGACAGAAAATGATCTGCTAAAATATTTTGCCATATCGCCCAGCCCTAATATTCGTAGTATGAATTTTTATTAATAGAGTCTGTCTTTGATTCGGTTCTTTTGCTTACATGGTTTTGTATGTTGGGAGAGGTGTATAGTTCAGGTCCAGAAAATCAAAAATAAAAATCCAGACCAAGATTTTGTTTCAACCAACTAGTTGAGTACTTTGCGACTGTGACTCATTATACTCACCTGATTGACTGGAACAAAATCTTGGTCTGGATTTTTACTTTCTGGACCTGAACTATCTACCTGTGGCTACAGGTATGTTTCGATACCAATGTTAAATGAATGGCATAAAAACAATGTCTGTCTGTCTGCATGTACTAATTTGTACTTGTAACTTGTGGGTCATTCCATTTTAATTCAGATTTCCATTTTTAATTTGGAAGAAATTAGGCACGTGAATTACACATACTAGAAACTGAGCACTTTATTAGGAACGCCTATGCAGCTGATTATTCATGCAGTTATCTAATCAGTCAGTCATGTGGCTGCTGTGCATAAAATCATGCAGAAACAGGTCAGGAGCTTCAGCTTAATGTTCACGTCAAACACCAGAATGGGTAAAAAAAAATGGGATCTCACTGAGTTTGACCATGGCATGATTTTTGGTGCCGGATGGGCTGGTTTGAATATTTCTGTAACTGCTTATCTCCTGGTATTTTCTCACACAGCAGAGTTTACTCAGAATGGTGCGAAAAACAAAAGCATCTAGTGAGTGGCGGTTTTGTTGACAGAAACGCCTTTTAATGAATGAAGTCAAAGGAGGGCGGGCAGACAGGCTACGGTAACTCGGGTAACTTCTCTATTCAACTGTGGTGAGCAGAAAAAACATAATGTATAATCTTCATTTAAGGCAGATGGGCTACAACAGCAGAAGACCATGTCGGTTTCCACTCCTGTCAGCCAGAAATCTGAAAGCTGAGGCTGCAGTGGGCATAGGGTCACCAAAACAGGACAGTGGGAGACTGGAAAAACATAGCCTGGTCTGATGAATCTTGAATATCTGCTGAGGCTATGACTGGGTGGTATATCGAATGTTTACGTTATATCGATATATTTTCAAAATGAAACATAGGATGACACAGTACCAACTATGTCGATATAATTTTATTGTGCATTAAAATTAGGGCTCTCTTAACGATTTTTAATGGAGAGCAATAGTATTCCTCCCAGGAAGTAAACAACAGGAGGGCATTGTTCGTGACGTTGCACAGACTCCCAGAATCCAGAGCTAAAATCAAACCATGTAGTTTGAGTCACACGGGGAAGGTGATGCAGGGGAAAGGAATCATGGTCAAAAAGTCGTTCCCAGACTCTGCTCACAGGTTTAAAATATAGTCATTAGTAATATCCGTTTTATTTTGTTAAAAGCTGATACCTTAAAATGAGGATCTTATTCAGGGTACTTTCAAAGGTGGTCAGGTTTGTTTTTAGAGACATTTGCCAAATAGGTTTTAGGCTTAGATTTTTGTTGTTCATTAACATCCATCTTCTGCTTTTAGAGCAATGTCATGAGTCTTGCTTACTTAGTTGACATGGTGGAATAAAATGCTTTTATACCGAAACTGCTTTATTTAACCCATGCAGCAAAGGTAAACACAAAAAATTAATTATTTGTTTGGAATAAAGACATTGTATATACTGATTAGCTATATATATATATATATATATATATTATATGCATACATAATGTGTGTGTATGTATATATATATGTGTGTGTATATATATATGCATATATGCATGCATGCATGCAAACTAGGGAACGAAACCCAATATTTGCTTTTTGTCTTGACCACACTCTGTCACACTCGCCCAGCTCAATAGAAGTGTTTGTGATGCATTGCATGTGGTTTTGACTTAAAACTGAACATTTAACCCACTTCATAGAAAACAACAAGATATATATGTATGTTGTAAATATAGATATTTTCTTTGGTCCATATCACCCAGCCCTACTTAAGGCACACAAATGGTAGGGTCACAATTTGGTGTCAACAGCATGAATCTATGGACCCAACCTGCCTTGTGCTAACAGTCCAGGCTGGTGGTGCTGTAATGGTGTGGGGAATATTTTCTTGGCATACTTTGCGCCCATTAATACCAATCGATCATTGCTTGTGTGCCACAATTTGCCCATCGTCTAACGTCTACATCTGGGATGTAAATGCACCATGTCACAAAGCAAAAGTCGTCTCAATGCAAACTCTGCACTGCAAAAGTTATGCACTGGTTTCATGAACATGGCAGTGAGTTCATTGTTTTACAGTGGCCTTCCCATTCACCGGATCTGAATCCAATAAACACCTTTGGGATGCAGTCATGTCAGCATGGACCAGAATCTGAAAGGAACGTTTTCGACATCTTGTGGAATCCATGCCATGAAGAACTGAGGCTATTTTGAGAGCACATGGAGGCCCCACCAGTATTACTATAGTGTTCCTAATAAAGTGCTCAGTGAGTGTATGTATGTGTGCTGCTTATATATAAAACATTGACCTGTTACTTGGTTCCCTTCATGAGATAAGCACACCAACAGTATACAATTTTATAAAGAAATGCCATTTTTGAAAAGGCACGTGCGGGGAAGGGCAGATTTCTTTCATTTAATCAGGAAGAAAGTGCTCTTTACCTGCTTTCAAACAAAAACCGTGTTATTAAATGGAGTGTGGAGTTATGAGGCTCTGAACCTACAAAAAAGATCACTGAACTATACGCATGGAAATTTAAAACAATGAAAAACATTTATGAGCTCTGCCAATGTATGTATTTCACATGCCAAATTGAAAATCAAAGGTGGAGATGCAATGGACATTTGTTGAATTAAACTGGAATGGCTCTTGGAATATATAACTGAACAAATACAGTTGTGTGTGATTTCCATGGTCCACGGTGCATATTGATTTTCCCCATGGTTGTGCAATTGTGTGTCTGTCTATCTTTAGGATGACACTTACACAGAGAGTTACATCAGCACCATTGGAGTGGACTTCAAGATCCGCACCATTGAACTGGATGGCAAGACTATCAAGCTGCAGATTGTAAGTGAAGTGGATGAGAGATGAGCACAGTGCTGAGTGATAACGTACATGATGTAGCACTTAGCCTACATCGGGTATGTGTGCATTGATACGGTGACCATTGAATTAGTTTCTTTTTGTGCAGATATGCAGCAGTCAACACTGTGTAACACGCTGTTTGGCTGCATATGGGTCAGCAACAGGGAAAGCAGCTCCTCCGTATCCGCCATGTTGGAATACTGTTTACTGCTGTGTAGAGTGACCAATCAGGCAATGAGAGGGTGTGACTAGTGGGATCAAATCAGGGAAGGGTCAGGTGATGAGTGGGTAAGAATTAGGGCGTTTCTAGAGTTGGCGTTCCATAAGTCCCACTTTACAATCATCCACGCTGAAAGTCTGAAGTAGAGTTTTCAGAAGAATACGTGAGAGCATTTATTCTGTATTTATTTATTCTGTTTTGGGGGCTGAAAACTCTGGAGTAATGTGGACGAAAAGCGGAAATGGAGACTAATGTGTGTTTTTAAATGTTTTTAAAACGTTGCAGTGTGGACATAGCCTTAAATGATTATCCCCAGTATTGATGCTTATCTGTGGTATTAAATTCCTAACGTAAGATTTCATACAAACTTGTGTGGTTCTTTGGCAATATCAATAACGAGTAGCATTACTTTCAAGTTCTTTTGCACATGTAACAAACTGGAATATATCATTTACAACCTGTAAATTGTTATTTCAGTACAATGAAATCCACCAGGAGAGCGTGGACTCAGTGTTACCATCTGCATGCCTCTGAGTGGTTTTGTCCCAATGATGGCACTGCATGGGCAGGAGCTGCTGACTGATGGCCTGTCTCTCTTCCATAGTGGGACACCGCTGGCCAGGAGAGGTTTCGCACCATCACCTCAAGTTACTACAGAGGAGCTCACGGAATCATTGTGGTCTATGATGTCACAGACCAGGTCAGGGGCTGCATCTTGTACATTAGGCATGCATGACCAAAACATCTACCAACTGATTGACAGATGTCAATAAAAAACATGCGATACGTATATGAAAACTGTCCCAAATGCAGTGTTTTTTGAGGGTGGATATTTCCATATCAGACAATGGCTGGTGACCCATTGACTTGATAGGTCTCTTCATCTCTGGTAGCATCATCATCATCATCTTCTCAGCCTTTCATTAAGGTGATGAGTTTTCCTGCATGACACTGCATGTTTCCGAAGTCTTGTTGGCATCTAGTAAACCTGGAGGCACATCTGGCTGCAGGTGTGGCCATTAAAAATAATAGCTTGATGGTAGATGGTGGATGTTTTTCCTGCTGCTGCCGAGGTTGAAATGTGGAGGCACGGGAGATTTAATATTTTTTTCAAGGCAGACATTCTTAGCAAACTTGGGAACAAACGGGTGGTTTTCCCACACTGAAGGCAGCCAGGAGTATGATGAAGCCAGCTGATTCAGCTGAAGCTGGAAAACTTTGCTGGGAGTTGAAAATTGACCTGTAAAAAAGAACTCTGAGACATTCCACAGTAACCACGTTGTAGGAGTTACCGATTCGCCCTGCTGTGTCTGTGTGTGTGTGTGCGTGTGTGTGTGCGTGTGTGTGTGCGTGTGTGTGTGTGTGTGTGTGTGTGTCTGTGTGTGCGTGTGTGTGTCTGTGTGTGTGTCTGTGTGTCTGTGTGTGTCTGTGTGTGTGTGTGTGTGTGTGTGTGTCTGTGTCTGTGTCTGTGTGTGTGTGTGTCTGTGTGTGTGTGTGTCTGTGTGTGTGTGTGTGTGCGTGTGTGTGTGTGTTGCTCCCGATATATTTTGACAGATTCAGTGAGGTGGCGGCTGTTAGCTCTGCCATGCATAACACACCTTATTCCCAACCCATGTACTATATGCTGTGCTTTTCTTTAAACACTGTCACTTTGATCATTTGTATTTGCCATAATATTATGCTGCCTGTCAAAGGTCATTTTAGTGGTTTAGGTCTTGGACTTTCCAGCTATAAAAAGAGACTGTGTATGCTGTGTAAAAAATGCTCTGTTGCAAAAGCTAAACACCCTTTTTGTGTCAAACTCTCGAGATAATGACAAAGACTGTTTTTCATACTTTGACATTTGCTTGAAAATAATTGGCAAGATACAAATTGTTTTAAAAATACCTGATGTAGTTTGCAGCAGTATCAGGTTTGAGGACATTTATTTTTAACAGCTCATTATGACCACTGCCTGGGTCCTTTCTTCAGAGACTGTTTGCCTAAAGAATGTAGCCCCAAGTGGATGGTGGAAGACAGAACAGAGCACATTATAAAGGAGAGAACAGTGATAATGCAGGAATGCAATAAGCCTGGTGATCTAAGCAGTATGTATTTGCACAAGGGAGATGCCAGTTGGTCGACACAAAAACACTGCATCAAGTAGCGGTGGCTTGGCTTCCAAACAGTTGTGTGGTCAGGATCCAATCTCCACTCAGCATGTAGAGGAAATATTGCAATTGATTTGTACTTTGACTTAAATATGGTGAGTGTATTCCAGTTCCAGACTGGTGTAACAGGTAGACTGTATCATAAAATGAAAGCTGCATTTCATGTCGATAATTTTTGGTATACCAAAGTAGACATCATCTTGTGTGTGAGGTAATGAAGGAAGAACATTTCTCTGATGTTACATTTCTGTAGGAGTGATAATTAAATATAATTTAGTGTGGAGTATACCTAGGCAAAAATGCTGCCCAGACATGAGTTATATTTAGGATTTTCTTTGTATTTGCAGGAGTCCTACAACAACGTTAAGCAGTGGCTACAGGAGATAGATCGCTATGCTAGTGAAAACGTCAACAAGCTCCTTGTAGGCAACAAATGTGACCTCACAACCAAGAAAGTGGTGGACTACACAACAGCCAAGGTTATTCTCAGGGATCAGCATGGTTTGCATGGCAACAGATACTATTAATTATGTTCATCAAAGTTGTCCCAATACCCTCTATAGTGGATAAATGTTCTCCTTACATTATGTTGCATTTTTGAGGGTTGGTGGTGTTGTAACCCGAGATATGCTCATGTGCTCAAACATTTCCACGTTTTTTGGTAGGAGTTTGCAGACTCGCTGGCCATTCCCTTCCTGGAGACGAGCGCCAAGAATGCCACCAACGTGGAGCAAGCTTTCATGACCATGGCGGCCGAGATTAAAAAGCGGATGGGACCTGGTGCCACTACCGGCGGAGACAAACCCAATCTTAAGATCGAGAGCACCCCCGTGAGGCCGTCGGGGGGAGGCTGCTGCTAGGAGCCCTCTCCTTTCACTGGTCCTAACTCCGTCGCTTCCATTCACCCCTCAGGGTGCCATGAAGAGAGGCAGGGGCGGGGATTGAGTTGGGGGGGTGGGACCACAAAAGAAAGGCAGGGAGGACAGCGACAGAGTGAGGGCACTCTCCTGACTGACATTTTATCTTGACCACAGGCCCTGAGGAACAGAGGATGGATTGGATGATGATGGACTATCTTTGACCCTAACAAGTGTATATGAAAGAGGATGTAAAATTAAGAGCCTTAAGGAGTGGGGTGGTTATTAGTAAAATAGTTTTTTCCCCCTGACTGAGATGCAGACGGGGAGAGAGGGAGGTCTTACAGTAATATTGTCTTTGCTGGTGTCAGAATCTCTTCTGGAATAAGTCATTCCAGCTCTGGCTCAGTGGTCTCACCTCTTTCTTTGATGCACCAGTAAAACACAGCTATTCATTCCCAGAGTGTGGGAGCTGCTTTCACAGCTTCAGGGCGTTTAGATCCTTCCATGATGGGTCATCTCCAGCATTTGGATTTCAGCTTCTGGCTTTCACTGTCAAGCTCTCACTCTTTCTCTTTCTCTTCCTGACACACACACATATATACATACACACACAGTGGACTGATGCTAGCCTAGATGGGGTGAATGGGAAGACACTGGAAAGATCCTGTACAGGCAGCTGTGAGCAAAGAAAACGGAATGGGGTTCTTATCATTTGTGTATCATGGCTTTTGTATTTCATTTTTTTTAAACTCGATTGCTTGTATAGACACCTGATTGCTGACCTACTGTAGAATGAGGGTTTGGTTCTTTCTGCCTTTCTTGTTGTATTGTGTGGTACTTTGAGTGTTTGGTGAGAGCTGCGGTGCTGGCTGGTACCTCGCGGGGAACGGTTCTCAGCCATCAGTCAGGGCAGCGATCTGACGAGCGCTCACCTCATAACCACGGCATTCTCTGCTGCCTTTCTGTTTACAAAGGGCACTGCAAGGGGCTACCGTGTCTCCCAGGCACCGCTCTGTCACCCTCGGTTATCCAGGATCAGCAGAGAACATCAACATACAAAAGAATCTGTAAAGCACTGCATGCTAGTGCATAGAGAAACGTGGAGCGGTCCTGGTAGCTCTATGTGGAGGGCTGTTAATCAGACGTCTATAAGTCTCTCAAAATAGAGGGATTGAGACACATGTGAACCGTCTTTGTGGGCTAATGGGTATCATGTCCCAGGCCCATATGTTCAGCCTAACAAACCACAACTGCAGCTACATAAATCGACAGTAACAGTGTCTTAATTGCTGTTGAGTATGTATCACCAACCAATGCTTTAATATCAAAATCTATATTAGTGTATATTTCTTAAATGATTAAGTATGGCCTTAAGTCATCCTACGCTGTATTTCTGTACTAATGAGGTGATTGTAGCACTGACTCTGGATAATTAACACCTGGACAAATGAGAAAAGATCAAGAAATGCCGAATGGGACTTTTTTTTTTTTTTTGGTCTATCCTGCGGCTTTGCAAGTGAAAAATAATGACATTCTGTTACAAGCCTGACCGTGGAAAAATGATGCTTTTTCTCGGTCACCTTTCACATGATAAGCTGTATAAGAAATGTTGAAAATTCTTACAAGTAGTATCAGTTAGGCCTCTCTTTTGCCTCAACAGTGTGACCTGCCATACCCTTTGGAAGGGGTGCGTGAACACAACGGCCAATCAGCTAGGCCTGCTCAAAAACCTCTTAATTGCTTTGTACTCATTAGTAATAGACTTTCAGCCAAGCACTGGCAGCTGCTGATCAGAAGCAGGGCTTAGCCTGCATTCACGTTTGTGTGAAGGAGGTGCTGAAGCACTGAGCCGCTATAGAGGCCAACCGTCCTGCAGGCGGAACTGTGCAGCAAGGCGGGCTGCGTGCTGACCCAGTACGACATTCAGCATTCTGGCTGCTCTCCAGTCTTAACTTCCATACGTTTTCTGCGACATTCACATAAACACACAAGGACAAACACACGTGTGGAATGTTTGCATACTATTGTACCTGCCCCTTTTCTGACTACTGTTCCTCTACAGTTTCTTTGAGTGAAAATCTTATGATTTTATTGTTTCTGGCGTTGGGATGTGTGGGGGATGTGACTGGTGGGTGGTAATGTTACAGGAGGGGCAGACAGGTGCTGGCTGAGGGGGGCTTGGGCCGGGGGTGGTGATTAATATGATTATGAGAATGGAGCCTTGCTTTGTAATCAGTGTTCCTTTTCAGAATCAAAGCAGAAGGGTGGCTTTTTCCATGTTATTTGTAAGCACCTCTACCTTGCCAAAATAAACACACATTTAATACTGGGCACCAACCTGGTAGTTTCTGGCATCTTCTCTGGCTGTTTGTATGTGCTACTCTCACTGCTGAGTTTCAATATGATTGTTATCTGTACATACTATAAATATATAATATATATAATAAAAAGAATTAAAAGCTGTGTCCATGAATACCCCATTTTTAACAAATAATGCCTGACTGCTGTATTAGTGCTTTTGTTGCCGAGGCTGTCATGTGACTCCCGCGTGTCACTGCTTCTCGCCTGTGCTTAAGTGTGAGTAACCCAGTGACGTGACACGTAGTGCCTGCCACAACTGCCCCCCGCATCTGTGGTGGTCCCCTGTCATTCAGGTTTGCGAGTCACCACAGACTTTCATGGTTCTAGATGCGCGACCATCTAGATGTACGTTCCCAGTGGTGGCAGTATCAGTTCAGTGACCTCGCTCCTTGGCTGTCCAACCAGTGAACGCTAAAACCAGATGATAAACAAGCTGATGGTTTAAGGATCAAAAAAGCTCAGGTTTTAACACCCCAAATATTTACAAATTCCTTGTCTAGATGAAAAGGCATGCCTTTAAATCTGCATGCATCATTTTTACTTTAATTGCTTTCATCATCCTTCATGTGTGGCTTTCTAAATAAGTAATGGCAAGGAATAGGTGACCTTGGGCTATTTATAGCTGTTCATACAACTGGGGATGGGGGGAGGCTGGCAGGAGTAGAGAAGTCAGGGTGACTGCAGACACACCTGAAACTATCAGCAGAAAATCTTACCACATTACATTAATAATGTATGTGGTGGACCAGAAATGCCTGGATTTGTTGTCTAAATTATATTATTCTGACCCAGTTCTCCTTTTCACCTAATGGTGGAAATTTGAACTATACAGATTAAGGAAAAATGTATTTGTGCAACCTGGAGATTTTTTCCTGCAATTTTCAAATGGGTCTCTGATCATTGAGTTGTGTAACAGCAATACTGTGAGTGTCTATCTAACCGACTGTAAGAGGCAGTGAATGGGCCCTTGGCCGAGGCCCTTAACCCCCAGTGGCGCCACATGATGGTTGACCGTGCACTGTGACGCTTGAGCAATGAAGAGCAAGATGGGGTAGGTGAAGAGAATTCCTGTGTAGCTGTACTCATCCTTGTGCAATGGCTAATAAAGGATTCTACTTAAAAATTGGAGATTTTCCTCAGTATTAGTTTGCTATATTTTGTTTATGTTCACAATGAAGTTAACCAGCTCTTTTGATTCAAACTTCAAAATCAGACGTTTAACAGTGTGGACCCAAAGGCAACTCTTCACACAGTATAAAATCACATTTGCTTAATTCCTATATGTACAGTCACTCACTCACACGGAATCACTCTATGCCTGTTCCCCCATTTTCACCTTGCTGGTTCCCAGGTACTCGCTGCTCACCCATGCCCGTGCCCCAAGCTCTTCCTCTTCTCTACCCTCTACCGGCAAGCAAACACCCCGCCCCACCTCCCCTGTGGCCCCGGCTGGCCTCAGTCCATGGGGCCCTGGAAGATAAGCCTGACGTAGCCCCTTTCGCCAGTCAGCCAGGAGCCGCAGAAGGGGCAGGCGGTGTGGAAGGCGTGGGTGCCGTGGGGCAGCGGGATCTGGCTCCAGCCGTGTGCCGTCTTCTCCGAGCACACGTGGCCACAGGGGCAGAAGGCGTGGCTGGGGGGGCCCGCGTCCAGGTACAGGCCGCCCTCACAGCCCAGCCACAGCGGCACGTAGGGCCCCACGCGCCGGCACAGTGGGCACTCGCGCTCCCCGGAGGCCGCCGGGCTGGTGCCCGCCGCGCCCACCCGTGCCCGCCGCGAACCCCAACTGTGGTAGCCATGCACATGCCCGCAGTGCACGTACACCCACGGCTGCTTTTTGTCCACAGTGTGGCGCTGTGCCAGGCTGGGGAAGGCCAGCGTGCTGAGTCCCACGGGGCACTGGGGCCGCGCCGCATTCAGCTCCTGCCGCAGCGCCTCCAGCTGCTTGAGGGAAGGAGTGCAGCGCAGGCCGCTGGTGGTCCTCCAGAGCAACGTTGCCCCACAGAGGTCGATGAGAGAGCCGTCCTGAAGCACATTGGACTCATTTTCCACCTGGGAGCAGAATAAGAGGGAAGGAAGAGTAAATGGTGACAGAATAAAGGAAAGGAAAGAAAGAAACAGAGCTGGTCTGAAAGGAACTAAAATTTTATGGATAAAAATTCTGTGATATTGGAAGCAGTGATAAGCGTATTAGATTATTATCGAACTCTTGGCCAAATATGGCAGCAGAGCTCCTTATGTGAGCCAATTAAAACTGTCATCAATTTGCCCCACCACCAGAGGGTGACAGCAAGTCAGACATATTAAAACAATGGCTGATGTAAAGCTTCATCTGTCTCACCAGCTGTCCCCTTTGCTGAGCTGAACGTGTTTCCCGCAGGGTGTAGACATTGCCGCACACAGAGATCTCCCTCCAAACCCCTGGGGTCGGATCTGACGCAAAGTTTCCTGCTGGGTGCATTACCAGCACCCCATTGGTGGTAAGCCCATCCATCAAACCGTCGGATGTTCGCCATTTGGCTGCCCGCTCCTGAGGAACCACCCACATGGATAAAGACAAGGCATTACACAGATATACAGACAGGTGTACAGAAAACAAGCAAATGATCAAAATACAATACTTTTCTGATACTGTCCTCTCATCTTCTATATACTCAACCAGTTCAGGGTTATGGGGGTACCACAAGGGCAAAGGAACACCCCTGACAGTAGGCTTATCATTAATAAATACTATGTTACGCAACAAAGACTTCGCAACTTACAACACTCACATGGTCGTTAAAGAGTCAGAAAATGAAATGACATTAATATTCAGTTATGCTACAACAGAGGCTCTGTATTGCAGAAGCCAACACAAAGTTTAAGTCTTCTCGCCACTAGAGGGCAGTGTTACACTGCATATTCTCAGCGTCCCTCCAACTCTGCCCCCTGCGTTGTGCACAAGTTTACTCATCTACACCTCCACTAAAGAATGGAGCTCCTAGCCTCGGGGAAGCAGCACTTGGCTGATTTGTTTCATTACACTTGTGATACTATCTTCACCCCACAGAATCAATCAGCCACCAAGCAAACAAGTTTGTCGTCAAAGGCTTTAAAGTGAAGTGTAATTGTATTGTATTTAAATGCACATATAAATGTGATGACCTTCACCTGGGCTGAATCCAGCAATCCCAGTTTTAATGCTAAGGACAATATAAATCAGGCTGCTTGTGTTTCAGTCCATTCAGCCCCAGTGCATAAGGGTCACCTGAAAGAGTCTCGTCTAAGATGTAACTCAGCTTGTGCTCTGGGCTCGGCCCTCACTTATAAATGGTGACTTAGCAAATACAGTGCTCACAGATCCTGAGAGTCACCGCTGTCTAAATTCAACAAGTGCAACCAACATATTAAACACTGAGCCTCGTTGAAGACAGATTGCTGAAGCTTGGCTTGGAAGTATAAAGTAGGCAATTGGTGATCAGGGTTCAAGTTATCTAAAAACAAATGCAAAAAATAAGCCCTTAAGTTTATTAGCTCAAGGGCAAGGTTAAAGACAGATAAATAAAAGAAATGGTCAAATAATCAGTGCTGAGTCTGAAATGCAGCGCTATATAAAATGTCAGGTTTTTGGTTTACAGAACTGTCAAACAAATCAAGGACCCAGTCCCTTAGAAACTCATAGAAATCCTACGAATATCTGCCCAAGAATAAACTGTAAGGTAACAATCCTAGAATTATTACTAACCCATCTGCTGTGTTTATGACTTTGTTATCTGTGGCCCCCAGTGTTTGTTTCTCACCCTTGCCTCTGTGTGTGTGACAGTTATAGCATGGCCCTGTGTTCATGTGGTTTTTCTCTCATTTGTGGTCAGGGGGATTGGTGTTTCTAAATGACCAATAGCGTGAGTTTTGTGTGAATGTGTCCAGGGTGTCATGCCCATCCCATGGACTGGCATCATGACCAGGGTGTTCCCTGCCTCATGTCCTACGATCGACTGGCATCATGACCAGGGTTTCCCCTGCCTCATGCCAGATAATCATGTCATACAATGTCATATTTCACTGTTACCTCTGCAGCATCAAAACCCCCAAAAAATATTTTTACATGATCTGAACAGTAATTACAACAACAGGAACACACAGAACTTCAACATCCTTCATAGCGGAAATTTAAGAAGTGGAACAAAAAAATGCAAATAAATTAAACTGATGATTCGACAGAGTGCTACAGGGAAGGCTTGTAGTAAGACCTGGCTACGTGGTGTGTCGATCTCAAACTTATGTAGCTACAACAAGTATGCTAACATCATGTTTAATATCGAGTATCACAGCTCTGGGACTCACCCCCAGAAAGATGTTGTTGGAAGAATCAAAGCCAGCAGCATAGATGCGGGCAGTGTAGGGAGGTGAGCGCTCACAGAGGATGCGACAGGCATAGCGGGAGATGGTGCTCTGTGCCACCTGGCTGCCCTCCGCTGTGCCCCCCAGCCCGCCACCTCCTGCTGAGTCTGTTACCACCAGGTCGATCATGCCCTCCGTGGAGCGCCCAATCTAGGAGGGGTGAGCAAACAGTAAGGTTTTGCAGTGAAATTGCAGTGAATTCAATTGAGTGATATTTTTTGGGGGTTAATATATTTTTACCTGTCTATAGAAATAGTATTTCCTAGGAAAATGTTTGTCATCAAATTTAGCTTTTGCTCTCTCTGTAATAATCCACTTTGAGGCACTGATTTAACAATCACACAGTTACAAAATGTCAATGTGCAGCCTCACCTGAAACATGTCTGTGGTGGCGTCATCCATGTACTCGACGATCACGGAGTGACTCCTGGACAAGGTGTAGGAGATGCTGTGCTGGCTTCTACTGCGTAGGGCCTGTAGATGCGGACAGCACACACCAGCAAACAGCACGGCCAACACGTGAAAGGCTGGAAAAACACTCAAAGAATAATTCAGAGACCCACAAAATCTGGGCTCTCAAGACTCACACATTGACCGTGAGACACACGCATTTCAACAAGTTCACACGCTCATACACTACACCTTGAGTTTCTCATGCAGAGAAGTAAGGGATAATGCCGACCAAAGCGTCCTGTTATACAGAATTAATGGACGAGGCACAGGCATACGGAGTGGAGTTTTCCGTCGAGTTCATAACGGTTCCATAACGAGTTAATAGCCACCTATCGGCCAATCAGAAAATAGCATTTGTTGTCTCTGCGTAAATTTCTAAATTATTTACGTGATCCCACTGCAAGCACGTTATTACATGGATGTGCACACATCTGAGCCCAGACAAGACGGAAGTGAAAGAGCAAGATCCAATGACTGCGGTAGGCAGGGCTCTCAAGTCTCACACATTAACTATGAGACACACGCTCTACCCTAACAGATGTAATCTCACTCCAAACCTTTGATGAAACTTGAGAGCCCTGCACAAAATAATGCCGAGCGTTCATTTGATCCGGTTATTTATAATACTCCAACTTCACACGTTGGTCTTATAAATGTTGCAGTTCAGGCATTATTAAAAGGCATAATAGCTCAGTGAGATTTGCAAGGAGGTCACATTTTATGTCAAATATCATTAGGACAGCAGTATTTCACATTGGAGTCTTCATATACTGCTTTTCTCACCTTTGACATCATTGGTGTAGAGACATCATGGATGACATCAGGCTTAACGCCGTTAGACTTGGACCTTTTGTTCAGGGTCAGACGGCTCCTCCTGCGACCTCTGTCCCCATTGGGCAATGAGCCGTTACACCTGCGGAGGATCACAGCCTGCAACTCTAACCTTTATCATGACCACTACATTCATTTTTCCAGTCTTTGTAACCGTGGCATAAAAACCAGGAATAAGCTGGACCAGCAGCCTCTGATTTGTTAAGGTCCAACATGCCATACAGTAAAATTCATAAAGGAAGGACAGTAATTATAAAGTGCTTAGACAGATAGTTTTGTGTACACAGCATTCAGCAGAACAGTTAGCTTAAGGTGATTATGGGGAATGGGCCATTTCCATCAAACAGCTAAGCTAAGATGCTAATTCTGCACAGAATAGCTTCATCTTGGGCAACCTTCACTCAATTAGCTAACTGATACTGCAGCTAGATGGCAGCATGGTTAATGAGTGCAATGCTTACCCCAGCACAATGAGTTCCCCGTAGGTGACGGGCTCCCTATCTCCAGGAGAGAGGCAGTCATGAGGCTGGGGTTCAGAGCCCAGGGTGGCGGAAGACTGGTTGCTGTGGTAGGATGGAGGGGGACACAAGGCCTCAGAGCTGCCCCCCAGCACCATGGCCCCTGAGCACAGCACAGGCAAGCAGCTGGGGGGAGAGATGTGAAGCGAAAGAGAGCCAAGGTCTCCATGAAGGGGAGCTACACCATGAAAACCATACAAGAGTACTCTAGTACAGGTGTAAGCATAGAAATCTATTCCAATAAGCTTGTTAATACAGGTATAGATAATTCCATCCCATTCCATTTATGTAACTAGACTACGAAGTTACAACCTCACAAACTGACCATAATATAACAAGATAACACATTGCAAAAGCACTTTACCCTGGAAACGATCCCCCTGAGACACTGCCTGGGATAGACTCCAGGCTTTCTGGATAAGAACTGGAAGATGGATGGAGTTGGACACGCAATACTTTCAAAAGATACTTTTACATGCATTTTAGTGACGTTTCCCTGTTGGACTCATAGGCTTATTTTTTTTAATGGTTGTAATGTACTGTTATGCTTGTAATGTATTATTTACCTCACTTGTATGTCGCTTTGGACAAAAGCATCTGATAAATTAACAAATTTAAATCTAAATCAATATATAAAATGTTTATGTCAATCAAATTTTTATGTCAATTGCCAAAATTTGAATTTAAACCAATATGTACAGACAAGTAAATAAGATGTCATATCGATTTAAAATAGTTTAAAAATAAGTTAATCGTTTTTTAATGTGACATTAGTCCAAAGTTTTGGTGATTGGTAACATTGTGGACATGCAGGTGTTATGGTGAAGACTGGGACAGCAGAGAGAGAACAGCACACAGACAGAACATATAATGGACAGAGGGAAGGAAGAAGCACTCGTACTGACTGTGGAGACGGGCTAAGCGGGGATGGAGAAGCCACACAGCATCATGGAGGGCAGTAGGCGGCAGCAGGGACAGCCACACAGGACACACATCTCCCCAAATGTATGTGCCGGCTTCTCCAACATCCCTCCACCTGCAACCTGCACATCTCTGCTTCCAGCTGTAATTGCATCCCTGCATCATCCGCTTTGTTCCACTATTTCACTCTTAGTAACCGTCTTTTGCAGAAGAAAGTCTAAGTGTTCACCAGAAGTGTTTTTATTAATGGAAAATATAAGCACAACTGATATATCGCTGTATGTAACAAAAAGATGAAAAAAAACTTCCGTCATTGAACTGAGAGCAAATTAAGCTTCAATGAGCCTTATTGGCCACTCTTTTTTATCCTCAGATTAGTTTCATGGCAACTCATCCAGACACA
This sequence comes from Mormyrus iriodes, assembly GCA_011763525.2. Lineage (NCBI taxonomy): Eukaryota > Metazoa > Chordata > Actinopteri > Osteoglossiformes > Mormyridae > Mormyrus > Mormyrus iriodes. The sequence continues at coordinate 16,163,721 of JAAGVU020000002.1, forward strand.
GCAAAGAGCAACACATAAAAGCCACATCTGTACTGTCTAACCACCATCCACCCATTGTCTGATAAATTGGTGTCCCACTCCAGCATAATCAGGCAGCATAGGGCACAAGGCAGGGGTATACCCTAGACAGGGTGTGAGTCCATTGCAGGAAACTCACAAACACACTATGGCCAGAGCACCCAGCGGGGCCTGTATGATCAGTGCTGAACACGTACACTCCATATACACAGAGCACAGGCGAGATTCACACACCCAGCCATGTATGCATCAAGAAACGGCCCCACCTACTGAGACACTTCTCTGCCCACCTCATGTTAGCCTTGTTTACATCGTCTTTATGTACCTTGGCTACATTTTGAACTGCTCTACAAAACACTTGAGCTTTCTGCTATCTATGAACCCGATATATAACGGAATGTTTAAACTAATTCTCCTGCGTCTCAGTATATCAACATCCAGTCGAACCAATTCAATTCAATTCAATTTTATTTGTATAGCGCATTTTCACAACATTACATTGTCTCAAAGCGCTTTACATTATCCCCACCCAAAGCCACCAGTGAGCAAGCCAAAGGCGACAGTGGCAAGGAAAAACTCCCTAGAATGAAGAAACCTTGGGAGGAACCAGACTCAAAGGGGGAGCCTGTCCTCCACTGTCCATCCTGTCATTCTGAACTGGACTTCAGGCAAGTGCTGGTAGCCACCCTGGAATACATAGCTTACTTACTGGGATATGGCTTTTTATCTTGTACCCTGACACCCAGACAGACAGCTGTACTGTCCCTTTCGGCTCATTGGGGGTCCGGAGTGTGCTGTGACAGACAGAGATGTTGCATTAGGAAATATGGCTGCTAGAGAGGCTTTTCTGAGAAACGTACTCGTGTTCAGTATAGATAACGGATTATTAACAGGCGAGCGAACCACAAGCAATGTGCAGATATCTAGCAACCACATAAATACATGAAACTATAATCTATTACGATAAAAAAGCATAAACAAAGTTAATGCTGTGAAAGGCTGTGAAAGTGTTAACAATAACGTTTAAGGCTAGGTATAGATTCACCGCTCAGCGAATCACGATGCCACTCAGGAAACGAGAGAAAATAAAAAGATACCGAATAATCATCAATTACAGCACATACTTGAAGACTTATGAAATACCTGAGAATACGAAAGAAAGACATACAGGATTTAAGGTAGTAGCTCATTACACATTCCAAGAGATAGATTACATGCTGAACTGAGTCAGTAAAGACAAGGGGCAGACTGTCCAAAACTGAGGATGGATCACAGCTGTCCTAGTCAGCAATAAACTTTAAGTAAAATAATAAATATTTTTTGCAAAAGGAGCAGAAAGACAATTTAGATGTTAAGCTGACCTGCCTGAAAATTGTAAAACATAAAATTAATTTCAGTGTCAGGAGACTGGTACATAAACACTTGCATCTTTTCTGTAACACTCTACCTGGTCACCCCACCCCCATGCTGCCACCATCACCGCAAACATGCACACCCCTCCATGCACTGAAGCCTCCCACCCTGCGATTCTCTCCGTTCTGCTGCCAGTCTGCCACCTGCTACTCCGCCTCACGGTGCCCCCGCGCGCGCGCACGCACGCACACCTGTAACGGGATGTACCCAGCAAGTCACCACTCTTACCGTTTCTATAACAATGCATCTGATTCGTTTGAGTCATTCTGAAGAGGTGTGCGTTACAGACCGACAATGAATGTATATAATGTTAGGAAGGATCGTAATCACTCACGCTTTTCAGACCCAGTGCTTTAAGGTGCACGTAGAAGGCAGTCTGCTCATCTTCCCCCCACACCTACAGTGTCGGCATTCCGTACCACAACCAATACCACTGCACTACAAACTTAACGAATATGCACCGTTATTACTGGCAGGTGTTCACGATCCCTATTACTAAATTCTGAAATGTAATGAATAGTAAAATTATTTTACCATTAATTCTAAATCACCTGCGAGCTATACTTAAAGCTACAAACCAATCCCAAAATCTCAATCAAGTGATATAAGATTGCTGTCACAACTTTTACACTCTCTTGTGCCTTTATTTGGTGGACTGCAGTTGTTGCGTTTACCTTATTGCTACACTCAAATTTCCGCTATGATTACTTCTTCTTACGGAATACAATATTACGCAGTCGACCAAAAAAATGTATAAACAAGCGAAGTGACCGACTGACACCTATCACGTTAGTTTATTATTTATTATTAAGGTCACAAGTGCATTATAGTGTCCCCAGTACAGATCATTAAATTATATCAACAAAATGACATCCAGGAAGCATGTCAACAATAAACTTACAATCAAACAAACCCCATCAGCGAAATTAATAATAATCGAAAGAATTCATTTGCAATGGGTATTCCATCTTAAAAGATTAGCTTAGATGCATTTAGCCAGTACGTTCCACAACACTGGCTGCAGACAAAAAAAAAAACGAATTCCTTTAATAGCCAGACAACCCTCCTACAAGCGCAGATTACAACAAATCGCAAAAAATACAGGATTCTACAATGACATGCCACTACTCATAAACATTAACCTATACGCAAAAACATAGAAATACCCGCTGAACTTTGGCAGGCTCTGGCGGCGTTTAAATTCCCCTCATTGGCACGCCCCCGGTCATACGGCCGGCTAAGCACGGTCCCCTGGCAGCTTTGTGAGGAAAGTCAGCTTGCAGATCAGATCAGCAGCTTGAAAAACGGAGCTCCTCGTCAGAGAGATGGGAGTGTTTCTCGCCCTAAATCCCACCTCTTACGCGTCAAACTTATTTCGTCACCATGCATATATACAGTGTCCTCCACTATTATTGACACCCCTTGTAAAAATTAGTAAGAAATGTCAGAAAAAAATCACCGTTTGCTGAAGTACCTTCATCTTGCACTGAAAAAATGAGAATAACGTGACTTTAATTGAAACAAGTTTATTCAAAGAAAAACAAATCCCTCATCAAGAAATAAATATTCTTAAGACGAGCACATGTGCCCCAATTGTTGCCACCCGTGAAACAATGTAACTTAAGCTGGTTTCCCATTTAAAGTGGACATTGTTAAGTTGATTGGAATATATAGGAACCTACCAGCTGAAAGAACTGAGAGAACACTCATTCCAAATGAGGGAGAAGTGTGCTACCCTTCATAACCCAGGGAACGGTTATAAGAAAATAGCTACTTGCCATGAAAATGCCAATATCTACAGTTAGGGCAATAATAAAAAAGTGGAACTGTGACGAACTTGCCTGGAAGAGGATCCAAGTTTATTTTACCCCCAGGTACAGTGGGTAGGATGGTGAGAGAGGCAAAAATATCTCCAAGGATCACTGCTGGGGAAATGCAAGAAAAAGTTAAATCCTGGGTTTATCAACTCTCCAGAACCACCCTCAGACAGCATCTCCATGCCAACATATTATTTGGAATGAATGCTAGAAAAAAGCCTTTTCTGTCAAACGTAAGCGCCTGGAGTTTGTTAAATGTTACAAATTTGACTGGAACAGTGTTCTACGGTCTAATGAAACAAAACATTTTTGGCAATAAACAGTCAAAGTGGGTCTGGTGTAAAATGGATGGCTATAATGAAAAGCACCTTGTCCCAACTGTC
>JAAGVU020000002.1:16167451-16202036 GCA_011763525.2 Mormyrus iriodes
AAAGCTGGGTCATCATTGGACCTTCCAGCAGGATAATGATCCAAAGCACATGTCCAAATCAACCCTGCAGTGGTTAAATGACCACAAAATCAAGGTTCTGCCATGAGCTGTGAGCTGAAGAGCGGAGTACACAGGAGAGGGCCTAGGACCCCGGATGATCTGGAGAGATTATGTAAAGAAGAATGGTCTCAGATACCATGCTCTATATTCTCCAACCTTATAACAGGTTATAAGAGAAGACTCCGTGCTGTTATATTGGCAAAGGGAGCTTGTACAAAGTATTAAATGCAGGGGCGCCAACATTTGTGGCACGTGTGTTCAATGTTTTCTATAACTATGTTGAAATTAATTCCATTAAAAGAGGGCAAAAAAGAGACCAGTAAAAAAGTTTAATGTTTAAATACTGCAGGGCTGAACTCAAAGGATGAAAACAGAGATGACATATTTATGGTGGTCCTGAAATGTAAAATACAACACATTAATTAAACGTTAAAAACACAAACACTCACACTCATACACACACACACACACACACACACACACACACACACATAACATCAAGTAATAGCAAAAATATTCATGTAAATATTCAAATATTTAGGCAATTTTTGAAATGTAAGATGTATTTGTATACTTTTTGCTCTAGGTAAAAGCTCTCACTCATTCACTGACAAAAAACCCAAGACATATCCCTTCCTGGACAGGTCATCAAATGAGTCCAAAAACTGGGAGGTCTAACGTAGGTTCCCAGAAGCCCTAGCGGCTATGATTACGCATCAGACCATTAGTCCTAGACCTCATGCAACAACAGTGACCTGGCTTATCTTTTCCACCGCATAACATGACCCACAATACATGAATAGCAACACATCATATTTCAGTATTATTCCACTATTTATAATGGATAGTCTGTGGCAGCATTGCGAGCTGCTGGGGTGACCAGCCTCCTGCCATTACTGGACACTTTTCTGCATGATGTCAGACAAAAACAAAACTTCAAAAGGAGTTATACCAATAATATACCTAGCAAGTTCTGATCATTTTCAAGTTATAAAGGAATACTGACCCAGCCTTAAGATATTAGTCCAGAATCAATTGTCATTTTCCCCTAATTAAAACAGACATCAGTCATTCCCTGATTAAAAACACATAACTATGAGTGCGTACATTTCACACACCACTTTATAGTTAGAGACCCTATAGTAACTGCTTTCTCTTAATAGATGACTTCTGCTTGTATGTTTGTGCATCTGCATGTGATGATTGGAGACACTGACAACCCGTCTGAACTGAATGAGACTAGACTGAAACTTCAATCATTTCTTCGAACTAATTAAATCTCATTACCTATTACTATATCTATTGTGACTTCTCAATCTCATAATTTACAATTTTCTTATATATCAAATTCAATAAATATGCATGCAATGGCGTGTTGCTTTTATTTGTGTCTTATTTGTACAGTATCTTGCAGAAATATTTAAGCCCTGCAAACATTTTCAAATGTTGCTGGATTATAAATAACAGACACCGTTTTATCCATATAAAGTCCTACAGGATAATTTACCCTCCGGTTCCTATCCAGGCTTCAGTTCTGTGCAGACTGAATGAAGATCCCATGCAGAACGTGCTCGGATGTTATGAAATTCATTGTCTTCATTTCCCCTCCCAGCTGATGAGAAGCATCCTTACAGCAATACTGCTGCCCCCAATGTGTATCACTTTAGGGTTGCTGTTTCCTAGATCATGGCCACACACTTTACATTGTGGCCAAAAAGCTCAATCTTGCTCTCATCAGAGCATAACACCTCTTTGTGAAGCCTGCAGGATCCCCAAATGAGCTTTGAGATGACTCTGAGTAAGGGCTGATACTGATCTCCGAGGCTCTTCCAGAGTGCTTTGCCTCCAAATCCAAAATCCAAATGTAAGGCAAATATGCATCTTTTCAGGGAATATTCTTTTGCCTGTGTACTGTTAGTTACCACACCAGCAGAACTGAATACTCATACAAGCAGAACATCAGTTTTAGTTGACTTTGTTTCTGATATCTAAAGTCAAATCTTGCCTTTAAATATTTTTGGTTTCAACATGTCACTCAACAATAAATATGGCAACAAGAGAAAAATGTCTGTGTCCAGCAACATTTCAAAATGTATACAAATACTATTGGGCTTTCACTGTCAATTATATTAATAATCGAGCAATCTACCAAATAATCTGACAATTAACTGAGTAATCATTTATATGTGATTGATATGATATGGAATGAAATGATATGACGTGATGTAATGTGATATACGGAGCAGCACTGTGACACAGTGGCATTGCTGCCTCACACCTCTGGAAGCAGGGTTTGAGTCTCCCCCATAGCTCCATGTTTGTGGAGTTTGCATGTTCTCACGATATCGTTGTTGGGTTTCCTTCGTGTACTCCAGTTTATCCGCAACAGTCCAAAAAATGTTATCAGAGTTACCAAATTGCCAGTAGTTGTGCATGTGCGAATGAATGGTGTATGCGTGTGCCCTGTGATGTATTGGTGCCCCATCCTGGGTTGTTCCCTGTCTTGCACCCGTAACCTACGAGATAGGTTCTGACCCTGAATAGGATAAGCAATTACAGAAAATGGATGGATTGTCTTTGTGAAGAAAAGAACAAACAATATTTAACAATACATGATATCAGTTAACAATACCGAAAAGAGTCTAATATTTACACTTTATCAATATTCAAAGTTAGCAGGACTACAGCTACTACTGAAATAATGGTGTATATATCCAGTTCCTGTGAGGGGCTTTGCCAACGTTACTACAGACAGTTAAAAGTTATCAGCCATTTCATGAAAATTTATCCAAATACATGACATGGGCCTTAACTTCCTAAAACTGGTAAGTATTGTAAGTCCACTCGAAAATTGAAACAACACGGCCAGCGCCTTTCAGTGGCGCAAACGAGCCTCGATCGTTGATTGGTCAGGGGAAAAGTAGCAAAAAGTAAAAGGCTAATCGGACCAAAGATTGTTTATAAACACCATACCTACCCTGTCTGATCAGACTAAAAATAAATATAGCTAACGGATTCGAGGAAAGGCTGGCTGAAAAAGCTGGAATTTATATGATTTCTTGCTACAGAAGTATAAAGATTCCCAGATGGCTAGAAACTTTGCAAAAGGAGGGCTTGAGGTTTACCCAAGCGCCGGATTTATACGTCATATCTATGCGCCAGGATGCTATGATTTCCTCAAGCTTGTGTCTTCGGACTATGTTCTCATTTTGATTTTATCTGCGCAGCCTGCTGTAAATAAAATAGAAAGCAATAGATTTGTCTGCTTTTCTACGCCGTGGCCATAGTCCATGTCCCCCGACATGTCAGACGATGAAAGATTATCGTTTAGCGATGCCACTTTCGTCCCCCTGGATGCACCGTGCTGGGTGTCCATTTTGGCATGTTTCTTACTCGCTTGCTGTTATGTTGGAAGTTTATACGTGTGGCGGAGCGACTTGCCCAGGTAAGCGAGTGTTTTTGGTCCACATGTTTGGACAAATGCCTACACACAAGCACGTTTATTTAGGATCCAGTGAAGTAGGCAGTTCTAGTCAATCAGATCGCTGAAGATGACGGACTTAGAAGACATTTTTTGAAACTACGTACTAAACCGGTTAGGTTAGATGGGTTTTTGTAATACTGCACGCTGTATAGCTGTCACGGATTTAGAGCGTTTGTCATTGTAAGGTTTGTGTCACGTCGAATGTAACTAACTGTCATTGATGTAATTCAGGGATCGTCAACCTGTCCGTACACGGATTACCGTCTCCGTGGTAATACATTGCATATTAATCGCAATATAAGTCGGAGTTTGCCATGTTGTTGAGCCCTGATATGACTGTTAAATTAGCTTCACTTGAGATGGCTACCAAGGGAACATTGCTCCACAGTTTATAGCCTCCTACACTAATGCAGCGTTCATATCTCTTCACATGCAAACGAATTAAATGCAGAATTAGTCAATTGCAGTTCCCTTTGATTTCTCCTACAGTGTTCACGGTAACCTGGTTAGTGAGTGTGAGAGGATTAGTGAGGCCAGTTTGGCTGGAAGGTATTGCACGTTTGCCTTGATGTTCAGTAAGCATACAGTGAGCAGCTAAGGCACCAACAGCACAGGCTCTTGTTTGCTCTGACTGTGGTTTGTAATTAATGTCCTTTGTGTGTGTGACAGGGATCACCCTGCCGTGATAAAGCGGCGCTTCACCAGCGTGCTGATTGTGTCAGCCCTGTCTCCAGTTTTTGTCTGGACATGGAAAGAGTTCACTGGTGTAGAAGTGAGTAAGGTTGGTTACTGTACTGCTGTTACTTACACAATGCAGCATATGCCCTCTTCTCACATGCTGCCCTTCTGCCCCCCAGGTGAGGCCTCCCCTACTGGCCCTGATGGGCATTCGGCTTGAGGGTATCTTCGCCGCCGTCACCTTGCCCTTGCTGCTCACCATGGTAAATGTGCTGCAGTACCTGCCCCCTCTTTGCTTCTTGGCTTGCTAATGAATGACTGATGTTAGTCCCTGGATAGGGGATGGTTGGTCATGCACATGCTGCCTGAATTATTTGAATAATGCTTTTATTTTTGCCTATGTGGCCGATTTATGGTTATATATGAGGATGTTTTATTTCTTCTGCCGCAGTTATTGATTTTAATGAATGCATGACTTATTTTACAATAATCAGATGGCCTGAATGTAATAGCTGCCTTGAAAACTGCTAGGCTTATATGCATCTACATGCTGTATTTCAACCCCTTGAGGGTTAGTGTACAGGCTTATTGTGGAGCCTAGAGACTGTACCAGGAAATATGTGGAACAGTCTGTTTGGGATGCTGGTCCAGTGCAGTAGACACACACACCGGGGTTATTATAGTTTTCAAATTTGCATTAGTTTTTTTTTTTTATTTTATTTAGTTTTCCATTTTATTTCTCAGTTTTAGTTCAGTTTTTCTTTTAATAATGTACAAATAGTTTTGTTTTTATTTACTTTCAGTATTAATTTTCATTTTCAGTACCGTGTTTTGATACCATGCTGTAAGTGACTTACATGCTTTCACCCTTTGCTTCACACTTAGTTGATTTTTGTATTTTGTTTTCTTGCCTTTACATTGCCTCACAAAGCCCTGACCTCTTTCCTGTAACTCCATCATGTTTTATAGCTATGAAGGACCTTTATTGATGCTCCTATTCTCTGATTACAATATGCACACACTTGATTGGGATTTGGCCCTTTTGGAGAAAGTAAAGTCTACCTGGGTGCCCCCCAGTGAAAACCCCTGGGGGAGGAGTCGTTACAGGGTGAGGAATTATTCCTAGAAATATTAAAATAAATGATTATTGTACAAAATGCTAAGAGAATGCGGAAGCAAACTGTAATACACCAATTTCAAAACCTCGTGAAAGTCAGAATGCCCAAATCAATGACATTTCACTCAATACTGAATGTGTGAATGATTCTAACAGTAACTTGTAATGCCACCAGCCCTGTTTTAACATTGACACTAGGTATCGCAATAAGAAGGAATAAGGAATTGGTATAATTAATTAACATAATTCCAACGGCAGAGCATTAAACAAAGCTTGGTAACTGGATTCCATTTAGAAATAGTCTCATATTTTAACAAATGGTTAGCCTAGAGGGGTGCGTTTTCATTTATATAACCACTGCACAGCACGTTGGTGTCTGTGAGACGGGACGGAGATGATGCGCAGCAGCACTCGCTGGATATTTGATCTCTCTGGATCACAGTTATTTACAATTTTTTGCAATCTAAAGAATCCTTTATTTTTTGTTGTGTACACTTGTTAGTCCAGCCGAAATCAGCACACAAAACCTTGACAAACGCAGAAAAACAGTATATACAAGTACCCTGGCCAGACGAGACATGCACCAACATGGCGGATGATGGTCTTTGTTTCCTGTGGGCAAGACGGTGTGATGTAAATGGCAACCCGCAACCACAGTGCCAACCAAGGGGGTAAAAATGAAGCTGATTTTACCTGAATTTTAGTTTTGTTTTAGTTCGTATTGCATTGTTTATTGTAGTTTTTATGTAGTTTTCATTCTTTTGAAAACTGTCATTTGTATTTTTATTTGAGTTAAAATGATTTTTTCGTTCCTTGTTTTAGTTTTAGCCTTAGTTTTCATTAACTATAATAACCCTGGTATTCACCCATGCACAATGCACGCAGTGTATAGAGAGACCTGTTTGCCTAATGGCATGTCTTTGCATTATGGTGATCCATGCATATGCAAACACACTAATAAGATCTTGGTGGCATTCAAACCCCCCAGACCCAGTGGCTACCCGCAGCGCCCCTCACTGAACAATTTAGGCATAACCATAAGGATGCAGCGAGAAGATGGGCTTTGCGCATGAACCTTTTAATTGTGGGTATTGAAGCACATTCAGCAAGGCCCTGTCGTTTGCAGGTATTGTTCCTTGGTCCGCTGATCCAGCTGGCTGTGGACTGTCCCTGGGGCTTTTTGGATGGGATCAAAGTAGGTTTAGGTGAGTCTGCCGGGTGAGCAGGGGAGGGCTCACTCTTCAGAGCAGTTTGATAGTGTGACAGTGTATGAGTGTCCACTCGTAGAAATGTGTCACAGTGTTCAGAGTAATATTGTCCTGCCCAGCAGACCCCTGGTTTTGGGCCCTGTGTGCCAGTGACATGAGGTGGCTCAGGAACCAGGTGGTGGCGCCGTTGACCGAGGAGCTGGTGTTCCGGGCCTGCATGCTGCCCATGCTGCTTCCCTGTGCAGGCCCCTTGGCTGCCATCTTTACCTGCCCACTCTTCTTTGGAGTAGGTCAGTCCGGCTCCTCTTCTGGCTGGTTGCTCTCATCTATAATAGTGCTTAATGCACGTGTCCTCGAGCCTGCAGTGGGTCAGTCTGTTCTTCCTACCCACTTGTCACTATTAGCATAGCGCAATCCAGTCCGCCTATCTGCCTGCTCCATTTGCTAGCTGTCATCCTGTTGGCCAGTGTGTATCGCCAAGGTTTCAGTTTGAACGCTTCTCTACCCTCCTGTCTCTCAGAGCCTTTTTCCACTGTGCCTTTATGTCATTGTAGCCCATTTCCATCATGTGATCGAGCTGCTGCGCTTTGGTCAGGGTACCATCTCTGGGATCTTCCTGTCTGCAGGTAAGGCTTCCTTTTCCTCTGCTTGCTGTCGGGGGTGCTGTGTCTCCTCACTTCACTATAATTTTAGCACAGAAACTGAAGTATTAGCATTAAATGGTTCGGGTTCCTGGTAGTGGCACATCTATACTTCATTAAATGGTCTGTAAGTCTGATGTAGCCTCATGCTGAGCAGCCATTTTTCTTTCTGGTTACCATTGACTATCTCTCCGTTTCAGTGTTTCAGTTCTCATACACAGCAGTCTTCGGGGCCTACACAGCCTTCATCTTCATCAGGACAGGTGTGTCCAAATTCCCTGTTACTGCTGTTTAACTGTGTCTCCTACATAAATTCCACATGTAAAATGTTAACCTGTAGTTACATGGATTTATATGTAAATTTGCAAGTGTGTATTTTGTATATTTTTAATATTGGTTTGTTAGAGCGCAGGCGGAAACCTGAATGTATAACTTGTTGTATTTAGTGGTTATTTGCCTGTAGTCGCGTATACTCTGTAGGTGAAGACAGCGGGAAGCTTGCAGGTAGGTAGAGATATATGTAAGTCTAGACAGGTGTATTTTGGAGGTATCCACATGGCTGTCAGCAGCAGACACATGTTCAGCAGTGTGTAGCAGCTGTCCCTGTCTTCCCACGCCAGGCCACTTGGTGGGGCCGGTGCTCTGCCACTCCTTCTGTAACTACATGGGCTTTCCCGCACTGAGCACGGCCCTGGAGCATCCGCAGCGCCTCATGGTCCTGGCCTCCTACCTGCTGGGAATGCTGCTCTTCCTGCTGCTGCTCTTCCCGCTGACTGAGCCCCGTTTCTATGGCAGCCCCACGCCCGTCTGCAGCCTGGCTGCAGGCTCCAGCTCCGTCTGCTCCTGACCTCCACCTCTCGCACCACCCTCCGCCTTCCCCATGCCGGCAAATTCTCTGAGGAAGGTGGATGTTTCGGTAACCATGGACTCTAGTGATCCCCACAAAACCGGGCTTCTCTGAGTCCGGAAGCTTTTGGGGGCAGGGGTGGGGTTGTCCTGGGTCCGGTAACAAGCCCAGACAGCCAGCACCGATCTCTGGGTGGGTCCACAGGTCTCAGCCACCCCCCCCCCCCCGGATTTGTGGTTTTTCATCACTGGTAGTGCTGTCTAAACAGGAGATATGATTTTTTTTTTTTCTTTTTTGCCTCCCTGGTGGAGTCTGAGATAAAAAGGTCTTCAGCACAGGTCGCCTTTTTGGGGCTGATGGAGAGACCAAATTGCACACTGGATTTTCTGTTTCCTGTGAACTTACATTACCATTCTGCTCTGAGTCTGTCTGCTGTTCTCTTACAATCCCATGGTTGGTCATCACACGCCTGCAGCCATTGCAGGGAATCGGGACTCTCCCATGATATGTGGCATCTGTGTCCTCTTTATTGTTGCTGTAGTTTTAGTATAATTATCGTTATATTTATTTGCAGACAATGGAGGAATATGTGTCTAGGACAGCCTATAACTTTGACAAATCATACATTATTTTTTGTATTTATGCAGTTAATTTAAACAGAACAGTTCAGGTTTAGTGCTCCTCATATGGGTTGGACAGTCTCCATGGAGATCCGTGCTTTAACCACTACGTCATGCACATGTGGGGCCCGGCCTCTGGCTCCGCCGCAGCGACCCCCTGAAAGCAGACCACTCCCCTTGGGCTCCACCCTTGTGACCTGAATTTACTAACCCTGAGGCTTTTAAAATGGTGTTAGGCCTGTCACAGAGGCTGACCCCCTTTTAGCTGGAGGACTTAAGATGTTTTGTTTTGTGTAATCTGCTGCAAGAGAGATCTAGAGTAAAACACAGGGTCTAGTGCGGCCATAACCATATCTTAGGTGTGGTTGTGTTCCAAGTTTCATCTGCTAACCTGCAGGGTGTCAATACCAAGAGCTTATATATAAAGGTATGAGTAAGCCAACCCCTCAGACTGACTGTTGACCTGAGATAAGCGCTTCCTGTCTCTCTCAGTAATCTTAAAGGAGCCCATTCCAAAGCCACCCGTCTGAATTATCTACATGGCAATAATGATAGGTGAAAAAAATATCAGGGATTCTGCGAGTGAGTGTGAATGTGTACGGAAATGAGGCCTGAGAAGGGTCACTGTCCAGCTCCGTCTGCCGTTAGAGGAACCTCCGCTTTTACACATCCTCTCTGGCCCAGTGTTTTTGGGGATGAGCTGCTCAGACACAAACCTCTAATATGGCAGCATACTTTTGTGTTACAAAGGCTGAACCTTTTAACTACAACCTTTTTGTTTAACCTTAATGTACTTCAGTGGTTTGGCCTTTTTGAGTTTGTGATGTCATCGCCTGGATCGAGGGGCCTGCTTCCCGAAGGAGGTGAGGGGCTCTCGCGGGCCTTGATGTGCTGCTGCGGTTCTGTGTGCGTGCTGCTCAGGTGCAGGTACTCCACAGGGCCCGGTTAATATGCTAACTCACTGGGCTGCTAAAGTGGGAGGAGCTGCTGCAGGGAAAGCCCAGCCCTCATATGTGATGCGTGATGCTTGTAGTTCCCCGTATCCCAACATGAGGGAAAAATATTGTTGGATTTTCACTGTTTTGTGAATTCAGTCTGTTAAACTACGATCGCAGCTCCTGCTAGGTTTGTCTGTCCTGATCTTGCACCATCTAAGACAGATTTCTTACTATATCAAAGATTCCAGGCAGAAACAGTGATTTTTGGTTTATTGGTTGCATTGGGGAAGGCATTTCATCTTCTCTGTTTTGGTTTCCAAGTCAGCTCATTGGACTGAAAGGTGCATATATAAATATATGTGAGCTGAGAGTGAATGAGAATATATTTTTGCAAATGAAAATTTAGGAAGAAATTATTTTATTGAAACGTATTGAAGAACAGTTTAACCCTTGGATTGCCAAGGCCAGTTATAGTGACTTGCTGACCTGGCTGTTTATATTGTTCAGGAGTATTTTTTGTAATCAGATCTATTTTAGTGACCTGGGAAAATGTATGTGCATGTTTTTTTTTTCTTTTAACTGTGCCATGTGCAATGCAATTTTTGGAAAAAAGACACATTGATAGTGTTTTATGACAATCTTGTATGGAGAATTTACAGAGCATTTAGAATTTGTAATTCATAAAATTACATTGCATAATTCCAGAAATTTACATAAATAAATTAGGTAATTTTGTAACAATGTGTTCCGTTTCTGTCACCTTCCCCCTCACAGAATCTTTGCCAGAAAGTCGTGCTTGCCCATCTGCATGTATGCTCCCAAGTCAACCAGAATGAGGCTGCCCTGCTGAAGTTACAGTACATTTTGTAAATGAATTTATTTTTACCACATGGTGGCGCTCTTGTTCAGAAATATAAATATTCTATACATTTACATTAAGCATTATACAGAAGGTTTTGAAGCAGTACTTCTGCTCCAAAATGAAATGGCTAGTGGGAATACCCTATCAGTATTGTTTTTCTTATATGGTCCACCCATGTTCAAGATGCATAGTGAGATGGGAAGGCTCTGCTAAAATGTGGTGAGTGGCTGGAGCATGGCTGCTGGTGCCCTGAGGATGTGGGGCACTTGGATTGATTATATGCAGGCAGCCTTGGGCTGCTGGCTTTAAATTACCTTCCAGATGAGCTGAGAGGAAAAACAGGTGTGTGTGCCAGGTTATGTAAGGACAGCTCCACGCCTCTGTCTGAGCTCCTCGTCCCAGCAGATCGCTCATGCTCGCACATATACTATATGTTTAGCAAAGATGGAAAATCGTTCAAATGTTGCATTAACTACTGGAATGTGGATGTCTAATCCATGTGTTGAATTGCTTTTATTAGAAGAACTACAATTCATAATACATTGAAATGATACTGGAGAAAAAATCTGGCTGTAAAGGGTTTAAAATTCATTTTCCAAATGCTTGTCCTGGACACACACACTCTGTCCATCACCGGGCACAAAGAGCTTCGCTCTCACCTGTGTGTATGTCTGAAAAAGGAAAGCAAGGTGGGATATGTGAAAACTAAAGAAGTCCAATGTATTTGTGCAAATGGCAAATAAAGCATATTTTCAATACAATTAGTCCAGCATCTCTTTGGACTATGTGACTAAAGCCCACATCACGGGTAGAACATGCATGTACAGAGAGCAAAGACAGAATTTGCCCCCCACAGCATTACTGACTGAGCCACGCTGCTATCCCCTGTAGTGTAACACAATGGTGTGAGTGCTGACTAGTGATGGACAAAATGCACTTCCACCTCATGTGCTGTATTTTTTTACCGCACTAGATGGCGCCCCCTGTTCAAGAAAGGGCACAAAGTATGCCCCAAAGCAAACCATGAGCACCATCTAGTGGGATCAAAAAATACAGCAAATGGTTCATGGAGCGTCATTCTGGCCATCACTAGTGCTGACCCAAACAACTTAACCTGCGTTAACTCACCCAAGCTGATCCAGTTCCATTATTTATGTGGTTATTTATTTTAATAAAATGCATCATTGTTCCCACAAGTTCACTTATGCTGCAGAACCAGGAAATCTAGTATTTTCATTGGCTGCATCTGCAGTTATGTCCATTTTAATCTCTGTGCCTGGAAATAGATAATTAAAAAAATAAACAAGCTGAAACTGCTGCCTTGTTTTACATTTACTTCAATAAATTGTGCTGTGAGGCTGTTATGAGTGAAAGTGATTAACTGTCTTTGTCGACACAGAAGCACGCAGTGTACCACAATGAAATGTGTCTTCTGCTCCTCTGAATTTAACCCATATGTAACATAGAAGTTGGCAGCTAATTCAGCACCTGGGGAGCAGTGTTGGGGGGGTGGGGGTGGTGGTGGTAACTTGCTGGTCAGGGATTCAAACCTTTCGATCACAAGTGCACATCCCTAACCATTAGGCCCCTTATCGTTGATATGCCGTGATTAATTAATCGTTGATATGCTATTGATTAGTCATGATTAATCATGCTAGATTAATTATCCCTATAAGTAAGACAGTCCAAGGAAGTGTTACTTACATGAATCCACTCATAATTCTACTCACATAATTCTACCCCTCTCTGCAGGACATCTATAACAGTAGGGTCATCAAGAAGGCCCACAACATCATTAAAGACATTACACACCCCCAACACATCATGTTCACGGTGCTCCCCTCAGGTAGGCGCTACAGGACCATAAAGTCACGCACCACAAGACAGACGAAAAGCTTTTTCCCCCAGGCAATCAGACTCATGAACAATCCTACAAGTTAATCTGACCCCATATTCGTATCCAGCCCTTACTGTATGTCATTTAGCACTGTGCACTTTATCGAGTGATGTTTATACAGTATTTTTATGATTTTTATTTATTTTTTCTAATTTGTTCTATTTTACATCTTTTTTGAAGGGTGAGCAAGCAAAGTAAGAATTTCAGTACATGGTTCTAACATGTACATGTTTCTGTGTCTGTGACAGTAATCAATCAATTACATCTCTTGGATGAATGAGAGGAGATTGAGATCGACAGATCAGTGAAGCTTTCCTTTCTGACTTACTCCATAAGACCCGTGCCTTTCCTATCATTTCTTCAGTTCCTTGCTGATTTGTTGCATTCTTCACATGCTTCAGCATACACAGTTAAACTGAGTGCTGGAAAATACTGTCCTGAAACACAAGCAGAACGCAAAAGAGCTGGATTAAAATCTCTGAATTACAGAGATTCCAGCCTGAGCTCCAACGAGCAGATAAACACAAAAAGACTAAGGCCTGGTTCAACAAAGATCCTTCCAAACTGAGGAATTTGCCCTGCCCGAGGTGGCCAAGTCGTTGATATGTATGTGTTGATGTAATACCATGTAAACCTTCTGGGGCAACACTGTTGTGAAAGGTGCTATATAAAAAATAATTGAATTGAATTGAAATCTGAAGTCTTTTCTTATAACTGAAACGGTAGCATTCACCAATACGCAAAGAGTAGCGGTGCTTCTACACCCCTGGGAAAATGCAAAAATGCCTTCTGTGTTACATTTTATGGTTGTGTTATTGTTATAGAAAGAGCCTAGCCATCAGGGTATACTTAGTACATTTTGATTCCACTTTTTTCCCGTGTACAGCTAAGCTATTTAAGTGCTAGCACAGATATAGAACCTAAAATTGACTAAATTCAGCATGATTGTGGAACTATCCTCCCCTCCATTTAGAATTTTATGGTCTTAGAAATTTTTGAAGAGTCATGTGACATCAACTGACTGTCAGAAAAACGTAGTTCATTCTGCTCTAAATCTGGTTTTTATATTAAGCTACATAAACAGATATACTTCTTGAGCAAACTGGAAAGTTTTAGAGGTGGGTGCTGAAGTAAGGTAGGAGAACTTCCATCCATCTTCTGTAACCACTTATCCCCATTGGGGTCATGGGGGGTCTGGGACCTATCCCAGAGGCTGTGGATGCAAGGCAGGGAACAACCCAGGATGGGGTGCCAACTCATCACAGGGCACATGCACACACACCTACCTATGGGTAATCAGGTAACTCCAATCAGTGTCAGCATGTTTTTGGACCGTGATGAGAGCTGGAGTACCCCAAGGAGTCTCCACAACAACACAGGGAGAACATGCAAACTCCACACACATGGAACCCGGGCGGAGACGTGAACCTTGGTCCCAGAGGTGTGAGGCAACAGTACTAACCACTGGGCCAACCCCTGGAGGTGTTCCACTACACTAAACATTATTGTTTACATGGGAACATCGTGTTTAGGCCAACCCTCATACAATTCTATGCATATACAACATCCATTAACACACAGTACCAGTCAAAAGTTTGGACACGCCAAGCTGCCTACAAAGGAGTGATAGAGTGTCACATCACATGACCTGGATACCTGACCTAAACACAGTAGAAATGGTTTTGGAGGAGTTTGACCAAAGAGTAAATACAATAAAATATAAAATATAATAAAGTTTCTATGTACTGTAAAATACTATTCAGAATGAAATACGGGCAAATACAGAAAAATAGCAAACAATAATAATAATAGTACAGTTTATTAGGTTCAGCTATAAATTAATAACTTTGTGGAAAAGTTGCGCAGTTTGTTGACCTGACGGACTTTCCTTTTTCTAGCCTAAGCGCGGGTGGGAGAGTGTATCTCAGGCTGCCTGATTATGAAAAGAGGAATAGATACTGAGAGTAGTCACTGGAACAAGTTCAGTAGAAAAGTTTTTAAACTGCCATTGTACAACTCGTCATTTAGAAATGCTTGTATTTTAAATAAAACAGGACATAATCTTTCTTCTCCTATGTCAGCTGTTCACAGCATCCTACTCCCACCACAACTTATCTGTTGCTAGTTTATGTCATCCTGGGTGTCATCAGGATGCTTAACAGCATTTTCATGACAACCAGATACAAAACAGGCTTGGAATCAAAGAAACTTACTCTGTAACCCCTGGCACAGTGTAAAACATTCATATATCTTCCAATTGCTTATCCTGGTCAGCATCACATGATGTGGAACAGCACAGAGCACAGAGCTGAGGCCCTGCATGATATGCCAACTCACACACTCACACACATTGCGGGCAAGCGTGTTCCCAGAGAGGACCCACAGAACACAGAGAGCACATGCAAACTCACAAACACAAACACACACACACACACACACACACACACGCACGCACGCACGCATATCATATCTTAGTGGGGACTCTCCATTCATTTCATTTCTATGGAAAGAACTCTAATCCCAACAATGACAACCCTAACCCCTACCCAGCTCTAACCTTAACTATAAGTAACTGCAAAATACATGTAAGTACATAAGTACCAAACAAAATAAAAGACTTTTGGCATTTTTAGTTTTTTGGTTGCAGTCACAGATTTTTATAAAATTGAGTTTCCACTTTTTGGGACCAAAAAGGTGGTCCCCACAACATAAAAAATAACAGGTTTTGATCACATTGTGGGGACATACTCACACAGACACGCACGCACCCATCAGGTGTAAGGCAATAGTACTTCTAGCTGAGCCACTCTCATGGAAACAACATATGGAATTACTAAATTTAAACCTAATTTTTTTACACATACTTGTGTAACATGATCTGTAAATCTACCTGTAAACTTATTACAGAATAATTTATTTCCAGTGAGATTGCTCAGATTTGCTATTTCTTCATTTTACTAGTTTTCACTGCGGTCATGTTAGCCACATTATGCGTCTCTCAGTAACTTGCTTACATGATTGCTGAAGTCTGAAGTTGGGCCTTTGGTAAGCAATGCTTGTGAGTGCAAAGGCATATGCATTTCTATGACAAATCCTGTCATGATGTACAATGAAATGAAGGAAAGGTAAAAGCAATTTCTGTTGAGCAGTGTAAAAACTGTTTATAACACTGCAATGTGTCTGTCTTTCAGTAAAACTGCACATATAGGTGTGATGTCACAATGGTTAGCGAATTGCTTAATTAAGGATTGTGAAGTAACTTCCAGTGACTGTAGTCAGTCGGTGCCACAAAGTCATTGTAGGTCACATTTGAGCAAGATTCCCACTTTAACATTCAAAGTCAGCGTGTCCTTTTTCTGTCTGATTTCTCCCTGGCTGGGATGAAACACACATTGGAAATTAAGCCTGACAGTCTATTAGCGGTTTGTCAAACTGCCTTTCACTCCAGCAAGTTCTTAAGGTGTAGGAAGGGAACTTTCATTATTTGGATGACACCATTACATGATTTCTTTTGCGTTTAATCTCAGTATCAGTGTGCTAACTCAACTGACTTGCTTGAAGATAAAAAACTATTAATTGCCAAGTTCAAAAAGAACGGTTCATTGAATTGGTGGGAACAATAGCTATGAGAACAATCCGATTATTTCGGTATATCTTTGTGTGTCTTTTGGGATGGAAATGCACAGGGGCCATTGCCTTTGATCAATTGTTATGCATGTACTTCAAAGCTATTGACTCATGTCTGTAGGGTTGGCTGAAAATTAAAGCCTTCAGCTAATTGTCATTTTAGTCATGGGAAATGCTTACTTGTGGAAAAACTGCCAGACTGTCATTTGACATCTTCTATCAGACTCGGGCTTGGAGCGCATGCAGGGCAGGGGCAGAAATGTTCACATGTGGTATTGATTTCACTTTGGAGCTCTGCACTAGAATATTTCAGAGCTTTAATGTATCACTAATACCAAACACACATGTATACTCCCAGAAACACACAAAAACATTTGGTCCAGTTTCAGTCTTTTCTTATAATTCAATTCAATTTATTTTTATATAGTGCCTTTCACAACAGAGTTGCCCCAAAGTGCTTTACATGATGTTTGAGAGAATACTAAGACAAAGAATTTAACTAAAGAAAGAAGGAAGGCCAGATGAGAACGGAGGAGAGGAACCAAAAACTCCCAATTAAGGAGAAAAAAAACCTCTGGGGGTCCAAGGTCAACTGGCTGCCCATCCCCCCGGGCATGCTAACATTATTGCACAGACAAGAGCTGGCTTGCTTGCTAAAAGCAAGGTGCAAGCTGTGATTAGAGTTTGTTCTCCACGCTGGCCTGTGTAGGGTGGCAGACTGGAGGCTGCACCCATGATGTTACAGTTCATGAGTTACATCCACGATGTCACCCGTCCATGGGACCGGACCAGGACTCCAGCTCAGATGGTGCCCTCCTCGGGCACCACCCAGACATGTGGGAAGGCTGAGAGCATGAGTGATCAGAACATGCATTGACACATTAATGGACAAGCATAGGAGATAAAAATGGCATGTACAGCAGCACCAGCAGCCATAGTTACGGTTTGTTATAAGTTAAGTTGTGGGTAAGCTAAACTGAAATAATAGGTATTCAGTCGAGATTTAAAGACTGAGACCGATTCGGCATCCCGGACATAGCTTGATAAACTATTCCACAATATAGGGGCCCTGTAGCAGAATGCTTTACTGCTAACTGTCCCTTTATTTATATGTGGAACGACAAGGAAACCGGCATTCTGTGATTTGAGTGGACGATGTGGCTTGTAAACTTCAAGTAACTCTGTCAGGTAGGCAGGGGCTAGACCTTTAAGTGCCTTATATGCAAGTAGGAGAACTTTGAAATCGGTCCTGAACCTAACAGGAAGCTAATGCAGGGAATTAAGAACAGGGGTTATGTGTTCAAACTTCCTGCCTCTGGTGATGATTCGAGCTGCAGCATTTTGAATACGCTGCAAGGTGTTTGATGTGCAGTGTGTGCTCCCGGATAACAGAGCATTACAGTAGTCTAACCTACTGTTTACAAAGGCATACATCAATTTCTCTGTCTTGAATAGTAAGAAATCGTCGTAGTTTGGCAATGTCGCGTAGCTGTAGGAAGCATACCTTCGATACTGCATCCACATGCGATTTGAATGAGAGGCTTGTATCTAAGATGACACCTAGATTACGGGCTGAGTTACTGAGGGAAAAGGTCAGCCCTCTGCAGTGGAGTGCAGACATTATGGCATTCCTATTTATGGACTTACCACCAAACAGCAGAACATCAATTTTCTGAGCATTTAATAAGAAGAAGTTTTCAGCCATCCAGGTCTTGACTTCATTGAAGCACTTAACTAGAGTGACATTAGGTGCGGATTCGTTAGGTGTGACCGAAATGTATATTTGTATATTTATATACAATTATATATGTATAACTCAT
Organism: Mormyrus iriodes; assembly: GCA_011763525.2. Classification (NCBI taxonomy): domain Eukaryota; kingdom Metazoa; phylum Chordata; class Actinopteri; order Osteoglossiformes; family Mormyridae; genus Mormyrus; species Mormyrus iriodes. Next base: position 16,185,251 of record JAAGVU020000002.1, read on the forward strand.
TCTTCCAATTATTGTACTACAATTCCTGTGATGTTGACCAAGATACATCATTGAATGTTGGAAGGATAGACACAGAGCCTTTAAAAAACAAAATAAGTGTCGTTTCCCATATCCAGTTCTTCTTACTTCTTCGTTGAGAGTCCAGTGGGATCCTTGGGCTTAAGCATTAGACTAATTTATAGAGCAGCAGTGTCTGTAGGTTGCATGTTTGCATGGTTGTAAGCAGTAGTCACTGGAGGTTGCATATTTGCATGGTTGCATGCAGTAGTAACTGGATGTTTCTTATTTGTATGGTTGCATGCAGTAGTCACTGGAGGTTGCATATTTGCATGGTTGCATGCAGTAGTGTCTGGAGGTTGCATGGTTGCATGCAGTAGTGTCTGGAGGCTGCATTTTACCATGGCTGTATGCAATAGTCACTGGAGGTTGCATATTGGCATGGTTGCATGCAGTGGTGTCTGGAGGTTGCATGGTTGCATACTGTAGTGCCTGGATGTTGCGTGCCTGCATGGTTACATGTAGTAGTCTCTGGATGTTGCACGTTTGCATGCACTAGTGTCTGGAGGTTGCATGCTTGCATGCAGTAGTGTCTGGAGGTTGCATATTTGCTTGGGTTTGCATCCCATCTACTATGCTCCTTGCCTTGTGCATCCTTGATGGGTCTCAGGTTCACCATAACTCTGGAAAACCATCCAAATTGCAATGCAATCCAATGCAAATTGAATGATGTTCTTGTAGCACAGCAGTTTACTTTTTTGCATCGGCACAATTCTCCCATGATACATAATGTTCCCCAAATAATCTGGGAAAACCTACAAACCATTCGGACATTCAACATTGTTCAACTACGAGAATTTCAGAGCAGAGTGAATTCCAAAGGATTCTTCAAATCAGGATGTCAAGCATAGGTCACATCCCACATCCTGAAATAGAATGACAATGAAACTTGGGATCCCTTTGAAAGAAATGCAGACCAGCACTTGCAGGTTAATCCAATACAGCATCTACATACAGTATTGGTGATGTATCTCTGTAGCACACAATGTCATGATGGACATTTTTGCAAGATAGAGCACACTATAGTGTGTTTTACTGTACACTGTAGAGATTTATGGAATTTCACTTTTTGACATTGCATCCCATTATTTGACATGTCAAATTGACATAGGGACAAGTGGGTGTAGTAAATGAATGGATGGATAAATGTAAAACATGCTATTGCAGCATTTGGTGTGTTTTTAACCTTCTGTATTGCATTTTGAGGGATTTTGTATGATTCTGTTAAATCCAACACATCCATACATACCCTGATAGAGCTGTTATTCATGAATCTCAGCAGTAGCGGTTTTATGGAGTAGCATTCTGAATTGATCCCGCTAGTGTGTGGTAGACATTTTATACGCATGTTTGCTTGCTTGTGTCATTGGGATGAATTGTATTTCTCAACCCAGTCTTTGGGGACCCTCAGCAGTCCACACAATTACTCCCTCCCAGCTCGCAGCCAATCAGGAACACCGAATACCTGGTACAGGTGTGATGGGAACTGGGAAGGTTTCGATGGAAGTTCATGTTTTTTGGTTTAATATTCACTGTTGGTGTGGAAATGTGGGTTTCATGCAGATGAGTGAGTTATTTTGGGATTGTTTTTAGAAAAGATTTTGAGAAAATAGTGAAATAGCCAGTGAAATTGCTACAGTAATTGAGAGAAACTGGAAGCTGCAATGGGGAAGACCCACCCGGGGAATTAGTTCTTGGCAGCATCACATTTATTTAGCGGATGCTTTTACCAAAAGCAACATACATTTTTTTTGAGAAGGCAGGATCAGCCAGTGCCAGTTGGGGTTAAAGAACCGGTGACCTTACAACCACAGATACAGCATCGCATCTAACTGAGTGACACACTGGGCCCTAATGTGCAAAGGACTCAATTTAGCCAAGCCAAGGTTTGAACCCAGGTCAGCAATTAGTAACAAACTGAGCCATTCAGCAACATCCTGTTGGTCCTCATTTTGGCCAACAATGACTAAATCACAGTTACTGTAGGTCTGCGTAGTGCTGATCATATTCTTTTGGTGCGTGGAGGCTTCCCTGTGGACTGTTTCATCTCAGAGGCCCAGTGAGTATAGGGGCAGGATGCAGGCCTAGTGCTTAGGGGGCTATTGTTTCCTCTTGGCAGTCAAATATGGTGATGTGCACTTCAGTGTCATCCACAATGGTGAACTTGGTAAGGAAGCGATGAGCGGCAGGCCAGCTCTCCTGGTCTCCTGCTCCAGGGGCAGATCACACCAAAGGTGGTGATGATGTCTCACTCATCTTAGGGACATCTGCACCTTGCAGGTGTGCTGCTGTCTCCTTTTACCCACATCTTTCTCCAGTGTGGTGGAGAAACAGGAGATGAGGGTGCAGGCAAACACTGCCTGAGAGACCAAGTTTATTAAGGACAACTATACAAAAGGGTCCGCTGGCAGGCAGCAGGTGGCCATCCTGCACTAGCCATGTGGGCAGAGAGAGAGCAGGTGCTGCTGGCTAACACTTTGCTGTCTTCCTCACCTTCTCACCAGTGCAGAATTCAAGCTAAGACTGGGTTGGACCAATTAATGGTAGCCAGCTGTGTCCTGTAGGCCCTTGTTGTGGTCAACTGTAAGGACACGACAGCGATCATAAGCCTGTGTGCTGCTGACTGGCCAGCTGACGCATGATGATTTCCTGTGGACAGTCATGTTACGATTGCTTGTCAGATGAATCTAGAATTTTTCACTTTACGCTGACAGGAGTGATAAGATGTGCAGTTACATGGAATGTATCCACATAATAGTGATGTATCTTTAGTTACAGTGTATTTGTGTAGCAGAGTGAGCAGTCGTTCTACCCCTCTTGTATCCTATTGGCTTGCTGGGCCTCGGTGGGCGGTGCATAGCGGTTGACATGGTGGGTATCCGGGCAGCTAGGGCCTCAGAACTGTTTCCTGTTGGCCTTCCAGGAGCCTGGACTGTGTTCACGGCATATTTTGGTGCGGGCTCATAGAGCTGCACATTTTCTATTGTCTTGAGTTCAGCTCGCTGGGTGTCTTGCGGTAAATGTGATCCGCACTAGTGTGTAGCTGTTTTCACATCCCAGCTGGTGTTTCTAGCTGGTGGAATGGTGGGAGCAGCTCCTACGCTTGTTTCGTAGTCGCCTGTTGCATACAGTTACCTGTGGAAATGGGATGTTGCTGCCATTCTGTCTTGCTGTTTTTGTGCCGTCTACATTGCATCATATTGCCTGGATTGTCTGCGACTGTCATCCAGCCCTGGTCGGCGTTGGCACGGGAGTAGCCCTGTGCAGACCATTCATCCACAGACATTATTTGCATCTCAGCTTTGCTGTGACCTTTCCAGGAGTGCAACCGGCAGGCTGCTTGAAGGGTTTTTTTTTGTCTGGTTGTTTGTTTGTTTTTCAGTGCTTGTTTAGTTTATTTTTATTTGTGGATTAATTTATTACTATACATTTGGTTTGTGTGTTTTCTTGGTTGTTTCGGTTTTGTAATGTATTATTTGTATCTACTTGCAGCTGATGACAGTCAAAGCATGGGGTGTAGGGGGCACAGCCTTGTCCTAAATCCTCTCTGTCCTTCTTGCCTATATTACAGGGCCGGCAACTCAGGGCCCAGTGGCTCCCAGTGGTGCTGATCTTCACCTTATGCTGTGTGCGGTGCAAATCACTTGACAGCAGCTCACCGAGCGTGTGTGTGTGTGTGTGTGTGTGTGTTCTTGTAGGTGTGTGATGTCACCATATCGCTCACGGAGGTCCCGCCTGTGAATGAGCCCCTTTTCTTTGTCCATCAATCATGTGTTAGTGGGTCGGTGGATCAGTCGTGCCGCTTTCTAAGGCTCCTCCCGTGTAATAAGCATTGTGTATGGAGCTCATAATTTTTAGAGTAATAAAATATTTATTGCTTTCATGCCAACTGACGTCTCTGACTTCACCGGTTGACCGAACCTGTGTGTTTACAGATCGTTCTGTGTGCTTTTGCACATCAATAAATGCAATAAAACTTCCACTTTACTATTTTATTGTATTTTCACCTTTTGCATGTGATGATGATGGATGGAAGATAGATGGATGATTGATGATAGACAGACAGACAGACATATAGATAGATAGATAGATAGATAGATAGATAGATAGATAGATAGTGAAATTAGAATGCAGTTACCTTGGGTCTGTGTGTTAAATACTATTTTTGCAGCTGAAATAACCAGAATACCCAGAACAAGAAGAACATTAACGGACAAAAGTAAGAAGACTTCAGTGATCATCCTCTGACCTGGAAAACCTGTACTGAATTATATGGTATGACTGGATGCTCCACACCCTGGCTAAGCGTGCCAACAAACACAATATCCCGTTATTTCCTAATGGTGTATGGCATTGTACCTACTTGGTTGGGCTAGGACGCATGTGTTTGTAATTGTCAGTTCATCTATTTTATAAGCCTAACTAGATTTGGTTGCTTTCAGAAACAATGGCATTGTGTTCCCTGGACAGCCTGGTCATTTGGACCAGCCATCTAAGTCGCACTCGTCCTCTCAATGGTGCCCCTGTAGAAGGAGCAATGGATCTGCAGCATGTGTGTGTGGGGGGGGGATTCTGAATAAGTATATCAGCCCCTGTTTAAAAATGTTTGGATACTACAGGTATGTACAGAAGTCTGGAGGGGCCTTGGACAGTTGCTTTTTGTTGTGTGCACATGATGTACAGCAATGTGCAAAAGTCTTAGGCAGTCAGCTATTTAACTGAGTAGTATGTGCACATTTGCTCAGAACACAAAATGCAATTTAACATTAGACTATATGCAAATTAAGAGTAACACAATAAAAACTAGTAAAAATTTCATCTGTTCTCCAAAAAGTTCCTTATATGTTGTTGGATGGCTAGATGAACACTGCTTCAGTTCCCCAACCATTCCATGTATTTATTAAATTTCACCCCCCGCTCACTTAGTTAATTAACTCAATTGGTTAAAAAAAGTCAAGTCAAAAAATACATGCGTGTACTGTATGGTTACTGGAAATACCTGGATGATTTTAGCAGAGGTTCTGAAATAGCTATGCTAACACACTTTGACTGGCACATACAAGGGATTAGCTACAATCAACAAGAACAGTTTTGTCAATCAAAGTATTTTTAACTCTTAGTTCTTTCGCTTACAGTATACCTATTAATTGTCCGCAAAACTACAAGAAATACTGGTGAACAAGTGGCTTTATGATGGCTGATGGCTGAACTCTGAATGTTTTGCATGACTAAATATGGTTATTTGTTCCCCATTTCAGATATAATCACCCTCACAATAAGATAATCAAAATAATCAAAGATAAAATACAGTAAGTAGAGGAAATAATGAAAATCTTGTCCACGAGGATAAGCCTCTAATTATGTCATCCTTTTTTGATGTCACTTAGCACCGTTACTTCAATTTTGGTGCATTTTAAATCTAAATTATATCAGACCCAGATCCCTTCAAACTTAAGACAGATTTAATAACATCTGTCAAATACTTTTTGAGTCACCACACCAACAGGCTCAAATGTCTGAAACTACCCCTTTTTTGCTATCACTATTTGGTGCTGTTTCAGTTTTGGGGCAATCTCTCTCACTATAAGCAAACTTCCAGTTTGTCATGTCCCTCCAAATTTAAAAACTGATCCGTATAATACTGATACAATTACTGTGTTCACAAGACCAAGTGTCTTCTATAGCTGCTGTTTCCTTTCTTTGCTATCACACAGCGCTGCGGTTAAATTTTTAGGGCAATTTGTCTGAAAATGAAACCAGGTGTAGATCTTCATCCACATAATGTTTCTGTGAAGCAGTAATCAGATCTATCAAACACTTTTTGACTTATCACATTCAAAAAGTCAAATATCAGCTGCTTTCACCCTTCGCTTCAGTACCACTAAGTAACATTGTTTTAATTTTGGGGTGGTACGTCTCATAATTCTATCTATGCTATCTAATTGTCATTAACTGTTTCTTTTGCTTCTCACCCCTCCTCAACATTTTCAAGATCAAATCTCTTTGAACAGAGCTGGGAGTTCCCTCACTCCATTTATTAATTTTCACGTAGTGTGTGTATATCACTGAATGCCAAGGATTTCTCAGTTTCTCAGTTTTAATAACATTCCCACCTAGGAGCAGTGCTCAGTTAGTGTTTCAGTGTTTTTCTTTGAAATGTTTTTCTTGCAGACCTTCCTGGTATGTAAACCTTTGATCTCAGCACGATAATGGAGCAGGGATAAAGGCTTAGCCTTGATCTTTTTAAGTGACAAACCAATCACATAACTTTGCTTTAATGAATGCTTTTGCTGCTTCTAGAAATAGGAAAATAAAATAAATAAATAGTAAAAAAGAAATACACAATTATTATTATTGTTATTATTATTATTGTTATTATTATTGTTGCTTCTGTTGATGATGATGATGATGATGATGATGATATCAATTGTCACGGGCGCAGGTCTGACGGCGAGGCATGACGCAGGCACAGAAGGAATAATCCAGTGCAGGGACTTTATTACTGCATGTAACACAGGGGAACAGCACATAACGTCAATGACTCGACAGGGGAGCACAGGACTGGGGAAACTCTTATACACAGGGAAGGCAGGGATAAACAAGGGACACCTGTGGCTGGTTAACAAGAGGCAGGAACATGAGGTGACAACAATGAGCTACAGGCGTGGCTGATCAGCAGCCCCGCCTGTGGGAAACACAGGGAATAAACTGGTAGGGTGGGGCTGGACGTGACATCAATAATAATAATTAATTTTTATATTTCTAATTTAATATAGCATTTGGAAGTTTCTCTCTAGTTTATGACTGAAACAGTTGTATTCTTTGTCTCATGTTTTTAGTTTTTTCAGTTTATCCTCAGTTAAGATTTTGGTGAAAACATGGCTTAAACTACAGTATGGGATTATTTTAGTCTTCGTCCTGTTACTAGTGCAAAATGCAGCAGCCAGAGTTCTTACAAACACAAAAATATTTGATCATATTAGACCTGTTCTGTGTTCCCTTCACTGGCTTCCAGTTAAGTCTTGGATTGACTACAAAATACTGCTATTAACTGATAAAGCACTGAATAGCCTTGCACCAGAATACCTTAGAGATCTACTGGCCTATTACAACCCTCCTCACTTGCTCTGATCTCAAGGAGCAGGATATCTACTAGTACCTACAGTACAGAGAACTACAACTGGCTGCAGAGCTTTCTCTCATAGAGTTCCGCAGCTGTGGAATAGTCTTCCAGCGGATGTGCAAGATTCAGGCTCACTCTCAATATTCAAGTCTAGACTAAAAACACAGTTGTTTAGTCTATCATATAGGGACTCTAGTTCTAGCTCTAGCTGACTGCTCACTCCCAGTTAGACCTATAGTGAGAGGTGTAGAGCTGGGTGGGGATCGGTGCCTTTGCCATTGGCTTTGGATGAACTGAACTGTCAGTGCTGTCACTCTAGGTTCACACACCCTTGTGGAATTGGAGTGCTGATGTTCAGGGACTCCCCATGCCTGTGTTCCCATTTGCCTCTCCCTCCTACTTATGCTGCCACAGCCATATCTGCCAGAGCTTACATATTGTACTCACCTAACTGTTTGCACTGCCTCTAGTACTCTACTCGGCTAATTGCACATTTTATTTCCCTTACTCCTCCTGGGATGTGCTGCCTGGAGCCCCCAGATTATCAAGACATTCTGCCTACCCTGCTGCTAATTGGGACAGTATGAATTGTGATTTATTTGACCTTCTCCGCCCTGGAGGTTGGGCTCCCACTTTGAGTCTGGTTCCTCGCAAGGTTTTTTCCTTCTAGGGAGTTTTTCCTTGCCACTGTCACCTCTAGCTTGCTCACTGGGGGCTTTGGGTGGGGATAATGTAAAGCGCTTTGAGACAATGTAATGTTGTGAAAATGCGCTATACAAATAAAATTGAATTGAATTGAATTGGTTCGACTGGATGTTGATATACTGAGACGCAGGAGAATTAGTTTCAAACTTAGCATATTTAGCCTATTTAGATCAACTAACCCCTTAGACATTCCATTATATATCGGGTTCATAGCCAGCAGTAAGCTCAAGTGTTTTGTACAGTAGTTCAAAATGTAGCCAAGGTACATAAAGAGTGATGTAAAGACAAACGCTAACATGAGGCGGGCAGTGTAGACAAATTCATCAGAGAATCTCAAGGGCACAAGATAATTGTCACTCTCTCTCTCTCTCAATTATTTCTGACTTGGCTATATTATGGGCATTCATCAAATGCAGGTTTTGACAGTCAGCACACCATAGCTTGGATAGTGCTTTCAATTGGCCATTGAAAGAATGAACAGTTAGGTATTGTCCCAGCTCTCCCAAGCTCTTCCTTTATGTGTAGCTGTTTGTATTAGGACTCTGTGCCTGTGGTCAGAAGTTCACCAGTTCAAATCCTGTAGCCAGCAGAGCAGTGTAACTGTTGGGCCCTTGAGCTCTCTAACACTCAATTGTATGTTGTGCTGGATAAATGCGTTTGCTATGTAAATGTCAAAGGATTGAAAAACACATTGTTGTTATCCATATGGTCTAGTATCTCAATAAAGCATCTACTTGGCTCCTCGTCAGCTATGGTCTTGGAAGAAAGAAGGAAAACACTCTGAATCTGTCTGGTTTCCAGCTGTTCACATTTTATCTGGTCCTACTCATGATAATAATATCACTGGGGAACTGGAAGCCATGTGACAGATCTAGTACCAGTAATTCCTTTTTTCACTTTGTACTTGTGTATCCCAAGGTTGACTGTGACTGTGTTCCATAAAAACCATGAACACTATCAGTATGGGGATCACATGAGAGTGATAGGACTGATCTCTGATGGTGATGAATTGGCTTACAGGGATGGTGCTCAAAGTACAGTGTGGCTCTCAACACCATTAAAACCAAGGATCTCATCAACCGCCTCAGGAAAAGTAGCAATGAGCCTGCTCCAGTCTACTTCAAAGGTGACTTGGTGGAGGCGGGTTCCAGTTTCAAAATCCTGGGCACTCACATCTCACAAGACGTCTCACAGGCAGCCAAGTCCACTATCCTGGTTAAAAAGGCATAGCAGTGGCTGTACTTCCTGCTGGTGATTTTCTGCCATTGCTCCATTGACATCTCAGTGTGGTAAGCCAAAAAAGGATTGCAAGAAGTCACACCCAGCAACAGCCAGATGGGGAACACAGCTACTTACACTATAGGGCATATAAACCCTGGTGCCTGCAGAGGGTCAGGAACATCAAAAAGGACCTCTCCTTGCCACCACCTCTTAGCATTGCTGCCATTAGGAAGGTGTATACAGGATTATTCATGCCTGCATCTCCTGAGTAAGGAACAGCTGGGCTGCCACCACAGTGAATCCCCACCATTCTGTTTGTATATTAACATCGCTGTTACTAGTGCTGACGCTTCTTATACTTTTGGTAGTCAGCGTTGAGAAATTTACTTTTGAACTGCAATAAGTTCCAGATTACTAATTACCCTGTTAAAAAATTAATACGTAATGTAACTATTTTGATTACTTCATTAAAGCAATGTAAGTTATTACATTTTATTACTTTTTGATTATTTTTCTAACAAATGTTTAAAATTGGGCAATAAAGCTGAAAAGTCCCAGTGGCTTTGCTGACCCACACTGTCTGGAAATACGCCAAAAGGTGGCATTCCTGCTTGGTGAGAAGATGCAAAGCAGCAGAATGAATGTTACATTCTGCATATAAGCGTTGTACCAAAAAGAATATATTTAGATGTAACCCCTTTGTAATCACCAAAATTTTGATTAGTAACTGTAATTCAATTACATATTTTTTCTCAGTTACCAGGGGTGGACTGGAATCAAAAAGTGGCCCTGGACTTTGAGGACCTGCAAGGCCCCATGGTACATATTACCAAGGTGGGGGATGTGGACATTTTGTAAAGTTGGGGGGTGGGGTTACCATTATAACTTTACATTTTACTGACAAAAAAGTTCCTCTCCAGCCCACATAGCTATTGCCCCCCCCCAAAAAAAAATGCCCAGCCATGGCCAATCCAGCCATGCCAGTAACTGTAATGGATTACAGATGCATTTATTTGGAATTTCATTGCATAATGCTGTTACATGTAACTAATTACTCCCCAACACTAGTAGTAGTACTAGTTCGTAGTACTAGGCATATTTTTTTTCTTTCTTTATTTTATGCATAGTTTATATACTTATGCCTGCTCTTTGATGCTCTTACTTGAAGGTGTTGCTCAGGGGGCTGCATGTTGAATTTCATTCTACTTACTACTTGTATTATGGCAATAACAACATTCTTTTCTATTGTCTCAGGCAAGACCTTTGACTCCTGAAGACCAGCTGGCCCTTTACCCTTCAGTCACAGCTATATTCTGTAGTAGCTTGGTCCTGTGGTGCTGGCTGCAGAAGGACACAAGAGCCTAATGACTCTGGTGATAAGCTATGTTTTTAATAATACAGCCTGCCCTACTCAATGGTGACTAATAGAGGTCATTATGTCTGTGTTTAGATAGGGCTCTGGAAAGTTCCCACTCCTATATCTGCTTACAAGTGTTGCTTTTATTGGACCTGAAGCATGCAGTCTTAATTCTGAAACCGTTTCCAACAACATAATCTATCATAAAGCCTCTTTTAACTCCTTGTTGTAATGTACACTATTCTTTTGTTTTTTTTCCTGTCCCTTCTATCTACAGAAGTCATGCTTTTTCGTTGCTCTTGGCATTTAGGCTGTCACATTGCCGTTCAGCAGAAGCAGCCCACACAGTGAGCTTGCATAGAGATGTCAAGCAGAAAAATGACAGAATGTTCCTTAAAGTGTGATCCATCCATAACAGCATGGGAATAGAGCAGCCCAGTGAATAGAATCCCCCTTCATCCGCGGTTTCAGTTATCTGCGGCTTACCACAGTTTGTAAAACATATAACATATTTTTTCATTATTCCTTCATCCTTTGAAGGGTATAAAAAGTAAAATTGTCATTGTTCTGTCATCCATTGATACATGATATATTTTCATTGCTCTATTGTCTCTTGAGAATTAGGCTAAAATGTTAGAATCACTTTCGTTTGAGAGAGTACAGTACTGTACAGTACTGGAATTGCCCAGGTTATGACCGAGTCCCTAAATCTGTCCTTAAATTCAAACCTGTTGGTAAGTCAGAAAAATAATAATACAGTATATAATAAGAATAATAATTATATAGTAATAATAAAAGTAACTACATAGGGTACTGTAATGTTCCTCAAGCCAACGAATCGCTGGGGTCATGCAATGTTTTCATGAGCACAAAGTAGTGCGTGCATTTGTCCGTAAGTCAGATGTTCTTAGGGTTAGGGCTAGGACTGCCTGTACTGTGTTCTATAATAATAATAATACGTTCTATTTATATAGCGCCTTAGTCCCATAGTCCCAAGGTCGCTTTACACAAAAATAAAACAAAAAAGTAAATATCCATATAAATAAAATACATTAAAAAAAAATCGGTAATCAGTGCAGGAGGAAGGGACAGGGAAATGGTCAAGGAAAAGAAATGTCTTTAATTCAGATTTAAAGGAAGAGAACGAGGAACAGTCACGGAGTGATTCCATAGTTTGGGGGCCATGGCACTGTTCTATGTACAATGTATTTAATTATTACCGTTTTCTAATGTTAGTAATGTGTTACTCTGCAAAATTTATCAATTGCCATATGTATATACACAAAAATCATGTTATATATGGGGTCCGCAGATTGTTCGCTGTTATCTGCAGTTTCACTATCCACTTTAGGTCTTCGAATGCATCACCCGCAGATACAGGGAGACTACTGTATATACAATACTATATATATATATATATATGTATAATATAATGGCTGCTTTCATTTAAGATCAATTTGGTTCATGTAGCAAATTTAGTTAACCTGCCAAGCAACATGTTGATAATGTTGTATAAATGTTTTATCATAAATAAACTTTCCTGGTGGCAGGATAAAGAACTTAATAGTTGATAAAGGCTTGAACCATAGGGGATGGGAACTCAGTAACAGAGTGCCGTAGCTGAAGGTGACCTATGAAGCTCCTCCTCCTGATCCCTTCAGTACGTGGCACATCGTGTGTCTGGCAGCTTGAAGGACAGCTCTAAATAAAGCCCGTATCCCTGGCCCAGGTTCAGAGTGGCTGCAGCGTCCCTTTGGACATGGCCGTGCAGAAGATCCGGGCGGCCCAGGGGACGTGAGAGCGGAGAGCGGCACACGGAGGCGGCGTCCCCAGCCTCGCTCCCACAAGGCGGCTCGTCAGCCGTGCTGTTGCCGTTTCTGCTCTTCCCCTCAATATTTTCCTGCAAAAAAATTCCGGAAATGTTCTGACAATGACAGTGTTTGCTTAATGTCCCACGTTCTTCAGCAAGAGTGGAAGGTCTCCATCATAACTCCTTATCATGTCATTTTTGTCCTTATATGGTCACAGATAATGCATGGAGACGCCGATTTGGCATCTTATGGTTGTATGTATCTGTTCCTCTGACCCCTTGTTTTAAACTGCACCTTTTAATTTGCTTCAGCTGGAAAATGTTTTTTTTTTGTTTCATCAAATTTCAGCAAGATAGAAAACATTGGGATGTTGATACCAAATATAGAAGTTACAGCTTACAGCTTACATTTACGTAGAGCTGAAAGATAGCCAAGAAAAGAGTTCTCAGGCAGTCATGAGCAATTATGCTAAATTATGCTAAAAGCTACATTAATGTATTGATTACAATGTCCCGCAGGGGAGTCTGTAACATGGACTCCAGACTGCTGTGATGGAACTTTTGTTTGGGTATGACTCATAAACACTCCTGACTGATAGGTAGGTGATAGCACTCTCTGTGCCATATACTGCTTTATAATAACCTCTTAACCACTGTGCTGCTTATCTGTAGCGCTGCCGTTTAAGTAATAGTCTGGATTTACTTCCTGTGATATCTCCATTATATTGCCTATGTTTTAGGGATTTTTCAAAGGTTCTGTGTCTAATGGGGAAGTTCATGGCCTTTACATGTCATCTCATATGTAGGAAAACAAACATAAACTTTTCTTTCAACAGCAGTGCGCTGTGGTCACTGCCAGTGGTGCCGTCCATCCCGCTGCATTACACATGCAGTGAAACAACAAATGAAATCGCTACTGATCTCCTTAACATACAGTGTGTAATCAGTGGATTGTAAACATGTCACGTGTGCTGTGTGTGTTTCTGGCGAGTTTTTGTGGGGACACTGACAGGGTTTCAGCTGTGTAGGATTAAAAACAGACATCTGTGAGAAGCTGCAGGACGTCCCCCCCTCCCCCCGAAGGGATTTCACACAGAAGGCCCAGGCTCCCTCAGCCCACCCTTTTTCCCACTCATCAAACCTCAACTTCCTGTTGTATATTTAGGTGACTCCATCAGGGCGTGAGAAAAGCTGGTGGCCAGTCATTTTGCTTCAATGGGTAGCACAGGCATTTTCAAAGAGAAGGACCAGCATGTCATAATTCATGGGCTTTGTACCAATTTCTGTCCGGAACCATCACTCACCTTTCATTTATAAAGGAATGACTGACCGAGAATGGGAATTTTTATGACTGAGAACTCCGCAGATGAATCCATAATTCCATAGCCTTGAACATAATTTTGGAGATCCGTACAATAAATGCAGAATTTGAAAAACTGGAAATATACACTGTAGGGTTCAGTTCTCACCAATTACTCCCCCAGATGGCTAGCTAATAGCTTCAGTATGGGTAATGAGGGCTGTTGCCCTGTTATGTGACATACAAAGACAGGCTTAATGCAAAGGCTTTTAAGTAGTTATAGTCATTATAGCCTATCAGTAATCTCTCCTTCATAATATCTGTTAAAAGTTCCTTCTCTAACAACAAAAACAAACGAACGGCCTCAACAGGGCATTCAGATTGGTTGGTTGGTTTAAAAGCCCTGAGGCTTGAAAATAACTGCCCCAGTGGGTAGTACAGTAACAAACTATCCATTTGTCTCTTTGTACTTACCAGGGCCCCCACTGGTTATATATATCACTGTCTTAGGTCGAAAATCGTTTTGTTGTAAAATGGTGCACAAAATTGCTCTAGATGGGAGAGCAAACAGAGCCATGTGAAAGGGTACAGTTATAGGAGTTTGCCTTGTCAGATTATTTGCAGGCACTGAGCAGATATGCAAGCAACAAGACTCGGCCTTTTGGCTAAGATCAAGTGTAGTATCTGTTCTTCCTAAATTTCCTTCTGGATAAATAAAGTATCTCTATCTATCTATCTGTCTATCTATCTAAAATACAGCATCAGGGCAGCACTGACAAAAAGTCAAGGAGATATGTTAACAGATGACAAAGAAAATAACCCCTTAGCAGGATTCAAGGCATTTTTCTGAGATTTTGTTGAGTTTACTGGTAGTGCGGAAGTAAACATGGACTGGGACATGTTTTATGAGTCACACAGGGAGGACTTCAGGGGGCTTAGTCACTGTATTGCAGAATATATCTACTCTCCTGTGGATAACATAGTTCCCACAAAGACGGTGTGCTAAAATGTGCAGCCTGCTGCCATCAGACACTGCAATGCATCCTTCCAGTGGGACACTAGGGCCAGCCCTAACCCCCATCAATAACACATGCCAGCGTTTAAAAACTGATGATACCATTCATACTTATGTGTCTATGTATGACTCTGTAAATTAATTTGTAGTCTATCTATCTATCTATCTATCTATCATTAGTCATATACTCAAGAGCACCTAATTACCAAGACCAGAGTGTTTCGAGACCAAGAGAAGACCACGACCAAGCCCAGTGTAAAAACCAACACAAAGCACGCGCATCCAAATGATAAACCCTGGGTACTGGACAGAGGAAACAGCCAGTGAAAAAGGATAGAGTCCACACACCAGAAGATGCTCCATCATCACCTGGTATGCAGAGTCCACCCTTTTTCACCGTAGGTTTGGTCTCAACATTGGTGGCCACATTCCCACCGAAATACCCACATAAAATCGTATGTTTATGTTACATGAAACTTTTGTATTCAGTGTTCTTTCCCATTTTTAACATCACTTATTTCACAGTAATTTCACTTTCAACAGCAGTTATTTCACATTAATATCACAGTATTGTGAACAAAATTTTGTGCAGGCTTCATGTTTTTTCAATAATCCTTGTCATCCGCTAGGAACCATAATTAAGTGCAGAATGTATCAAAGTGCTAATGGGAAGACATTTCGTTAATAGAGAAACGAAGTGAAGCAACAATATTTTATACACAAGAATGTAATATTTTTTCAAATAAGATGCACCCTATTGATTGTAATCTATCTATCTATCTATCTATCTATCTATCTATCTGTCTGTCTATCTGTCTGTCTATCTGTCTGTCTATCTGTCTGTGTCTAATCAGTGAAGAATGACACATACAGTTCCTTCAGCCAGCACTGAGCCTTGGCCTTCCTGTTGTACACATACGGTTTCTAGTTATAGTAGGATCAATGTTTCTATAACAGTAGTCTGACATTTGAACATGAAAACCCTGTCAGAATCTCTGCCGTACTTTTGCATTTGACCGCAGTCACATATCCTAAACCGCTTCTCTGTCTTTGCAAACTCTGACACAGTATCAGCGACGGATCCCTGACAGAGTTTTAAACCCAAGTATCACTTTCACAACACGCCATGATGCAAGCCATTACACAGTGTTAGCTGTGTAAGCTGCCAGCAGTCAGACATGTGATGATGTGCTTTTTAGTGCCGACAGGTCTGTGTGCATAAAGGCCCTGTTTCATTGTCAGCCCTTACTGGGGACCTGTGACATAGTTTCAGTTTGTTCCTCTCCTCCCTTCTTTGTCAAGCTGTGTCTATCATGTATTCTCCTTAGCGGGGAACCCTAATACACAAACACAGTTTCAAATAAAAGTTACACTGTGGGGAAATGAGATTCAGCTCGATTCCCATATGACTTCTATTATATTTCATCTGCTTTTCCTTAATTCTTAGTTTCAAAGATCCCTGACATTGCTGGAAAGGTCTAAAGGGTCATGAGTAAAGTAACAAAATTATTACTTTACAGATATTCTTAATTGCTTTGGCACATTTCATGAATCATATTTAACATTCTCAGAACTATAAGAGCATTTCTCAAAAATCTTCATGCATATAGCACAACGCTATGGTTTTGCTGCAAAAGCCTGTAACTTACACAAAACAATTAACTCATGTCTCAAAAGCAAATAATTCCACCAATGAATTAGTCAGTATCACCAAAATGAAGGTACAGTCAGCATCGTTTTCACCATGACAGTCAAAATGCTTATATATATATATTGTCAGTGTGTCAGTGTAAGTACGCTCCTGAGCTCCACAATGCTGAATGACAGTCGGTTCCCACTTTCTCCCTGTCACAGACTGATCATTCCTCTTTAGCAAACTGATATTTATTCATGGCAAAGACACCAGTTTCAACATTGTAAGGCTCTACGTCACCGTACGTAAAGTTCACTGAAAATTACTCATGCATTTTCCAGCTCTCAAGGCAGTACAATAGCAAACAAAGAAGTCACACAGCACTGTATAACATAAAAAGAGCAAAATGGCCTTTCTATACCTGAACAACAAAATCATGCATGGTGGGAACCAAAAATGCAACAATGCTGTATCACTGCAATTTTTGGAATATATTTTAAATCATTTTCAAAGCTTGGTTAACTGTTTAGCATGTGGTGGATAACATGAAGATCACTTACATATA
>JAAGVU020000002.1:16202136-16229097 GCA_011763525.2 Mormyrus iriodes
GTGGGGATTACACTTGTTATTTTGCAAATGTTAATTGTCGTTTGAGAAATGCTCCAAAGCAATCGAGAATAACTGTAATTGCATTACTGTTTTGGACTGGAATGTTTATAATTTCAAAAAACATCTCGATACTCTGAGTAAGGAGAGTCTGCCTCAAGCAGAAATCACAAAAATAAGTCAACTAAACAAAGGTTTGGATGAACCGGCTCTTATGTGCCGAGTTCGCAAGGCAGCTTATAATGTGATGCCCTCATTAAGCTATGCCTGGCCTGCAGGCCATCTATTGCTCCCTCAGGACAGGGATATTGATCTTTGGGTCTGCTGCCCCCTTCTCTGTGTGCTGGATCTTGAGGTTTGATTATAAAAGGATTTAAATAGGTTGGTGAGAGATAAGCATGTAACAACTGTTATTTTGTTCAAATAAACAAACAAATATAATGAAAAATATTATTCAGTCATTGGAATATTTCAGAAATTATGAACTGTTAAGTAATCTGAGCAGTTCACTGCTGTGTAACAATACTGTGGCTGTAACGTGGGGACTGGCTTAAATGACAGTGCTGGTTCATACACATTGCTGCTCACCTGTACAGAATTTCGGGAATTATGCATATGAGGCCAGAGGCAAATCCAGAGAGAGTTCTGTGTTTCTTTTGTCCGAGAAGTTTCTTTGGTTTTCACATACAAGATTGTCCCATGTCACATGATCTGCAAATACACTAGTAATCACAAATTCTTGGTAGTATCACATTTACATACGAACACATTTTCAGGAAATAATTTAGATATATAAAAGTAGGTTAAAACCGCAATAGTTAGAATTCACAGTGTAAACAATACCTAATAAATTAAAATGAAAATGTCTGTTGAAACAAAGCCTTGTGTCTTGAATGGAGTATCCAGCACTAGTTTTAACAACCCCTGAATTCAAGAGGGATTTTATACGTTAAGTGAATTAGCAAAGGAGAATATTTCAGGAGACTAACTGTGAGTAACCTTGGAGCAGACAAACCGAAAAAGAATTACAGACAAGTAAAGAGCCATGCTTCTCTGTGTACTCAAAAACATCTTCCTTGGGGTGCCAGCTCTGTAGACTTTTAGATATTCTACGGAAATCGTATGCTGTTGTTTACTTTTATAGTTCTTGTTATCGTTCAGCTGTTGCCACAGGATCAGTGCTTGTTGTTATGGGTCATTTTTCTGCACTTCGAAGAGAACACTGGCTCTATTTCATGTATTTATTTTTTACACTCTAGGACATGCTTGGCCGGCAGTTTCTTTCTAAATGGAGGGTGAGTGACTGAGTGGGAAGCGCTCGACACTGTGTACTGGTAACCGACACCACTGGGTGGGCAAGGCTGAGCTCTGCAGGGGAGACTGGGAACCTTTCCCATATCTCTGTCTTGGGCGCAGCAATAAATCCTGCTGATTTCCCTGACATTTCATCTGCAGCCACGCAGTTCGGTTAGGGGCTGACAAACACTAAATGATGTCACATTTGGGTAGGAATGTGCAGACGCACGCATTACCTTTAACGAGAGTCACTCAGTTCCTGAACCACATTAATCAAGATAGATTGTGGAGCAAAGAAGTAAAGTCTCCACCCTGCCCTCCCCCCCCCCTCCATATACAAATACACAGGGCAGGACCCCCCACCCCACAAAACCCGCAGAGTATGAGTGTGATCCACAATAATATTACCTATAAATTCACACAGAATGTGCACTCCTACCCAGTGGCAGTAAATGTGTACTGGGGAATCAACAGAAGAACATCATGCTGCAGGTTTCATATTTTTTTGTGATGTAGGACATATGACAGCTGATGCTTGTCCTTGTTACATCCCCTACATTTCTGCGTATCACTGGCAAAACATGCGTATGTTTCATGTCAAAAATGACATGAGTCCCTTTTGAGATGCACGCAGAAGGCTTGTGGGCTGGAGGTATAGAACTTGGTCATAAGTCATAAGTCAGTACTTGGTCATAATTGACTTGCAGTCATAAGCCCAAAAAGGATGTCATAGCATGACAAACACACATGTGTGTGATACTGGCAACAAAGGAAAGTGTCCATTATGCTGTATGTGCCATCAGATTCTGTTCTGTCATCTCCTGGAAATGAGAGGTCCAGCTGGCTGACTAGGTCAGCTTCTTCAGCCTGCACAATAATGTTGCTCCAGGTTCATTACAAATGGTCACAGTTTACTTGTTCTTAATAGCAGGCTCTGTGCATTTTTAAAATACAAATATCATCAGCTTAGCTTCCCCTGTAATGGAATAGGCAGCAGACTTTTCATACAGGCATTCTTCGTTAGACAGACTTTGTGAAAAACTTTCATGGTTCCTCCGACTCTCTCTCAGCCCACTTACCCCGCAAACCCTCAGAATAGTGGATTTCACAACATGTGACCCTGTTTTATATAGTGTTTGTTTTCTTCTCCTCCCAAATTCTTCTTTTTTTGTAAATATCTGTGTTCTTGTTTATTTGAGTGATTTTTTTCTGTTTCTATGTGTGTGCAGGAGACACCGCTGTTGCTTTCTATAAACACAGTAACTTCTGCATTACACACAGAAGTGCTCCTGCTTAAGAAGGCTGGCAGAAACTGCCTGCAGCCCCCCCCCCTTCCTGATGCCATGCTGCCACCTCATACTGCAGTAGAATGTGAGGAATGCACAGCTCTTGCTTATCCAGGCTCCATGAGCAATCAGTCATTACAAGCCAATCTCTGGGGAAAGATGATACATTTTTGCTACAGCTGTTAGGTTAATGTTGGGTGGGATGGGTTTCTTTCTCTTGTTATTAAAGTTGAAGGGTCTCCTAAATACTGCGATGGGTTGGTGCCCCACCCTGAGTGTTTCCCTGCCAGCCTCCGGGAGAGACTCCGGACCCCCACAACCCTAAATAGGACAAGAAAATGGGTGGATGGATGGGCTTCTCAATAAATTCTCTGCTCCAGACACTGGAAAACTAATACAGCATAATATTACTTCACATAAATTTACACACCTTGACGGTGTTTTAACTTCGCATTACTGAAGTAAGACCACAGTGAGCAAAAAAAGAAAAAAGGCAGATGAGATTGTCATCTTTGAGCTGCAAATTCATCCAGCCGACCTGGGGGGTGCCCCCAGAGATGGTTTCGTTTTTTCTGGGTTCTGACTCAAAAAATCACTTTGGGGCCCCCAATACCCTGTGCATGCAATGCATGTGCAATGTATATATTACATTGTGGGAACCATTTTTTTCCACAAAGATATGAATATAAACGTGTGTGTGTCTGTGTGTATGTGTCTGTGTGTGTGTGTGTCTGTGTGTATGTGTCTGTCTGTGTGGAGTTTCCATGTCTCTCCATGCTGGTAGGAGTCCTACTGCAATCCAAAGACATCCAATTATAGTAACTGGCATCTCGTACTTGACTGAAGCATATGAGATTGTATGTTTATATGCTCTGTGATGGACTGACATCCTGCCCAGGGTGTACCCCAGCCTTAATTCATATGAATAGAACAGAATAGCAGCCCTTTAACCATCCCTCTAGGGATATTGGATGGTTTTCAAACATCTTGCTTTTCATGAGACACAGGCACACATGCATATATGTAAAAATAGGTGGTAGTTCAGGGTCAGCCAGCATCCAGCGCACCTGGAGCATTTATGGTTAAGGGCCCCGCGTAAAGGGCCGGTGGTGATACAGTTACTCTTACAGTTACAGGATCAGAGCCATGACCTCCCAGACACAGACAGATTTCTAACCTGTCTGGGATAGGCTCCAGGCCCCCTCTCCTGTGACCCAGACCAGGCAAAGCGTATGGAAGATGGATGGGATAGATTTCATGATTTTAAACATAGTATAAAGGGCACAATGTGGAGAATGACATGGTTGTTTAAATAAGAAACAGGTGTTGCATGAAAGACCAGTGCATAGGTGTGGGGCAGATGCCAGGTATGTTCCTCTGAGGGTCACAATGCTCGCACTGCATCCAGGGCGCTGCTGCTGAATGGGGTCTACCTCTCTCCATTCTCCTGTCACCTTAGGAGGGCACCTTCATTTTTGCTGACCGAGGTGACTGATCTCATCCCGTGAAGTGCAGTTCGATTCTAGTGGCTGGATGCCCTCTGCAGCTATCCTGTTAAACCCTTTATTTTTTTCAGTGTTACATAAGAATATTTAGCATTTGCCTGAATTTTTCATCAAGAACTGGTGCCTCTCAGTTATATATTATAAGGACATTTTTACTATTGGACTACTTTTGCATATGTGCTTAAAATGTGCGCATAAGTACCTTTTTGGCTGGTGAATGTTTAGATGTACACTATTTATTCAAAGGTCTTTATTAAATTACTGCTATGTTTGATTCACTAAATCTCAGAGATAGTAAACTGAACAGTTATAATGTGTGAAGTATTTATGTTAAGTCTTTCTCCAGAAAGGTGAAGCAGCAGTTTATTCAACAACACCTGTCCTTCATTCTCTGTGTAGGAACACTTCTAAAGGCCCATTTGCTTTACTCGAGTAACTTCATCGAAAATGAAAATCTCACCCCCAAGACCCAGATCTATGACTTGCCTGGTCTTTCCTAATAATTTTCATGCTTGTCAGTACAAATGAGCTCCAGAACTTTTATGTCTCTTGGCTGTTTGCTTTTTGTGGTTTATTGCAAGTGAATCGGCCTTCTTCCAATCCCAGCTCTTAAAAACTGTCCCGGTTACAATTTCCTTTCATAGTGTGATTGCTTCACACTTGATGAAATCAGAATGTTCACAGAAAGGCTTTCTAAACAAATTAGTTGAGGTCCTTCGGCGTTTTAAGTCGTGTGTCTGAGGGCCAGCCTATGAGAGCAGGCGTACCTCTAGCTGCAGTGGTATGTGGGTATGACAGTGGCCTGCTGCAGGGGCAGCTGTGCAGGGTCAGTCAGGAGTCATCCCTCTCGGAGCCTTTCCCAGCCAGGCACACTTCCTCTGCTTATTTACTGTAGAGCGCTCTGGGAGGGGCTGTGGGGGAATGTGGGGGTAGTGGGGATTATAAGTAATGTTTCTTTGAGGTTAAGGCCAAGCCCCGACCACCCTCTCTTCTCTCGCACCTTTTGAAATGAATGAGAGCCAGGCGTTCTTCTTCGCCGGAGAGCTAACCCGGCACCTTCATTTTGTTATCGTTGTGGATTTAGACCAAAACAGCTGCAGTCAAAAGATTTTTTTTCTTTGTTTCAACATGTTTGAGATTTGTCTTCCCATAAAAGTTTCTAATTTTTACCATAATAATGTGTTTTAACATTTCAGTGAGTTCGCGTTTTCTGACATTAAGAAGCAGAAATTGCTTAAAAGGCCAGAGTGTCAAATAACGATGAAGATTAAATACTGCATGAGGTTGAATGGAATTCTTACATGTCTCTTGCAAATAGACTGTTTCACACAGTACTGTGCAAAGTTTTGAAATGGCAGAGCTGACACGCTATGACAGACATTAAAAAATAATTTTACACCAACATGATCATTTAAACATTTTCTTTGACTATTTGTACATACTGTACTGTATATTTGCCTATTACACAACTGTAATTGACATCTATTAATTAGATAACTTAGATGGATTTAGTTAATCTGACAACCTTCAGCTGCAGTAAATGTACTTGATAGGTCAGGCCATTACAGTCCTTGAGGCCTCTCTGCTCCTAACAAATGGCTCCCGGTAGCGGAGTTTGGTGTGGAACCATGCAAGTTCTACGGTAAGTGAATACGGGCAACAAGCCAAAACAGAGCCTTCAGAACAGTACAGACCCATGTTTCAAACTCACCACGTTTCTTTCTGTCTTTAGCCCCAGCCTAAGTGCAGGTCCCTGGGGCAGGTGATTGAACACTCCAAGCTGACTTCTCAGTCACTCCAGCAGGGCTTTTATTTAGAGGCAGGCACTGTGTTAAGAGTTAATGAAAGCCAGGTTCACTTGAGTGTGTTTGGTGAGAGTCGGGGAGAACTCACCACAGGGGAGAGACTGCAGAATTAAACACAAAGCTGTACTTGGCAATCAAAGGAACACAGACGTGTGCAATGCATGGATCATGAAAAGTGTCACGCACAAATATACTTTTTTTTCACACTCTTATGCTGTATGTAGCCATGTTGTATGTTATTTTTGCCATTACATGATCTACCTTTGGAGATTAGCCTAGACAAAAATCATGTAGCACTAGGGAGAAGGCTGACGTTGAAAGATATTTAGTTTTGTTAAGGAGTCATCGATTTCTCTCTCTGTCTGTCGCCTCTTTTGGGTTGGCATTTTAACACCATAATCAATGTCCACTAGTCAATATTACCTTTGACAAACAGTAAAATATCACCATATATTTATAAACTGTGAAGGGAATCTCACACCCTGCTTTCGTTAGCCTGGCAAAGTGAACCATTTGAGCTGACAAAATTTTTCAGTAAAGTTAGCTTATCAACATTAAAATGAGAGTAATTCATTATAAAAACAGGGAACGGCACAGTGGTTAGCAGTGTTGCCTCACTCCTCTAGGATCCGGGTTCGTGTCTCCACCTGGGTTCCATGTGTGTGGAGTTTGCATGTTTTCCCCCTGTTGTCGTAGGGTTTCCCCCCACAATCCAAAAACATGCTGAGGCTGATTGGAGTTACCAAATTACCCATAGGTATGCATGTGCGTGTGAATGGTTTGTGAGTGTGCCCTGTGATGGGTTGGTGCCCCATCCTGGGTTGTCCTGTGCTTTGTGCTCACAGTCTCTGGGATAGGCTCTGGACCCCCCTGTGATGAGCAGTTTCAGGAAATGGATGGATGGAATTATAAAAAAAACAAAGTTACTAGCAAGCTAACTTGGCTTAGTGAGTGGTTCAATGGGTTAGGCCCCTCTGGCTGTGCTCATACAGTTGCTGGTTCAAATCCCACCATCGGCAAGGCGACATTACCTTTGATTCCTTGAAAAAGGCTCTTAACCCCACTTGCCCCAGGGACTGGTTGGCCCTGCTATCTGAATTGCATGTAGCTTTGGATAAAAGTGTCCATTACACTAAAATGTAAAAATAAACATAAT
The DNA here is from genome assembly GCA_011763525.2 of Mormyrus iriodes. Lineage (NCBI taxonomy): Eukaryota > Metazoa > Chordata > Actinopteri > Osteoglossiformes > Mormyridae > Mormyrus > Mormyrus iriodes. The sequence continues at coordinate 16,209,182 of JAAGVU020000002.1, forward strand.
GTTTCTATGACATAAGTGCTTGTTATAACTTAAGGTCTGTTACATTGTGAAACTGGTTGATTTCCAAGCCAAAGTACTGTAGGCTTTGTTAACTCTCCTTAGCTTTGTTCTGCTAGCTATCATTGTCGCCATCAATAAACTCACATAAATAATGTAAAGTTACTTTACGGTTTCAGATCACAAACATTTATGTTATTAACAAAAAAAAATCCAAAAAGGCTGTATCACAATATATAACTTACCGTTTTGGTGGTGTTTGTCCTCCTGCAGAAAACAAAATGGTCTGTCAGTTTAGTGAACAGAAGCTCTCTGACTAGAGCCACTTAGCCACTTGAAGTCATTTCCGATGTGGGATAATGTGGGATAGTGTACCCTTGCGAGTCACGCTGGCACCCCCCTCCCCCACTAGCATACGAGAGATGTACAGTAAATGGTGGGTTTCCACAAAGATCAGTCTAACTGGCACCATGTCCGAGAGCATGTCCTTATTGGATTATTTATATAATCATGAAGGGCAAAGGGGCAGTGGCTTTGCATAGAAGTATGCTGCTTTCTAAAATAAAACTATTTAAATAAAACTAAAATAGCCCTAGACTAAATAATAATAAATATGTGTATGGAGATGCACATATGTCACATATATTCACACAATTCCTGCCCATGTATTCCTCTGTTTAAATAATTCTTTATGCCTTGTGGTGGAAGGTGTACAACTTTGATAAAAAACGTGTTGTCTGTCTGGCAGAGACTGCTTAAGACATCCAAGCATTGAGTTACCACGCCGACGTGGGAGAACATAAATTATCATCTAGATAAGAATTATGTCGGACCTTGTGTCTTTACAGTCAATATCCTGCTGTGAAAAGTCAACTGAGGAGGAAACGTATTAATTGAGAAGATCTGTAATTTTGAAAAACAAAAGATAAAATTCATAGACCGTCCTGCAGCAGGTCTGAGGATCAGTGCAGGGTTAGGCCATTCCACAGAGCTCCCACTGCTGGTAACCATGTCAGAGAGTGATGTGCTTGTTTGTGCACCACTGACATGTAGTCAAAATTAGAGCAGGCCAACTTGGCCTTTAACATAAAGGCAGTAAATTCAGACCTTAATTGATTTCAAAAATAAACGTCTAAGCAGTCCATCAATGTTGATGGCATGCAGAATTATTAGAGACTGACTGGCTGTCGTTTTTGTTTGTGGAATGTTTTTTTTACTGCTTCTTTTTTGGCTTGAACTACTAAGAAAAATCTAGTCTGTAGTTGAACATATGTGCAAGATCATCTATAGCACTTCTATGGTAAATGGAGGACTAATCTGCAGTGTAACATCTATGGTTTAGTGTCCAGAGGAAGAATCTGTTATACACATTCCATCAAATTAGCATATAATCCTGTTACTTGTGCAGAAAAGCCCTACTTGTTCTCTTTAAGCAATTCTCTGTTTTCCGCACAGCTCCTATAATTCATGCACAGACATAACAGAGGGATAACCCGCATGGTGACCTTGTGAACCTTGGTCTCCAGGCATCCCAAGGACCTTGGTGACCAGACACCATCGTCTCTGCAGGGCGTCAGGAACAAGAGTGGCTCTAAAATCTATATACAACTTAGTTCCTTCTCGTTTATCCTCATTGCCTCCTTTTTGTTTTTGTGGAAAGTCACTAACAGAGTAGTATATTTCGAAAGGGTGGTGTAATCTAAAACATACTAGATTGGATTTTGATCCAACCATTTTTTCTCATAATGCTTTATCAACTATATGACTCAGACATTTAAATTCATTTAAATTCTTGTTTTAACTATAAACTTTGTGAAAACATCAAGATAACACAGTGACCAGACATAAACTTGGCCAGGTTTTCACGTTCGTATACCTATACTATTTCCATGAGGTTCCTTTGCCCCCATCCCTTAAATGTGGACTGGGCTATAACTGTCATGCCCTATTTATGTAGATTTCCAGGGTGGATGCCACACTATTGGCAATGGAGGACCTCCAAGCTGTTAGAAGGTGATCCAGAGATTGGCAGCCTCAGGAGGAAACAGGCTCGGTTGTGATGGTTGATTGCATAAGTACTGCACTGAAAATATACAAGTTTCCTAAAGTTGATAGATTTGTTATGCTCTCAGTGACACTAAATGAAATAGTAGCTCCAAAAATGTACACTGCTCTTTTTTCTCTGTCCCCGCGGATGGATCATTTGCGTTCCTCATTCATTTTGAGTACAGAGCTGCTGGATATAATAGCTAAAAATAGCTGACTTGAATACATAAAAAGAAATACTGTACCAATACGAGAAAAACTTTTAGAACTGAAGACGTTGGTTGCGTGTTTCTCGCAGCAACTTTGAATGAGTGAACGTTTATTTACCAGTGGTTGCAGGTAAACAGGGAAACTTCAGCTCAATTCCCAGAGCCAAAGAATGCGTCGTTTGTGTTTGCCACAGTATTGAACATTCAACCTCTAGTTGAATGTATTTAAACTCACATTTACTCGCACAGATATGTGGAAAAAGCTTCATAGATGCTCTTGTAGTTGTTCACTGATTATCAAAAGGTCCCACACTTACTTAAAATTTTCACTTCTCCAGTGGTACAGTCAGAGTTTTGTCATGGTCAGCTGCCATTCACAGCATACAATGTACCACACAATTAGTTGTCTCTGCTTTTATTTTAATTGAACCTCATTACATATCACTGAGCTTTTAAAGTTATATATTTATTTTTACTCAACTACTTAATGTAAAACCCAAGTAGCATTTTACACTTAGTTGAATGTCACTTGACCTGAGAATATATTTAAATGCTATAAATATTTTATATTGATAATATATAAAAATTGCCAGTATGAATTAATCACAATCCAAGGTATTTGTTGTGGTTGACTACTATGTTAAATGCTAAACAAGCGAGAAATGCAAGGAATGTTGCAAAGAAATGCAAGGATTCTTAATCCTTTTTCGTTTGCAGTGTTTTTGCTGTTATTTTAGATAACACAAAAACTTAATATGCAAAAATAATATAACTGGATAGAAGTTCTACATAAGTATGGAATATTAGGGCTGTCTGTACAAGAACCATTTGCGACAAAATCATTCTCTTTCTGTGTTTAATGCAAAAAATAAAATGAACCCAGTTGAACAAAATTTAATGATTTGGGGAAAATAATCAAATTTCCCAAAAGGAAAGAAATTCCAAAATATGGCGCATGGAAGACACTGTGGAGCACTGGTTATTAAAAATCACCGTAGTCTTGAAACGAAAGGAAACAAAATTGAAAGTTCAATTAAACTTTAACAACATTTTCATTCTTCACATCTAAAACAAGGGGAAATAATAAGGCAATCGTGCCGCGGCGTAAGGTGCCTGGGAGTGGATCTTTGGGTGGGACCCCAAACCCTTTTAATTATAGCCTCATGAAAACCATATGCCAGCATTCACAATATATCCTCACTAACACAGACGGTCCCATCCCTATCCCCCCCCCACCCCGTGCAGAAGCATACAGTCTTCTGTCTTGTGTTCCCTCCCACGTCTGTTCCCTCCTCCCTCTTTCTCAGTCTCCCTCACTCTCTCCTCAGTTGCCCAGAAGTAAGCTGCAAGTACTCACCCCAACTCAGAGCTCTGAGAGCAGGCGGGAGATCACAGGGCAGGGAGTCAAACGGCAAATGGGAGCAGCGGGTCTGAGGAGCCGATTAAAGCTGGAGTTAGACTGAGTAAGAGGCCAGAATTGAGTGTGAGGGTGCTCACTGCTTTGGGGGTGCGCTTTCTGTGTAAAATGTTCTGTGATACTCTGTCAGGCAGTGTCCTGCCAATGCTTTGTGTGCTCTGGGCTACCTGTGCTATAGGCCAGCACCTGCGAGAGCAGGACGTCCTCTGCAATGAGCAGGGCTGCTATGTGCTTTACTTTCAGCCCAAGACCTTCTTGGAATCATGGAGGAGCTGCAAGCAGAAGAATGGGAATCTGGCTACGCTGAGCCACCCCGAGGAGGCGGCCCAGGTCCGGGAGCTGTTTTCTGGCGTGCAGCTGTGGGGGAGGCATGCCCGTGTGCAAGTGTGGATCGGACTGCAGAGACAGCCGCGCCAGTGCTCCAGCACCCACCCGCTCCGAGGATTCACTTGGACCACCGGCGACCAGGACACGAAGTACACCAACTGGTTGCAGGAGGACTCGCCTGGAACGTGTTCCTCACCACGCTGCGTGCACATGAGCTACAGCACCGCCACTACTGAGAGCTACAGGAACTTCAAATGGGACGCCACCACGTGCTCGGTACCTGCGGATGCATTCCTGTGCCACTATGCCTACAAGGCGATGTGCCCACCCATCCGGGCTGAGGGCGAGGGTCCTGTTCGGTACACCACCCCCTTTGACTTTTTCAGCACCCAGATCACTCACGTGCCTTTAGGCTCTCTGGCCTCCATCCCCTGTCCAGACAGCACTATGCCAGACCAGATAGCTTCTTGTATCCTGGGGGAGGATGAGGAAGTCATCTGGTCCAAGAACAGCCCTTTTTGTTCTGAGCAACTACCAGACTTGTGCCAACCAGACAACAGAGGATGCCAACACACCTGTAAGATTGCAGGCACCCATTATTACTGTGAATGTGATAGTGGCTACATCTTAGAAGATGACGGGGTGACATGCACTCCAGGAAACGCCTGCCAGGGTGTGCAGTGTGATTTTAAATGTGTGGCCAGCTCTGAAGGGTACCTCTGCACATGTATGGAGGGATACCTGCTGGCATCGGACAACCACAGCTGTGTCGATGAAGATGAATGCCTTCAGAGTCCCTGTCCACAGCTCTGTGTCAACACTCCAGGCTCCTTCCAGTGTCACTGCCTTGAAGGCTATCAGTCTGATGAGGCTGGTGATTGTGTAGACATGGACGAATGCCTGGATGACTCCTGTGAGCAGGTCTGTCAGAACACCCCCGGGTCCTATATCTGCCACTGTCGGCTGGGCTTCTCCCCTGTGCCTGAGGATCCCAGCCGCTGCCAGGACACCGATGAGTGCCAGATCCCGGGCACCTGCCAGCAGATGTGTGTAAATTACGAGGGTGGCTTCGAGTGCCATTGTGAGGAAGGGCAAGTTTTGCAATTGGACAACTACTCCTGCAAGCCCATCTCAGAGACTGAGGAGCTCTCTAGTACCACGCCCTCTTATCTGCCGTGGGACACCAGCCTATCACAGATCCCAGACTTAAATTGGTCACCGTGGCCAGAGAAAGACTTGCAGACCGAGTCACCCGTTTTGGCCTGGCTGACAGATCAACCCAACCTTGTGACTCCCAACCTGGAGGAGCTGACAGAGATCCCACAAGAAGAAACAACTAGCAAGCCAAGTGATGACACCCTAAGCTGGGATGAATCTGATAGTGGAGAAATCACAGGTAACCCTTTGACGTCCTTCTCTGACTTCATAACTTCTACCATCTCAGAGGAAAGCAATGTACCATGGGAAACCAAATTACACAGCAGTGACAATGACAGGCCTGAGATGGCAAATTCAGACTGGCAGACAACCCTGCCACCAGCCTCCACTCTTACCCTTATTTTCCCTACCACATATACTGAAGAGTTTCCGAAAAAGAACAACACACAACATAAAGACAACACCTGGTTGCTTGTGGCATTGCTAGTGCCCCTCCTCATCATTGTGCTGGCACTGGTGGTACTGGGCATTGTGTATGGTACCCGCTGTGGCGTCAGGCCACGCAATAAAACCTCATCTGACTGTTACTACTGGATCAGCGGCTCTGGAGACAAGGTGGACCCTCCTAAGACCCAGATTTAGGCTGGTGGTCCTGGAAGGAGTCTGTGTTAATGAAAGAGTAAAAGCATTTAAAAGAGGGTAAGTGTTTTTTATTTAACAAAAAACGCCAGGGGTTAATGCAGAGTGCACAGGACCGCGGCCCCAGGTCCTGCCAGGGACCTCACTGTGGAATATCCTTGGAGAAAGGGGGACGATCTCTCCAAACCAGTGACAATTTACCTTCTTGATAACATATTTTAATGCTCCAAGCTGAATTTCATTGGTATGCTTTTATTCTTTAATTCTTAGGAGCAAACAGACTTTGCTAAAACTCCAAAGAAAACCTTGCGTGCAAAGAGTAAGAGTAAGATCTGGTGATTAGAGTGAGAAAATCTTTGAGGCTTACTTGCGAAATGACAAATCTTTATATAGTCTGTGCTAAGCAGTGCCTCTCCTACATGTCCTCTGCTAGCTGTAAAAAGGTGTTAATGATTACATATTAGTTACAATGATAATCACAAGTGCATAGAACTTGATGAATCTGGATGAGTTCCTTAGACTTGTATTTTTTGCAGTGTGTCTTGTAATGCCTTCCTGTAGTTGTCTTCAATGCTGTGGTTTTACTACTGATTTGTGGATATTAAGCCTGGCCTTTTAAGAATAGTCCTCTCCTTACATGAAATATTAAAATAAAAAATAGCGGCCCACATTGCTCATCAGACTCTGAGAAGCTACAAGATTCGTGCCAACACCTTACGCTAGCTGCATCACTTTTGGTGGATTAGAAGAACTCTCAGCACTTGAATCTGCAGGTTGGCAGGGATTCTGGGAAATCTCAAAAAATTCCCTGGATTCCACCAGTCTTGGAGTGATTCCTGAAGGCTCCAGGAGGACAATTCCCTGACATCTGTTGTTGCCATGGCCTGCAGCGCCCCCTGGAAAGTTTTAGAGGCATTGACCTAAACCCAATTAATTCTCGGTTTGGAAGTGTCTCAGAGGGCTGGAATCAAAATATACACTAGGACTTAACAAATGTTAGACTTAAGCCTTGTTCCTATTCACTTTGAAAACATGCTAAGTTCCCAGCTACTGTCCAATGAAAACTACCCAGGCAAATGGATATAAATAATGTTACATATTTGGCACAAATAACACGTCTAGTGTTTCTATTCACCTTAAATTCAGCACAGTCTTAACCTATGAATGTTTTTCAACTTATAATCGATTTGTCTAGAAATCGTAAGACTACAAAGCACTAGTCAGAGAAGCAAAATGTAATATGACAGAAATGCAAGATGCTGAACGTTCATTTTCAGTGTATGCTACTTTTTTTATTTCAGTGTCCCATTCAATCTCAGAAGGATGTGTCTGGATAAAATAAAATAAAATACAATCAACAATCATTTTCTGTTAGACACGAGGACATGAGTGTCACGACTATAAAAGCATCGTAACAAATCAAAGCTTACTTTATCTTGTAATTTTTTCACAATCAACAATAAATGGCAGTAAACTTTCTGAAATGTGCACATATTACATAGGCTTAATGGGAGATTTGCTTGTTTTCAGAAAAATAATCAACGTTTTTGCTACCCTGATACTGTATGATCCTCTTTTATTCTTTTTCATTTTTTCATATGTAGGAGGGTGGCATGCTGGCTCAGTGGGCATTGCTGATGTCTCACACCTATAGGGCTGAGGGGCACAATGGAGTTTTCCATGTTGTGGGTACTGTAGGTTCCTCTCACAGTCCAGAGACATGCAGTTGAATTAGTTGGCATCACCGTATTGCCCATAGCGTGCGTGCGTGTGTGTGTGTGAGTGCGTGCATGTAAGTGCCCTGCCATGGACCGACATCCCATCCAGGGTGTACCCCAGCCCTGTGCCCTGCGATGGACCAACACCCTGTCCAGGGTGTACCCCAGCCCTGTGCCCTGCAATGGACTGGCATCCCGTCCAGGGTGTACCCCAGCCTTGTGCCCTGGAATGGACCGACATCCTGTTCAGGGTGTACCCCAGCCTTGTACCCTATGCTGCCTCGGATAGCTCTTGCACAAGGACAATGAGAAGAATAAGGGGGATAAACAGGCTAATGTATGAAAAGAGATGTCTTTTAGGTTTGATAAAGGTTCAATGAATATTAAGCTAAATTTCACAGAGTACCACAATACACAAAACAATGTAGCATGTATTTAAAATACCTGTAACTTTATAGATGATGTTTTGTTCAAGATAAAGCTGGGATGAAATCAGCATAAAGCTAATTGTTACTGTAAAATGGATGGATGGAAGTAGTACACTAAAGATCAGTAATGCTCACTTGCGATTGCATTCGATAGAGCAGCAGTGAGCCTATTACAGCATGAGTTTCTGTTACAACATTGATAAACACACACCGACTTGAAATCAAACAATGCGAAAGTGAGATTTCTGGGTGCTGTCGGATTTCTGAATGTTCAGAACAAGACATGTCTGTAAAGGATATTTTAAGGTTAGAGGATGGGTGGATATTAAATCCCACCCCAGGTCTGCATTTGTGGATTTTGGGGGTTTGAATCCCACCTCAGCTCTGTATTCATGGAATCAGGGGTTGTGATCCCACCCCAGCTCTGCATTTGTGGATTTTGGGGGTTTAAATCCCACCCTAGCTCTGTATTTGTGAAGTTGGGGGGGTTGAATCCCACCCCAGCTCTGTACTCATGAAGAAAGGGGGTTTGAGTCCCACGCCATCTCTTTATTTGTGAGGTTTGGGGGTCTGACTGTGCCACAGGCAACCAAGCGAGAAGACTGATGGCTTCTGGTTTTACCAGGTATTACAGGTGTACAACTGACACATATTGCACTACAATTTAAGAGCTCAATGGTTGCTTCACTACAAATTCTCATGGACTACTCTTTGGACAGGCATAATATTAGCCTTTTCAAGAAGCAGCTTCCATCTTGTCACTCTCTAATAGAGGTCATTCTTTAAATGTCTCAAAGAGGTCTAGGTCTATCTGGTGCCAGCATTGATGTTAATCTCTGAACAGTTTCCTGTTTCTCAGCAGCTCTGGAGGTGTTAGAGCTGGACTCTTGGTCACTTCACTGTTATTATTTTTTTAGGTTTAGCTGGATCACAGCCCTAAAGTAAGCAGGTATACCATGCCAGCTGCCTTCTGTGTGTTTGCAGTTATGGCCACTTATCTCACATTTAGTCTTATCAGAATACTGACATGGCTGTGAAAGATGAAAAAGGGCTAAATGAGACATCTGATTGGTTGGTCCCGCCTCCTCTAGTTGCTTGGACCCACTTCCTGTACAATCTGATCGGTTATCTATCTGAACTCCCATGAATGATTAGAACCACTCTGGGTTGGTGGCCCAGCTCCCAGCATTGTGTTGTTCAGCCACGTAATAGAGATAATATTTCTAGAGAGAGAAGTGAAATTTGGCTTTGACTTCCCTGCTACTTTAAAACCAGTTGACCTGACCACCTTGGAAATGTGGATGTGAGGTAAATCACAACAGTGCCATTTAGATTTTACATATTTTTACAAATTAAAGAACTGACTTATTTCAGCCTGACATGATGACTGAGCATAAATTAAGACTATAAGCCTTCTCGTCCAACAGATTCATCCAGAAAAGGAGCCATCCTCTAACTCACCTCCTGGGGCTTACTACATTTTGGGGTAACACCTAACAAATATTATTTTTTTCTCTTAGAAGAAATGTGTTAACATTCTGAATATATGTAACTGTGCTAAGCACAGATTTTACTGTGCATTTTTATGACACTAATTCATCAAAACCACATGCCTTTGGACCACAGAGGGAAACCTTCAGGAACATCTGAAGAAAATGTCGTTCTGCCCACATGCGGAGCAGGCAGGCAAGAACAGAATCCACAAGGTAAAAGTGGCGACCCCTGAGCCAGTGTGATGCCCAGGGAGCTTTCAGGAAGCTAATAGCAAATAGATTTTCCATCAAAAAAACACAACATTAAGATTTCAAGATCATATATGCAAAAATGGATGCTTGGCTTGTGTAAGAGATCTATGCAGTGGGAATACAGTGGTCATTATACTGGGTCATATGTACCCAGCATTGTGCACCAGCCTATTTTCATAAAGAACAAGTTCCTTAATCAAGTACTATGCAACTACAATTGCAAAAACTATAAAATACATTTGGGGCCTACAGTGTTTGTTGATCAGTTCAGGTCTCTTTGCATGTGAATGGCAAGGCCACCACTGGGCCTTTCAGCAAGGCCCTTAACCTCCTGCTGCTATAGGGATGCTGGACACCTGCTGACCCTGCACTGTGGCCTTCAGACTTACTCACATCTGTATGTATGTATTTCTTGGAGACCAAGATGGGATTCCAAGTCTCTTTATGTTCAGCACAGAACTGACTTAATTACCATACTTTAGGCACCATCATTTTATAAGGTCAAAAACTAGCCTGCAGAAACCTATACCTTAATCTTAATATCAGTTGATTTTATCAGCCAGCCAATATATTGGTTGAGCCCTACACTGTTTACATGTAAATTTAATAGCTACGTTACTAAATTAAGCACCGATTTTTCATAATTTCTGAATATTCTTGTACTTTTATAGATTATTTAACATTTTCAAATATTAAAAAGATTAAAATATATAATTAATGAAACACTGAATTACAGTCCAGTAATTTAAATGAGTCTTTTAATATATTTTTACTGTTGAATATTTTATTTACCCATTAGATTTTTTTGTTTCACATGCTCCTAGTTCATCCTTTCTCCACCCGCCCCTCACTGATTTCCCACACTGTATATGCAGTATGTTTTTTTAGTCTCTGTCAGAAAACTTATCCTGACCCTGATGCCTGAACCAGCCCTTCCATGCACCATAAGGCTCTTTTTGCATGTTTTCCTTGTACTGATACTGAAATAGCTGTGTTTTTTTTGGTCCAATCCCACCCAAAATAATAATAATAATAATAATAATAATAATAATAATATACCTAATCCCTTATGGTGAGCATGCAGGCACGGGATACAAGGGCAAACAGCCCTTGAGCGGAAAGTTTTATTAAAGGAAAGCTATACAAAGGGGAGCAGTGGGGGGGCGGGGGGCACATTCATTGCTGGTTTACCCTCTCCTTCTCCCCCCTACTTTCTTCCTAGCATGAGCTTTGGGCCTTAAAAAGTAAGGGGGGTCCCACTCCCTGACTGGAGTAACTATTGACCTCCAGCCCCTTGTGGCCAACCATGAGAAAACCACAATTACCATTAGCCTGTGTGGTGCTGATCGCCCCCTGCTGGTGTGTGGTGAATTCCCAACAAGCCTTGGAATCACACTCTATTTCGTCTGCCTATTCCTGTGTCAATGTGGCTCTGTTCACTGGCCCACCCAAAATATGTCAAATAGCTCATAATATACTGTGGACCAGTAGACCTTTTGCAGTTAAATGAAATTTGAAACTAGTCCATTTCTTGGCTGAAAGGGAAGATCTATTGGAATAGATCAGATTCTCAGTTTAATCTCTGAATCTCCCATTTCTCCACTGTTCTGCCAGTGGTCATTTCTGTCATGGCTGTACCAAGCAGTCAGAAAGCCTGACAGATCACTTGGAGAGCCTATTCTAACATCAGCCCAATTTCCACTTACTGCTGCTCTCATGTAGAAATCCAAACAGTGCGAGATACTCGCGTAGATTCTGCTGTAGCGGGCAATTTCATATATGAGCAGCCAAAGAAAAGGCTTGGGCTCTTACGAGCATTACACTTTAAGCAGGTGTAACGCATCAGAAAATACTACAGTTCTTAATCGTGCTAAGCCAAATCAGTGATATTATTGCAGATCCAATTGCCGTTCCCTGGAGCTACTAACACAGAAAGCAAAAGGGGAAGGACAATGAAAATATATGCTGTATATATATCTCGGTCTTTGGCATTCAGTTAAAGTAAAGCTGCAGCTTTGCCGCATGTGGGATAAACAGTGGCCATTTGTGTAGCTTGGAGGGGAAAACGACAGTGCTGTTATTCAGTGCGAATGTGCAGAAGACCCGGCCAGCGGCACAAAGCAGAATGCAATGAGTGATGCATTGGCTATAGGGCATGGGTGCACAGTGAAACTGCCCATTCCGGAAACAACATTTGATTCATGTATAATCACTCCCTCACATCCTGAACCTCGCTTCTGGGAAAATAAGCTACACAACATATGTAGATACCAATGAAAAATGATTCATGATTCATGATTAATTAAGCCCCATCCAGTGTCCCTTGATGAGAGTCATGATGCAGGCCAAAGAGTAAGCTGAAAATGAGCTCTGCTTTGCGGCTTTGCTGCCAGGCAAGACATCCCTCTGGTTTTAGTTGTTGTTTTCTGTTATTTCACAACATAAATACTATTAAAATATTATGACACATTATGAGGGCATACTAAAGACAAAAGATACACTGGAGCTACAGTTGAGAGAATCACTGTCTCACGGATCTGCAGGAGACTGATTCCGAAATTTATTTACTATTGTCTGTTAAGTTTGTCCTGCAAATTTTGATGGATAACAATGTTTTTATGTATGAATTATGGTCTCAAACGTTTCCTTTCACATTTTTCAGTCAGAAGTTCTATTCGCCGACTACCTCATTAATGCTGGACTTGTTGGCTTTACGTCATCAAAAAATTAAAGAAATACAAACTAGGTTAGACTTCATAAGAATTTAAGTCAGTCATTAAAATCATTTCATTGATTGTACAATTTAGACCACCCATAGCCATAATGTGTCCTATGGAGCTTCTGATTGGCCGTGTGTGAATGATGACAGCAAATTCTAAGAATGGGAAGCAATGCAGTTAGCCAATAACCCATTTACACAGATACTCAGTGGCTAGCTTAGCAGGCACGCCTGCTTGTCTATGCAGACAGCCTTCTCCTCCAAAAAGCCAATCTTGCGGCTGCAAATTTATACATACAGCATGTACACAAGTTTAAGAGGTGCAGGTATCAGGCAGCTAAGCTTCAGAATGGCTAAGATACATGATCCATGTGATTTTGATCATGGTGTAATTGTTGTTGTTGCCAGACATGGTGAATATGTGCCTTCTGGAACTTTCAAACTTTACACGGTCTAGAGTTTACAATAATGGTGCTATAGGTGCAGTTAGCAATTCTCAATTTTTTCTGAGAATTGCTCAAGCTAACAAGAGGTCACAAGTGCAAGAATAAAAGCCCAGTACAACAGTGGTGCTCAGAAAGTGACTCTGGAAAGAAAAGAGGGTTCTACCTGGTACTTGGTAGTGGTATCCAAAAAATTGGCCATTGGGTATATACCTGTACATTATACAACAAGAAGTCAAGCCAGGGTTATGCAGCATTCAGAACTGAAATTGAGAATGGCTTTGAAATTCATGAATTTGAATTGAATTTGAATTATGGTTGAAAACAGGATGAGGAATTGCAATTCAAATTCGGATTTAAGAAAGTAAAATTAAAATGAAATTTAATTCAAATAAATTTGTATACATACTGTGGTGGTAGAAAGTTTGTCTACCCTTTACTTTACTATATTACAGAATATAAATTATATTATATTTATCCTTTTAATACCATTATTCTACCTGTCTTTGCTTTTTGCACTTATTTAGAAATAGTTAAAAGTTTTTGTAAATGGGGGGGGGGGGTTCTTTAAGCCATGTGGAAAGCAGAATTGAGCTGGTAATGAACCGTGGATAAAAGGTAAGTGAAAAGTATTCCTGACTTCCAAACTGTAACTAGTCATAAACCGGGATTAGGTCCCCCAGCCCGTGTTCAGCAGACTAACACTTCAATCCTTTAGCCAGCAGAGTAATTACGTCAAAGTTGGGCCCCAGAACAAGGCCCTTAATCCTGAAAAGTGTCCCATGGGGGCCAGAAAAATGCTCACCCCGCAATCTAACCCCAAGTTCTACACTCGCCTTTATATGTGTAGCGAACTCATAGGCCCTCACAACACTTACAGATGCTTGTAAGGGCACAGGAATTTAAAGCAGCATTTCTCAACGAACACAAACAGCACTGATCACAAGAGAACACTTTATTTAATTTTTACTGTATTTATTTTTTCTTTCTTTGTGTCTATAAAGAAAAACTTCATGCATGACATTCTTTTCCAATGGCCGCACAATTATCGTCCACTAACTTGTTAGAGAACACGGGTCCTAGCTTAAGACTACAGGCCTACAAGTGCTTAAGTGTCATTTCTGATATTTACAAGGCAATGGCAATGATGCTGGCAGCTGAGCTGTATTTATGTATTCTGGATGATTAGTTAGGAAATCATTTTAAGAAGAGTGATTTACTTATACAAGACATCAATTTATGGGTTACATTCATCAATATATTAAAATTCATTTTTGGATGTTCATTTTCAGACAGTATCACTCTTAACGCACCAGTTTAGTCGCTCTTTAGTGACTTTGGTGCAGAAGCAGCAGACTCACACTAAACAATTCCCAAAGTCTGAGACGTCACCTTTGTAATAACATGTACTAGTAACAACATTACTCACAAACACATAAAGAAATTGAACTCAAAATGAACTTTTGTAAATAATAATATTGGTCACTGTCACTAATTTTGTTGTCAAATTAAAAGCATTATTTTAAGACGGATCAAGCGCCTGGACCGTGCATGACTCAATGTGTTATGACTTGGAAGGTCATCAATTAAAATCCCATGGTCAGTGGAATGAGCTTACCTTTGGGTCCCCATGAGCATGGCCCTTAACCCCAATTGTTCCAGGGATACTGGCTGACCAACTGTACATCACTCTGGATAAAAGCATCTTCTGAACAAATACCTGTAACTAACTAGTACTTCATGCTGATATGCTTAGAATGTCTATAAAATACTATGTACTATTTCTGACAGCTAAAATAATCTGAAAACCTTGTAAATGGATGACAGGATGGATGCATTGTCTCTGTGCTTTTCTTGACAATAGTAGGTGCTTCTTTACTCTTAGCAAATGTCCCAGCTGCAATCAGCTTCACAAAGCTGTAGTACGAGAAGTACAGGTGCCATTTCGATAGGCAATGTCAGAAGCCAAGCAGTCTTTCCGAACATCCTGTACGCCACTGGTGACTTGCCTCTTGACGCTGACGGCACAGTAGTCCACTTGCTCCCCATCAAGCCCGTTGCCCAACCAGCGAAAGCACACAATATGCTGGAAGGAACGGCGGAAGTTGTCAGAGACGAAGCCATACAGGATCGGATTGGCACCACTGTTGGCATAGCTGAGAATGACAAGGAGCTGCGTCACCATGGGGTCTGGCGGTCGGCGGAATACAGTGATCAGCTGCACCACGTAGAAGGGCATCCAGCAGACCATGAACACGGCCACCACCAGGAGCACCATGCGTGTGATCTTCTTTTCCGAGCGACGCCGTTGTAGCCAACCGGCCTTCAGGCCGACTGCCCTCATACGTGCCACCATGAGGCAGTAGCAGAGACAGATGGCTATCACTGGTAGAAGGAACCCTAAAAGGAAGGTATAGATCACGAAAGCTCCTGACCAGGAGGAAGCCGGCCATAGAAAATTGCAGTCAACACCACCATCTTGTGAGGGCACAGTGTCAGCAAAGACTATGATGGGCAGGATGACCACCAGCGAGAGGCCCCACACGCCCACATTGATGGCCTTGGCCACGGTGGGCCGGCGGTAGCGGGCTGCCTTGATTGGGTGTACCACGGCGATGTAGCGATCCACGCTCAGCACGGTCAGGCAGAAAACGCTGGTGAACATGTTGATGCCATCCACGCTGAGCACCACGCGGCACATGAGCGAGCCGAAAGGCCAGCGGTGCACAGCGGCGGAGGTGGCCAGGAAGGGCACACTCAACATGAAGAGCTCGTCAGCGATGGCCAGGTTCAGGATGTAGATGTTAGTCGCCGTCTTCATCTTAGCATATTTCAGGATTACGTAGATGACCATAGCATTACCCGTGACCCCCAGACAGAACACCACAGCATAGATCGATGGGATAATGATCTTGCTGACATCACGCTCTTGACCGACATTCTCATCTGAAGATAAGTTCAGCAGCCCCGTAGGATGAAGGACAATTTGTGTTTCATTATCTACTGACATTACTGCTTATGCTGGTGTTGTTCTGGAATAAATGCAAAATAACATCCAGTGGTGTCCTTGGTCATAGTTAGCATTGTCAATCTGTTTACAGGCTGAACACCTGAGATGCAACCATGGAAGGTGAGCTTTCCTGACAGTGTCAAAGGAGTCTTTTTTATCAAGTTGGTACACTTTTCAGGTGAAAAATTCTTTCTCATGGAAAACCATGAAAAATAACATTTGTGCTCTGCATTAATATACTGACTTTCATATAAAATTATGATACTTCGTATCATTTATTTTGCTGTCCTTTGAATCATTTGTACTGTTTTCTGCCCTGGATTGAGAAGATCTTCTATTGGCCTTCAGGTGTCTGGAGAGAACCTGCAACCAATAAAAATCAGCAATAAGTAAACAAAAAAGTATGGATTTTAATGAACAGATTAATGTAAAATTTTAATATATTGTAATAAAAAAAATTCCAATAACTGCATGACAGATATCATTACATTCTCATCATTTTTTTGTCTAATCAACACAGTGCAAGATACTCATTCTGAAGCAATGAAGGGGTCTGCAGCAGGTCAGAGATGCTGCATTTTCATATTCTTGAAGAAAAACGTCTTGAGCACTGTGAGCATTGAGCACTGTGAGCATTGAGCACTGTGAGGTTTGTTCCAGGTATACACATGATTAAACAGATATACCTGTCATTGTGCACTCAGTATTCTTAACATAGCTGAACATTCTACAGATCTAGCAATAGAGATTTAAATTCTGCCCAGTTGCTTATGATATTAATATCAAAGCTGTCCTGAGAAATTAAGCTTTAAATAAATTAGAAGATGCTGTCAGAATGACAACAATGTATTTCCTGTCACCCCTTCCCCCCATCAAATCCTTACTCCCGTAAGGAGGCATCCCAATTGCTCTCTGTAGCAATGCCCCCCTCACCTGGTCTCTCTCACCCGAGTTCAAACAGCTGTATAGTAATCTGGGCATGTTTCACTTGATTGCTCTGGCTATATAACTGCTTTAGCTAGTTTTCTTTTGCATGGGATTGTTAACTAATGTCCAGTTACGGAGCATTTCTCAGCCCCGCTTTCTCCCGAGAGCCTGAGTTCCCTCTGGTGTGATTGGGTATGCCTGCTTCTCCGGATCCTGGAGTGTGTAGAAAGAGTTCCCGCAACCTGTGATGTCAACAGCACCCATTGCAGGAACTCTACCTATCCTGCAGCCAGTCCGGACACCTCATCACCCTGTGCCTGACCCGTCCATCCTGACCCAAACAATGTTCCCATACTGCTCAGGATAAGGCTAAGTATCCATCTATCTTACATCTTGCCTGCGCTGCTCCTGCGCACCACCTCAGTGGTGTCCGGAGACTTCCAAGACTATCCCGATTGCCCCCAAGTATTCCCATTTCCAGCATGTCTTCAGTAAAGTTAATGTATCCAAACAGTCTCCTCATCAGTCCAGGGAGTGCGCCATTGACCTGCTTCAGGGAGCCCCATTACCCAACAGCCGAGTCTACCTGCTCACTTTAGCGGCTGTGGAGTAAGATGTGGAGGAGGGACTGCATTCTAGCTTCGACCCTCCACCTCTCCTGTGGCACAAGGCTTCTTTTTCATAGCAAATCAACTTTGAATGTAATCACCACCAAGTTAATCTTTTCCCTGCATCTAATCCCAGCTGCATTGGAACAGGTGGGGTCAACATGGCATTTTACGGTGGCTATAACCATATCTAAATGGGCGAAGGAGATGAGTGGAAGACTGCCTTCATAACTACGTATATATAGTCACTATGAGTACATAGTCACACCTTTCGCACTCTGTAATGCCCTATCTGTGTTTCAGTTTTGTTTGAACTCCATTTTCCTGGACCCTGATGCAGAATCAGCCTTCCAGCTACTGAAATTGGCTGTATTCTAACCACTCATCCTCCAGACCAAGCCAGAGTTGCCCTTCTTGAGTGGAATTATGACGTAGGTAACTGGGAGTTACTAGCCCTCGAGGAGTGGAGGCACTGGCTTGAAGGGGGCAAGAATGCCTTTCGGGTCTTAACCGACCACAGAAACCTAGAATATATCAAGAGTATCAAGTGTCTGAACCCTCAGCAGGCCCAATGGGATATGTTCTTTGCCACTTTAGATTCACCTCCTAGGGGAGAGAAATTCAAAAGCTGATGCCCTGTCATGGAGATTCATTGCTGACTAACTGTCCACCTCCTCAGACACTATCCTTCCACCGACCAGCTTTGTTGCACTTGTCCAATGGTAACTATAGGATGAGATCACCTGCACACTTCAACATGATCCAGCTTCTCTGACCACTCCTGTGTCCTGTGAGTAAACAAAGAGTGACTATGTGACCCCAGCTCATGCTGTAGGGGGTCATACTCATTGAACTTCGAGCATTCGGAGAACCTTGGAGCTGGTAAGCCGACATAACTGGTGGTTGTCCCTTGAAGTGGATAGAGATTGTGTCTTTCCCTGCGCTATTGGTACACAGTCCCCCGCACAATCCTGTCATGCCAGCTCCAGTCCTTGCCGATACCTCAGTGCCCTTGGTCACACATTGCCATGGACTTCATCATTGATCTGCCCAAATCTCAGGGGTTACCATGATACTAGTTATCATAGACTAGGTCTCAAAGATGCAAGGAAAGATCCCAGTTCACAGCCCAGTTTTGGCAAGCCTTCTGCCATTCCATAGGCATCACCCTGAGCCTAAGTACCACCCCCAGACGAATGGGCAGTGTGAAAGTATTAAATAAAACATTGGGAGGTTCTTGTGCTGCATTGTGCAAACAATCAGGCTGACTGGAGCTAGTTCCTTCTGAACATGCTTAAAATTCCTGATATCGCACCTCCCGCCATCTCACTCCTTTTCAATGCATTTTATTGTACCAGCTCCTTCTTTACCCTTGGGAGACAAAGCCCAGTGTCATGCCAGTAGTGGACGAATGGAATGGTCCAGGAAGCAGGTTGCATTTCTTGTCCCATGTAGTGCAAAGGCAGAAGACAGTAGCTCACTCTGTCCTGCTGTGCTCCTCTGACCTGGACAGCAGGTATGGTTGTCCACTCGAGACATCTGGCTCCTTCACCTTATAAAAACTGTCTTTGTGATTCATCAGTCCCTTTAAAATTCTATGATGAATCAATCGCATAATGTTCCACCTCCAGCTGCCTGGTTATTACCACATCTCCCTGGTGCTCCAAGCGAGATTCCTACAGCCTCTTGTAAGTGCTCTAGAACTGATGACATATACCGTATATGGTCATACAGAACCACTGCAGAAATGCCATTCTGCACAAAAATAAAATGCATTTCATTCCACTACATGGTATAGGCCTACTCCTGTGCTTTGTTAAATGAGACGGTTCTAAAAACAACGATCAATCCACCCATCCGTGTTCCATAAGCTCCCCCACCACAGGGTGACAGAAAGACTCAATCATATCCAAGGAAGCACAGGGGGCAAGGAAGGCAAGGAAGGCAGCACCAGCTGCACCAAAAAAATTATGACCGATTCATCTAAAGCAGTGTTTCGCCACCCAGTCCTCGGGGACTGGCAGACAGTCCATGTTTTTGCTCCTACCAGGAGCTGGGAGCAAAAATGTGGACTGTCTGAGGGTCCCCCAGAATCAGATTAGGAAACACTGATCTGAGGGCATGTTTTTGAACTGTGGGAGAACGCTACGGGGAGTCAGACATAAGTGCAGCAAGGCTGAGCTTCCAAAGAATGCCTAGGTGCAGGTTTAAGCAGTTTTGGAGAAGGAGCTACACACATCTTCCAAACAAAGCAACCTAACAAGACAAGATTTTTCTTTTAGTTAAACTGTTTTTTATTCATTATATTTTCTTGTTTTAGGATGTATATGGATATTTGCAGAGAACTCCTTTTTTAATTTAAGGTAAGTAAATACAAGAAATTGACAGAAAGACATTAAGTGAAAGAAAATTAACAAGGGGAAGAAGAAGAAGAAGAAAGAGAATATATATATATATATATATATATATATATATATATATATAAAATCTTCCCAAAAACTGCAGTGACAGAAACATTAGATGCT
>JAAGVU020000002.1:16229197-16252220 GCA_011763525.2 Mormyrus iriodes
ATATCTTTGAAGCCTGTCAGGGTACATGCTGTACATTTTCCTTAACGCTGGGCATGTCCTGTGTGTTTGTGCGTGTGTGTCCCTTGTGTGTTGGAGAAAGTGAAAGTGGTACATTAGGAGGCCGAGATGAAAGTGATGTGAAGGAGGGGCAAACGGGAGATAGATTGGAGGGGGGGTTATTTGGCCAGGATGACTCTTTATCCAACCAAGGTCTGATTAATCGGCCCATGTTCCCCATAGGCCCAAGATTTCACATCAAAGGTCTATCTCAATAGGACGGAGCTGGAACTGGTTGTCAGATAAAACCATCAAGAGTTCCTCTTTCCTGGGAACGTTCCCTGTGTCTTGCGGTGATGTCCTTCCAAAAGACATTCAGCAAACATCCTGCATACCCTGAAGGTCCCAGCGGCTATACACATTGCACAAATTAGTCGGAACTGAGTGAATAATAAAAAAGCCAGATGACAACATGTTGAAAATGGAAGGAGATGCATGGCTGTAGTGAGAGAGCCTGTTCTGCACATTCCGCCTGCCTAAATGATACAGTGCTGTGGCCCAGTTCTGTGCATTGCCTTTGATTGCAGAGCTCACACGCTCATGGGGAGTGAACAGCTGAAGGCAACTGAAAACAGATGCGGGGCTAATGCCTGGGTGCTCTTCTTTTATTTTATTCATGAGCCAAATTAACCTACAATTCTGCCAGAAGCCTTTCTTCCCAGATTTAAGCATTAAGGTCAGAGTTCTACTTCTGAACACTAAAGCAGTGTTAAAGGTTTGTATAGTATGACTAATAAAGTCCTTTCCCTCCAGGTTTCTACTATTATACGTTTCTCAGTTCTCCAGAACTCTTTGGGTCGTTAGTGCTCATCGCTCTGTCAATATTGCTACTGAGTAACAGATATTAAGACATATTAAGAAATGCAGTATGTATCTTATGGCTGAATACACAGTCATGCAAACACGAATTTTCTGTCTTTTGAAGTTTAATAACATTGTAACACATTAACTTTGAACATGCTTCTCTCGGTGCACAGCATTGACTAGGGGATCATCCTCACTACACTATAATCTAAATGTTCAGTGATAATGCCGCTAGTATTAGCCTTATAATATTTTAGTATTATCCATGTATCTCTGCAGCAACTCGCATGTAACTTGATTTGCTATGCTGGCACTTTACTTGAGGGAGCAGGTCTTACTTATGTATTAATTAACCACAAACTAAATCTTAATTAATATCGATCATTAATGAAGGTGCCACATCTTCTATCTCAAGCAGTTGCTATACTTATTACTATATTGCTTTGTGAACTACTGTAGCAACTACTGAAGGAATTAATGAAGAAACAAGTTATGAATAACACAAATGAAATACTGATCTCATGTTTACTCATCATTAATGAAACATGACATTTTTCATCTCAAGTAGCTATAATATTTTGTTCATAATTTGTACTTCAATAGTAACTGAGTTACTACTAAGTATTTGTGCGCCCTCAAGTAAAGTGTTGCTTTATGTTAAGTTAAGCAGCAGCAAGTTTCTAAAATTTTTGGGTTTACATGTAGGTAGGTAGGTCTCTACTCTTATGATAATGAATTCTTAAGTAATAAATATGTCCATAAATATCTAACAGGATATGAGAAATTTCAGTCCGTTTAAGCAGCCCTGATGTGGCTCACTCTAACAGGGCCCATATTGGCTGTCATGTGACTCTTCATGAAGTTTCTCCAGAACAGAGACTAACAGTTTATCTGACTAAGCCTCGGCCCACATAGCTCTCAGTTCTGAGACTCTGCATACTGAATATCTCTTCATCCAACTTCACCCCCCAGAGACTTTTACTGTCAGATATCGCTGCCTAGAACTCACTGCTCACCCACCTCTCCTCCCAGATACTCTCTATGCCTAGCATCTACTCACCACAGCTCTCACTCTGAGACACGTCATCCTAGGGGTGTGGTCACATGAGTTGTTGACCTACTTCATTCAAGGAGCCAACCTGATCCCCTGGGAGTGGACACCAACGGCCAGCTCCAAAGTGGACATTGCAGGCGGTCACTGCGTGCGTGTCTGTGTGTTTCTCTATATGTGTGCGCCGACGTGTGAACATTAGTCAGCTGCTGCACATCTGACAACTTTGCAAAAAACACCCTGAGAGTGTGAAGAAGATGATGTATCTGGATTTCATCACCCCTCTGCTTTCTCTCGCCTTTCCTGAGATACGTAGGCTGAGATTTTCATCTTGCAGTTTTCCCTGCAGTCATTACGAGACATCCTATAGTTAAGTGACATTCTGCACAGCATATTTAAAGCCGTCGTTTGTAGTGTATAGGTACAGTTCATTAATACAGCACCATATACTGTCTATGTTGAATGTTGGACCTCCAAACATCTGAGTACTTTTATTGTTTGAATTTTTTCATGTTACCTTTTCTGATTAATGATGGGAAATCCAGGGAAATATTTAGACTTTTTTCTGCCAGTATGTAGATTCTGGACATGGTATGGAACCGATCTGAGTATCACATATGCCTATGAAAGGAACATTTACCAAAAACATGCTTTTGAAAATATTACAACACACGACATACTATATGAACTCATTGATAAATATTGTGCATTATCTCAATATCTGCATTTATTTGCTGATCACTGAAAAACACACAAAAAAACAGAAAGATGACTTAGTAAGAGCATGCTGTGAGTCCTTGTGAATGAAATGAAATCTCCAGTGCTCTATGAGTGTGTGTGTGAGAAAGAGAGAGGGCATATTTTTCTGTATGTGGACAACATGCATAACATCTCAAACCAAATTACAGGCAGGTAAATTATGGACTTCAATTATATCTTTCTCCTTCTCCGCAGAGTCAGATCTGTTATCACGTTATACTGAATGTTATTTTCAGAATGAGAGAAAGAGAGGTCTTACCGCTTTTTCCATCCAGGTGGACGAACCAGGTGAGAGCCATAGCTAAGGCTGTTCAGACAGAGCATTCTTCATATCTGTGTTTGTACCGCTGTAAATGATACGTTTAAAAAGACAAAGACGATGTCTCATCTGATCCAAGCATACCCTAAGCCATCCACAGTAGCTAAGTTCTGCTGTGTTCTCTCTCTCTCTTTCTCTCTCCCTCACTCTCTACCACTGACTTGCTGTGCCTGTTCCCTCTGTCCCTGTCTCTCTGTGTGCCACTTCAGTACCAAGGCTCTTGTATCCATGTATGCTCTGCCCTCTGCTGTAGCTTCATTTGAAATGATTGATTATTCAAGCTCTCAGCTGATCAGCTCTCAGAGTAAAACTGAATGAATGCTGGATATATGAACTACAAAGACATGGAATAACAGAGAGTAATAGTCTTCAGCATAATCCATCTCTTAATCTCAGTATATCCATAGGAAAAATATAGGAGTGTCCTGTCCTTCATGTCTTCCTGATCCTCCTACCTCCTCTCCAACGTGGCCCTGATGAGCCACGCCTGTTGCTTGTTGTACCTTGTTAGTCCTTGTATTAAAATACCTGTCTCATCAGCCCCAGTCCAGTCTTGACGTCATTACTCTCGTTGCCTGTGCCCTACCCTGTGCTAGTCTTCCCATTTTGACCCCTCATAGTCTCGTTTTGTTTCCCTGCTTCCATTCCTTTTCCTCAGTAAAGTCCCCTTTTAGTTCCCCTTAAGCCTGACCCCGAACCTCTCATTTCCTTGTTGTGACATGGAGATCCATAATGTGATTCTGTGCCTCTGTTTTATCTCGAGGTTAATGGTAGGGATTTATTTCCAGGTTTGTTTTCAAAGCTTGTGTTAAACATTATAGTATTACAGGGTGTTTTTGGTAAAAGTACTGTATTGTTAAACTGATTGTAAGTCTAATGACTAATATTAGAATTAGATTTCATTTAGATTTAGATTAAGCTTACAAGCCGCATCATCCACTCAGATTACAGAATGCAGGTTTCCTTGTCGTTCCGCATATAAATAAAGTGACAGTTGGCGGTAAAGCATTCTGCTACAGGGCCCCTATATTGTGGAATAGTTTATCAAGCTATGTCCGGGATGCCGAATCGGTCTCAGTCTTTAAATCTCGACTGAATACCTATTATTTCAGTTTAGCTTACCCACAACTTAACTTATAAAAAATCATAACTATGGCTGCTGCTGCTGTACATGCCATTTTTATCTACTGTGCTTGTCCATTAATGTGTCAATGCATGTCCTGATCATTCATGTTCTCTGCCTTCCCAGATGTCTGGGTGGTGCCCGGGGAGGGCATCATCTGAGCTGGAGTCCTGGTTCGGTCCCATGGATGGGTGACACCGTGGATGTGACTTATGAGCTGTAACATTGTGGGTGCAGCCTCCAATCTGCC
Organism: Mormyrus iriodes; assembly: GCA_011763525.2. Lineage (NCBI taxonomy): Eukaryota > Metazoa > Chordata > Actinopteri > Osteoglossiformes > Mormyridae > Mormyrus > Mormyrus iriodes. The sequence goes on from JAAGVU020000002.1 coordinate 16,233,561, forward strand.
ACCCTACACAGGCCAGCGTAGAGAACAGACTCATTGTTTGGCATGACCATAATCACAGCTTGCACCTTGCTTTTAGCAAGCAAGCCCACTCTTGTCTGTACGATAATTTTAGCATGCCCGGGGGGGTGGGCAGCCAGCTGACCTTGGACCCCCAGAGCCTTTTTTTCTCCTTACTTGGGAGTTTTTGGTTCCTCTCCTCCATTGCCACCTGGTCTTCCTTCTTTCTTTAGTTATATTCTTTGCCTTAGTATTCTCTCAAACATCATGTAAAGCGCTTTGGGGCAACTCTGTTGTGAAAGGCGCTATATAAAAATAAATTGAATTGAATTAAATTTCAGTCAGTGAAACCTGCAGGGGACTTTTTAATGACATTTTTATGACTTTTTTTTGCATTTTTAACCCCAACACTTTATGAAATATTATTTGCAGATTCATGAAAACATAAAATACTTTCTGTAATTTGTATGTTTGGAAAATAGACATGTAATCCTTAAAAATGGCTTCCTGTCTCACATGTTTTAAAGAGTCCCTGTTATTAATTATTACGTCTTAAGCTATTGTGTCATCTTGCTGTCAGCATTCAGTGCAGTCTCATCTCACTAGTTATAGCGACAGGGTGTTATGAGGGTCTCCTGGATTGTCCACACAGTCCATCTGTTAGCATGAGATTTATTATATTCATATAGAAACATTCTGACTCACTAGACCTGAAAGCAGTTAAGAATTTATAGCGTAATTTTGAATGAGGACTGACAAAGCATTTTCCAGATAAATCCCCTAAGATTTCTCTCATCTCTCATCTCTCATCTCAATAAATCTCTCAGCTATACTGGTACCATATGTAACAAAATCAACCAAGAGTTCAAAACACTTTGAAAAATTAGCAAAGTACATTAAAATTGGTTTCACATTTGTGGCTGTGTGTGTACATATACAGATACAGATGAGCCAAATCATTATGACAATCTCCATGTGGAGCAAATAATAATGATGAGTGTCCTATAAAAAGGTGCATGTAAACGTCTAGGACAGGGGTGCCCAACATGTTGATCGCGACGTACCGGTTGATCGCAAAGGCAACGCGAGTTGATCACGGAGCCCTGCCTTTCAAAATAAACTCTACTGCGCACAGGAAACCGTGCAATGTAAAAACAAATGATTGGTAGATCATTTTGACTCGGTCATTTTAAAAGTAGCTCGCAAGCCAAAAAAGTGTGGGCAACCCTGGTCTAGGATATATTAGATGGTAAGCTAACATTTAGTACTCATAGTCAAAGGTGTAGGTTTGGTCTCAATATTCACAGGAATCAAATCAGCCCCAATCCCCCTAAATGCACACGGGTCTCCTACAATATTGGTAGGGTCTTGTTCCTACTGTACACACCCAAATCTATGCCCTTGCTCGTAGTCCACACTGTTGAATCCAGAAAAAAATGGGAAGGGATACAAATCTGAGTGATTTTGCCAAGGGTCAATTCATTATGGTCAGATGACTGAATAAGAGCGTCTCTGAAACGACAAGGCTTGTGGGGTTCTCAGTCGGCCGTGGTGAGGACCTGCTGGGAGTGGTCTGAGGAGGGAAAACTCATAAACCACAAACAGGATGTTGTGCAGCGAAGTCTCATTAATGCAAGATGTGAATGAAAGCTATCATATCTGGTACAGACTTACAGAAGGGCTATTGTGGCATAAATGGCAGATAATTTTAATGATGATCACGGCATTTGTGCCACAACACACAGTGCATGGAGCCCTGCCGCATATGGGCCATGTAGTTCTGGATGACTTGTCGGTCAAATGCATAACACAGATGCTCAACATGTATCCCGGCATCCACATGATGCAACCAAAAACAGGATTTATCGGACCAGACGACCTTCTTCCACTGCTTCAAAGTCCAGTTCTGATGCTTGTGCGCCCACAAAGTTCTTTGACAAGCAGTCTCACTGGGCGCTTTTAATAAGTAACACCTTTGCATTAACATAAAACACCAAACATTTGTGTCTGGTATCCCTTTAAGAGCCAGTGACTACAACTGCAATTAGTAGCAAAATGGCAAGAAAAGAACTGAATGAATCAGTCAAAAAATTATGACAATTAATAAAAAGAAATTGTCGGTGTGGAAGATATGTGCAGATATGTTAAACATTGCTTGTCAATGGACTCTTGTTACAAAACCAGTAAATTTACGACATCGAAGTTGACGTGTTAGCATCATGCGGTTGCTGCAGATTTGTCGGCTGCACATTCATGATGCGAATATCTCATTCCACTACATCCCATAGGAGCTCTATTGGATTGCGATCTGGAGACTGCGGAGGAATTCTGAGTACTGTTAACTCATTGTCATGTTCAATGAACCAGTCTGAGTTGATATAAGCTTTGAGACATGGTGTGTTATCCTGCTGGAAGTAACCATTACAAGTTGGGTATACTGTGGTAATAAAGGAGTGGACATGGTCAGCAACAACACTGAGATAGGCTGTGGCATTTAAACAATGGAGCCCAAAGTGTGGCAGGGAAGATATTCCCCACACCACTACACTGCATTGTTGCAGCAAAAATTGAGACTCATCTGACCAGGCAATGTTTTTACAATATTCCATTGTCCAGTTTTGGTGAGCCTGTGCCCACCGTAGCCTCAGTGTTCTTAGATGATCGGAGTGGCCGTGTTGTGCATTCAGATATGCTATTCTGGATACCTTGGTTGTAACGAGTGGTTATTTGAGTTACTGTTGCCTTTCTATCAACTTGAACCAGTCTGACCATTCTTCTCTGACCTTTGCAATCAAAAAAGCATTTTTGTCCAGAGAAGCGCAACTCACTGGATGTTTTATCTTCTGTGGCCCATTCTCTATAAACCCTGGAGATGGTTATGCATGGAAATCCCAGTAGATCAGCAGTTCTGAAATGCCCATACCATGTTGGCTGGCACCAACAACCATGCCACGTTCAAAGCCACTTAGATCACCTTTCTTCCCCATTCTGGGGTTTGATGTGAACATCACTGAAGCCCCTGATCTGTCTCTGCATGGTTTTATACATTGTGCTGCTGACATATTTGCTTCAACGAGCACTTGAACAGGTACCTGATAAAGTGTATAACTTTATTTCATATTTTATAGTGAGTGAACAACGTTTTTTTTTTTCTAGAAACTGACTATGCCACCCCTGTTATGGGCCAGGAGAACCCCCAAGGACTCCTTCAACCAGAGTGGCCAGCTTGGTTTCCCTTAAGCAGGGATAATCAGGCAATGAGGCAGGAATTCCGACACGTGAACGTAATTTTTATTACAACAACACAGCGTATAAATTTAATTTAAAGAATGGCAGAGGTAGTAGAGTTTCCTTCATGAGAATGTGAAAACAACTTGGTAGCAGAGTAGCTCTCCTCAGCGCAAAGGAAGGTCAGTTCTGCTTCGCCACACCACTTGAACCAGCCAGCTGTTAGAGACAGAGAGGAGACAGGGAACCCACACCATACACATGCCACCCCTTAACCACATCACACGCATGTGTTCACTCACCACTACAGTCTATGACCACTGATGACATTACTCACATATGCCACTACAGCCAGTACCACACAATGCATTCCCCCCACAGAGCGTGGCGGTGGCGTGTTGTTGCAGACTCGGCCCTGTTCAGAATCACTGAACTGTTACATCATTGTTACACTGTTACATCGCTGTTACATACATAGCACAGGAAAACCATGCCTAATGCACTATATGGACAAAAGTATTGGGTCACCTGGCTATTACACCCATAGGAGCTTTTATGACATCCCATTCTAAATCCATAAGCATCAATATGCAGTTGGTCCCCCCTTTGCAGTTATAACAGCTGCCACTCTTCTGGGAAGACTTTCCACTAGATTTTGGAGGGTGTGTGTGCTAATTTTTGCCAGTTTATCCAGAAAAGCATTTGTGAGGTTAGTCACTGATGTTGGAAATGAAGGCCTGGCTCACAATCTCCATTCTAGCTCATCACAAAGGTGTTCGATAGGGTTGTGGTCAGGGCTCTGTGCAGTCAAGTTCTCCTGGCATCTGCCAAAGTCAGACTCATCCATCAGACTGCCAGATAGAGAAGTGTGATTTGTTACTCCACAGAACACATTTCCACTGCTCCAGAGTCCAGTGACAGGGTGCTGTACTTCACTTCATCTGACACTTGGCCTTGCACTTGGTGAGGTGAGGTTTGCATGCAGCCATTCAGCCACGAAAGCCCAGTTTTTGTGCTGGGGTTAATGCCAGAGGAAGTTTGGGTAACGCTTTATGTAAAGCACCCATGTATAATGCATTATTATGAAAGTGTCTATAGTGCATCACAGCTGAGGGTTTCATAGAGTATTCATAATGCATAATAAACACGGCTATAATGAATTATGCCTTTTTATAAATAATTATACCTGTATTTAGAATACTTTATGAATGTATTTTTATGCATTTGTAAAGTATCTATAATGCATTATGATGAGTGCTTTAAGTAAGGTGTTACCAAAGTTTGGCACCCTGCAGTTATTGAGTCAACAGGGCGTTGGTGACTTTTGTACACTGTGAGCCTCAGCACTCGGTGACCCCGCTCTGTTGCTTCACGTGGTCTGCCACTATATGGCTGATATTCTGTTGTTCCTAAACGTTTCCGCTTTGCAATAATACCACTTGCAGTTGACAGTGGAATATCTACCTGGGAAGAAATTTCACAAACTGGCTTATTGCAAAGGTGGCATCCTGCTCTTTCGTGTTGGCAAATGAGGGGCTCAAAGGACTCACCCCGGGTGCAGACCCCCAGGAGATGGCAAGGGTCTGGCGCTTGTTGGCGCAGTTGGAAGCGCTGATCAAGCACAAGGCAGCTCAACCCGCAATGGACACGCCCAGTGGCTTCCTGCAGTGCAAGAGGGAGGTGCCCATTGCCACCCCGACACTCTCGACCAGTGCCCGCCTTGACCTGATGGTTTCGGAGCCCAACCTGGGTGAGATTCCTGGCAAGTCAGTATCAGTCCAGATGGTGGTAAATGCCCCCCAGGTGCTCTTTGATCTGCACCCCAGTTCGTCAAGTGATGGTGAAGCAGAAGAGGACCTGGACCTTCTCACTCCGCTCGGTGCCCAGTCCGACTCTGAGGCTCCCAGATTGTGGAGTCGGAGGAGCTGGGAAATCTTCTGCCTGATCTGCTTCCCCTGGACTCGGGCATGGGGGAGATGGCCCTGATATGGGTGGGTCCAGGGTGCCCGGCGACCCGGATCCAAAGCTCTCACTGGAGCCCAGGGAGAAAGCCGTTCCTGCTGGAGCCTTCCCCGGTTCTACTTGCCGTGCTGTCCCCATCTGTCTCCACCCAGCCTCCCGAGACATGCCCTGTCTCCACTCGGCTCACCGCCACTGCCCCAGCCAGGCACGGTGCAGAGGGGCTGCCTGCCCCTACGGCTGTCTCCCCAGTCAGCCCCGTGTCCCCAGTGTCCCAGTCTAGCCCCAGGGAAGCCACTGTTTCCTGTCCCGAGCTGCCAGAGGTCGACCCGGGTGCGTCCACCGTGGGACCTTCGGCCCCGTATGGTTGCTCTGTGTCCCCAGAACTGACTCTATATCCCTTGCCAGCATCCAGCTTACTGCCCGGGGTCACCCAGCTGCTCTCTGTGTCAACCCCGGATGTCCCCCTGGCATTGGCTTCATCGGATCCATGAGCACCTATGGTCACGCTGGTCTTTGCTTCATCCCCAGTCGCTGCCCTGGTGTTGGTCCCATTCCCCATAAGTCACTTCCGACCTGACGCCCGATCCCCAGGCCACCACTGGCCTGGTCAGGAGAGACCCAAGCGAGACCCAGCCAGTCCGGAGCCCAGCTTCAGGGACCCTCTCTGCTGCTTGTTGTACTCACCGTCCCAAGTCCCAGAACAGTCAGCATGGTATACAGAGGCCCAGGAGAGGAGCCGACAGGGACTCTGAGTCAAGGAGGGGACGACGAGGACACGCCATCTGGGCTAACCACGCAGATCCTGACTCCCCCGGCACCATCCACTGGGGCCCGATAGCAGCCGCCTTTGGGAGAGACCCCGCTGCACTCTCTAGCTTTGGGCCGGAGTCCTGACTGTGCCTCCTGTTCTCTATCCTGCAGGTCCTCCCTGTTCTGCCAGCCAGGCAGCACAGCCTTTTTCGCCCTGGCCTGCAGGTCCCTTGACTCCTTCCGGCCCTGACCCAGCTGCTCCCGTGGCACCCTCTCTCCCCTGTCCTGCAGGTCCCTCAGTGCCACCTGACCATGCAGTCCCCTCCAAGTTCCCCGGTCCCACTGACCCACCAAGGCCCAGGTGGGCCCACCTCCCTGGGTCAGCGCCTTGTTTCCCGAGGCCCGGGGAACCACCTTGCCGAACCCCATCCCTAAAGGCCCTTCCTTTGTTTTGGTCCCCTCACCTTATCCTGTTTTTCTTTCCCCTGTGGCCCTCCCTGCTGTCCCTCTACCTGTTCACCCTGATCCTGTCCCACTGTCTGTCCTGCCTGTTGCCCCAGCTATCCCTTGCTCTTACCTGTGTCCATCTCCTGGCTCCAGACGTGCCCTGTCTTTTCTAACCGGTGTCGCCCCGTGTTGTCACTCATCCCCAGTCCTGTCTTGTTTGATCCCATATTATCCCACTGGGTGCCCTGTCCTGATCTTGCCCCTGCCTACCCTGTCCGTCACCTGCCCGTAGTTGTGTTCCGTTTCAGGACTCTCATCCTGCGGCCATGCCCGTCGGGTATTTTGTCCTGCCCTGTTCCACGGTGTCTTTACTTTTGTTCAGACAGTGTACTTACAGGTTGATCTAAGACTCCAATATTGTTTAAAATATAAGCCACCAATTCCAGAAGGGAAAGAACAAAGAGGTGAGCTCAGCACCCACACAATGGCCATACCAAGCAATAATAAACCGCAATCAAATAAACTATACGAAACTGCTAATGGGCCAGTTCCTTTAAAGAAGGAAACATTAATTGCAAGTCAAAAAACTTTTAAAAGCAAACATTTAAAAGCAAAATACCAGAATAAAACATACAACACTGCACAATTCCTGAGTCATGGTGAAACAGCTCAGAGAGTTTCTCAGTGGCTCTATACAGCAACACAGCAGCACACTGGTGGTTGTAGCCAACCGATGACAATCGTTTGGTTTATTTTTATCTCACAGAGTGGAAAACTCATCCAAAATCAAAATGAGAAGATAAATTCTGCATAATAAGGCTAGATGTCCCACCACTATTAAAAGCATTATATATTAGCTCTCATACCTGCATGTAAGGGGAAGCAGAAGCCTCACTGACTGCCAGCCAGTGCCACCACCTCCCATCCGTGGGAAGAGCTACAGCCTGCTGAAAAAGTCACGAAACGTTGCTGCGTGAGGCCAGGCACTAAGTGGCACATTGGTGACGTCATTACACAGTGTTTGCATGTTGCCTAGTCTCAGTCATGTCAGCTCTTTTCATCTGTTCGGTTCCTGCCTGCTCTCTTACACTGTAAACTGTATTTCAATTCAGCTGAATTCCCAGAAAAGGTGTTCTCATTTACATTCTATGTTTCTGTTATCACACAAATGATCAAGTACGAAATAGTGAATGAAGCACAGCCCATTAAGACTACGTTACCCAGCTACCACTCTCAAGCTGCTGCTCCGCACTGCTTACACACGGGTTTAATAATAGCCATGCCATCTGACAAAATCACCATGCACACAATTTAAAGAAAATGGCTGTGCTATGATTTTGGTTTTATTTACATGTACATTGATCATTCAGAGAGCTAGTCACTGTTGTAGGTTTTTCCACAAAAGTCGGTAGATTAATCACTAATCGGCTTCTGAAAAGTTGCTAAATCGAGTCGTTAAATCGTAACATTGCTACCAACTTCAGTGACCTACTTATGACCGCCTGCTTATGTCATTGTCTTGTAGCAGCCAGTGACGTAATTACTATTCAATGTAATAACTGCTAATAACACAATTTTTCTGTTCTTAATGTAAGAAAAGTCAATAATGCAATAATACCAATAACGTAATAAAATTTCTGAATGAAAATCATACATTATTGGCCTGTTATTACACGACTGAATTTGTTACATTAACAGAAAAATGTTTGCGTTATTGGCAGTTACAGCACATTAGCGGTAGCTATTGCATTATGCATGCCAGTTGGATGTACTGCAATATACACTCACTGGCCACTTTATCAGGTACCTGTTCAAGTGCTCGTTGAAGCAAATATGTCAGCAGCACAATGTATAAAACCATGCAGAGACAGATCAGGGGCTTCAGTGATGTTCACATCAAACCCCAGAATGGGGAAGAAAGGTGATCTAAGTGGCTTTGAACGTGGCATGGTTGTTAGTGGCAGACAGGCTGGTATGAGCATTTCAGAAACTGCTGATCTGTTGGAATTTTCATGCAGACATCTTATCACTAATCACCTTTCCTTACTTAGATCCTCATATATACTATTTTGTGATCCATCCAATTTCTGAAACCATTTGTCCTTAGTGAGTGACTGGTGTGTGAGTGTGTCCTGCAATGAGTTGGTGCCCTGTCCTGGGTTGTCCCCTGCCTTGTGCCTGTAGCTTCTGGGATAGGCTCCGGACCCACTGTGACCCTGGCTCTTTTGTGATCTCCCATACAAATCCATCCATTCATCCATTTTCTGTAGCTACTTATCCCATGTGGGGTCACAGGGGGTCTGGAGCCTATCCCAGAGGCTGTGGGTGCAAGGCAGGGAACAACCCAGGATGGGTCGCCAACCCATCACTGGGCACACTCACACACACCTATGGGCAATTTCGCAGCTCCAATCAGCCTCAGCATATTTTTGGACTGTGGGGGGGAAACTGGAGTACCCAGAGTAAATCCCATGATGACATAGGGAGAACATGCAAACTCCACACACATGGAACCTGGGTGGAGATGTGAACCCTGGTCCCAGAGGTGTGAGGCAACACTGCTAACCACCGTGCCACCCCTACCATACAAAAATTTTCATGATTTGATGCTTATAATGAAGAAAAACTAAACTGTAATGAACTGAATTACGATGTATTATTGAATCAAATGATAAATAGAAATTTCTGTTAAATAAACAGTGTTTATTGGATATAACTGTCTAATAAAAGATTGTCAGATAGGTTAAAGAACCATAAGATTCTGATAGATTTTTGGTCGACACAAAGATGCTTTTTACAAAACTGCAGTCTCAAACAGGACTTGTGCTCCCCAAAAAGACACTGCTTTTTAAATTTCTTCTTAGTCTTTCTCTTGGTTAGTTTGAATATTTGCAACATATCTTATATATTTCTGTTTGCTCTTTTATTGTTGTCACTCAAATGACTTACTGTGCCTTGACCGATAATGCAAAAACTGTGCGCTATGACTATGAAGCAAATGTTTAAAAAGGAGGTGCATGACCTCCTTTCAGTGCAAGAAATGAGCAATGAGTCTCCTTCAGGGTAGGATTAAATATTCATATTTCAACATCAAATTGCAGGTAATAAACTGATGCAGGTTCCACACAAACCAAATGATTCTGAAAGAAATATTCAAGTTATACAGCAATAACTTAGAGCAGTGATAAGATACCAAACCCCTTGTGTACTCCGTGCCCAAATCAAGGGGTATAAGTTCATTCACTGGGGCCTCAACTCACTTGACTAGAAGGAAGTCATTCCAGATTTTATGCCCAGAATTTGCTCAACTGTATTGTTGAATGCAGCAGACCTGTTGAAGTAGCCCATCTACAGAGCGGAATAATAGCAATCCAAGGGTATATGTCATGTGAGTGTAAGCATTGGTGCTGTTCGGACCTGGAATAGGGTGAGGCCATAGTAAAAACGAGAGTGGCGATGTGTTACAGTGAATACAGCATTCATTGAAACACTAAGTGGATAGTGAAAATATGTGGTAAACTGTAGGCAATATGACATGCAACAAAAGACACAAGTACAAAATGCCAATAATAGTTGATCATGTGCTTGTATGTATATGCTGATAGACATGAAAACAAAGTCATTTTCTGAACACAATGGACTCTATACAAAATCACACAAACAATAACAGCAACAACGACAAACTGCGAATGACAAACAGAGACCAACAATAACATCAGTCACAATGTGTAGCTCAGCTGTTGCTCACTGCTGTCACCTCAGTCTGTCTCTTAAAAAGACATCTTCTTGGTGGGATGTGACTGGACTTGCTTCCTCAGATGACATACACTTCCAGATGCGTGATCAACCGAGGCCACATAGAGAAGACGGACATTGGCACAAAAGACAAAGGTTGTAACAGTGGTATAGTGGTTTGCATAGCTGACTTCCATGCAGTTGACCCTGGTTTGATTGTTAGCCAGTGTGGCTTAATGGTTTGGGACTCTGTGCCTGTGATCAGAAGATCAGTGGGGCAAATCCACAGTTTGGCAGTCATTTCAACGTTGGGCAATTGCTCTGACCCTGCTTTCTCAAAAATGTATGCAGCTTTGGATAAAAGTATCTGCTAAATACATAAAATGTAATCTGTAACTTGGGTTTGTAACGACTGTGAAATGAGGACAGAAGCACCTCAAACAACACAACTGTCACCGGAAGATACTTCAGGCTTCATGCTAAAGAGAGTCTTGTCAGAAGTGGCCACAGCTGTCTGAACATGAAAGAAACTTTAAGTACAACATGCCAAATTAAGAGTGTATTTAAAGGCAACAAGAAGACGTGATCTCCTCACCGGTTCCTTAATCCAAATGTTGTGTTTTGTTTTGTTTCCACTGACAGCAAAACAGCTCCCTTTAGTTTCCATTTCTGCTTTTGTTAAATCTCCCTCCACCCCCATCGCCTGGCAAAGTCTGCATTTCTTCCACCCATCTCTATATTACATGGTCATGTATACAGCGGGTATTACAAGGGGCAATAACAGAACTCGGAAACAGTCTTCCTTAGCATTCTCAGGCCCGGGTTTGCAGTCAGTCTGATAATCTAGCTCTGGGCACGCCCACTGTAGCATGTGTCAAAAGGCTGCAGTGTTTTTAAATGTCTGAATTGCACACATGAGCTAACATGAGCTAACATGATGTAGATTCAATTGTTTAGTTGCCTTGGTAACTGTTGCCCCTAACAGCACCATCAGATATATATATATTGGATCAAATGATGCTTACAATTGGCTGGATTTACTATTGTTCCTCTTGGGCAAACCAGGAACAATTTTGCATTTGGTTTATTATAAGTAGTTCTTCTTTACCTTCATTTGTACCTGATCTTTGATATTTTGAGACAAATCACACCTAGACTGAAGCAGCGCCACCTAGTGATAGCAAAGAGAAGGGCAGCTCAGACATTTGATCTTGTCAACATTATAACTCAGAAATTATTTGGCTGACCTTTTCCAAAATTTGCAGGCACATTGTATGGGTGAAGATCTGGACCTTTTCAAAAGCAACCAAAATTGCTGGGAACGAAAATGGATCCTGCAGCCGCCATCTTGTGAAGACAGTCATCTGTCATCCAAACTTACTCCGTGGCTCTTTTTACAAACTTTCAAGGAGCATTGCACAGGTCAGACGGTGGGTAGCAAGATGATTTTCTGAATATTCTATAATAAAGTTTATATTGATTTTTGGTTACTGTCTGGATACAGCTTGGCAAATTTTATCCTTAGCACTCCAGAAGCCGGTCGGCGAAACGTATTGCGGGGAGCTCGGCAAAATGTATTCATGTCACTTAGTCCTAGTCCAGCCCAGGCTAATCAGTGATGACCCATGAATGAAAAGGCACAGATCTTGTGAACCTGATTACATGGCACACGAAATGCCCCAAGGGCGCCAGATAAATGACCTGACTCTGCGCTCGAACCCCAAGCTTCACTCTCAACTGTGTGTGTGTGTGTGTGTGTGTGTCTTTAATTTAGAGAATATTATTATATTTGGTGATTTTAACAAATATATGCCTTCAGTATAAGTTTCTTGTCCTTTGTGGACATTGTAGTCAGCACGTTTCAGTCACACACATAACACGTATTGGATGTTCATTGTGTATCAGTCTTGCAATAAGTCCTTCTCTGAACATTTTCTAATCACTTCTATGTGAAGCGTCACTTTTACGTCGCTCTATGTGAAAGACAGGATTATTACAACACAGCACCTGAAGAGGGACAATTTCTTACTGCTAATGACTGCGATAAATTATGCAAACTTCATTTCTAGTACAAGGTTAATAAAATTATGCATAACTGTAATACAGTGGCTTGTTAGGATAAAATAGAAAAAGGTAGTCAGAACAGCGGGACACTCCCTATGGTTTAATGACACCTGGTGTCCTGCAGAGGGGATTCTCAGATCAGAAGTGTTCAGGGCGGCAAAAAAGAGGGGGAAAGTGTGCAAGGCCTACAAATCTAACATTGTTCACAAAAACAAAAATAACTCTCATTGCCGATGTAAGACAACAGCTTATTGAACAAATAAGGCTGAATCAACAGCAATAGCTAGTATTGGCAGTGATTATTCTTTAATTAAATTAGCATCTTAGACAATCGTGCAGACTAAAAGAATCTTATTCACTGTGCACATTTTACTAGTGCCTTTAAATTAGTTGACAAACTACAGCTAAAAAATAATGATTAAAAAGAAACCTACTACCTGTATGTCAGATCCAGCCCCCCCCCCCTCCTTTAAGCTTGTCAGCAAGATCTAGTAGGACATCCGATTTACATAATGAACTTATCCCTGTCTTCGGATGTTTGACCCGAACAATTAAGTAGTGGTTAAAGGACAGGTGTGTAAGAAATTAAACCTGGATTTGAACAAATTATGGACCTGTCTCAAGGGTCTCATTTTAATCTAAAATTCTAGAGAACAGAGTCGGGGCTCAAACCAGTTGTACTAGGATGCAAATAACATACTTGATTAATTCCAGTCTGCTTTCCAAGCAGGCTGCAGCACTGAAACTGCTTGACATTTAAGGCTGTAAATGATGTAATATTGGCAATGCTGGTGAGACGGTGAGATTTGTGAGTGACGAATGTAATACAGAATCTCACCAGTGAAAACAGCTACAGCTTAGTTCTTGTGAAACACACACATATCAGAACATGAGAGTGGTTTGAGACAGTCAACAATATGTCACAGGATACAATACAATCACAGTGCAGTGAGAGGCTGGCAGCAGTGCCTTTCTGGCACATAACTTTTTATTAGACAACTGTAGAATGAAGTGCGAACTGTCAACTCTTATCAACTGCTGGACAGTTAGATAAAGGAAATACCATGAAAGGGAAACTTTGCTATGGGTGCTGGCCTCAAATCAATGAAGCCATCGTAAGAGACAGTGATCCAGAATTGAAAGATGTGTTTATACCAGTCTGTCGCTTTCCCTCATTAGTTTTCATGGGTGTGCAATAGACTAAAGAAGCAGGCCAGGACCAGACTGACAAACACTGAGTTAGTGCGTCACGCAGCCAGCGATCAGATTCACACAGCAAAACATCCACAAATATGCAGCTTTTTGTTTATTAGCATCATAGCATGTCACTTATTAGCATGTCACATTCACCACTTTCACCAGTGATTCTTCTAGAAAGTCACACAAAGCTGACTGGGAAGAATCATCCTGAAACGTCATCTGAACTGAGATCATTCTCTTTACTTTTTCACCTTAAACAAAAAAAGTCATGTCAAATGACCATGAACACGTCACATTTACTAGCTGACTGCACCAATTTATAAAAACAATATGAAAGATAAGTTAACTTTGAAAATGGGCCTTACTGATTTTGTAGTCTCCTTATTCTGACCCCATATCAAAAAAAGAGAGCAAACTCAATTGAGGGAAAAAAAAGCATTTTGACTGAAACTCACCAGAATGTTTGTGTAAGGCAGATACACAGAAAAAAACAGAGTGCAGCCTGTAAAGCTGTCAGTGATATTGCTTACAATAACAATCTGGTATTATTCTAATAGGCAGGTATTCCAGTCTCCGGGTCCTATTCTTAGAACACCTAACTGCTGCAATGACTCAATCTGTCCACTGGGAGGAAGCAGCTACACAGATTAATTTGGTAGCATGTTTTTCGTTCACTGTATATGGGATAGAATAGTAAAAATGCATTGGTATAGAGCAGGGGTGGCTATTCTTATCCAGAAGGAGCCATTTTCTTTGTAGGTTTTTGCTGCAACCCGCTAATTACATTACTAACTAGAGGACTGATTGGCTGAAGTTTTCACACCTGGGTTTGAACAGCTGACCTAAAGGTTATCCCAGAAGCCTGCATACACACTGGCCCTTTGCGGAAAAGACTGGCCGCCCCTGGTATAGAGAGTATTCATCATGTGCAAAGGAACCAGACAGTGTCAATGAGCATTTTTACTGGCCAAGGTCAAAGGATTTATCCTCGTCAGTGTGAAATGTATGAGGAATGTGACCTTGTCAGCAAGAAAACCAAATGGAGGAGTGTTACCAACATGCATGTGTGCATCTACACTAAAGCTTATTAAACAGCGGCTCATGCACATTACACTGAAGCTCAACAGTGACACTGCAACATCAAAGAGCTCACCGACATGAACCCTTTGTTCATAGTAGGTACATGGTTTCCACTTACTGGTTACTACCCAATATTTTTAGATATTGTGACAGAAGGGCCATCACCAGAAAATCACAGGGTTTACAGAACAATAACTGATAATGAACTGTAAGTGTAACTCAGGTCTTCAGAGAGAGAACAGCTCAGTTTAACGGATGCATCTGACTGTGCCTCTACCTAGGATGAATTTTAACAAGGAAAACCTAGGAAGGGGTGAAGAAATCACTGGAAAAATTAAAACAAATTCTGCTGATCAAAACTGCTTTGCTACCTTATATGTCAATTGATATTTTCGGTGCCCTAGAGCCATATAAATGAGGTTAAAAAAGGAAATTCAGGAGAGAAACATTCAGACCATTCCTAAAAAAATGGTAGATTCGGTATAAACCATATATAAGAATCCAGTGACTTCTCTTGGCTGCGTGTAAACTGCTCCCAGCTGCCCTCTCACGCCTCATCTCCGCATTTGCACATATTGTGTGTAATGTTTGGATGGGCTCTTCCTGGCTGCAGAGAGGTGCACCTCTTGGCCAGAGTGCTTACAAATGTATGGATGACGGAAGTGATTTGAACTGATTTCAGTTCCCACCAAAGGAAACCCTGTTTCCGGGGACAGCCAGCCGCTCCCTGCACTGAGAGGACCTGCGGCTGTCCGCTAGCTGCTGGCAGACTCCCCACATCAGGGACTAGCAGTGAGCAGGCGTCACTGGGCGGGAGTGCAGCGGTGGCTCTTGTAGGTGCCCAGGTGCCGGAAGCTGCGGCCGCACTGCTGGCAGCGGTAGGGCGTGGCCCCACTGTGGATGCGCTGGTGGGTGTACAGGTTGCCCAGCTCCTTAAATCGCCGGCCACACTGTGGGCAGGCGTAGGGGCTCTCGCCAGTGTGCACCCGCTGGTGGCGCTTCAGGCCAGACAGCACCGGGAAGCCCTTACCACACTGTGGGCAGGGGAAGGGGCTCTGCGCCCCGCTGTGGCCCAGCCGGTGGCTCTTCAGGCGGGCGGCGTGGCGGAAACGCTCCCCACACTCAGGGCAAATGAAGGGCTTCTCCCCTGTATGAATGCGCTGGTGCTGCCGCAAGTTGCCCAAATAGTTGAAATGCCGACCGCAGTCAGGGCACTCGTAGCCCCCAGCCCCCTTCTTCTCTCGGGCAGCCCTGGTCGCTGTCCGCTCTTCCCCTTCACCTTTCCGGGGGCCCGCGCTGGCCTCTCCCAGTGACGCAGATGAACTGGATGCAGACGGCAATGCCTGTGTGTTACTGTCCACGTGCATCAGCTTCAAGTGCTCCTCCAGAAACAAGGCGTCGGGACAGAAGGTTCCACAGAGCGGGCAGAGATAAGTGTGAGTGGGAAACTGCTGACCTGGAGATGGAGTGAAAGAAACAGAGGCTATCTGATAAAAAGGAACGTCACGTTATATTTACAAGTTTCACTTCTACCCAAATGTAGTCGTGTGGTTTCTGAGCTCCCTGCCCACCTGTGTCTATCCTGTCCAAGCGCTCGTCCGCATCACCCATCCCCCCTGCTCCTGGGGAACCCTGGCTTTCGGCAGGGAAATCAGAGGTGTGCGCGTGGGCCGCAGGGCCATGGGGCTGGCTCAGGCCACGCCTCCCCCCGTCCGAGTCCCGCTCCTCCATGTCGCCCTCACTTACAGGTGTGCCACTTTCACATTTTGGCTCCCTCACACCTGAACAGGACGGTAAAGGCAAATTACTCTTTTTCAGGATAGGACAGATCAACCATGTTGTGCAACTGTTGTGTATTTGGTGTTATTTTACATACAAGTTTGAGACATCGGGTCATATAGAATGTAACTGCAGTAAAAAAAAAGTTACAGCACGGATTCATCCTAGAAAAGTGCAGCCCCCACTGCGCCACATATTTCATACGTGTGCCCATGCGCTGGAGCCGACCACCTTTCAGCTCAGCCGCGTACTCCACCCCTGACATCCACTCGTAGTCATAAATGCGCTTGCTTCCCGAAGGCAGCATGTTAAATATATCCTCGGACGCCGAGTCGGTCTCGCCGTCCCCCGGCTCCTCGTCCGTCCACAGGCTGACGGAGCCGTGCGGCTGCGGCTCCCGTTCGCCGGCCGGCGGTGGCACATTGCTCTGCTCGATCTCCAGTTCAGCGCCGCTCCGGGAGTTTTTATCTTTCATTAAATAGTTACAGATGGCGTCGATATTCTCCTTTTTGATGCCAGGGGCGCCTGCTTTCGCTTTCTTTGGGTCATTGTTGGCATATTTGCCCGCCTGATGGAAATCGGATTTGCGAAAGGGAGGCGGATCCCTGCCGTCCCTCTCAGCCGCCTCCAGTCGCGACTTGAGCGCTTCGATCTCGTCTGATTTCTCCCGGAGCTCCATCTTGAGCACCCGTATCCTGACGCTGACCATCTTCCTGATCTCGGACAGCGCCGTCTCCAGCACCACCGAGATGTTCCTGCCGAGATGCTCCGTGATCTCGCTGACCGAGCTCAGCAGCTCCTCGTCGTTCTCCGCGGCGGCGCCGTCGTCGTCGGCCTGGGGACGCGGAGCCATCATGTTCATAAAGGCGCTTTGGGGATCAGGGGAAAGAGCAGCGTCCGCGAAGCCGTAGCCCCTCTTTCGACTCATGGCCGTGAAAGCGCCTAGTGTTTTGGAACTTGTGTTGATACAATGCAGGACTGTGCTGCACCACCGAGTCTTTGTGCGGCTCTCCGCAAAAACAAAGTCATGCCTTTGCAATGTAGCGCCATCTTTCTCGCCCTCCATGAACATTCTTCACATCTCAGGGGGCATTTTTATTTCAGGATAATTTAAAAGGTTGATTTACATGGTTAATTTAAGTTGGATTCTTAATAAATGCTGAAATGAAAATATTCCCCAGCCTTTATATATGCATATATCAGTGAGCTAAGTTAGGGCATTAATGTTAACTTATGTTTAAGGTAAAGGATAAAGGAAAACAGATGGGTCATTACATTTTAATTTCCAAAAAAAAAGTTTTTGCATCATTTTTGATTTTGATTAAATTGACATGCGAATTACACATATGTTCCAGAGCTCAGAAATTTTACTTTGTTTATTTTTAAAAAGACAGATATAGTGCCTTTCTTAAACCCTGGGTAACAAAAAATAACAATTCAGAGTGTTTTCATATGAGCTGAAACTTTTTTACAATTACAACCAAATGGCTCAGGAGTATTTTTTCATGGTGTGGTCAAATTTAATTTGTTCATCTAATTAACTGCACTTGATGATGAATAAAACTTGGAGTAACAAGTCATTTTTAAATAATGAAAAACGTAGGTGTCGACCTGTCACTTGGTTCCCTCCAAAGTGTCCAATTTCAAAAAGCATATGATGGAGGGATAAAATATATTCACTTAATTGGGTATCAAGTCCTCTTTACCTGCTTTCAAATAAAAAAGATGTTTTTCAAAGGAGTATATGGTGCTCAATAAAAAAATTACTGAAACTACTTTTTTTCCACTGCTTTTTTCATAAAAATAGCAGGGCAGGCTAACACTGCCACTATATAATGAAAAACAGTGATGAAAATTGGGTGGATGTTACACAAATATGTTCTTTTATCTGGGAAAAGATCAGTTCATGCAAAGTTTGCATATTCTCCTTATGCTTGTGCACTGATGAAACAATTTGGCGACAGTGAGTAAGTGTGCTCTGCAGTGGATAACCTGTGCGGGAAGTAATATAAGCCTTGAATGGCTGGGTCTGGCTGGATAAGTAAGTACTAAAATTACTTAAAGTGTATATGCTAATAGTAGTAACCCGTAATAAATCTGTTACTACCAGTTCCAGACAGCATTTTGTTAGTAGAAGTTAACAGACAGTTAAGAATTTAAAAACTACATGTGACTTACAGGAAAAATGAGTGATTTTGCGTAATAATTATAATAAATGGCCATCACAAAACACAATACATTAGGAATCACTGACAGAAAATGTGTGAAAATTCCCACAGTTCCATAAAAAAATTCCTTAATTTAACAGCGATGCACCAGTATCTTGTATATCGTGTATATTGATTATATAATTCCTTGGTAAGACCCCACCTAGAATATTGTGTGCAGGTTTGGTCACCATACCTTAAGAAGGACATT
>JAAGVU020000002.1:16270378-16281121 GCA_011763525.2 Mormyrus iriodes
AGGGTTTATAAGGGCTTAAAATATACAAAAATAACCATATAAACATATGGATTTTACTTCGCGGATTTTCACCTTTCTGGGGGAGGGGGGTTCTGGAATGCAACCCTCACAATAGATGAGGGATCACTGTACTGTGCAAGTATGGGATTTTGGATGTGTCCCAAAGCTTAGTTCAGCCTTGTAAAGATGTCCCACCAGGCGAAACAAAATCCTGCAAGACATCATTTCCATCATTTTTTTTTCTGTTTGGACTCATTCATGTCATAGCACACTCTCCACAGATGTGTTCACCTGTCATGTTAGAAAATGTAACATATGTTGTTCTTATAGCATGAATCAATAATAATAATCGACATTATATTGATCCATGTGGGGAAATTCTCTTTACATCTCCCCCGACTTGCTCTCTGTAGGTGACAGCAAGCTGGCCGCATAGGGCAGCCATTCATAGCAGCACCCAGGGACCTGGAGAATATGGGCCTTCTGGTTGCACTCCATGGCATTACAGTTATTTACGCAAGTTTTAATATTTCACTGCTTTTATTATGAATCAGATGCAAACTATCTAGCAGTCAGATACCCTGTACTACTGAAGTATTTTTAAAATTAATCAATTGACAAAATTTGTGTTCCGCTGCTCTGGGAGGTCAGAGGCTCAGCAGAATCTCGCTCTGTGCTCCTGTACCTCAGCTCTGAGTGTGTGTGAAATGAGATTGAACAGGGATAATGGTATGGGGTTGTTTCTCAGGGGTTGGGCTTGGCCCCTTAGTTCCAGTGAAGGAAACGCTCAATGCTTCAACATACCAAGACATTTTGGACAATTCTATGCTTCCAACTTTTATAGGAACAGTTTGCGAAAGACCCCTTTCTGTCCAGCATGACTATGCCCCAGTGCACAAAGCAAGGTTTATAAAGACATGGTTGAGTGAGTTTGGTCTGGAAGAACTTGATTGGTCTGCACAGAGCCCTGACCACAACCCCATGAAACACCTTTACGATGAACTAGAATGGAGACTGCGAGACAGGCCTTTACGTCTAACATAGTGCCTATCCACACAAATGCTCTTTTGGATGAATGAGCAAAAATTGTCACAAACACACTCCAAAATCCTATGGAAAGCCTTTCCGGGTGAGTGGCAGCTGTTATAGCTGCAAGCTTCATATTGAGGCCTATGGTTTTAGAATGGGATGTCATAAAAGTTCCTGTGGGTGTAATGGCCGGATGTCCCAATACTTTTGTCCATATAGTGTATGTTCATTCAACATATCTGTTTTGCTAGAAAATGCTTAAAGGAAAATGGATATCATCAGCTCATATAGCAAAGTTTAAAAAACAATAGGAAGTTCACAGAAAATGAAGGAATTATTTTAGATGTCACTGACAATAAGATGAATTCACAATGAGCTGAAAGGCATACCCAAGTGGATGGGTGATTCAGAGATATGATAGGATACTATACATAACAGCACAGTGAACATTACACCTACACCTCTGATTACATATTCATACATATTTCTTGACTATTTTGAGAAGTGTTAGTGTAGATCTTGTATGCTGCCAAGGGTATACCACTGCCTTATGCTCCCTGGTGCCTGGGACAGAGTCCAAAGCCCAACGATCATAAACTGGAATATATAGCTAGATGATGGGTGGATGTTAGAAGACAGAAGTAACAGGGGTAGAGTGGATGGTAGCATTATGCAGCAAAATAGTAAAGTAGACTTACTGTGGATATAAACAAAGTAGATAGCTGTGCTGTAACTATAGAAACAGAGCTCATATAGTGGATTCTAGTGTTTGGCCATTCATAGTCCCTACTTTCAGAATGACAACTGAAATCCTGAAGACTTTGTGGCTTAGCCTAACTAATTATACCAAATACGGGTCATTTATACTACAGTATTACAGTTTATGCCACACTGTTATATTCCCCAGACAGAGAATACATTTAGTTTTGGGACCACCCTGCTGCTGCTACCACAGACATTTTATTATTAAGGCAATAACTGAAAAAGTATTGGACAGATTTTTCACACTTTGCAGACACATTGTCTAAGTAATGCACTGGAACTGATTATTTTCAGACATTTCACACCAAAATTGCAGCTGCACCGCATAGTGAGATCAAAGAGAGTTAAGATGATAACTCAAACTTTTAAAACTTTGCAGAGACATTGTATGGGTGATGACAGGACTGGAAGTAATTACATTTTATGACAGATTGCCCCTAACTTGTAGCAATGCTGCTTAGTGGCAGCAAAGGGAAGGATGAACGCAAGACGACATTTGACCTTGTGAAGGTGATAAGTCAAAAAGTATTTAATGGATCTTATTACTGCTTCACATTATTATACAGTATTATATGAATGAAGATCTACACCTGGTTTCATTTTCAGAAAAAACGCCCCAAAAATAAAGCAGCAGCACTGTGTTCCAGCAAAGGAAGGAAACAATAGCTGTAGAAGGCACTTGGTCTTGTACACAAAATAACTCCAGTCATACTTGATGGATCTTTTTCAACCTTTACAGACACACTGGAAGATGAAGATCAGGACCTGATCAAACTTTGAGACAAATCACACCAAAATTGAAGCAGTGAAACTACAGTGGTAGGAAAGGGAAGGGCAGCTCAGACACTTCATCATGTCATGTTTGAAAAAAAAGCATCATTTTTATTCTGTTTAACCATCAATGGATCTTATTACCACTTTGCAAAAAAAATATATGGATGAAAATCTACACCAGAAAGGCTACACCTGATACATCCAGAGACAAACTGCCCCAAAATTGAAGCAGTAGCACTAGGTGGCAGCAGAGGACGGAAAGGGAGGCTGCAGGAGCCATCTTGTGAACACAGGAATTCTGAAAGTATGGATTTATTTTTCAAACTTCCCAGGAAGATTACATAGGTTATTGGATATCAAACTGTGGAGTGCACAATGATTTTCTGAATATTCCACAATAAAGTTTATATATTTTTTTCATTGCCTGCCCCTCCATTCTGCAAATTTAATCTGTAGCAGTTCTTGCTGTGTGCTGAATGGTCAGTCTCCTATAATCAAGCGTGTTAATGTGAAACAGCTGGATGAGTCTCTCAATCAAGGAAACAAGCCAGTAAAAGCAAAAGAAGAATTGAACTATTTAGCCAAGCACGGGAGCCTTTCAGTTTTAACATAGTTTGTAAAACCTGAAGTAGCTCACAGTGTCCATGCCTGATATGAATTAGGTGGTCACCCTAACCCCACCCCCACCCCTGCCCCCCTGCCAAGACATCAGAATAGCATTGTTTGTGATAACACCACCTAAATACCGCTTACCATGGTATAATGTAAGGATGGGATGACTGAATGAAAAATTAGATATGGCTCAGTCCTAGTGTAGGGGAGGCTAGAGATAGAGATTGGGGGGTGTGTGAGGAGTAGGGATTAGATGGGGATGATGGAGCTGTCCAGGTAATGCAATGCTGTCTTGCCAACAGCGTCTAGTTCAACTTATAGTGTTTGATGTCATGCATGTATTTGCTTAAGCTTCTAAACAAGCTTTGTACATTGAAGCTTGATTGTAAACAATACATTTGTGCCAAATATCAACGTTTATGTAAAACACCATTGTTATTAAACTTGGTCAAAATTTAAATGCTCGGTATTAATATAAAGAGAAATGATAAAAGATTAAACAAAATGTTATTGTCATTGCTGTTATTATGAGTTAGAAGGCTTGTTGTGGTTCCACCCCCCAAAGCAGAAATGTAACTGTGGTACAATACAGTTATTAGTAACTCCAGAGGTCCATTCTGACTGTACTTATATCATCAGCATCATAGCTATACTTCCTGTAAATCCCATGAACACTTCCTGAATGAAAACTTCCATTTTGCAGCTTATTACAGGCTTCCTTCCTGCATATACAGTGCTT
Source organism: Mormyrus iriodes (assembly GCA_011763525.2). Lineage (NCBI taxonomy): Eukaryota > Metazoa > Chordata > Actinopteri > Osteoglossiformes > Mormyridae > Mormyrus > Mormyrus iriodes. Next base: position 16,274,295 of record JAAGVU020000002.1, read on the forward strand.
CTGGTCCATGCAGTAAGCCAGTTAATCCTCATGTGTCAGAAACCACCTGTACCATGAATAGTCCATTTATATTCTTACATTCACAAAGCCCTTAGCAGGTGAAAAACCTCATTCTGATCCCCATACCTTAGCCTATGGTACATTAATTGCAGTAAATAAGCATTCCTATAATGAGGGATACTGATGCACTACAGCTTAGATCAGCTGAAGGTAACTTCTAGAAGGTACTCTGGGAAAGATGACGTCTAAAGGGAAAGGTACTGTATAGCACACAGAGGGACCTAAGTGGTCGACTGCGAAGCAAGTTTACTGACCAAAACTGATATTAGGTGCCAGCCCCTTTGTGGCAGATAAAATTTTCCGATGGGGGGGGTATTACCTACCTCTTACCTATAGAAGGGCAGCTCTTAGTTAGAATCATTAGCTTACAATGCCGACGCCACCCCTTTTATGTAAATGTGCACAGACAAACCCTATGTCAACTCATGTTAGCCACCATCTTCATTACCCTAACCATCTTCATATTGTTTAAATAGAACCCTTCCATTCAATTTTATTTGTATAGCGCATTTTCACAACATTACATTGTCTCAAAGCACTTTACATTATCCTCACCCAAAGCTCTTAGTGAGCAAGCCAGAGGCGACAGTGGCAAGGAAAAACCCTCTAGAAGGAAGAAACTTTGAGAGGAACCAGCCTCAACGGGGGAGCCCAACCTCCAGGGGCCAGCGGAAGAGGTTGAATAAACAAAATGACAAAATCCTAATTTATACTGTCCAAATTTTAAGATTGGAGGCAGGCAGGTGATGGCAAGCAGGTGCTGGTGCTGCTTCTGATGGCAGGATGAATGGTGGTACAACAGCAAGGCAAGCAGGAGAGACATCACAGGGACAAAGGTAGGCAGGCCAGAAGGACGTCAAAGGTAGTAGGGGCCCCACAGGCCGGAAGGACATCACAGGTAGTAGGGGCCTCGGAGGCCAGAAAGACATTACAGGCAGTAGAGGCCTCGCAAGCTGCACTCTGCTGCTCCATCATTGCCCATTTGAAACATTCCATCAGTGTTTAATTTTGCATTGTGATGTTGTTAACATGCCCCCTCCCCTTCTCCTGTTTATCCCTGTACTTATATGTACCTATATGCATATATATATACATACATACATATACATATATATACACACACACACACGTGTAGCACTGGAATGTTATTTCATGCCATCGTATGCCGCGTACTGAATACGGTTGGTGTCACTTGTCTTGACTTGACTTCAACTCTGATTGCATTGAACTTTTTAGATGAGGCTTGACATTGGGGCCAGTTGTAGGCCTGTTGTTTTAGTGATACTTGTTAGCCACTTTACAACAATCCTTTCTCTGACACCAGTTCTTGTTTTGTTGTTCAGTCTCAGTTCTTTGGAGGCAGCAGTAATGGGGACACAGAAGATGGAAGCGACAAGGTACATTGAGTAGGACAGTGATCTGAGACATGAAAAGCTTTAACATGTATGTTGTCTGTAATACACGTTAGGATGAGGCCTAGTTCATTTCCCTGTAAGTCTGAGAGCAGAGCTGGCTGACAACAGCACATTCAGTTCTTCAGCAAAAGTTACCCAGTAGACCAGTGGGCAGTAAATGACAGTTTAACATGGTTAGCAACAGTAATTGTATAGGACTCAGCTCAGTACACAGAGAGAGCTCTTGGAAAGTAGAAAACATCCCAGTTGAGTGGAGAGTGTGGGTGAAAGAGAATTTAGTGGACAGGGCAGCTGGAGTGGCAGTACTCTCAGGGCAGATGAATCTTTCTATGAGCATCAGAATGTGGAACTATGAGTGCATGGCAAGGGCAGAGATAAAGTCAGGTTTGCTGACTGCATACTGGCAGTTACACAATCCCGGCACACTGTCAGAACCAGACATCAGTTTTCAGGGTTAATTCCTCTTGTGAATAAGGCAAGAGATGCATCTTGGGTGGATGACAGAAATGTACTGGAAGCACATATTGAAGGTGATAGATGGGAACAAGAATGAAGAAAATGGAAACCTTAGCTGAGTAGAAGAGGCTTCCTCTGTACCCTTACACCCGCTTATTCAAGCAATCATCTCATCAGCCAATCACGTGGCTGCTGAGCAATGCATAAAATCATGCAGATACAGGTCAAGGGCTTCGGTTTAATGTTCTCATCAAACACCGCAATGGGTAAAAATGTGGTCTCGTGGTTTCGGTGACTTTGACCTTGGCATGAATGTTGGTGCCAGATGGGCTGGTTTGAGTATTTCTGTAACTACTGATCTCCTGGGATTTTCATGCATAACAGTAGAGTTTGCTCAGAATTGTACGAAAAACAAGAAATATGCAATGAATAGCAGTTCTGCAGAGGGAACACCTTGTTGATGAGAAGGTCAGAAGAGACTGGTTTGAGCTGACAGAAAGGCTACGGTGACTCAGACAACCACTCTGAACAGCTGTGCTGAGCAGAACAGCATCTCAGAATATATAACAGGTCCAGTCTTGAGGCAAATGAGCTACAACAGCCAGGTTCCACTCCTGTCAGCCAGAATCAGAAAGCTGAGGCTGCAGTGGGCACAGGTTCACCAGAACTGGATAACTGAAGACCAGAAAACGTAGTATGGTCTGATGGATCTCGATTTCTGCTACGGTACACAGATGGTGGGGTTAGAATTTGGCATCAACAACATGAATCCATGGACCCAACCTGCCTTGTGTCTAGGCTGGTTGTGGTTGTGTAATGGTGTGGGGCAGAGCCATTTCTGACCATTTTGGTGCCTTAGGTGAGAGTCCAAATGGTTCCGTTCACCACTCAGCACCAATACACACATGCCAAAATCAAGACACAGTTTTCATAATGCTTCAGTTACACTGTATGTAGATACACTACAGCCACCATTTACTGTCTCAAATTCAAATCGGCCTTTTAATATACTTCAATATTAAAAGAGACATAAAACAGTAAAATAAATATCAAAATTATCTTATTTGGGGTACAATGAAAATAATCTCCCATTAATTGGGCAGTAACTATAAAGGTATAATGTTATCAAATTTTTCTATTCAGTTTTTCAGGTCAGACGTTTGGCAGGAGAGCAAATTATTATTATTTAATTAAATCTATTTTTATACTGTCTTTCGCAACGGAGTCACCCCAAGGCGCTTTACATGGGTGTGTTATGATACATTCCTGCATCATTAAGAGGGAATAATGCAAAGACAGGGAAAGGAAAGACAAGGAAATGAAAGAAATAAAGCCAAATGACAACAGAGCAGAGGAACCAAAAGCTCCCAAGTAGGGAGAAAAAAAAACCTCTGGGGGTCCAAGGTCAGCTGACTGCCCCCCCCCCTGGGCATGGTAATGTTATTGATAGAGGGGGCTTGCTTGCTAAGATCAAGGTGTAAACTGTGATCAAAGTCAAAACCTCCAGCTCAGACGGTCCCTCCCCGGGCACCACCCAGACATGTGGGAAGGCAGAGAGCATGGATGATCAGAACATGCATTGACACATTAATGGACAAGCATAGTAGATAAAAATGGCATGTACAGCAGCACCAGCAGCCATAGTTACGATTTATTATAAGTTAAGCTGTGGGTAAGTTAAACTGAAATAATAGGTCTTCAGTCGAGATTTAAAGACTGAGACCGATTCAGCGTCCCGGACATAGCTTGGTAAACTATTCCACAATATTGGGGCCCTGTAGCAGAATGCTTTACCACATATTATATTAATACCGAGCATGTCACTTTATTTATATGTGGAACGACAAGGAAACCTGCATTCTGGGATCTAAGTGGGTGATGCAGCTTGTAAACTTGAAAGAATTCTGTTACGTAGGCAGGTGCTAGACCTTTAAGTGCCTTATATGTAAGTAGGAGAACTTTGAAGTCAGTCCTGAACCTAACAGGAAGCCAATGCAGGGAACTAAGAACCCGGGTTATGTGTTCAAACTTCCTGCTCCTGGTGATGATTCAAGCTGCATGTAGAGAACAAGCATTAAACGATCAAGAACTAATCCCTGTAGCACTCCATATTTGACTGGTGACATACATACAGTGACACAACGAGTGTATCAACCTGTGAGTTCCTAAGTAGTTTCTGGCTGAATTCCTTTCAAATTTGAGCTGGATTGGTGGTGCTGAATTGATGTAGCCGAATCATAGACACATGGACCAGATTTCCAATTCACATCGGTTTTTCGTTACAAACCTAGTACTGAAGCCTTCGAACTGTGGTGGTAGCAAAGACTTTTATGAGTACCATAGACATAATGAACAAGACTCCAGTCAATCCAATGGATTATCATTATTATTATTCCGTAAATATAGCACACAATTGGATTTAAGGGTGTGTAAGGGTAGGGGGTGGGGTTGGGCAGTCAGTTGACCTTGGACCCCCAGAGGTTTTTTTTTTCTCCTTACTTGGGAGTTTTTGCATTGGTTGTACATGTGTACAAGTGTGTTGATATCTTCCCATGGGTGTTTGTGAGTGAAAGATACAGTATACTGTCTAAACCTGAAGTTTTATGTTGGTGTTTCATACATGCATGTGTGCGACTGGCTGTCCAGTAAGACCTGTATTTTATGCAGCTAAGAATGTTACATTTTTGATTAATGGTTCCCAAGTTTATTCAAAGGTTACAATATGGTTTCCGATCTAGGCAGTACATTTTCCTGATTCCTGTATGGTCACCATGTACACAGAGTAATCGGGATTGTGGGCTGTTGCTACTAATAACAAACAAGTCATACATTTCAGTGCCCAGAACAGTTGTGTGTATGTAGCCGGATGGCATGAAGGGAGTTTTCTGATGTGTTCTCTTTACAATGAATACATGTGCTTGAGTCTTTTAATCTCATCCTATCCATAATCTGCTTGGTTATGTGGTTATGTGCATTGTTATATTGCACTACTTGTGTTTTAGTATTTTTAGTCATTGAAAATGTGGTTTTACTCAGAACTGTGTCCAAAAACAATTAATATAAGATGTTATACAATATATTTCTGTGTTGCTCTGAGAGAACATTTCATTTGACTCGGAGGGCAGTTTATTAGTGATTATTACCTTTTTTCTATTACTGGGACTGATTGTAGATTGAACTGTTTTATGTTGAGTTTAGAGCTAAGTACTAATTTTAGTTGGACAATAGATCAAATTTGAAATGGAGCAAATAAAGCCTGAACTTTCACTTGAAGTATATATGAACAGAGTATAGTTTGTTGAATTTTATTTTGGACATATTATGACCATATTAAGACTCTTTCCACTGGAAAATATAATATTACTTGGAAAAGTTAAAGAAGAAGAGGACAGCTACCAACAAAGTGGATGGATTCAGTTGTCACAACAACAAACATGATACTGAGAAGCCTGAAGACAGCAGTGTTCTGAAGAAATGTTGGCTCTGTACTCACCAACAGTTGAGACTATACTACGAAGAATAATAATAATAATAATAATAATAATAATAATATGAGGTTAGCTGGATAACTTAATTTAAGGTATCCCAGTTTAAATGGACTTTGTTCATTTACATTTATCCCAGGCTACCTTAAATCCAACAAGTTATCTGACAAGCATGAAATCCTGCTCTGCGATACAGGCCCTGGGATTGTGAGCTGATTCCGGCATGGTGGGAGTTGTGGTGTGGCTCATAGACATGCCTAGAATGAATTTGTGACTTCAGTATTGTCAGATGTAATGCAAAATTGTAACGCTGATAGCGTGACTCCTGAGTCCAGCATTAATGTATTTAACAGAAGACAAAAATGTATATAATGATCCCTAGAATATTAAAAGGGAAAAATATACAGAATATTCTAGCTAACCATAAGGTTGGTGGGGCCTCCATACATCTCTGGCCAGGTAGTTGCCCCCCATTCACTTTAATTGTTACCTGTTTCCTACTGTACTTTTTCTTTGAATATATTGTAGCATCACAGGTGAGTGGGAGAGGCAGGTGGCGGAACAAATGGTAGAGACATGATGTGGAAGGAAATACTACTATTTTAATGTCTTTAAAAAGAAAATTGCATGCTCTGTTTCTATTGCCAAAAATCAAGTCTACGGGTGTCTTCAGTTCCCATCTGAAGAGGAGCATAGCTCCTGGTGAGTAAGGAGGTTAGGTCTGGTCACTGCGTGGCTCCTTGGGTACCCTAAACCTGCAGAACAGCTCCTTCACCAGCTTGGTCTTTGTGGTGGCTGTGCTCTGGTCAGGCTCTTCCATATGCCACTTTGAGAAGTAGTTTATTGCCACAAGCAAGTAATGTTTGCCATACTCTGTGGTGGGGAATAGCCCCAGTGCCACCTTCCCAATCTTGCTCTATATAGGTGAAGGCAAGCTGACCGCAAAGAGTAGCCACCCATAACAGCACTCAGGGAGACATAGATGTGCCAAAGCTGGGCTCATACCAACAACCTTTTGGTAAGGGGCACAAAGGCTTAACCCACTGAACCACACACTATCTCCCAGATTTGATATGAACTCTACATTTTACTATAAGTGATAACATATGGCTTTAGTAGGAAATACATGTGTATTGTCTTTTGTTTCTTAATAAAAATTCATATTGAATTTATATTATTCTAATGAAAGACATGCATGATCTCTCCATATGACATAGTGACAAAAAAAGTTAAGCGCCCAGAAGTAATGGTTCAGTTTGGATGTATTTTGGTACACGTGCAGACCAACGATGGGTATGAGCAACCATGCATCAGTTACAATGTCCACCATATGAGCAACCATGCATCAGTTACAATGTCTAGCATATGAGCAACCATGCATCAGTTACAATGTCTAACATATGAGCAACCA
>JAAGVU020000002.1:16294745-16320667 GCA_011763525.2 Mormyrus iriodes
AAACAGAAGTATGACATTCTAAATGGTCTCAGATTATTGGTGCTGAATTTGTGCTGAATAAAAGCATATGAAGCAATGTTTTTTGGATTGGTGAAAATTTTAAAAATGTCAGGGCATGTCAGATTACCTCAAAACTGGCTAAGAGGCCTCAGACTCCAGAGGGGTAAAGATTGGGACCACCAATCCAGTCTGCTAATCCAAAGGCACTGTCCCCAACATCCAAGCAGTGCTGAAGAGGCGTGTCAGCCAAGACAGCTCAACAACATCAAGAGCTTTCAGGAACTCAGGGCAAATCTTATCCACCCCCAGAGCCTTACGACCGAAGAGTTTTTGGACTACCTTAGTGACCTCAGCCGTAGAGATGAGCAAGTTCCCCTCTGAGTCTTCCAGCTCTACTTACCCCAAGGAAGGCATATCAGTGGGATTCAGGAGGTCCTGGAAATACTTCTTCCATTGCCCGAGTATGTCTCCATTTGAGGTAAAAAATTCTCCATTCCTTCTGTAAACAGCATGGGTAAAGCCTTGTTCCCCATTCTGAGTTGCCTGACGGTTTGCCAGAATCTTTTCAAGGCCAATGAAAGGTTCTTCTGCATGGCCTCACCAAACTCCCTGCACACCCGAGTTTTTGCTTCAGCAACTGCCAAAGCCGCTTTCCACTTAGGCTACCGGTACCTCTCAGCTGCTTCAGGAGTCCCACAAGCTAACCAAGCTCGGAAGGCCTTCTTCAGCCTGACAGCTCCCTTTACCACTGGTATCCACCACCGGGTTCGGGGATTGCCGCCACGACAGGCACCAACAACCTTACGACCACAGCTCTGCACCGTTGCCACAGCAATGGCATCCCAGAACATGGCCCATTCAGGCTCGATGTCTCCTGACTTTCTCGGGAGAGAAGACAAGTTCTGCCAGAGGTGTGAGCTGAAGATCTCCTGGACAGGGGCCTCTGCCAGACACTCCCAGCACACCCTCACTATGCAGTCAGGTCTACCAGGTCTATCTGGCATCTACCCCCCGCCATCAGATCCAACTCACCATCAGGTGCACTTATGAACACCCTTATGACTGAACATGGTGTTCGTTATGGACAAACTGTGATTAGCCCAGAAGTCCAATATCTGATCACTGCTCAGGTCATTCCTCCCAATCACTCCGCTCCAGGTTTCACTGTCATTACCCATGTGACCAAGTCCCCCAGCAGAACAATGGAGTCCCGAGAAGGGGCACCTTCCAGCACTGCATGCAAGGGCTCCAAGAAGGCTGGATACTCTGTGCTGGTGTTCGTTGCATAAGCACAGACAACAGTTAGAGCCTATCCCCCGACTCAAAGGGAGGGCTGAATCGGGGTGAACTCCAACTTACAGCACCCAACCAGGAAGCTGTGTGTTTAAGTAGGCCCACCTGCCTATTGCCTCTCGTTAATCGATTCCAGCCCCTCGCCAGGAGTTTTGTTCCAGAATCCGAGCCATACGTTGAGGTGAGACCAAACTATATCTAGTTGATATCTCTCTGCCTTCCACCCTACCTCAGGTTTCTCTCTCACTGGAGAGTTTACATTCCATTCACTACAAGATCCATCCATCCATTTTCTGAAACTGCTCTTCTATTATGCACGGGGGATCCGGAGCCAGTCCTGGAGGCTACAGGCGCAAAGCAGGGAACAGCCCTGGATAGGGTGCCAACCCATTTCATGGCACACTCACACATGTACTCCTATGAGCAATTTGGTAACTCCAAACAACCTCAGCATGTTTTTGGACTGTGGAGGGGAAACCAGAGTACCTGGAAGAAACCCCATGATGAGGACATGCAAACTCTACACACATAGAACTCTGGCAGAGACTTGAACCCAGAGGTGTGAGACAACAGTGCTAACCACTGTACCACCACGCTGCCTCGTTCACTCCCAGATGATTTGAAGAACTAATTAACATGGCTTTAGCACAGACAGGAAGACTGAGCTATTAGATGCCAGCGTGGAGCAGCTGGCTGAGGGGAGGTAATGTGCACATACACCTCAGATGGACTGCTCACCCTGAGACGACAGACGGGCCCAGGCACCTTGGAGCTCACCCCTGTTGTATTGGGGAACTCTGATTATGTGATTATGGCTACATACAGTTCTGTGTGCATGAGCACCAGAGCACCTTGTATAGCATGGTGCCAGCTCAGTACCTGAAACAGAGGCCTCCCCAAGCCAGTGGGCAGCTTGCAGCCAGAGTTTGTGGTGCTGAGAATGATAAGAGCTGACTGATTGTTCAGCAGGAACTTTTCTGCAAGCTAGGAAACATAATGTACACAGTAGTTATTTCTGGAATTCTGTCATTGCTTCATACAAGCATAGAAAAACTTGATGAAATAAGGGTAATACATTAATAAATTCTTGGTGCAAGATTTATGTTAATGAGTCACCTTTTGCAATAAAAGCCTATTTAAGCTATAATAGTTGAGTATATGCACTGAGAATAGAGGTGGGTGATTTTAACATAACCTAAACTGGAATTAGATTAATAGAAGTATTTTGCATGGAATAGACATGTCTGATATGCAATAACAACATAATAGAATATTTATATAGTAATTTGTGTGCATTTAAATGAAGATCAAACCTCCGAGTACAAATTTTTATAAGGAACATATGCTGGAATAGATTAAATAAGGTAGTTAAATTTGACATAAACTTGTTTGGTGGATCACACAGAAAGTGCAGCAGACAATCTACCACAGGAGCAGGATGCAATTAAAGAACGGGCAGCTACTGGGCAGGTTAACAGGGGGAAATGAAGGGTAATTCAGTGAGGAAGGTGCAATGTACACTCTATGTACTGTTAGGGGACCAGACCGTGGAATGACCACAGCCATTTCTGAGAGTGATTTGGGGATTGCAGAGAGATAGAAAACCTAAATGCAATCAGGCAAATGAACAACATGGAGTAAGGATCATAATTATTAGCACCTTCTTTTCTTACGTCCATGGACCACAGAACCAGGGGCCACGTGGGCCTGTGCCCCTGAAGCACGATCATGAAAAAATCACCTACAAACTGATAAAAACTTTATTATTAAAATCCAGAATTATATCATTTTTTTCTTCTTTTTTTAACAAAAGGCTGATTTGAGCTACAAAAAGGAAACAGACAAGTGGACATTATGCCCCCCAAGGGCCTCCTTATTCACATGCATTGTGCGCTGCAGCCTCATGTCCTTCTTAATTCTTAATTCTTAATTAAGAAATGGACGTATTACTCCTTTATTCCCCTGGAAACCCCTTTAATCACAAAAACAGAGACAGCGATCATTAATTATGATAAAGTGCCAGTATCTTGGCACTCAGAGGTACTCATGCCCATTTAACCAAAGGCAGACTTAGACACAGACAGCACTCGGCTATTAACCTTCCCAGTGCTGCTGTGTTAGTTAGTATGCCACTGGCACGATCGTTACCGTTTGTAGCATCGCTGAGTGTGATCCTCTCTGGTGACTCAGGCTTACTCATTACCTGCTACATAGCACTGCTGATATTTCACAGACACTCCTGTCCAGTTCAAGAGTTTGACTCCAAAAAATGTATTGCAAGGGAATGGGGAAAGTGACAGTTTGCAGCCCCTCAGCAAAGTGAGGATGAATCTGATCCCTCTCTGATCTCTTGTTCCCACACAGAAGTTTAAGATCCGCATTGAGGATCCACCACAACGCAAGCACATGGTCTTCATGGGCGGGGCAGTGCTGGCCAACATCATGAAGGACAAGGAGTCTTTTTGGATCAGCAAGGCAGAGTATCAGGAGAAGGGTGTTGTGGTTCTGGATAAAATGGGCCGAAGTGTGCGATAAAAGTAAGTGCTGATACAAGTCACCTCAGGACCATGCTAAAAAATCCAGTGACTGGGCCTGCAAAACCAGCACAGAGATGCATGCTAGACCTGAAGCTACCAACAGAGCAGCTTGCTTAGTTTCACAAATTGACAAAAACACAGCCACTCCCATGTACACACTCTCAGATGCCAATTGTTTTCCCATTAGTCAAGCTTTCAAACTATGCTTTAACAAAACTGGCAGATACATACAGGCATATTGTCATCCAGCTGAGATTTAAACAGGTACCACATACTGTGCATCACAGGTTTCTTCTTGACTTGCAACCAAAAAGTATTTATACTTTAGTGCAGTTGTGTTATGCATTTTTCTATATCCTGTGCAACACCTTCAAAGGAACGGTGCTGTATTTCTATGCAAATATGGTAAAGTATTCTTTCTGGCTAATGTTACATTGTCTTAATATAGAACAAATTATATAACGTTTACATAAGTTCAGTTGTTATATAAGACTTCAGTGCATTTGATCTCCAGTTAACTGATGATTGGCTCTCAGTAGACTTTTGCTGTTAGACACCTTCAGCTTCTGCTACCCATAGTGCCCAGGGGCAACTGTTTCCAGTTTCATGAAAACATGATCTCACTTCCATTATAAGTGAGATAAGAGGAAGTACAGTGGTTAAAAAGGAATTGCTATTGTGATGCTCACAAATTTCCGTCTCAGATAAAGAAAAACATATTTGTGGAGACAATGGTAGTCAAAATATTCACTGCATCTAAATGGATTTTAAAAAGAAACCTTAACAGCTTTGACCACATTACGTGTCCAAGTGCATTCACAATTTGTCTGTTTTTAAACTGGAATCATATGTATACATGTTATCTTTGTGGTAATTTCGCATTTTCACTAATAAAAATTGAGAACTGAATTGCATCAATCTGCCTGACGTCTCAGTGGCATTTGCACACACTTTGCATCCATCATGTGCTTGCATGAGTATCTCTGGCATTTCTGAACATATTTACTTAAATGTTTCTTCATCTACAGTAATGTGCACAATGCAAATTGCATAAAAACCTGAATATTTTGAATGTGCGCAAAAGGCTGGTCACATTTCACTGATGATTTGCGATATTCCAGGTCTTCAGTAACATCCATCCACACGTGTTCTTGGAGCCTATGGCAGGCAGCACAGGACAGAAGGCAGGTGCTCCCTAGATGTGATGCCAGTCTGTTGCAGGGCACACTCACAGGCACTGTCATGCATGATGACGTTTTGGACTGCCGGAGGGACCCAGCTTACCCAGCAGCAGTACTGCTCACCGAACATTGACTCTGTCGTCCATCCCTCTGCACAGAATGCTTCTTGGTGCTGCTGCAAACCGTCTTGGGTCTGTATGGCAATATGGCTGTGGTTTTACCTCTAAGGAAAGTGTTTGACCTGAAGTGCTTTAGCTAAACCTCACTTTACAACATGAAGTGTGACTCTTCAGTTTGTTAAACTGTCAAATTGTAATTATCCACACAATTAATAAGCAATTGCAACTTCAAGGTGGATTGCAATTCCACTTTGAGATAATTACATTTTATTGCAGTTTTATATGGAGCGTAATACAATGCAGCAGCAGCAGCAGATGATCAAAGGAGGACAGTTTGCTCTGGAAGGACCTTGCTAAGTGTACAACACATGCGGTTTCACATCACAGCTGCAAAACACACTGCATGCATGCTCAATTACACCCATAAACAAAATGTATTTCAACTTATATAATACTAGATTTATCATCTGGATACAAAAATTTAGAATGCAACAGAGGACATTTGATACACATTTAAAGTGCTCCAGTATGAAGGAAAATTAGTAAAGTTTCATGGCAAGGCATTTAGCTATTTTTACTGGGTGACAATTATTTTCAAATGAACAATTTCACTCATTAGGAGTCAAACAGATTTTTAAATTTTTGGTTTTTAACAACTGAAGTTGCCCTTCAAAAAAAACAGACAACCCGAGTTTTTTCCCTAAGTTTTTGGAAAATGATGTTGCTGCTTAAAGATCTAAATAATACTAAAGAATTAAAACAGTCTTAAAGTGTTCGTTGTGGGACCTAAAGTGCATGTCAGTAACAAATGTGTGTCATCTTGCCTTATTTTTCAACCAAAACTTACAGTGGTCATTGACTCCTGCTTCCCTAGCGGACAACAGCAGGTGTTACAATGGAAAGGAACTGGACCTTAGGTTAATCAAACTGTGCCAAAGCAGAGGAACTGACTCTGTCTGTAATGCAGACAGATAAATGTCTTTATCTGTCTTTATAAATGTTTTCTTGTAAGGAGGTCAAGACTCCAGTCTTTGTCTAAAGCATAGTTCAAAAGGTTACACATGTTAACACTCTCAACAGGAATAAATTTATGAAAATAATAGCCTTCATATGTTTTTTCTTGCAGCATACATCTTGATTGGTGTGTTTCTTGTGAGCTTGATGGCAGATGCCCCATTAAAAATGTGCAGATCTTTACCCAGCACAAACGCACTTGTGTCAAGGTGCCTGTTGTCTCCCTCAGATGAGTCATGTAGCAGGAAGATGCTGACCGTACACAGGCAACGGTGTTACTCCTGTGATAGTTACTTGATGGCAGCCCACGCTGTCATTCATTTAACTGCAATGCTGTAACAGACCCTGGAGAAGCATCTTGTTATCGTGTTCACAACAGAGCATGTGTGCAGCTTTGGTACCGTGAGACTCTTGCCACTAATGTTTACTGGAACAATATGGGTTTTTCAAGGTCTGCTTTTATACAGTTACATGGTGTACTTGGTGTCTATGATGAATATCTGATATGGTGAAAGCACCTTCAACCCATGAGAAGACTTTTCTTCAGGTCTGATAAACACCCCACCCCCACCCCCTCAAAATTAGCCAAAAAAATCAGCAGACAGATGCAAAGGCAGTGCAAAAAATATGAACAAGAACGACCCGCTGCTGTCACAAAGGAAAACGTGCAGAGTGAAAGCCCCACCTGCCCACACCTCTACTCCTCACACACAGACTCCCCCAGGTCCACAGCACCCCCTCTGGTCAGCTTCCTCATCTTGCTAAAGTCCTGGTCAGAGCGCAGGAATAGGAACGTGGGGGTGCCCCCGCTGGTGAAGGGCAGGTCTTGCAGCTGGACGTGGGGCTGCACTGGCTGCGTCTCTCCGCCATTTCGCCAGCAGAGGGTGTAGTGCTCAGGCTCGGTCACAGCGAACTTGGAGGCGCAGAGTTGGGCTAGGGCGTCGCCACCTTCGCCTGCCTTCCACAGCAGCGTCCGCACGGCGCTATGCTCGCCATCCTGGAAAAGCACGCGCACAAACCTCTGCAAGCACAAAACATCGACACGTCAGAGTTCCACTGGTTGGTGAGTCCTGCTCAGTGATGGCTTCTACCACCCTACTGACTGAGGGCCGTTATCAGCCTGCCCTGTTATTCCTGGACAGGCCCACTATCCGCATGTACAGTATGCAAACAGAAGTAACAGCTGCAGAAACTAACACTGGATGTGTATTTTCATTAAGCAGATTTTTGGATAGGTCTATTCTGTACCAATACACAACTTACTGTATCAAAAAGTCTTGCAGGGAGCTTCACATCAGCAATACACACCCAGATACAATAGATCTTTCACTTTTATAAATAGAGCATCCATATTTCAATGCAAATCACTAAAATTACGTACATACAATGAAGCAATTCCTAAATAAAAGAATATATTTGTTTTGAAGGAATTAAAAAACAGCTGATCCCTTTATGTAGACAATTTCTCTGATGAAACTACAGGTTCTCTGTTTGTGTATTTTGGGTCATTCGAGTTTTTAGATGGTGGTTCAAACTTCATATGTTAGCTGAAATAATTAAGGTAAGTAGCATCATGTCCGCACTGGCATCTGCCAGTTGGGCCACGGCTCTTTGTCCCGGACACACTTGGAGACCCCCCAGCCACCTGGACCTGAGGGCTCTCTGTCCGGGATTAACCTGGCTCTGCCTGGAGGTCCCCGTGCCGCCTGAGCCTGAGGGCTCTCTGTCCGGGACTAACCTGGCTCTGCCGGGAGGCCCCCCGGCCGCCTGAGCCTGAGGGCTCTCTGTCCGGGACTAACCTGGCTCTGCCGGGAGGCCCCCCGTGCCGCCTGAGCCTGAGGGCTCCCTGTCTGAGACTAACCTGGCTTTGCTGGGCTTCCCTCTGATTCTGGGCCTCCTGATTTCGGCGTTGACTCCATTCTTTGAGAGATTCCTGAGCCTCATTGGTCAGCTTGCCTATAGCATTCCCTCCTGGCTGACTCTGGATAAGGCACAGGCTGGCATAGACACTTGTCAAATAGTACCCTCCTGTGAAAGAAAGAGACAAGGCAACTTCAGCCTTGCTAAGAATAAGAAACATTCCAATCTGAATAGTAGTTACCATAGTTACTTATTGTAAAAGCCCACTGTCCAGTTTGCTTTAATTTCAAAGAAGGGCTCTTAAATCATACACTTTGTAAATATATTTCTACTGCCAGATGGGCAGAACAGGGAATATACAGTTAACATCACTTGGGCAGTTCACAGACCCCCTTTGCAAGCAGTCAGGCATCTAATACCCTCCCCTGTCAGACCCCCTTTGGAGGCATGCAGGTGATTAGTGTCTCTCAGGGCTGATTTAGGGCTGTGATATACTTCACACGAGGCGATGCATACGCAACGCCACATGCACACAATGCAAGCAGTGTGCTTACTATACTTCCGCACGTAGTTTACATTTTTCTGGAGGACTAAAGGTCATGTCCACCAGGGGGCAGTGCGAGAAAACCGTCTTGGTCGGCTCCTTCGTTTCCAGTCTCACGTATTTGTATGAGGTTGTGACATGACGTACGCTCGCGCCTTCCACAGCAATGGAGCAGCTAATGTTTTAAAGCTGCTGCTGCATCCTCTATATTATAACCACTCTTCCACATCACATTGGTACTTCGCTCTGCCACATGTCACCTTTCTTCCCCAAGTTGAATGTTACATTGCATGTTGTTAGATAACTCATAGTAATTAGTATTTCGTAACTAGGCTGCACGATATTGGAAAAAATGCATTTCTGCAATAATTATTGTAGTATTTATAAAGAAAAAAATAGTTCAAAATAAATCAATTTCTCACAAACATTTCTATTTATCAGTGATTTAAACAGCAAGGATGAAATGATCAGGATCGGTTCGGAGAGCGCATGCAGAGCTGTTTCAAAAGTAGCGGCAGTAAACTTTAAAGTAATATAAACATATGCCAGATAATCCTGAAAAGGATCGGTCAATAAAATTGCACAGCTTGGTAAGTTTTGTTTCCTATAGCAATATAAATGTTCTAGGGAAATGTAAACCACATGGCGAATTTGATCACCAACATTTATAAATACTGAAATTGCAGACTCCAAGATCAAGCTGTTTCTGATGAGTTTGCAATCAGTTTTTGTGAGGAACTTGCAGACTTGGGTGCGACTGCCAACTCTAATATGATGTGGGAGACCTTCTGTGATAAGACCCTGAAGGTTTCTGAGGGTTGTGTTGGTGTTGCCGATATTCCCAGAAGGAGGTGCTTCATCTCACAGGACACCCTGGATATTATCGAGAGGAGTCACAGCACACGACTTACTGGCAACTCCAGTCTGTACCGGGAACTGAGGAGGACGGCTGTGAGGGCTCTGAGGGCAGATAAGGAGGCGTTTGTTAGACGAATCTGTGAGTAGGTGACACACCATCTGTGGTCCAGCGACCCACATCCTGCTTACACAGGAATTGAAGCATTACGTACGTCTGAATCTGTCCCTTGGAGACTTGCAGTCAGGGCAGGTGATGGTCCTTACGGATGACACTGCAGTTGTGACCCGCTGGGCCGGCTAATTTGAGCAGTTGTTTAAAGCTGATCCTCCAGCTAGGATGTTGGACATCTCTGTGGAAACGGTTCTTGAGGCTGATCCTCCAATCAGTGGTGAACCACCCAATCTCACTGAGACTGCACGGGTGGTGAATCAGCTGGGGGTAGGGAAGGCTGCAGGGATCTGTGGTATCCGGGGTGAACTTCTCCAGGCTGGTGGTAAGGCTGTCCTGCTGGCATTGCAGACAATCTTTGCTTCCATTTGGGAAACAGACGTCATCCCAACTGCCTGGAAAACGGGACTTGTTGTCCCTATCTGGAAAAGGAAGGATGACCCCCTGGATCATGACAATTACAGGGGGATAACACTGCTCTCGGTGCCGGGTAAGGTCCTTGCAAGGGTCATCATTAACAGGATCTGTGACCACTTACTCGCCATAAGTCTGGTTTTACGCCTAAGAAGTCTACCATCGACCACATCCTGGCACAAAAGGTTCTCGAGTGCAAGCGCGAATATCGGCAGAAGTTCTTTGCAGCCTTTGTCGATTTTCAGAAAGTATTTGATTCAGTTGATCAAGTTGCCCTGTGGGACATCTTGAGACTTTGTGGGATCCCCCCGAAGCTGCTGGATGTCATGGTCGGTCTGTACACTGGTACTGTGAGAGCTGTGCAGAGTGGAGGAAGAACCTCTGCATTCTTCCCAGTTGATTCTGGTGTTCGCCAGAGATATGTTCTTGCTCCTACTCTGTTCAATGCTTGCATGGACTAGGTGTTGGGTAAAGTTGTTGGGTCTGGCAGTTGTGGGGCGTCTGTTGGTGAAGAAAGATTCACTGATCTTGACTTTGCTGACGATGCTGTGATCTTCGCTGAGTCAATGGAGGCTCTGATTGGGGCTCTTGAGAGACTGAGAGAGGAGTCTGAATGTCTGGGATCACGAGTGTCCTGGATAAAAACCAAGATCCAGCCCTTTAATGACTTCTTAGGCACAACCATCAGTAGTGTGTCTGTCTGCGGAGAGAATGTTGACCTTGTCGAGAGGTTCACCTACCTCAGCAGCGACATTCATGTCTCTGGTGATTCTTCCTATGAAGTCAGCAGACAGATTGGGAGAGCATAGGGGGTCATGAGGTCACTGGTGTGTGGCGCTCCCAATATCTTTGCAAGAGGACGAAGGTCCAAGTCTTTAGAGTCCTGGTGCTCCCTGTTTTGCTGTATGGCAGTGAGACATGGACGCTATCCAGTGAGTTGAGACGAAGACTGGACTCCTTTGGTACTGTGCCCGTTTGGAGAATCCTCGGGTACCGCTGGTTTGACTTTGTGTTGAACGAGCGGTTGCTAGGGGAGTCCCGAATGAGGCACATTACCTGCATTGTAAGGGAGTGTCAGTTACGGCACTACGGCCATGTGGCATGTTTCCCTGAGGGTGATCCAGCTCGCAGAATCCTCATTGCTGAGGACCCGAGAGGCTGGACTAGGCCAAGGGGATGCCCATGTAACACCTGGCTGCGGCAGATGGATGGCCATCTCCAGAGGGTGGGACTGGACTGTGTTTCTGCCTGGGGGGTCACCAGCCGGGATCCTGAGGTGTTTAGTTATGTGATGGGTGCGGCAATGCGCTGCATCAGCGCATGCTCCCCAACCTGACCTGACCTGAAACTGCATTGAAAAGTAACATTGCTTATGAAAATAGGCAAGTATGAATTTCAAGTTAGAATTTCATTGTACTTTGTACACATGGCACTGCTTTCTTAGAAACTTAAACTGGCATTAAACTTTGAAGACGCTGTACACAGAGGGACACAATAGTGCTCACAATATTTTCTCTCTTGCCTCTGAAAATATACAGTTCTTCCGGCCTCTCATTCTTAACAAAATCAGATGCTTCTTTAACTAACTGTACCGTGTATAAACACAATCCTGTGACAATAGGTGACCGCACTGCGACCCCAATTTTTGGTGGTACTGCACCTTCGCGAGCAGTTATTGGAGAGGCATGTCGCTGCAGCCAGGAGCCGAATGTCAAGTAGGAGGCTCAATATGGAAGGGGTATATAACGTGGGGACTGTTTTCATCTGATACCCTAAAGGCTAGTTCATACGTCTCCACACGTGTACTAGTAGACGTGACCACGATGATGCTTTTGACGTCATCGTGTGTCTCCGCGGATGAATGTGTGCTACTCTCCAAATTTGTGTTTGCATGGCGGTGATTGTGCAGCTCTGAACACCCTGCGCATAATTGATTCGCTAGCGTCCACTTTAAACACCAACATGGATGCTTTTGATGAGCATTGGGGTAGTTTGCAAACCCTACAGACTATTTACAACATACATGGAAATGCATATGCAGATTTATCTTGAAATGAATTGATCTCACACCAGCCAGCTAGCTGACCAAAGTTGGCAACCCTCTGAGCTGGCTCTCTGACTTTGTAAAACATAGAGAAACGGACACAAACCTCACTGCTGTGCCACGTGTGTAGGGAATATCAGAATAATAATTTATATTATTATTAGTATTATTGATTTATTGTTATTATTATATAATAATAATAATAATAATAATAATAATGATAATAATAATATAAATACGACACGTTGTGCACATGTGCAAAGTACGCAGCTTTATCAGAGAACTATGAACATTTCTGAGTACTCATACGCAGTGTGGATACGTGAGTGTTGCGCTTGTGTGGAGAAGCATGAACAAGCTTTAACCCTAACCCTTGGGATAAACCCCTCCTACCCAACATTGCCCCTCCCACTCAGCACTCAGCTCCCAGCTGCAAGGACATGCCTCTCCGATAACTCTCCGTGAAGGTGCAGTACCACCAAAAATTGGGGTGGCAGTGTGGTCACCTTTTGTCACAGGACTATATTTACATACAGTACATTTAGTATTAAAGTAACATACGATTTTTTTAAGAATGAGTGGCTGGAACAACTCTATATTTTCAGAGGCAATAGAGAAAATATTGTGAGCACTATTGTGTCCCTCTATACACAGTCTTCAAAATTTAATGGCAGTTTAAGTTTCTAAGAAAGCAGTGCCATGTGTACAAAGTACAATGAAATTCTAACTTGAAATTCTGACTTGCCGACTTTCATAAGCAACGTTATATTTCAATACAGTTCTATCTGTATCTATTAATCTTGATTATAAAATTCGTATTGTGTGCGGTTTATGTTTCACTACAACATTTATTTTGCTATAGGAAATAAAACTTACAAAGCTGTGCAATTTTAATGACTGCTTCTTTTCAGGATTATCTAGTATATGTTTAGCATTAGTTTAAAGTTTGCTGTTGCTATTTTAGCATGAGCTCTGCATGCTCTCTCCGAGCCAATTCAAATAGTTTCAGTCTTGCTGTTTAAATCACTCATAAATAGATGTGTTTGTGAGAAATTGATTAATTTTGAACTGTTTTCTTTATAAATATTGTAATACTTCTTGTAGATTATTTTTTCCAGTATTGTGCAGCCTAATTACGGAATAGCTTCTACGTGATGTCTAACGACATACAATGCAACATTCAACATGGAATAGTAAGGTGACATGTGGCAGAGCGAAGTACCAGTGCGATGTGGAACAGTGGTTAGAATATAAAGAATGCCGCTGCAGCATTACAAAATTAGCTACTCCATCACTGTGGGAGCAGCGAACGTACATCATTTCATGTCACAGCCTCATACAAATACGTGAGACCGAAAACGAAGGAGTTGACCAAGATGGTTTTCTCGCGCTGCCCCCTGGTGGATATGATCTTCAATCCTCCAAATTGACGTAAACTACACATGCTAGTGTAGTCAGTGCACTGCTTGCATTGCGTATGCCTCGCCTCGCATGAAGTATATCGCGGCCCTTACCCTCCAGTATGAGACACCCTTTGCAGGCAGGCAGGCGATCAGCATCTCTTACCCTCCCGTCAGACCCCCTTTGCAGGCAGGCAGGCGATCAGCATCTCTTACCCTCCCTTTTCAGACCCCCTTTACAGACAGGCAGGTGATCAGCATCTCTTACCCTCCCGTCAGACCCCCTTTGCAGGCAGGCAGGCGATCAGCATCTCTTACCCTCCCTTTTCAGACCCCCTTTACAGACAGGCAGGTGATCAGCATCTCTTACCCTCCCGTCAGACCCCCTTTGCAGGTCAGCGATCAGCGTCTCTTACCCTCCACTGTCAGATACCCTTTGCAGGCAGGCAGGCGATCAGCACCTCTTACCCTCCCGTCAGACTCCCTTTGCAGGCAGGCAGGCGATCAGCATCTCTTACCCTCCCCTGTCAGACATCCTTTGCAGGCAAGGAAAGCAATCAGGGTTTCTTACCCTCCCATGTCAGACCTCCTTTGCAGCCAGGCAGGCAATCAGCGTCTCTTACCCTCCCCTGTCTTGTCAGACCCCCTTTGCAGGCAGCCGTTCAGGGTCTCTTACCCTCCCCTGTCAGACCCCCTTTGCAGGCAGGCAGGTGATCAGCATCTCTTACCCCACCCCTGTTAGAACCCCTTTTCAGGCAGGCAGGCGATCAGCATCTCTTACCCTCCCCTGTCAGACTCCCTTTGCAGGCAGGCAGGCGAGCAGCATCTCTTACCCTCTCCTGTCATACCCCCTTTGCAGGCAGGCAGGCGATCAGCGTGTCTTACCCTCTCCTGTCAGATTCCCTTTGCAGGCAGACGATCAACATCTCTCACCCTCCCCTGTCAGATCCCCTTTGCAGGCAGGCGATCAGCATCTCTTACCCTCCCTTGTCAGACCCCTTTGCAGGCAGGAAGGCAATCAGCATCTCTTACCCTCTCCTGTCAGACCCCTTTGCAGGCAGGAAGGCAATCAGCATCTCTTACCCTCTCCTGTCAGAACCCCTTTGCAGGCAGGCAGGTGATCAGCATCTCTTGCCCTCCCCTGTCAGACCCCCTTTGCAGGCAGGCGATCAGCATCTCTTACCCTCCCCTGTGAGCCACGTGGGCTCCAGCAGCTCCATCATGTACTCCACCTCTATGTGCAGCTCAGGCATGTTGCACTGCACGATAACATAAGACAGGGCTGGGAGGAAGTCCTCGGCCCCAAATCCCTGCTCTGCAGAGGGAACAAGCAGGGGTGGCAATAACTCAAAGATCTCTCTGTCCTTCTGCAGTCACACAGCTTTGAAATAACTCGAAGAAGCCCTCTCACTGCTAGCGACTTCTGGCAAGCAGCTAAAGTGAAATCCAGGTAAACAACAGTGATGGAGACAGAATTATTCTACTGCAGGTCAGGCAACTCGGAGTTTGAGCTGACTGTCTGGGATAGAGACAGAAGATAACCCGGCATTTCCAGCTTGGTGATTACATTGAATTCCATTTCTTTACCTGGTTTATCAACCAGTTTTCATTCCATGCGTGGAGAGGCTGCATGGTGTGACGCATTAAATGAGCCTGTGCTCTGTGCCTGTGCTCAGCTGCTCTACATCACCCGCACTCACCTGAACTGCCCATGGCCTTATAGACGCTCTTGCATACTTGCAGCAGCAGCAGCACCTTGTCTATTGGGGAATATGCCCGCTGCATGAGCAGCAGCTTC
The DNA here is from genome assembly GCA_011763525.2 of Mormyrus iriodes. Taxonomy (NCBI): domain Eukaryota; kingdom Metazoa; phylum Chordata; class Actinopteri; order Osteoglossiformes; family Mormyridae; genus Mormyrus; species Mormyrus iriodes. The sequence continues at coordinate 16,309,977 of JAAGVU020000002.1, forward strand.
TGACGCGCCCTCTCCACGCCGTGGGAGTCCAGCACGCCCACCCGCAGCCCAAAGTGCTCCGGCAGGCCCTCCTGGCTGGCCCGCAAACTCTCCACCATCCTCTGGGTGGAGCCATCCTGGGCATGTAGAGCCAGCAGGGTCTGGTCCAGTTGGGCCTTCAGCGGCTTTAGAACGCAGCCAAACATGGCCTTCTCCAGGGCCAAGTCTGCCACCAAACAGACACACACACACACACACACACAAACACACACACACGTGTTCAGTCCAAAACATTTCAACACACCTTGAGGCAGTTACTGCCTACTTATTCAATAAATATGCATATATACAGACACATACAGCATTTCCATTTCATTAGCTGCCTGACAGAGAAGCACACAGGCTTATATCACTGCAGGAGACCAACACAGAGACACAATTCAGACACTTCAGTCTTGGGGAAGCCAACATCTAAAATTCCAAAGCACACATTGACACCAAGGGGAAGAGAAGACCTCAGTCCGTATCAAACGCAAAATAAATGGACATAGACACTGACACACACAAATACATTTACAATGGCTCTTAGGTTTATTAGACTTGCTGGGGGAGACATTGGATTACAGAAGCATGATGGGAGTGAGTCTTGGCTAGGCTGGGTTATATAGCACACTGAAAAGTGGTCGCTGCTCTCCAGCTAAGCGTGGGACTGTGATATCTTCCATGATAAGGAGATAAATGCAAATGCCTACACCAACGCAACGCAGGACAAATCACTGAGCAAATGTGTCCACTTGTGAAAGGCTGTGCCTTGCCAGCATCCGTGCACCCCCACAGCACGCAGGCCAGTGAACAATTCGTCAGGCGCTGCGCACATTTCCAAGGCACAGCTCACTGCCAGAATGTCAGCTAACCCTAGTCTGGGCAAGAGGATTCTTTCTGCAAACCCTGATGCATTCTTCACCTATATGTGACGAGATGAATTGCGCTGGATAAAGGACAGCGCAGCTGGATAACGCAGCCGTAACTCGAGCTTTAACTTGTACATGCGTCCTTTGTCAGCTTTCACAGTGCTGTTTGCTAACACCCCCGCAACCCTGTTTGTCTGGAAGTAAGACTCGCTCAAGAGACCCCGGGGGCCCAGAGTCCCCCCAATCCTGCTGTACCTTTCTCATTTTCGGGCACCAGGGTCTCAATAGGGGGCTCCAGTTCCCCGCAGTCCAGCAGGAAGCCCTTGGCCTGGGACAGGAAGAGGCGCAGGCCTTGCAGCAGCTCCCTGGCCGGCAGCAGTACCGCAGAGGGCTTCAGCTCCTCCTGGTGGCGCCGGAGGAAGTCCTGCACCAGCGAGCCGAAAGCTGAGCGCCGGTCTCGGGATAGCTCCTCCACCAGCTGGGCCACGCGCTTCTCAGGGGCGAAAAGCGACACAAAGGCGGCGCTGGCCCTGCAGATGGCGGGCGCAGCTGGCCGTTCCTCCGCCTCCTCCAGGCTGCTGAAGGAGCTGCTGCTGTCCAGCTCAGAGAGGGAGGGGGCTCGCTGGCGCTCCAAGGCCAGCCCGGCATCTACCATAGCCTCCTCCCCAGCGATGGGGGGCTCAGCACCCTGGGGAACGCCGCAGGAAAAACGACTCAAGCCCTTAACCCACACGCATGGCCAATATAGATGTATGTTGCAGGATTCCATCCACAGTGAAATACTGTACAGGGCCTGTAGCCTGGGGTGACAAACTGTGCTGGAGATGGACCTGAGCCCTTACCGCGGTAACAGGTATCTGGTAATCCTCCTCTTCGGAGGTGGGCGAGAGCGCCGGGGTTCTCCTCAGAGGGGGGGCCGCTGTTGTGGCCCTTTTCCTCATGCAGTCTAGGTCCTCCGGGCCACCAGAGGGTGGCAGACCCACTGGGGGTGAGGTGGAGGTTGGAGACAAGCTGCAGGAGGTCTCTGTGGAAACACGGACCCGCAGGCTGCGCTTGAAACGGTGGCGCTTGTGCAGGGCACCACGGCTGGGAGGCTCCTGCAGGAAGAGCGGGTTGATGAAGCACAGTGCCCCCTGGCAGCCCCGGGTACGCTGCATGCACATGTCCAAGGATGGGCCCGGTCTTTCTTGTGGAGCGGAGCAGTCGGCCAGCTGGTCTGCTGAGGGCTGCCCATTATTCAAGTGGGAACTCCAGAACTCTGCGGAAAGGCAATGATGAAGTGACACTGCTAACTGTTATCATGTGAGATGTGCTACACCCCCACATGGGGGGGCCGACATTTGGATGGTATATACCTATCCCCATGTGTGAGATGGACTCCAGCTGTCCGTGGGACGAGGCCTTGGCAATGGCTTCTGGGAGCTCCAGGGGGAAGGGTAACACGTCCCTGGAACAGATCACACATTTACTTCTGCGTCCCATCCCACCACATGACGACAGCAGCACACGGCCTCGGCGTGTCCCTGAGTCAGAGCTGCTCAGCTCAGCGAGGCTGCTTTAGCAGGTGGCGACGGTCCAGCTGGATGGCGGGCGGGAGCAGGGCTTACCGGCTGATGCAGTAAAAAGCCACAAGGCGGCACAGGTCGGGGAAGCTGATGGCGGAGCCTTCCAGGGAGAAAGCTGTGGGCAGAGACTGGAGATGAGACCCCCACCACCATGACCGTGCACTCTGTCCATCAGCCATGCTTCTGACACCCTTATTCACTGGGACTTGACCGGCAGAAGCAGATGGAACCAAAACAGTACACGTTCTCATGTAGTTTGCTCCTGACTTTCTGAGCATAAGAAAAGCTGACAGCAATGTGCATTAACACTGAACCCAGCACTGTGTGAGCCAGCTATTTATCACAGCGATCTATTTGAATGCTGGTTTATACGGGTACCATTGTGACACACAGTATTAAATCAAAAATATATAAAACTCAAAAAAGATATCTTTTTTAAATACTTCTGCCATATGCCTCCTCAATCAGGCTGAACTGAACGATCATAACACTGCTAACAGCCCCAGAGCCCTTTGCAAAGTGTGATCACTGCATTCTGAGAATGGCTGAATCACACTAAACTTCAGATGCTTGTCATTACAAGTCATTTGGAGTTTCTACACGTATAGAACATATTTTATTTATTTTTTAAGGCAGCAGTTTGTCTTAACACTTGCAACACTAACTAACACGCGCATAAGATAATTTTATTATTTAATTCAAAGGAAAAAAACTTAAAACATCATGTTCTACCTTCCTGGATGATTGATACTGTCCATTCATCAACAATGTGGTACAACAGCAATAATGAAGATTGGATGCGAACTCAGAATTACCGCGGGTGTAACACAAACATTTCAGCGCTCAGGCCTTCGTTAGCGAGCCCATAATATAATAAAAAGACCTCAAGCCATCTGAGTTCTGACCACATCTTTGTTAGATTCTGTTATTCAAATCTGCTGTCCAGTAGGCAGACCTTAAAGTTAAACAACTACTTTAAATATTATTGGCTGTGTAAGTGTCCTGACTGGGGTGGCACGCAGAAGCATGTGACACGGGGTTGGGCAGGGAGAGCGCCTGCTGAGGACTGGGTATGATCAGGACGGACAGATACGCAGGGACAGGATATGCTCAGTATTGTTATTAGCATGGGGGGATGTGAATGTTCCAAAGTCAAAAACAAACATAAGCCAGCTGACTCTTATGACAGGGGACAAGGCACAGGTGTCCACCTGGCGGACCTCCCCCAGAGCTGCACTCCTACCCGCCAGACTCTCACAATTTGTTTTCCGCAACGTGTTGTGAGAGCTTATTACATACATAAATTTAAAGTGTGACATTGCGCACAACCTGAGCCCGATGCACACGGCTCCCGAAAACCATGATGACAGAATTTATATTAGTTACATTTATGGATATGCACCTATGGGCAATCTGATGACTCCAGTTCACACAGCATGTTTTTGGACTGTGGGTGGAAACCCAGAGGATACCCAGAGGAAACACCACAGAGCAATCAAACTTCACTCACATGGAGCTTTGGCGGAGACTCTATCCCTGGTCCCAGAGGTGTGAAATAACAGCGCTAACCACTGCATCACTGTGCCACCCATGTACGATAACATGATCATTTAAATTACAGCAACATGTCTGCTATTTGCATTTGCATGCATAGTGACAGGATAGACAAAGTTGCCCCCCGACCCGGTTGTAATGGACTATTATGCTGTGAGATGTAATGCTACCCAGCTTTCTTTTCACGCTGGACTGTAGTAGTCGATTGTTTCACTGCCAAGCGAACTGGCACGAAGTAGCCTAACAGAAAAATAAAACAGTGCAAAGATACAAGACTAATATCACATCTCTCGTGTCTTTGATACTAACCTGCTAGAGTGGTACACAAAATGTGAACAGATGTGGAGAGGACACAATTAAACAAACACGTTCAAAAATTCAAGACCAACCTTAGCATCCGGGGCAGAGTAAGGTACAGGCTATCCCAGGCTGCAGCCCGGGGCCGTGGCAAAAGAGCCCAAGGTTACACTTCTTATATTTTGTCGACCGATGCATCGACGTGATACTCCCCTGCTCTAATCGGTGAATTTGACAGCACTCCCACCCCCACTCTGACTGGAAAGTTCTATCGCTGACGCCCTGTGCTTTGATTACCATATTACTGGTATTCTGTCATTTTGAATTCCCTCTCTTTTCACTTTCGGCTTCAAAAAATAATTCAAATAGCCGCTTTAGGGGACCCCCTGCCCATGTCAACCTAGTAATATACACCAGATTAGCTACAATCAACAGGAAAATATGTACTAATAAACGTATATTTTTAACATTTTTATATTTTTAGCTTGGGGTCTGAGTGCAGCATCAAGCCATTTACCTGGTGCCCCTGGAGCACTCTGTGTGACTTGGCTTACTGCACTCGTTCTTTCATGAGCCACCACTGACTTGCAGTAGTGCTGAGTGACACAATTAAATTTCCCCACAATGAATTTCGTCGACCGCCTCCTGAACTGCTACCGATAAAATGCAGCGAGCAGGCGGCCTGGCAATAGAAAAAATGATAAACTCTATATTTATACACTCTATACAGATCTCAGGTCTACCAGGCGTGGATTTTGTGACGAGGCAATAAGATCCATCAAAGATCAAATAGAGTCAACAGAGTAATATCAAATGAAGTGAAACTGTTCACAAAGTGAAGTGTCTTACCTAAGTCACCTTTCTTTTTGCTGTCTCTAACTGCTATTGATCTGACACATTTTTGAGGTATCATGCTATCAAGTGTTTGAGCAGAGGCCTTATCTTTACTATCACTATGTGGTGCCACGTCAATATTTTGTCTCAAAATTTGATCAGGTCCAGATCTTCCTTATTATAACATGTCTGTCAAGGTTGGAAAAGGTCTGTCAAATACTTTTGAGTTATCACACTAATGGGATCATGAGTCAAACCTGCCTATTTATATTTTCAATGGCAAGTAATATTAAGTAACAATCTTACAGGACTATTGAACAATTAAATGAATAATAGATTTAGGCAGCTATGAGGTTGGACAAGTCTGGCTTACATTAGGGCAGGTGAGCTTATTGCAGTGCACACAACTTTCCCTAAGATAAAAGAAAGTTGCTCTTATACGGTTTTGTGAACAAGTAAGTACAGTAAAATGAAATAAAAAATAGAAGTAGACCATGACATATTTTGATATGGATGACTAATTTTTATTTGAACAATATTGGTAAATAGAGGTAATGTAATTGAAGTCCCCCCACCCATGAATTTTCTATGAAAATTACATTTTGCAACAATTTGATAAAAACAACAAATGTAATGTTATTCTGTGGGAAAAAAATGTATACCCCTAGCTTTAATAACTGCTATTGCTCCCTTTTCACAGAAATGTGGTCCTCTTCCAGTTGCACCATGTCAGGCCTACCCACCTGGTTTCGCTATGGTGTCTTAATCAACAATTGCCCTGCTGTTTGCTCTCATTGTACCAGCTGTGTTTTCACCTTTATATGTAAGGATTTTCCACTGGACCAGTTATTGTATTTCCGCATTTCAAAAACGTACCAAAAGCATGGTACTTCAAGGTGCTGGTTTTCCACTGGCGTAAAAACTGGTATCGCCACTGAATCATATCACAATGCAAAGTGGGGTATTTTGTACTGACTTAAAAAAATGGCAGTATTATATTATAGGGCTGGGCGATGTGCAATATTATTACATCGCAAGGACTACAATAGTCAGCTGGGTTAAGCTTTTTCATACTGTTCAGACATCACAGTGGTTTAAGTTTCACTAAAACATTTTTATTTTGTCACAGGAAACAAAACTTAACAAGCACTGCATCCCTTAATGATGATACTTTATTAAACCCGGTGGGGAAAATTCTCTTTTTGCCCACCCCATCTTGCTCTCTGTAGGCAAGAGCAAGCATGGCAGCAAAGGGCAGCCACCAGTAGCAGTGGCCAGGGGGTTTAGAGACCTGCACAAGACCTCAAACTGGCAGCCTTCTAGTCACAGGCACAGAAGCTTAGCTCACTGAGCCACACGGTGTTTGGTGAGGGGTTACCTCTGCTGCGTTTGTGTCATGGTGTGTAAGACGACGGGCTCAAAGACAGTCAGGCAAATAAAGAAGGAGCTAATTTGGCTGAACAGGGGCAAGGAAATAAATGAGACCAAAAGGGGCCATGAGCTCTGCGTGTGCTCTCCTAGACAATCATGATCATTTCCATCCTTGCAGTTTAAGTCATTCCTAGATGTGTTTATGAGAAATTCATTTTGAACTCCTTTTTGCTTTATAAATATCCCAATATGTATTACAACAAAATCATATTGTGATATTTTTTCAAAATAAAATGCTCTTGTGCAGCCCAAGTATCCATCCATCCATCTTCTATAACTGCTTATTCCATATGGGTCGTGGGGGGTCTGGAGCCTATCCCGGAGGCAAGAACCCAGGATGGGGTGCCAACCCATCACTGGGCACACTCAGACACCATTCACACACACATGCATGCATACCTACAGGCAATTTGGCAACGCCAATCAGCCTCAGCATGTTTTAGGACTGTGGGGGGAAAACCAAGTACCTGGAGGAAACCCCATGACAACACGGGGAGAACATACAAACTCCACACACATGGAACCCAGGTGGAGACATGAACCTGGATCCCAGAGGTGTAAGGCAACAGGGCTAACCACTGCACCACCGTGCCACCCCCAGCCTGAGTATATTATAGCAAATACTTTTATATTTGTTGTTATGCCATCCAAATCATCTTCTGGTGCTTCCGATCAGATTGCAGTTAAAGCTTTGCTCTCTTCATTTGTCCATGCATACATTATTATTACTTTTTATTTCATTTTGTTAACTGTTTTCTGAGATTGTAACTTTTTGCAAGACTGCGGCTGTATTCCATTTCACAGGCAGGCCATTTGCATAACCAATACACAAAGAAAGTGTTTCAAGTCCCACCCCAATGTACTGAAGTATCATAAAAAAGTACCCCAGCTGGATTGGTACTTTTGGTTCTGGAACTTTCAGTACTGGTACTCCACCGGAAATCAATGGAAAAGGGAAAGTACTGAAAGTACAGTGCCAAAAATATGGTAGCTGGTGCAGTGGATAAGCTCCCTAAAGCCACTGTCAATGTGAAATCCTTAGATGACTCTACACTGTTATGTTGGCCAGGTCCTGGGGCAGCAAATGACCCCAAACCATGCTTTCACCATCATGTTTTACAGTTGCCATTTTTGGATTTTGCCAATCATGGCACTTCACATTGTGGCTAAATAATTCTACCTTTGCCTCATCAATCCACAGCACATCCAGTAGCCCTATTCTTCAACTAGATGGCATCTGGCAACCTTCAGTCTTGCATTTAAATTCTTTTTTAATAGCAAAAGCTCCCTCATACCTTGACCTGCCATGTAGGCATGTTTTTGCCTCCTTCTGACAGTTGACTCATGCATGTTGATATTAACTGCATCCTCTAATCATTTGCATCTGCTTTGGTGCACATGGTTTAAATTTTAGGCATTTGATGCAATCAAATCAGGGGTGCATTTCTGTTGATTTTTAATTGAACAAATGATTGCTAAGTGTAATTTTCATTATTGTTTGTCAAATTACATCACCTAAATTTACAAATATTATTAAATTAAAATGAAATATCTGTACGGCCCCATACGTAGATAAAGATAAAACATCTCTGGGGGTATATCAGACATGTCAGGAGGCTGGGGCACTAGCGGCTGAAGCCCTGGATAAATCTGATTGAACCCCAAATGATTTGTTTACCACAGATGTTTTAACAACCGTGCTTTCAGTTGCTGGTAATTACCAGAACAATCAGATCCCTTTCCCTCCAATACAGCGCCCGGTGCAGTACGGAGTGGACCTCAATGCTTCAGTCACTCATTGAAGCTCAGTTTGACCCAGAAACAGTGTTTTACCCTTTAACCTTTAATCAGTAAAACGAGTTTGCTCAGATACAACAATTAAACCTTCCTCATAGAAGAAACGTCTAATAATAATAACAACAACAGAAACTTCATTATTCTCCATAGGGAAACTCTCTTTACACCTCTCCAAACATTTTCTCTGTAGGTGAGAGTAGGCTGGTCGTTAAGGGCAACCACCCATAGCAGTGCCCAGGGAGCTGGGGGTTAAGGTCCTTGCTCAAGGACCAAGCGATGTGCCAAGGGCAGGCTCAAACCAGCAACCTACCAATCACAGACACAGGGGCTTAGCCCACTGAGCCACACACTGCCCCCCACCGTGTGTGCCAATAAAATAATTACTCTGTAACCCTCGTTAAGTAGTAGCGAGAAACCTTCTGTAGTGAGACCCTGACCGAAGATGCTGTATTTGGATTCATATGTGCTAAGTAATTATTGATGTGTTTTATTTCCTCCCTATTTTTTATATAATGACCACATTACAGACTGTAATTTGGCTTATAATTGGATGCTCAGCATATGTTTAAAACATTCCAACCTGGTTCCCATCCCAGACAGTGAAGCTGCCTTAAATAGCGCTGTAAATAATGAGTTGGTATATGCCAAGGTAGGACATGCCGTGGGAACTATGCTGTTAGATCTTGGTGTGGCTGTTAATGTCTCGACCTTCTGTTACACATGCTTTAGGCTGAGTCCTACTGCAGCTTGCCTGGATCTATTGTAAAACTGCAAATTACATACAAAAAATTCCTGTTACGTAGAAAAGTCTTATATTAGACTACTCAACATACTTTATATGACTCAGTGAGCATGAAGCTGCAGCTATGTAAAATCTATGTAGATTTCTTACAGGTAGAGACTGACAAAGAATACATACAAAAAGGTACAGCAGATTATCACAATGACTTTCTCAGGGAATGTGACACCACCCTGTCAGTGAGAAAAACTTCCCAGAAAGAAAGAAGGTCAGACAGACATAGGCTCACTGCCACCAGCAGGAGCTCAAGGCTCAACAGACACAGACCCACTGCCACCAGCAGGAGCTCAAGGCTCAACAGACACAGGTTCACTGCCACCAGCAGGAGCGCCAGGATATACAGACACAGACCCACTGCCACCAGCAGGAGTGCAAGGCCGGATAGACACAGACTCACTGCCACCAGCAGGAGCTCAAGGCTCAACAGACACAGGCTCACTGCCACCAACAGGAGCGCCAGGATAGACAGACACAGACCCACTGCCACCAGCAGGAGCGCAAGGCCGGATAGACACAGACTCACTGCCACCAGCAGGAGCTCAAGGCTCAACAGACACAGGCTCACTGCCACCAGCAGGAGCGCCAGGATAGACAGACACAGACCCACTGCCACCAGCAGGAGCACAAGGCTGAACAGACACAGACCCACTGCCACCAGCAGGAGCTCAAGGATAGACAGACACAGACCCACTGCCACCAGCAGGAGCGCAAGGCTGAACAGACACAGATTCACTGCCACCAAGAAGAGCGACACGACAGACAGACACAGGCTCACTGCCACCAGCAGGAGCGCCAGGATAGACAGACACAGACCCACTGCCACCAGCAGGAGCTCCAGGATAGACAGACACAGACCCACTGCCACCAGCAGGAGCGCAAGGCTCAACAGACACAGGCTCACTGCCACCAGCAGGAGCTCAAGGTCGGACAGACACAGGCTCACTGCCACCAGCAGGAGCGCAAGGCCGTACAGACACAGACCCACTGCCACCAGCAGGAGCACCAGGACGGACAAACACAGGCTGACTGCCACCAGCAGGAGCACCAGGACAGACAGACACAGACTGACTTCCACCAGCAGGAGCGTAAGGCAACGCTGCACTTCTTAGAAAGAGTAAATAGGGAGCTAGGGGTGTTATTGTCCATCAGAATGAAGGCCTCGAATGGCTCATAAATAGAAATGTCTCAAACATATAGCTTGTCATACTCAAGAGTCAATATTGAACGAGAACTATAAAAATAAAAAGAACATACTTACATAATACTCATACACAGAATTTTATGAGATAAAAAAAGTTCATAGTATTGTGCCTGAAAGTAACCCATAAGTCTTATATAAAAATATGTACATATGCTTTATGTTGATTTGTACCGTGGTCTTGGAAAGTACTGTTTTCTTATTGGTCCTGAGATGTCACACCGGTGTTGATTATATACAGGTATTTCTGGCAGCCTAATAACTACGTTAGTTCTGTGTTAATGTGGTTTAATGTTTCACTAAACATGTTAATATAAATACCTGTG
>JAAGVU020000002.1:16329966-16341122 GCA_011763525.2 Mormyrus iriodes
GGCCCTCCTAAGTCTCCGATGGTCTCCTTCCCTTCCTCCCTGGGGGGCTATCACAAGGGGGCTATAACAAGGCAGAACAGTGATCAGACATCTTCACTGGTTGATCTAAAGGGAAGTATTAATGCCAAACTTATCTTCACGGCCCCCAGCCCCCATCTGCCACATATTCAATTCAATTCAAATCAATTTATTTTTATATAGCTCCTTTCACAACAGAGTCGCCCCAAAGCGCTTTACATGATGTTTGAGAGAGTGTTGACCTCACACCAACAGCCAGGTGTAATTCCTCTCATGTAAAAGAAGTAAACAGATCAGTCCTACAAGAACGAACTGAAACACTGATCTGTAATGACCTATAAAATGCACGGGCTAGGCTCCGGCCCGGAGTCGTGTATTAGTGCATCTCAACAACATGACACTCCACAATACCACATTGCTATATATTTCACATTGTCTTCTCTCAGTTCTGTTTTCTATATTCTGATATGGACATTTAACCACTTACCAATTTCTAAACCACAGTTTAAAGACTTATATACTGCATCTGCTAACAATTATAGAATGGTACGTATGTGTTGTCACTGTGTATGTTACCAAAATCAATTCATTTACACCATGCAAACAACTGTACAAATTTATAACCAAATTAAGAATCAATAAAAATCTAAATAGTTGATTCAGGGGCTCAGAATTACAGGATTTGAGTAATTAAAGTAGGAGATCAAATGGAATATAATTATTATACTCTTATTTAAAGGGTCAAAACAGGGTAGTGCCTCCAGCAGCATGTTTACGCCTAAATAATTAGATACTCTAGAAGTAAAAACAACAAACCCTGGTCTAGATGGTGGCAAAACGTTCTTGCCTGTAATCAACACACATCTAACCAACAACTAAGCAGTGAAAGTATTACTCATTATTCCACATTGCCGGTTCCCACCACAGGAAACAAAATACTGACTATCCCTTGAATACTTCTATAACGTTAATGAAACATCTCCTATACAAAATTCCCTTGAATTTTCCTATAACGTTTATGAAACATCTCCTATACAAAATATGAATAATCATAAATGCCGCACCATAATATGTGTAGCCCACGAATAAGGCTGTAACAGCCACAGCTACGTAGTTGACACTTCTGCACATCTCATACCATCAGCAATCATGCACATCCTTGTTAAGAACCTCCCTCTAAGAAAAAAAGATTCCTCGAGGACCGTGTCCACACAGAATTTTGAGTCACCGTATTTATTACTAAATTAGCCTAATTACATAAGTTGGCCTTCACATCAAAACAAACATTAACTAAAATATTTTCGAGTAAAGATGTGGATATGGAAAGCAACTACTTAATTTCCACTGTTTACGCAATTACACAATTACGCACTTAATTGGTCTAATTAGATCAATTAGATAAAAACAAATGTAAATGAAAAGTATACACAGGACCTTCCGGAAACGTAGCTGCAGACTAACTATCCTATAATTGGTCACGAATCGCTTCAGTACCTGTCTACCGTGAATAGCACCATAAATAATTTATTTGGCGAATTCAATAATTTATTTAATTGCTTTGTTTCTCTTCCTCCAAACCATTCCTTTAAGTCAAAATCAAAGACGTGTAAAACAAAAAAAATACCTAAAGAAATTACACAAACCCCAAAATATGTACAAATATTTGGTACGTAGGTGTACACACATGCGCGCTTAACAGAAATTATGTAACTATTATTTTAGTTTACCTATGATGAGAATTAACCATCATTAGCCTATATGCTACTCGTTAAGAAATTGAAATGCCGTCTGAAACCTCCTCTGAAATACTATTACGCATATTTTAGTCAATTTCTGAGTAATACAGGTAAGAAATGGGCGCGGCACTCTGTGAAAAAGCCACGTTCCTTACGTTTCTTGTCAGAAGGCGTTTATCAACATACATCATTTTTAAACTTTGTCTATTCAACGCCGCAGGTTACACGTGCGTAATTAAATATCCAAGTCATATTCCGACGGATACCTACCTCATTGTACCTTATACAATTAAACAAAATGCAAACAGCATCGTTTTTGAAGATTGCTCGAAGAGTAAAAAACTACAATCTAGGCTTGTATAATTAAGTCAGCTCATACTGAAGATTAAGATGTGCTCACTCTGAATATGAGCAGAAAGAATGATCGATAGCAACTGTTTCTTTAACCAATATCTTAATATCTAATTAAAAAAGAGCGATTACGTAGTGCAAAGTCAACTTCAATTTTGGTTTTAATAAGAGGATGCCAACTAAATTAGGAATGACTGAATAGTGACAGTGAAAATTAAAATGTGCACTTCGTTTTCTTAGGTACACATTAGGCTAATTGTTTTATTCAAGATAAACGTCGGCTGCATATTTAATAACTTCAATCCAGCTTCAAAATACAGTCACATTAGAGAATCCGGTTATTATTAGTGTTTCGGTTCTTCACTTGACAGATGTAGGCTACCTTAAATCATGCCTGTCGTTGCAAACCGACAGAAATGTAAATATTTAAATGCAAAACTTACCTTATAGCTCTCTCCCTAAAAATAGACAACTGCATACACTGAATTTGTCGTTGGACCCATGGGATACTGGGATGCATTCGTTGCCACTGTTGACTAACTTCTAGTTTTTTTCATCATGTTGTAATAGTTATTTGTTCAGAAATCCAATCATGACATTACGATCGTGCATCGTTTATGAGAACGGGAAAAACTCTCCAGGCGGTGATTCGGAATTTAAATCACTCGCTGTCTCCCTTACGTCTGGTGTCCCCCTCTCTCACTTGATCATTTCCTAAATAACGTCGGCAAACTTTTTTCGGAATAAACGTCTTACTTTACGCATGCGTTTGCGTCTCTCCTGGGGACCACTTTGGGATGAAAAAAACAGAAATTGTTCGCTTTTAGGCGCTGTTTGCGAACCGGCTGAGAATACGCAAGTAGCGGTATTATTATGTGGTTGTGAAATGTGCGGAATGCGGTACCAAGGGGCGTTCTGTTATATAATGCTACTGCACGTAAGAATTTGGAGGTATGTGCGCGTCTTCAGTAAATTCTCTAGCGGACTTATTCAGTTTCTCCCAATTTACTGCATAAGCTTTTGATTCCCAAGACTGATTTTTACTGGCTCTAGAAAAATGTAAAAATAATAAAAGGCGCCAAAATGAGTAACGATTTATCAAAACGGATCCAAAAAAGGACGAAAAAAACTATAACAGGAACTGGCCATTTGCAATTAGCGCGTCTGTATCTGAGTCCCTACCCACGCACGTACCACCCCTCCCACTTGACGAGCAGAATAATGTCTGAATTTGAATTGTTATGCAATTCCCAACGTGGGTCATAATTGGACATCTCCAAATGGTTCGAGCGGCGTGCCAAAGAGAGCTCGCGGCACCGAGCCACGAGACCCTTTTAGTGCGTGTTAGGAGCCCCCGCAACACTTCACTTCAGTGACCGACCGCTCTTCTAAAAAAAAACCTTTTACGTGCGGTGTGATTCACCCTCTAACTTTGATATTTTAAACTCCCGTTTCCGGTAGGTGCTTACACTAGTGGGGATCTTATTGTTGAAATACAAAATAAGTTCTTGACGCGTTTTCTTTCCACACGTGACCGAGTCCTCGGCATACGTCACGCCTTTCTTAAGTATCAGTTAATGCAACAACACTTCAAAGATATTTTTCTCCTCAGTAGTTTGATATCTATAACCTATTACTGGATACTTTATCCTTGAGAAAACACTGTATATACAACGTTGTGGCTATGGGACAAATTACGATAGTATTAAGCTGTTACATTTTTAGCTTAATTCATAAGCCAAAATATAGATTTACTTTCCAGAGAGTGCAGTAATACCTTATATCTCAAAATACACGTACTTAGAACGAGGTCGCTACATCATTTATATCATTATTTTCGGACTGTCATTTTAGTGTGACGTTATTCTTAAATAACCCGTTACCTACTTATGGTACAGTGCTAAAATCTCATCACAATTACTACCTCATTCGCCGGCTTTCCTGTTTACGGATGCCCTTTCACCATCGAAACGCTAGATGTCGCCAGAGCTTTGTGCACTGTCCGGTGCGCCCTAGCCCAGCATAAGCGGTTGCAAGATGAACATTACGATGAAGATGAATGAGATTGACTTTATTGATCTCAGGGGGGAACTCTGGTGCAGACAGCAGCAGGAGCGCAGTGCACAGATGAACATACATGTAGTGCAACGTGCAAAGACAGTACACATAGTGCAAACAAGTAAGCGTGGTGCAAATGTAACCCGGTGAAATATTCCTATTACATAATTATACTATAATTATAAAGTATAAATGCATAACTAATTATAAATTATACATATTTAGATATAATAAGTAGAAATCTACATAGAAAATATAAAACTAGTGTACACTATTTACAATGTAGGCTTTTGTTTACTTACTTATCTTACCAATATGAGTTTGGTAAAACAAGTTAGGAACCTTTCCCGATTTACCTCGTAACCAGGGGGAATTTAGTAAAACCAGCCTTCCCCCTACCCCCCACACGACCCTTAGAGGGCAGTTTAGGCGTTCTGATAAACGTTGCGAGAACAGAGAAAACAAACTTGCCATAATGTAAAAATACATCGTTTTGTTCATTTTTTTTCACGCCGACTGACCGGAAAAAAAGTGATAGCGAGACACCCGGGGACCCTTGCGTATGCAGCTTTTTTTAAACGGACTGGACCTAGTTATTCATATGGACTGAAAATTTAGCTTGTTTCTGTTCTTTTTCATGGACAGTATACTTTGGAAGACGTGATAAATATACGAACGTGTTTTCAATATAATTCATATAATTTCCCAGGGTACTCTCATATAGGCTGTTAGAACTGCATCATACACTATATGGACAAAATTATGAGAGCTGGCCATTACACTTTCAGGAACTTTTATGACATCCCATTCTACATCCATAGGTATCAGTATGGAGTTGGTCTCCCCTTTGCAGCTATAACAGCTGCCACTCTTCTGGGAAGGTTTTCCACAAGATTTCAGAGGGTCTGTGGAAATTTTTGCCCAGTCACCCAGAAGAGCATTTGTGAGGTCAGGCACTGAAGTTAGATGAGAAGGCCTGGCTCTCAATCTCTGTTCTAGTTCATCCCAAAGATGTTCGATGGGGTTGAGGTCAGGGCTCTATGCGGGCCAGTCAAGTCCTTCCCCACTAAACTCACCCAATCATGTCTTCATGAACCTTGCTTTGTGCACTGGGGTACAGTTATGCTGGAACAGAAGAGGGCCTTCCCCAAACTGTTCCCATGAATTTGAAAGCATAGAATTGTTCAAAATGTCTTGGTCTGCTGAAGCATTGATAGTTCCCTTAACTGGAACAAAGTGGCCAAGCCCAACCCCTAAAAAACATCCCCATACCAGTATCCTTCCTCCACCAAACTTTACAGTTGGCATAATGCAGCTAGGGAGGTAACATTTTCCTTCCATCTGCCAAACCCAGACTCATCTATCAGACGGCCAGACAAAGAAGTGGGATTCGTTACTCCACAAAACACATTTACACTGCTCCAGAGTAGGGTGCCCATCAAAAATTTACTTCTGAATTTGTTCTGTGGTACCCTCTCAATTTGTTACAGCATATGACTGGAACTCACAGTAATTTTTAATGCACAATTAATGGTTGCTCAACCTATCAAAATTTAGCAGATTTCAGATCTAGTTACTTGAACTATATTACTACTTCAATCTGTTCCAATGTCAAATGTTAGTCAAAACTTAACTATATAACAGTAGAACTTTTACAAGCTGGATACCAAAACTGCATTCACAAAGTTAATTCTACATAGTTAAAGTCATTTATAAACTTATGCACAGTTGCACGCAGTCTGCTACTACTGAACATCTCTGACACCAACAAGCAATGACTTCCTGGCTTCTGGGTACTTGGCTCTATGGCTCAAGACAACCTGGAGAAGATACTGTTTCTGTTCTTCGTTTGTTATAGAGCAGTTGAAGTCTTGCATCAGTTTCACAGCTCGCTCTGCTCTGTCATTAACCACAGCCAGGCTGTTGACGTATGCCCTGGTTTGCTGAAAATCTTTACGGTTCTGCATAGTGTCTGGATCTGCCTGTGTGAGAAAGTCAGCATTCAACCCAAGTGTGCGAAAGAATGACATCATTCTGCTGGTGACAAAGTCATCAAGTTCCTTTGCAGGAATGGCACCTGGTTCTGTCTGAATTCGTTTTGGTGGCTTTGTGTTACGGCGGGAGCGTGGCATGGCGCCGACAGGAACAAAGGGGAACGATCCACTTGCGACTATGGGGTAAC
Organism: Mormyrus iriodes; assembly: GCA_011763525.2. Lineage (NCBI taxonomy): Eukaryota > Metazoa > Chordata > Actinopteri > Osteoglossiformes > Mormyridae > Mormyrus > Mormyrus iriodes. Next base: position 16,336,312 of record JAAGVU020000002.1, read on the forward strand.
ACTACATTTTATTAGGGCACAAGGGGAAACTACAAATAAAAACTAACCCTAAGGAACAAACCAGGAAACAATGCAACAAGGAACACCAGGAAACAATACCACTGCCACAGTCAATGACTCACCAAAGAACTAAACAAGAACAGGGGCAAACAAGGAGCAGGTGTAACTAATAAGGGAAATCAACCAATGAACACAGGACAGGGAAAAAGTCAACAGGTGATGGAACTTAACACATTAACTAAACAATGAACAAATACTAGAAACTAGGAATGTGACAGGAATTAAACACTGGGAACACAGGTATACAAAAGTAGGGGAATAAATATACAAACCGAATTAACCAAAGACACGGGAAATAAACAGAACTCAAATGCAATAAACAAAACAGAGGAGGCTGGACCCAAACCCACAACCTGAGGCTACAGCCTTTGTGCCACCCACTCAGCCCCCTGAGCTACACGGTGGCCAGGTACACAAGGGAAACACAAGGGGTACTCAGGACACTAGGAAGTAGGGGAAAGGACACAAAAGGCGGGGTCGGCAGATGCCGACCATGACACTGGTTCATTGGAGCCTTCTTTCTTTAAGGCGATAATCATGTTTCTGTTGGTGTTGCTGTCTATATTATCATCAAAAAAGGCAAGGGCAATTAGCTCCTCACTCAGGTACCATAAATTCCTAAGGAAGGCTTTGACTGCAGCAGTTGAAATGCCCTTGTTGACAGTCTGGTAGTTGAGAACCAACTTCAGAAATTCAAGATCATTGGCTGGAGTAGATGCAGGCCTTGGACATAAGGTCCAAGCTTTTGTGTATAACAGGCAGCCAAATAAGCTCATGTCTCTCAGTGACGTTTCTTCATGGGCTGTTAATTTGAACTGCTCTTTGAACATCCAGATTTTCACTGAGTACAACAGCTTGGCCATCCAGCGTGCTCTGTGCATCGCCCCAGGTGCCATAAATCTCACACCACGAGGTGGTGCATCACCCAGAAATATTACTGTCAGTTCCAACAATTCACGGTAATCGTCATGTGTCTGCTCAGAATGAAGAATTTCCTTTGCATAGGTGATAACTTTATCCTTTAGGTCGACAAGTGTTGTAAGGGCTTCAGCACAGTACGGATTGTCCTTTGCTGTCTGGAACTGACTTCTGTCAATTTGTGGCCAATATTCTTTGAAACACTTGAATAAGCCAATTTCAGGTACAGATGACAGCCCAAAGTAATGTTTGAATACATCTCCAACAACAATTTCATGAATATGGTGTCGACATGCTAGGTACAACAGGTTCTTGTCAAACCTCGTCTCAATCTCACCACAAGCTCCATTTTTCCTGCCAGTATTTGATACTGTGGTGTCAAAGCACATGGCCTTCACCTGATGCCCGATCTTGCACCATTGTTACAACAGCATTGCTAGTTGCTGCACCTGTGCCATTGGGAAGCTTTGGCACACCAAGAAGCTGTTCCACTTGAAATCCTGATACTAAGGCTGGTAGCCTGTCAACTTGCTCGTGACCTGTGATATCAGGCAACATCTTGCCATACCAGTGTACTACCAGAGGTACAGATGGATCAAAAGCAGTCTTTTGAGCTTGGGCTGTGTCTTTACAAAACTTTAGTCTGGCAGTTCTGATTGACTCCGGATTGAGAGCTAAGCATGACGCGTCATGCTGTAGGCTTCTTGCAGTCTCAGCCAGTAGAAACACTGCACCGCGGTTGCTGACATTGGCTCGATCAAGTGCAGCTCTCAACTATGCTGTAACAACAGGCACAGGTGGTTGTTTGGTTTGTTTTGCTGAGCTACCAGTACCAGATTTCAAAACTGAACTCAAATTCATCATCTGTTATTGTGGTCAGTTCTTCTTCTGCTGTTGGTTCATCAACTTTATTTGTGATATTCTGTTGTTTTCTGTCATCCTCTTTATTTCTCAAATAATCCATGCGCTTCAGTCTTTTTGCCTTTCTTTCTTCCTTTGCAGATAACTCTGTATCAATGCTTCCCATGTAGCCAATACATGGTCCACGTTGGTCTTCCAAAAAAGCCCTGTCTTCAGCAATAGCAATCATTGTCATGGCATCTGCATGTGCTATATCAAATAGTTTATTGAAATCTTCAGTTAAAGAATTTTCATTTGCTATCTGGATCTTAGTTCTACGATTAATATTCTTTTTCAGCTTCTGCCATCTGTAGAACATGTTTTCAAGCTTCTCAATGGCATTTCTCTCAATAGTTGCTGGAATGCGAGCCAATGACCACAATTTCAAAACTTCTCTCACTGCACACCTTGAGCTGTCTCTTACTGTCTTGCCAAGACCTTTGTGGTGGTGGAAAAAGACAGTGAGCACCTGGCGGTTGGTTTGGAGTTTCATTCCCTGAATCTTTTCTTCTGCTGGACCAATTAACCAAATGTTTGTGGCACTACGTGTTACAGTGCTAGTACTGCTACTGCTTGAATGGGTAGCTTCTGCCATAATATTTCTTGAACAATGGTCACTTGGAGGACAGGACACCAACAGTTACCAACACTCCAACAGTCCCAACAGATTGACAGACATAGTGCTGAAATGTAAACAGAACAACACAGATAAGGGATATGAAGTATGGTACACTTGTTAAGTACTAGTTGATTTTAGCACATAAGCATATAAAGTAAAATGTCTGCATGCTTAGTATAGTTTATGTTTCTACAGTGGTAAATCAAGCATAAAATTGCAATTTGTAATAGTAGGCAGTGTGGGGTGTGGGGCTGTGGCCTGTGGGCAATTAGAATTAGAATTGCACTAAAAACAAACAAGTTACAACATGCAGCCACTGCCACAGGCTGACTACATTGCAAGACAAGTGCACTTGCACAGCAAACTGTGTATTTTGACTGAATTTACGTCATAATTACCAGTTAAATAGCGTAAAATGAATAAAATGATAGAAATTAATTCAGTTACAGATGTAAATTACATTTGATGTCTGTAATAACAAATATGGCAACCAAAGAATTAATTAATCATAAGTTACTTATTTAATAAATTACCAGATCTATGATTAATTATTGTCTTGCAGAGAAGAAATTTCATGAACTGATTTATTGCAAAGGTGGCATCATATAACAGTGCCAAGCTTGAATTCACTGAGCTCTTCAGAACGACCTATTCTTTCACAAATGCCTGTAATCCTGACTGTATGGCTAGGTGCTTGATTTTATACATCTGTGGAAATGGGTCTGAATGAAACACCTGAATACAATGATTAAAAGGTGTGTCCCAATACTTTTGTCCAAATAGTGTATATTATGTGGCTAATGACTGCCAGCACTCAAAAGTAAAAGGCACAAAAATGGCACTCAGCGACTTAAAGGGAGGCACACTTAATCCTTCAGGTGAACAGGCAGATGCTCAGGCACCCCGAGCCCCCCACCCCCGCGTGTGACCGATAAATATAATAGTGATCATTAAAATATTAATTGCACCATAGTCCTAAACATTTTGCATTAATCGCTAAGTTTAATCAAATATAACCCTATTTATCCTGTATCCCGAGCCTTCAAATGTGTAACTATTAAGCGGGGGGGCTGATGCTTGGAAAGTGATGCTGATAAAAACTACCATAAAACCTATTGTAATTAATACAGTTTTTCTCAGTCGCTTTGGTGCATTTCTCAAATCAGAATTGCATTTCCCAAAACTGCCTCTTCAAGCTCCATATCATCTCCTCATTCGTTCACATCGTAACAGCAATTTTTCACTTTCTTGAACAAACATCCAATGCTTTAGTGCTCTATGTAACAGAATATGTACAATTGTCTGTGGTTTTTTGCATTTTCAATTGGTAATGTAATTTTGGTCAAAACACACTATACTGGTTCCATGTTGAATAATCCCACCATACAAAGCAAATAGTCTTTATCTCAGCGCTTCAGTCATTGCATGCAAAAGTGTTGAACTAGTTGTAAAAATCTGTCAAGCATATTTTATACATTTCTGATGCATTTTTTTCTGGAAATGTCTCCTAAATTGATGAATTGGTCTCAGGTGAACCTAAACTTTCACTAATGATGGGTAATGTATGAGGCATTAGAGCAACCAATGATCAACCAATTCCCTACAAAAGCTCACAGGCGAATTCCATGAACTTTCAGCAGCAGAACAGAGTGTTACCCTTTCTAACTCTGACATGGAAAGAAATATATGAGGGCAGCGTCGTGGGAGGAGAGGGGTAAGGATGCAGGGAGGAGTGGGTACAGTACTGCTATAGTGTATAACTTGTATACTTTTAAAGCAAAGTAGCTAGGAATGTTGCTTGAATTTACATTTACTCATCTAGCTGATGCTGTACTGTACTGTCATGTATCACACTATTTAAGAATTGTACCATGTTTACATCACAGTGCTGTAAATATGATATGTAAATAAAGCTGTAGCGAATCCTGTGTTTTACATTCCTGTAATTTTACTCTACTATACCGTATCACCTAGGACAGCAACACTACCTCATAGCAGTGGAAGAGGACCCCTGTGTACCCCGGAACAGGAGGAAGCCATTTGTGCCATGGTGATAGCAAATAATGCTTTCAAACTGCGGGAGATACACAGTGCCATTATAGAGGACACCCATGTCTCTAACATCAATTCTGTGAGCATCTCAACAATTGACAGGGTGCTGAAGAGACATAAGATGCGAATGAAGCAACTTTACAGTGTGCCTTTTGAAAGGAACAGTGACAGAGTGAAGGAGCTCTGTTATCAGTATGTGCAGGTAAAGCATTTTGTGCAAACTGTAATGTACAGTAAACAGTACTTTGTGTAGTGACATATA
>JAAGVU020000002.1:16341222-16357646 GCA_011763525.2 Mormyrus iriodes
AAAGCTGCTGACTCCTTGTCAAGAGCAGTGACAAATTGCTTGATGAGGCCTAACTTGATGTGCAGTGGTGGCATCAGAGACAACAACCTTGCCCTGAATTCCAAGAAAACCAAGGTACTAATCCTGGACTTCAGGAGGCAGAAGCAAGGAAGCCACCACGCAATCTGCATTAATGGAGAGACCGTGGAGGTACTGCAGAACTTCTGATTCTTAGGAGTGCACATCAGCCAGGACCTATCATTGACTACCAACACATCAGCAATAACGAACAAGGGTCTTCAGAGACTTCATTTCCTGAGGAATCTGAGGAAAGCACAACTTCCACGGCAGCTGCTGCTGAACTTCTACAGATGCACCAAAGAGTCTGTTATCATGTACTGCATCACAGTGTGGTTCTCTGGGAGCACCTTGAAGAACAGAATGCCCCTCCAACGCATCATAAAGACCGCAGATAGGATCACCGGCACCAAACTTCCTTCACTGGAAGAAATCCACAGAACCTGGTGCAGCCGCAGGGCAGAGAACATCATCACACCCAGGATATAGATTTTTCACACCTCTGGCATCCGGGAAGTACTACAGCCACACAACCCGGCTGAAGAACAGCTTCTACCCCACAGCCATCACACTGCTGAACACACAGTGCTCACACTTCACCTGAATCGAACTGAATTGGAGACACACACACACACACACACACACATCATGGGTGCTGCTGTATTTAATATATTTACTATATTCACAATGTAAATACCTGCACCAGTGCAAGAACTCGGCCGTGCAAAATTCCTTTTCTATTCTATTCATATTCAGCACTCATGCACTTTATTTCCATGTATATACTTACCTCAGGTCCGGTCAGGTCGGGGACCATGCGCTGATGCAGCGCGTTGCCGCACCCACCACATGACGAAACCCCTCGGGATCCCAGCTGGCAACCCCCCCAGGCAGACACATGGTTTTGACCCATCTGCCGCAGCCAGGTGTTACATGGGCGTCCCCTCGGCCTGGACCAGCTGCTCGGGTCCTCAGCAATGAGGATCCTGCGAGCTGGATCACCCTCAGGGAAACGCACCAGATGGCCGTAGTGCCGTAACTGATGATCCCTCACAATGCAGGTAATGTGCCTCATTCAGGACTCCCCTAGCAACCGCTCATTCGACACAAAGTCAAACCAGCGGTACCCAAGAATTTTCCGAAGAGACACAGTACTGAAGGAGTCCAGTCCTCATCTTAGCACACTGGATATGTGCCATGTCTCACAGCCATATAGCAAGACAGGGAGCACCAGGACTCTAATGACTTGGACCTTCATCCTCTTGCAAAGATATCGGGAGTGCCACACACCCCTTTCCAGGGACCTCATGACCCCCCATGCTCTCCCAATCCGTCAGCTGACTTCATGGGAAGAATCATCAGAGACATGAATGTCGCTGCCAAGGTAGGTGAACCTCTCAACAAGGTCGACACTCTCCCCGCAGACAGACACACTACTGATAGCTGTACCTAAAAAGTCATTAAAGGCCTGGATCTTGGTTTTTATCCAGGACACTCGCAATCCCAGACACCCAGACTCCTCGCTCACTCTCTTATGAGCCCCAATCAGAGCCTCCACTGGCTCAGCGAAGATCACAGCATCGTCAGCAAAGTCAAGATCAATGAATTTTTCTTCACCAATAGATGCCCCACAACTGCCAGACCCAACGTCCCTGCCCAACACCCAGTCCATGCAAGCATTAAACAGAGTAGGAGCAAGAACGTACCCCTGGCGAACCCCAGAATCAACTGGGAAAAACGCAGAGGTTCTTCCTCCACTCTGCACCGCACTCACAGTACCAGTGTACAGGCCGACCATGACGTCCAGCAGCTTCGGAGGGATCCCGCGAAATCTCAGGATGTCCCACAGGGCAACTCGATCAACTGAGTCAAACGCTTTGCGAAAATCGACAAAGGCTACAAAGAACCTCTGCCGATATTCACGCTTGCACTCAATGAGAACCCTCACTGCCAAGATGCGGTCGATGGTAAACTTCTTAGGTATAAAATCAGACTGCTCCGGTCGCTGGGAGGCGAGCAAGTGGTCACGGATCCTGTTAAGGATAACCCTTGCAAGGACCTTACCTGGCACTGAGAGCAGTGTTATCCCCCTGTAATTGCCACAATCCAGTCGGTCACCCTTCCTTTTTCAGATAGGGACAACAAGTCCTGTTTTCCAGTCAGTTGGGATGACGCCTGTCTCTGTATCAGCTTTAAACAACTGTTCAAAGTAGCCAGCCCAGTGGGTCACAACTGCAGTGCCACGCATAAGGACTGTTCCATCATCTGCCCTGACTGCAAGTCTCAGAGGAACAGACTCAGATGTACGTAATGCTTCGATCCCTCTGTAAGCAGGACATGGGTCGCTGGACCACAGATGATGTGTCACCTGCTCACAGATTCGTCTAAACAAACGCCTCCATATCTGCCCTCAGAGCCCTCACAGCCGTCCTCCTCAGTTCCCAGTGCAGACTGGAGTTGCCACCAAGTCGTGCGCTGCGACTCCTCTCGATAATATCCAGGGTGCCCTATGAGATGAAGCACCTCTTTCTGGGGACGCCAGCAACACCAACACAACTCTCAGCAACCTTCAGGGTCTTATTAAGGAAGGTGTTCCACATTACATTGGAGTCGGCAGTCGCACCCAAGTCTGCAAGTTCCTCACCCAAACTGCATGGAAACTCATCAGAAACAGCTTGATCTTGGAGTCTGGCCAAGTCCAGCCTCCTTCTTATAGTAGGTGGTAGCCTACTGGATCTAAGCTGAATCTTCAGAGTAGCAACAACAAGTCTATGGTCACTTACCTCAGAGTTCAGTTATACTGTAAGTCTTACAGTTGTACAAACTATAGTACCTCATTGCTGTAAAGAAGATTCCTGTGTGTGTGTGTGTGTGTGTATATATATATATATATATATATATACATTGTTCATTGCAATTCTTTTTGTACTGTTGATTTGTTCCTCCTCCTAATGTGCATCTGCTGGCCTGCTCCAAACGGCATCTTATTCGAACAATAACAATAAAACATTCGATTCTATTCTATTCTATTCATAGTCTGGGTCTTCTGACTTCATCTTAACTGAAGATTATCCCATGTGTGCCACCTAAAATCTGGTATCGAATGACTCTCAGTATGCTTGCTTGAGATTATTTTGGATGTTGTTCCCAGTTTTTGTATTTCTGGCTCCACTGAGTAAGCATTTCAGGCATTAAATGTCAGTTTTCACCTAGCAGAGATCGAGTTGCTGTTTAGGAACAGTTTAGATTTGCTATCTGTGAATGCAGTGCTGGTTTGATTGCCTTGATTTTGAAAGTAATTACAAAATATGAATCATAACATTGTATAGTTTTCATTTATCAGAATATTTTGTGAAAAATTTAAGTGTAGAAAATTTACTGTTTTTCTTAGCTATTCTGGAAATTATGATATTATAGTGAGCGTAAGGGAGAGCTGTCTTGAGGGCAGGACTTAGTGGTAGTCTCCCATGATCCCCCACTTGCTCTGATATTCCAATTTATTTGATCAATTTTGTATTGTTGTCGTTGTACTCATTTCATTTTGTTAATGGTACATAGTTATAGTGTGTGTGTTCCCTTTAGTTATCTGTATGCTTGTCTGTGGCTTTGCGTTTCTTTGTGTTGTCAACTGTGATCATATCTTGTGGCTTCAGTGTGTAGGTCCCATCTCCATTAGTGCAGGTGCATTCTGGTTTGTGTGTATTTATTATACAAAAAAGCCATGGTTCTTAAACAGAAGATTCATGTGCTTTTCTTCCACACTGAACCATGATGCCCTGAAGGCTTGCTACAATATTGTACCTTCAATTTATCTGCATATTAGTGCATAAGTCTTCCAGTCTCTTTAATAGACATGTGTAAGTGTGGGTCATTAACAAATGATAGATAGATAGATAGATAGATAGATAGATAGATGCTTTATTGTCATTGTAAGTACATTGACATTTAGTTTGGAACACGCCAGCAGATGCACAGTATATTTACAATTAAATAGATTCGAGGCATAAATAGAATGGGAGAGTATGTACAGTCACTATATATGTACAAGATATATATACAATAAGGTGCTTATAAGAAGTTCGTAGAGGTAGAGTTTTCAAGTGGACTGAATGCACATAAATATGGAAATTGTCATGTCTGTGGGGTATTGTTCCGGAATGTTCGAGATCAGTCTGAGAGTTCAGAAGTGTGATGGATGTGGGGTAAAAACTGTCCCTCAGCCGGGTTGTGCGTGCGTACAGGGTTCTGTAGCATCTACCAGATGGCAGAGGTGTAAAGAGTATGTGTCCAGGGTGGGTTGGGTCCTTGATTTTTTTTCCAGCTCTTCGGTGGATTTCTTCTAGTGATGGAAGCTGGGTGCCAGTGACCCGCTGGGCTGTCTTAATGATGCGCTGCAGGGTCTTCCTGTTCTCCGAGGTACATCCAGAGTACCACACAGTGATGCAGTATGTGATCACTGACTCTATGGTGCACCTGTAGAAGTTCACCAGGAGCTGCTGTGGAAGTTATGCTTTCTTCAGGCTCCGCAGGAAGTGGAGCCTCTGAAGTCCTTTTTTGGCAATGGCTGAAGTGTTTGTGGTCCATGACATGTCACAGCTGATCTGAACCCCGAGGAATCGAAAGCTCTGAACCACCTCCACCTTCTCACCACCGATGTTGATGGGGTGGTGGCCCCCGTGCTTCCATCTCCTAAAGTCCAGGATCATTTCTTTCGTCTTTTTTGAGTTCAGGGCGAGATTGTTGTTGTTGTGTTGAGGTTATGGAGTTTGATGGTCAGCTTGGTGGGGGGGATGGTGTTAAAGGCAGAGCTGTAGTAGATAAACAGCATCCACACGTAGCTGTCCCGCTGCTCCAGGTGTGATAGGGCAGAGTGGAGGGCCAATGTAATGGCATCCTCAGCTGACCTGTTTAACCTGTAGGCAAACTGGTGTTCTTCTTGATGTGTGCTAAGACCAGCCGCTCAAAGCACTTCATAACAATGGGGGTCAGGGCTACTGGATGGTTGTCATTCAGGGTCCTAACCGCTGCCTGTTTAGGGACAGGGATGATGATGGCAGACTTGAGGCAGGTGGAGATGGTGGCCTGTTCCAGGGAGATGTTGAACAGGCTGGTGAGGACTGCAGACAGCTGACTTGCACAGTGCTTCAGCACTCGTCCAGGGACACCATCAGGTCCGGCAGCTTTTTTGGGGTTGATGTGCCTGAGGGCTCTTCTAACCTCGTGTGGGCTGAACACCAGGGTATTCAGGGGGGCCTCCTGCACAGTCAGCCTGGTATGATGGTGGTTGGTGTCCTTGTAAAACCGTGCAAAGAACTGGTTCAGATCGTCAGGTAGGGATGAGGTCGCTGTGCTGGTTTGATGGGTGTTGTTGCTTTTATAGTCGGTAATGGACCTGATTCCCTGCCACATGTGCCGGGGGTCAGAGTTATTGTTGAAGTGCTCCTCAATTTTATCTTTGTAGGAGAACGTCGCCTCTCTGATGCCTCTCCTCAGGTTTGAACCTGGCTGTTGAGTAGGCCTCTCGGTCGCCGGTGTGGAAAGCCTCATCACGTGACTTCAGCAGCTGTTGGCCTTCCTTGTTCATCCACGGTTTGCGGTTGGGGAAAGTGCGTTTGACCTTGAAAGTGGTAACAGTGTCCATGTAGAAGTTTATGTAGGACACAACAGAGGATGCATAGTCATTCAGGTCGGTGTGGTTGTCCTGTGTGGATTCCAGTTTGAACAAATCCCAGTCTGTGTTGTCAAAACAGTCCTGTAGTCTGGTCATGGCTCCCTCAGGCCAGACTCTGATGGTCTGTACAGTGGGCTTTGCTTTGGCAGTGAGGGGTTTGTATGCGGGGGTCAATAACAAAGAGATGTGATCAGACTGACTGATGTGGGGGGAGGGGGACGCTTTGTAAACGTTTGCGATATTACAGTACATGTGATCCAGTGTATTATTTCCTCTGGTTGGAAAAGCAACAAACTGGTGGAATCTGGGTAGCACAGTTTTGAGGTTGACGTGATTAAAGTCTCCTGCAATGATAAACACGGCGTCTGGGTGGGTGTTTTGCATTCCGTTTGTGGCATCATGCAGCTTAGCGAGTGCTAGCTTGGCATTAGCTTGAGGGGGGATGTAGACGGTGGTGAGAAACACTGCGGTGAATTCCCTCGGTAAAAAAAACGGTCTGCACTTCAGTGTAAAAAATTCCGGGTCTGGTGAACAGTATTGTTCTGTAATGTTCTTGGAAGTACACCAGAAGTTACTCACGTAGATGCACTCACCGCCACCCTTGTCTTTTCCGGATTCAGCAGTCCGATACGCCTTGTAAACAGTCCGGTCAGCTAACTCGATAGTCGAGTCGGGGATGTAAGCATTCAGCCAGGTTTCCGTGAAAACTGAAGCACAACTGTTCAGCTTTTGTGACAAAATCCTCAGCCTCAGCTCGTCTATCTTGTTAGCTATAGAAGTGGGTATTCACGACAAATACTTAAAAACTAAGGACTAAGAGATAGTAGAAACACAGGACACAGATATAAACTGGGCACAGACAGGGCAAACAATACTAAAGGCAAGTATGAAACGGGAGCACATAAACACAAAGAACTTGACACAGCATAGACCAAAACAGAGATCTAGGATGCAAATAATCAAAATGTCTGAAGTTGTTAAGGCATCCCTAAGAGGAATCATTCTAGATAGTGACCAGATAGTGAGAGTGTAGCTCCATCAGCGAGGCTATCAGAAATACTGATAGATAAAAAAATACTGATAAAAAACTTTTATGGTTGTGTTTAACTGGCTGCAGCAAGTAATGTGTGTTGTACACTGCAGTAGGACAACAAGTGAGTGTTGCTGAAAATGAATCGCGCCAGTCAAGTCAGTTGTCTTGTAAAGCATATGTTTAGTGACAATCATATATATTTCTCATATTTCTCCGTTACAGATCTGCCTGTATTGCTGGGTCCAGACTTTGCTATCACTTCAGCTTGGAGGTCTGCTGTGCCCTCAGATCCGTGAGTCCTGCTAACCACTGCACCATCGTGCCACCCCAATCCCACCTACAGTATTTAACAATTTGCAGAATCTTTCCCCACCAATAGGTGGGGAGAGGCCAACGGGTTGATAGTGTGCAAACTTTCAAACTATAAATATCACCAAAATATTAATTAGAATAAAGTAATTAGAAAGAAAACTCCACAAGTTAAATAATCTTCTGCAAGTAAATCTCCAAACTCTGGCAGATTAACCACCTTCCCTGGGCACCGACGAATTAAAAGGTCATGATCATGTCTTCTGTGCCTCTGTTTTGTAGCTTTTGTGGCATGTACAGCATAGACTGTCCTTTCAATGTTCCTCATACTATCGTATGACAGAAGTGTTTAGACATAGTAGAATTGGTTGACAGGATTCGCACGTTGAAGGGGCAGTGCTCATGAAATAGTTGACTAAGCTCATAAATGCGTTCCATATTTGTGTTCCATATTGGTTAAAAACGGGACACAGCATTTTACTTTTCAATATTTAACTTTTCAATTTGCAATCACGCAATATATGGGACATGTTCACCACATACAAATAGCTCACAGTAACTGAAAAGTTTCTACCATTTACCTTTCTACTTTTTACTCAAAAATTTATTTCGACTTTAATTTCAAACTGCTTCATATTTTTTTTTCCTTTTAGGTGGCCCAAATACTCTGCCATATTACCCATTGAATGTTCCTGCAAAGTTAGCCAAATACTTTTTCAGTTTTCTTGTAAAAAAAAAAAGCATATGTGCTGGCCTTCTCTTTGAATAGAAAAGTCTGCTTCAGTTTTGATGCGATTTGTCTCAAAATTTGATCTGCTCCAGATCTCTATCATTATGACATGTCTAGAAAGGTTGAAAAAGATCTGCCAAATATTTTTTGAGTTATTGCACTAATGGGATCAAATGTCTAAAACTTCTGCAATGTCACTATGCTGTGCTGCTTCACTTTTGGGGAAATCTGTCTGAAAATTTAATCATTTCCAGTTTGGCACCCATACAGAGCCTCCGCAAAGTTTGCAAACGATCCATCAAAAAAAATATTTTTATTATTATGTTAACGAAATCAAAGTGTCAAAATTGGCCATTTTTTTGCTGTCACTATGTGGCACTGCTTCAATTTTAAGGAGATCAGTTCCACAATTTCATCCAATTCAATCATGCAGCTTAAAACATAAGCTATTGTACACTGCATAATGGGGGATGGTCAAAATTTAGTAGTCACACACTTACCATTAGCCGGCCATTTCCTATTGCAGTTTGCTGTAGGCGAGGTCTGGGGATGCTATACTGCACAATAAAGTGAAATGAGTTGTGTATCCTCTCAGGCCAGTTGGCAACCACATTCAATAGATTCAAATGTGCATCCTTTTTGGTTAACATATGAAAACTCTTCATCACATGTGAGCACAATGTGGGTGCAGTCAATTGCCCTAAGTACATTTAGAAAGCCTGAGATGGTGTGGATATCATTCACTGCTGCAGTCTGTTCCTCAGTTGACGTAAGGCATCACCCGGCTTATGGTGGGTTGTGAAATGCCTGATATGTCTCAGATTTCTCGTTGGAATGTCCCCATGGCTAGGCAGCCAAGGTTAGACAGGACTTGAGTGCACTGGGAGGGTACTGGTGCATCTTGTTAACTTCTCCAAGAGTCGTGCAAGTTCCTGGCAGAGACTGCAAAAATCTGCCCTTGGAAGATTAAATTGACCGATGAGCTATTCAGCACTCTCACAAAATAGATCTGTGTGGTCTTTGAAAATGCATTCCCTGCACAGAGCTGCATGTACCAAAGTCTCTAGTAGCACTAGGTCTGGCATCCTGAGCTTTGCTCATTTGGTTCATTGGGCAAGGACCTTATATGACTTTAGAACAATTCCTTGTCATTAGCATGACCTGTCTGTACATACTTTGTGTGAACATAATTATATCAATTCCATTTGTCAATCTGTCAACGCTGATAATTAAGTGGGAGTCTGTACATGTTCAATGTGCCCATTGGGTTGCTTTAGTTATACTTCTCTGCTGCTAGGGGTTTGTGTGTACGCATGTTTGGGAGTGTTCGGAAATATATGCACATTTCTATGCACAGCAAGAAATTGATAAATACCAATATTTAAAATGTAAAAATATGTATGCATGGTTTACACACAAAACTTTATGTACGCGCAGTTGATAAATGAGACCTCAGGTCTTGGTGCAAGAACACTGCATTGAAGGAAAGAAAAAAGCTGTATTCATGGCTCAAAGGACCTCAAACATTTTGTTCAGAAATGAAAGACTTTTCCTTTATGCTGTTTGATCAATATGAATAGTTGTTTTGAGCCTCTGTGCTTAGATGAAGCAGAAGGATTTTATTGCTGTTAGTAAAATGGATTTGATTCTGCTGGGCTCAATATTAGGTAAAAGTAAAAAGCTAGCTGCTGAAAAACATCATCAAAGCAGAGGAAATGCTTGTCAGAAGAACTGTGTAGAATGAATAGTGGCAAGGGGAAGAAATTTTTCCTTTTTCTTTCTTTTTTATGTTTTTTAACATCTTTTCATCACCTTTTAGGGAATTTATTATGTTAAATGAGAAGTTAATTTATTGAATCTTTAGTGAATAGTATTTGTATTCGGCTGTTTACTCATTTAATACTCATTAAATCATAACCAAAACTTATCCTGCACAAGGCTGCAATGATGTTTACCATGTTGTAACTTCTACATTCTATTTTTCTTCATTGTAAAACTTTCTGGGCTGTTCCGAAGCTATGTACTTATGATTCTTGTTCAGTAGAGTTCATACCTGATCCTGCTACAGTAAAATGGATCACCTAAACATTTACCTGGTTTGACTTAGGGAGTCAGGGTATAATCCATTTGCTTAATGCACAAACATGTCAGTGAAGGCCAATAATCGCCTGACATTTGGTTATTGGAATAAGGCGCACCCCATCCAAGCCAAAAGGATGTGCCTCTTTGTTAACTGATGAGAGCTAAGCTACTTTCAATCAGTTATACAGCAGTTATAGAGTGCTCATATCTGCTGAACTTCAGCCTAGATGTTGTTGTCAGTGACATGGATATCAGGGGCGTGCAGTCCCGGGCAGGGGGGTAGTTAATGATGATTCTGCATTTGAAGTGTCACCATGGCAGCCGGCCCTCACTGTTCAGACCAACCACTCAGAGCTCTAGCAGCTTATGCACTTTCATGGAGCCAGAGGGGCTTTGGCAGGCCTGCAGCTTTACTGTTATCCACAAAAAAGGAGATCAGAGTGATGCTGATGTGTGGCTCATAGTGGTGTCCTCTCAGGGTTCTAGAATAAACTGGAATCTGAGTACTGTGGCTCTGTAAGCACTGCCTCACAATGGCGCCCATAAGCAGAGGCAGCATGGAAATTTCAGGTCAGATGTTTGTCACTCTGCGATAACACCTGTCAGTGTATGCAGTTCCTCAGGTCTGACAGTGGCTTTTTGCAGACTTGCTAAGCCACAAGCAGCTTTTAGTATTCTTGATCACTGAACCATTGAAAATGTTCAGATCTTAAATGGGATATATCGTTTCCACTGACGCCAGCTGTAAAGATATGAGAGCTGAGCCTCTGGGAGATATGGCTAACAATGTGTTTTCAAAGTGTTCTAAGCCTTCACTCTCGTGTTTAATCATATTCTCTCCATGCCACTCCTGCCCACTCCCACCCACCTCTCTCTTCAATATTCCTTGTTTATTCTCTGTGGATTTCATCGGTTCATGGTGTTCTGTTCCTCTGATATATTTGCATAGCATTTCTCTTTTTCAGCTATTTAATTTTCTATTCCATTGACCTTGTGTTAGCATCTCTTTCCAGGCCAGCATACACTCTTCTCTTGATGAGAATCCTGTAATATCTTCCAGATGTGAGTTGTTGATGTAAATATGAATATTTCAGATATTGCATGGATCCATTCCTGTAGATACAGACACACCAACAGCTTGAGTAACCCCCCCAAACTGACCTGTTTCCACTATACATTCCTCTCCAAGCCCCCCGACACGTACACAGTAACCTGTTTCCAAACCTGCCCCAGTCGCATCCTTCCTTCCAACTTTCCCCTCATCACACAAAACAACACTTGAGAAAAACAGAACCAGATCTGCATGTTAAAACCATACATTTCACAGTAAAACAGAATATAATAAACATGTTTTATATTAACTGAACGGTTTTATATTACATACATTGTTAAATATCCTTAATATGTTTATACGTTTCGTAAAATGCTCCTAATTCGGTTTCATGCACATCATCATTCAGCTAAAAAGCAGGCGGCAGCACAACACCCAGGACAGAATGTCCCTCATATTCTCAGCATATTTTAGTTTATTCTGGCAGTCCACAGTAGGACATGAGGCAGGGGACACCCTGGACATGATGCCAGTCCATGGTAGGGCATGAAGGCGGGGACACCCCAGACAGGATGCCAGTCCATTGTAGGACATGAGGCAGGGGACACCCCTTACAGGATGCCAGTCCGTGGTAGGGCATGAAGGAGGGGACACCCCTTACAGGACGCCAGTCCGTGGTAGGGCATGAAGGAGGGGACACCCCAGACAGGATACCAGTCCATGGTAGGGCATGAAGGAGGGGACACTCCTGACAGGATGCCAGTCCATGGTAGGGCATGAGGCAGGGGACACCCTGGACAGAATGCCAGTCCATGGTAGGACATGAGGCAGGGGACACCCTGGACAGAATGCCAGTCCATGGTAGGACATGAGGCAGGGGACACCCTGGACAGGATGCCAGTTCATGGCCAGGCACACAGTCACACAGAATTGATAATTTACCAATTCACCTACAGTATTAGCGTATATTTTGGATTGCATAAGGAAGTTAGAGTGCCCAGAGGAAACCTGCATGGCCATGGGGAGAGCATGCACAATGCAGACAGAGACAGCTGGCAGGTGTGATGCGGCTTTGCTGTCCACTGGGCCACTGTATAGCATATTGTATATAAAATAGAGCTACACCTTTACAACTGTTTAAAATGCATATACTTATTTAGAAAACTTTTACTATCTGAAAATGGCATGAATAAGTACCGCATGAGCACTTACCACACATATATACGTATATGCTTGCAACGAAAATGTCACTCTACCAATCAGATCGCTTGATTTGTCATACATATTTATATTTAACAATCCCTATTCAGTCATGTTGAGTTGCACGATTACAATTCATGCTTATGCATGATTTTGTTCTATTTATTTATACAGTACATTTCAGCTAAATTTATAGAGTGCAAGTGATAAATAGTTCAGGAAAGAAACCAATCAATTTATTGATTAATTGCAAATCCTTCACAGTGATGTGATTTTGAAGTGTTTGACAGGTATATCAGCCAATCTAGAGGTTTATATTGTTCAGTTATCCAGGTTAAAAGTGAGTTTCATCAGTATTTCAACAGGAAGTAGAATCACTGACTTGTTAGGCTCTGTGGGCAACTGAAAGTCATAAGCTCCTTCTATTGGGGCTGCCCTAATTTGAGTTGGCATATGAAAACTAAAGTAGTAAATCCACTGGCAGTGCATTGAGCTACCGTGGTGATGGTGCGACAGAGCCAGCTCTATGTGTCCTTGCTCTGAACCAAAAAGTAGGTGCTGCAAGGTCTATTTAGACTGAGTTTCCAGGTTTGCTCAGGGCTCAGTCTCATTGCTCTTTAGAGCAATGCTCAGTGCTTGGCTCAGTTCTGTCAGTTGTTCTGTTTCTGGGGCTGTTTTTGTCCTCTGCAGTTTTGTTTGCAGTATTGTATATTTGGTGTACCTTCATCTCATCTAGCGTTCAGGTTTGAGGTGTTATTGTGGATTTCCTGATTTTTTATATTTCAGCCACATCTCCTGGTCTAAGTGTCTTAGTTCCCGTTCTTGGTTCCTCTTGTTCTGAGACCTCTTTGGACACCTTATCCAGTACCAACGGTTACCTGTTTCCTGTCAAATGTACTCAGGGCCCATCAGGCAGAATGCCTGGCATAGGTGGGGCTGCCCAGTTCAGCTTGTTCTTCATTTATACAGTTGTGGAAGTAAATAAAATGAGTATTATCAAGTGCCTAGAGTCCTTGTGTGACAATAGATCAGTTACAAATTATTTTTATAAAGTTGGTTATTTTTTTCTTCCAAATTTTCTTTATCTGTATATATCTGAAGCACAGAAAAATCATAAACTTTAGCTTTGATTTTGCAGTCACAGTTGTGACCTCTGTTGTAGCATTTAAAGTTGACATGCATTAGTGCACGAATCTGCTTTGCAGGAAATTAACTGCAGGTGTTGTTCATCACTTTTGATTTCAAAATAAATAAACAATGAGCTTTAAATGAAAAGCTTAAATACAGCAAGCATGTTGTTTAAACAGCTTTAAATGAGTAACTAAGTGCCTTTTAGGGAAAGAGTCACAAAATCTTTTAAAAATAAAAACATAAATTAAATGCTGCACAACATGTGCTGTAAAGTAACCAGGGAAAAGCAGATGCTGACAGAAAAGTGCACATTTCATAACAAGCAATTTAGTGCAGAGGCAAGGTTAGTGCAACAATGTATGTTAATAACATTATGTACCTGTATTCTTGATTGCGAACACTTGATTTATCAGACATTAAATGGAACTGAAACATTAAAAACCATAAAATGTTCATTTTGAGCAACCAAACATTTACAAACAAACTTGCATTGACCATTTATATGTATCATTAACAGAAAAAAAACATAATAAATAAACAGAAACACATTATGTCATATTATCCTGTCTGTCATTTGTCCTGTCAGCAGGGAAAATTTCCAAAACACTTGTTTTCTCAGCCTGGAAAATGCATTTTGAGTAGGAAATCTCACAGTCTTTGCACCATGACTATTTGGTGCTTTAAGGGCTTGTTCTAATTCCAGCAACTGGCATGCATGTGGATAATTGCAGATAAAGTATCTAGACTTCTGTTACCGACAAGCATTTGGTTTTTTTATGTACTTGTCTAATTTTTCATTACTTTTGGCTTGAGTAATTTTGAATTATATAGTATTCTGATACATCCAAATTACTCTGGGGTCTAGGTTGATATATTTTACACAGAAAATCTTGATAATTATTGACAAAATACTATTACAGTAGTTCCTCACAAGACAGAAAAAGGACATAATTACACCGGCGGACTACAGGTTTGTTGAGATAGATCCTTAACCTGCTATTAGGTGTAGAAAACTTACTTACAGTGTTCATAGCCTGAGATCTTCCTATACACTGTGCAGTGGTATACAAAAGTTATGCTTTGAACATGAGGTTGTCCTCTAGAGCAGTGTTTCCCAACCCAGTCCTCAGGGACCCCCCAGAAAGTCCACATTTTTGCTACCTCCCTGCACAAATGTGGTCTGAGCCAAATTATGGACTGTCTTTGGTTCCCCAAAGACCAGATGGGAAATATTGCACTAGACGTTGTCCTAAGATAATCCAAGGGTTAGTTTGAGGGCTGTGGTAATTCTGCACTGTAGCAGAAGTGTGTAATGATACCAGCAGTGGAGGATATGAGGTGAGGGAAGGTCTGTAGTGAGTAGGAAGTAGAGAATCTCTAGTGTGATGGTTGCTGCTCTGAAAGGATGGATAAGGGTCTGTCGTGTACCGACCAAGTCAAGTCAAACCTATAGCAGCTCTTTGTGCAGCACCTGGGGCACGGCCCCTGCTTGCTTCTGGGCATCGGCAGCCTGGGAGCTGAGGGCGGGGCTGGGAAGGGTCAGAGGAGGCCGCGCTGTCGAGTGAGCATGTGTCATGACGGGTCGCATGGGTGGAGGGACCCGCAGTGAGTGGCTCCGCCGGTAGCGCTGAGACTGAGAGCGGAGGAGTAGTCGGGAGTACTGCACCTCCGGCATGAGGAGCTTAATGCACAGGTCATGCGACATGGCACCTGCCCCTCTGCCCAGGCGCGAGGCATTTGGTGGCAGGTCGTAGCCCATGATATCTACCTTGGGGCTTGGCTGCCAGGGCCGGAGCTCCTTGTTCCTAATGAGGGCGGCGGGACGCAGCTGGGGAAGCCAGCCCCCAAAGCAGCCCTGTACCAGTCTGACTTGGGCACTCTGGAGCAAACGCACCTCACGCGCCACGCTGCCCAACCCCAGTTCTCCCAGCCGCCCCCACAGTGATTTGTTAAAGTGCTCGTAAAGTTCCGTGTCTAGTGCATTCCAGCTGCGGATGCGAGCCGGCAGGTCAGCGCCCAGGCTACGACGAGAGCTCGGCCTGCGCATGTTCATCCTCACATAGAGCATGTCCTCCAGGTCCCAGGCCAGCAGGCGACGTAGCAGCACCAGCGACTCATCAAAGTGCTCCGCAATCATCACCAGTGAAAAGACGCGTTCCACCTCGCCGATGAAGCCTTTGATGTAGGCTGTGTCCTTGGGTGACCGGTCCTTGTCCCCTCCCAGGTCAAAGGTCAGTGTGTTGCGGGCATACATGGAGTCCTTCTCGTGTGGCCGGTAGTAGTGCCATGGTTGCTCCAGGAAAGCTTCCAGTGATCCATTAGGGACACGCTTGAAGCTCAAGCAATACTGGTTGTAGTAGCTAAACAGGGATTCAAACATGGAGGCCGGCTCCCGCAGAATGGTAACATAAATGGTGTCGTTGGGCATTAAGCGACGCAGCTCGGAATGATTAAAGCGCATATGACTAGTGATGACCTGTGGGGGCATGGTGTGAGAATGTACAAAGCGCGCACTGAAAGTCCGTGGGTAGCAGAACTGGTGGTCACATGCCTGGATTGGCAGTGCCACCGTTAGGTTATTGCGTTCAGCGAAGCGGAAGAGGAGGTTCTGTACAGTGGTGCTGGCTGTTTTGTGCGTCTTCAAGAAAGCAATGCTTGTGTGCTTGGTCTTCAGGCCTGAGACAGAGGGCGGCCGTAGTGAGGAGTAGCCCAGGTAGAAGGGCCTCATCGTCCTGCATTCAAGGTGAAGGAAAAAGGTGGGGAAAGTCAAGCATGGAGAAAAACAGTTAATGCTTGAATAAATAGTTACATCTGTACCTTCAGGTGTTATTGTGACAGTAGCTATTTTAGTATTACAATCCTATTATTGTTTCTGGGGGAAGTTCTCAATTTGATTCTAGGAAAATAAGCCAGTGCTTGGTGTCTGAAAGAACGCACCAAGTATAATACTGAAAAACTGTGCCCAGATAACATCAGACCTAACTTTTTTATGCATAACTGTATCCTGCATTGTAAATTCTAAAGCAGTATTTGCTCAGTTCATGATGTCATAATAAAATGCCTACTAGATAACTTTAAAGCTATAGCCAGCCTTTAACTTTAATATTCCAGAAATCGTTATCTGCTGGTGTGGTACCTTCTGATTGGAAGCATGCTAATA
>JAAGVU020000002.1:16432855-16444370 GCA_011763525.2 Mormyrus iriodes
TGAAGAAAGATTCACTGATCTTGACTTTGCTGACGATGCTGTGATCTTCGCTGAGTCAATGGAGGCTCTGATTGGGGTTCTTGACAGACTGAACAAGGAGTCTGAGTGTCCGGCATTGTGAGTGTCCTGGATAAAAACCAAGATCCAGGCCTTTAATGACATGTTATCCACAGCCATCAGTAGTGTGTCTGTCTGCAAAGAAGGTGTCGACCTCGTCGAGAGGTTCACCTACCTCGGCAGCAATATTCATATTCGTGGTGACTCTACCCATGAAGTCAGCAGACGGATTGGGAGAGCATGGGAGGCATGAGGTCGCTGGAAAGGGGTGTGTGGCACTCCCGATATCGTTGCAAGAGGACAAAAGCCTAAGTCTTTAGAGTCCTGGTGCTCCCTGTCTATATGGCTGTGAGACATGGACGCTATCCAGTGAGCTAAGACGAAGACTGGACTCCTTCGGTACTGTGTCTCTTCGGAGAATCCTCGGGTACCGCTGGTTTGACTTTGTGTCGAATGAGCAGTTGCTAGGGGAGTCCCGAATGAGGCACATTACCTGCATTGTGAGGGAGCGTCAGTTACGGCACTACGGCCATGTGGTGCGTTTCCCTGAGGGTTATCATCCACATCATTTGTCAAACGGAATTGTAAATAGACTGTATTGTTATACCCCTCCTCATTTCCCTTGGGATCAGTAAATATCTATCTATCTAATCTATGTAATCTAATCTAATCCAGTCTGAAAAGCTACTGACAGTATAATAAAGACAGGTGTGTAGGTCAGGGATGGCTCTGGCTTCTCACACATCATCTGGGGGCACAGCCTTGCCTTCCTGATATTGTCAAAACCCCAAGCCTGATGAGAAGGCCATCATGACCAATGTGTCCTGCTTCTACCATGCCTTCGCTGGGCCTGATATTTGTGACACATCCTGCTACGTGTTGTTAGCTTGCTTGGGTATAGCATTTTTAGACCACTGTGGCTGAGAGGCTGGGCATTCTATAAATGGTTAAAGTGTAAATTATTGTGTGGAATATTTGAATATTTCTTGTCTTTGCTGCATGCCCCAGGCTCAGACGGCTCGTAACAGTATTTGCGATGTGCTGGCTGTGAACCAGGAAACAAGGGGCTCATGGAGGAGTATGAGAAGTTACATTTTACAGTGTTGACTTCTAACCCACATCTCTCCTCAGAATTTTTATTTATTGGTTAAAGTGAATTTTTGACCCAGGTTAATTAAGTTAACTACTTGGAAGGTTGAAATAGAGAGTAACTGGGAATATGCCAAAACCATAAGCATTCTCGAAAGCATCAATCCTATACCTACTTGAGAGGACTTATGTCTAGCCAGAGAAACAGAGACTGACCATCTGGTTTGTCCATTGGAGGTGAAGCAGCTTGTTCCTGTGAGATCAAGATCAAGTGTTGCAGGAGGAAGTTGCAAGACAGCAGGCCAAGGAGAGACTGAGGCATCAGTTTGCTGAACCAGGCCAATATCATTGGCTCTAGACTCAAACCAAGATGGAGGTTTGTACTTTACCATTGCTGCTTGGTCCAGATCTTTTAATCCTTCTTCTGTGGATGCTGTTCCAACTCTTTCTGTGCATACTTCTCTCTCTCTTTCTGCAGGAGATAGGCCACATCTCTGCAGAAGTTACTGACTCTCTGGAGTAAGAGATGAACATCCCGAAGACATTGATAAGCTAGAATGGGACTTCCAGCTCATTCAGGAAGCTCATACCTTCGTCAACATGCACCCCATCTATACCATGGAGGTACCGCACTCCCTTAATAATTCTGAATTCCTAAAATGAGTGAGAATTCGGGATTTTGTATTTTTTTTTCTTCAAGCTATTTAAATACTCTTCACGTCCTCAAACCCCAAAGCCCCAATTTCTAAAGGGATGCACAACG
Source organism: Mormyrus iriodes (assembly GCA_011763525.2). Classification (NCBI taxonomy): domain Eukaryota; kingdom Metazoa; phylum Chordata; class Actinopteri; order Osteoglossiformes; family Mormyridae; genus Mormyrus; species Mormyrus iriodes. The sequence goes on from JAAGVU020000002.1 coordinate 16,434,765, forward strand.
CAAAAGGTCTGGGTGGGGAACCCTCGTACTATCATCTTGTCTCTCACCCAGTCTGCAGTCTGGCAGCCCATGACTATGAAGAGCCAGCATGAGCTTCTTCAGCAGATGTTCTTTTAGGTGGCTGTGATTTGGGAAGCTGTTTCCGTGAAAAGCCCTACCTCAGGGTCCTTACAGCATCACTGAGTTAAAGCATCTTAGTCATTTGCTGACACTATGTAATTTCGATATCTGATATGCTAAAATATTTTACTTTAGCAAGTTTAAGAAAAACCCCCTGCACTTCAAAATTTAGTTTGGAAAGGCAAGAGAATTACAGATATTTTGTTAAGGTATCTTCTTGGATGATGTTTGATGTTAATGACAGCAGGTGCATGCAGTGGTTATGGTTCGTGGATCTCCTGTCAGGTCCCCAGGCTCATGTCATTCATGCTCATTTACCTCACCCCTGAGATCCATTCAGACCCAAGTTCTTGCTGAGTTAAAGTCCAGCTTGTTTCTGGCAAATACTAGTTTCTGGACTCACTATACACTATATTCACTATACAGAATACTAATTGGCTTTCCCTTCCCCTAATATTCAACACAATTTTGGGCTCACAATGTTGTCATATAAAATTGTGGCTAAAATACTGAAGTCTTAATTGTGGAGCTTGTATAATTTCAGGTGTTTTTGAAGAATGAATGAACATATAGGTCACAAAACCTAAATGTTTGACTGGTGTCCTTAGAAAAGAGAGAATGTGGAGGTGGTGGGTGGGCACATAGTGAAACATTGACGGCCAAACCGGTGACTCTGGTGTTTGGAATTGTGACGTCTTGCAAATCAAGAGAACATGGGATATGGTACTGACAAAAGTTCTATTTCTGAACCTAGTAATATACTCAGAGCAAATCTGAGCAAGCAGTTCTTGTAACAGGGTGTGTAGTTTGCTGGCATTAGTGGGTCACATGAATGACCAAAAAGGAAGTTTCCCCAAAGAAAAGTTCAAAAATACATACATCAGAACCCTAATGAGCCCTCTTCCCTGTCCTGTACCTCATTCTGTTTAGTAGGTCCATGTGAAGATGTAAGTCTCCTAAGCTGTATTCTACATGTGTGACGTCACTGAGGGAGAGGGACTAGTGAATATAGAGGATTGTGTAAGTTATGGAGGCACTGGAAGGGCATCTCTCATCAGGTGCTGCTTTAGTGTATGTAGAGTTAATATGCCTGCAGTTCTCAGTCTGCCCCTTTTACAACTATAACTACACATTCAAGCCCTCTTTTATATAGCTGGTTATGCACACTATTAGATTTATGGGGCAAGGAGGTAACCACTAGGATTTGTGAATGTATGGTGGTTTCCTAGGAGATGTGATTAGCCATTGATATACCTGCCTCTCCTCATTCCCTATACCAAGTTCAGCATCCACACACAGAAGCACACAGGGAAGTAGGAACTGGGGGGTTTCATTTATCCCCCCAATAAACAGACCTTTATATTTAAATTATTAAGGTGTGCCCCCCCAATATCAACCTCTCTCCTATGCCATTGTAACTACACATGAGTGAAATTTCGTAATGTAACATTCGCCTCCCCACAAGAAACTGAAAAAGAAATTCTAAATAATAAAAGAACTATTATAAAATCTCATGCCAACTCAGTGTTTTTATTTTCAGAGTCCGAGCACATTATAAGCATTAAAACATGGAGACAGCTTCGGTTCCCTCTAATTAAAAATGAAATAAGAAAAAACATCAGATGGTTTAAACTAGTTTATACAGTCCTATTACCTAAGAGTCAGATATGCATCTTCTTGTTTTTATCGTCTGTTCTTAAGGCTTTCATTTCAAACCACAGGCCAAGCCTTCATGTTCACCCACATCGTGAAGTCATCTCTATATTTCTCTCCATACCACAGCACAGTTTGTGCGCCTACGTGCACTGAAGCCGCTGCAGCTTGCTTCCTTCACTGCTGGGAACTTAGGCCAGCTGTGAGGGAAAGTTGAGACCCTGCTTCTGTGCATGCTGCCGCCAGCGCTCCCCGTCGTCCTCGTGGGTGAGGTAGCGTATGCCCATGTGCATTTCGAACTCTCTCAGGTCACACCACAGCTGAAAGTCCTGCAGGAGATTTGACAGATTTTAGGAAGGAGCCTCTCAGAGTTTGCTAACTGTAAATGCTAGAGTGCAGATTGAAATGATTACAAATGGCATGAGGCTCAACTCACATACAGGTTTACAGGGCGAAGAAGCTCACCTGTAACCAGGAGTGACCTAGGGCTTTTCCCACAGTGAACCTGCGCTTGACAGACACCTGTAGCAGGTTGGTGATGAGGCTGACCGCTGATAAGGGGGAGAGAGGCATCAGAGGGTGACTACAATGCTTACCTCCCCTGACCTGGCTTCTGACACCACAACAGCGGTAAACATGTGGACAACAGACTGAGACTCCATACCAGAGGTGGGAATAAGTCATTGCCTTTCAAGTAACAAATAAGTCTCAAGTCTTACCTCTCAAGTTCCAAGTCGAGTCTTGAATCAAAACATGCAACTCTCAAGTCAAGTCCCAAGTCAACAAACCAAAGTCTCAAATCATAAGCTACAAGTCCTGAACAAGTATGATTATAAACCTTTTTTTCAATTTAATGGCACAACAGAGTTATACTACATATTATTGTATATAGTATACTATTACAACTACATACTATATAACTTGTTGTGGCATGCAGATGAGTCAGTTCAATGATGGGCAGCAGTAAGGTCAATAGCACACTAACACTACTCCTCGATGGGACTTTGTGCGAGCCCTCACCCTCTAGGGAGATGTTTGCCCAGGGCTGCCGGGGAAACATGAAGGAAGCGTTGGTGATTTGCTGGCCAATGTCCTCATACTCATTGAAGGGGAAGGTGCCGCTCAGGCTGACGTACAACACGACGCCCACTGCCCACATGTCCAACGAGCGGTTGTACCCATGGCTGCTGATGACCTCAGGGGCCAAGTAAGCTGGTGTGCCCACTACCGAGCGACGGAAAGACTTCTCACCAATGATACGGGAAAAACCGAAATCACAGAGCTTCACCTGGAAAGGGTAAATAGGAAAGATGCAGGACAATGGGTGAAAAAGGAGGAAGCATGTCAACTGTACCCATTGCATTCCATCACATAGTGGCCAGTGTGTATCTGTGGCAACTAGACACACACCTGAGGAAAGGGGTCTGCAGAAGCCAAAAGAACATTCTCTGGCTTTAGGTCACAGTGAGCAATGTGTTTAAAGTGCAGGTATCGAAGGGCCTCCAGGATCTACCGGGAAGAGGACAGATAATCATACAAAATGCTTTCATTAAACAGAAGACTTTTCATGAATGTCTTCACTGAATCGTCGGTGAAAATTTAACAACAAACACATGAAGAGATGTGTTTATAGAGAAGCATAAGTTTGTGTTTGTGGTGTGCAAGGGTATATATTTGGGTATGGACGGCAGGGACATGTCAGATTGGTTGGCATGCACTGGTGTAGCACGTGTAGCACCCACCACACACCGAAACACGTAGGGATCCCAGCTGGTGACCTCCCCAGGCAGACACATCGTCTAGTCCCACCCTTCATAAATAGCCATCCATCTGCCACAGCCAGACGTTACATGGGCATCCCATTAGCCTGGTCCAGCCGCTCAGGTCCTCAGCAATGAGGGTCCTGCAAGCTGGATCACTCTCAGGGAAATGCTCCACATGGCTGTAGTGCCATAACTTATGCTCCCTCACAATGCAGGTAATGTGCCTCATTTGGGACTCCCCCAACAACCGCTTGTTCGACACAAAGTCAAACCAGCAGTACCCAAGGATTCTCTGTAGAGACAGAGTCTTTGTCTCAGCTCACTGGATACTGTCCATGTCTCACAGACATAAAGCAAGACCGGGAGCACCAGAACTCTAAAGACTTGGACCCTCTTACAAATGAGAACCCTCAGTGCCAGGATGCAGTCAATGGTAGACGTCTGAGGCGTAAAACCAGACTACTCAAGTTGCTGGTAGGGAAGCAAATGATCACGGATGCTGTTAAGGACAACCCTAGCAAATACGACCTTTACCCAGCACTGAGAGCAGTGTTGTTACCCTGTAGTTGCCGCAATCCAGGCGATCACCCTTCCCATTCCAGATAGGGACAATATGTCACGTTTTCTAGTTAGTTGGGATGATGCCTGTCTCCCAAATGGAAGCAAAGATTGCCTGCAATGTCAGGAGGACAGTATTACCATCAGCCTGGAGAAGTTCACCCCAGATCCTTGCGGCCTTCCCTCCCCTCAGCTGATTCACCACCCATGCAATCTCAGTGAGACTGAATGGTTAACAACTAATTGGTGGATCAGCCTCAAGAACTGTGGACCCAGAGATGTCCAACATCCTAGCAGGAGGATCAGCTTTAAACAATTGCTCAAAGTAACCAGTTTACAGTGCAGTATCATCCCTAAGAACCGTTCCATCATCTGCTCTGATTGTGAGTCTCCAAGGTACAGATTCAGATGTACGTAATGCTTTGATTCCTCTGTAAGCAGGATGTGGGTAACCTGCTCACAGATTCCTCTAACAAACGCCTCCTTATTTGCCCTCAGAGCTCTCACAGCCATCCTTCTCAGTTCCTGGTACAGACTGGATTTACCACTAACTCGTGTGCTGCAACTCCTCTCGATAATATCCAGGGTGCCCTACGAGATGAAACACTTCCTTCTGGGAACACCAGCAACACCAACACAACCCTCAACAACCTTCAGGGTCTTATCATAACATTAGAGTCGGCAGTCGTACCCAAGTCTGCAAGTTCCTCACACAAACTGTGTGCAAGCTTATCAGAAACAGCTTGATCTTGGAGTCTGACCAAGTCCCGCCTCATTCTCCTAGTATGTGGTAGCCTACTGGATTTAAGCTGAATCTACAGAGTAGCAACAAGTCTGTGGTCAGAATTCACAAACTGGGCAGTTCTGTTGACCCCGCAGTTCTGCAGGAGCCTCCAGTGTTTGCCCACGAGGATGTGATTGATCTCCTTCACCGCACCTCCAGTATTGGAGTACCAAGTCCAAAAATGTGGCTCAGGCCGTTGGAACCAGGATCCAGCGACCTGCAGCCCCTGACCTTCAAGTCAAGGAACATGGAGCCACTTTCACCCTGGTCACCAGACCCATGAGGACCGACACAATCCTCATAGCCAGCCCTGTCAATTCCAGTGGTTGCACTGAAGTCAGACATGACCAGGGGAGTGTCACCTCGTGGGCACCCATAAACCACTGAGCAAAGTTGCAAATAAAATGTCTCCCTCAACGAGACATCACTCACCATGGTTAGAGCATACACTGAGACAACAGACAAGACACCCAAAGAGTGACTTAGCTTGAGTCTCACAATACTCAAGTTGAAAGTAGTGACGTTAGACACCATCGGGAAGAGCCGATCTGCCACAGCAACAGCTACTCCCTGAGTATGGCAGCCATCAGAGTGACCGGACCAAAAATAGGTGTACCCACTTACAGAGATCTGGCCACTCCCCAGTCTCAGAAAGTGCCACCACTGAGATGCAAAGTTTATGAAGCTCCTCCGACAGCAGAAGATGTTATTCTTGCCAGAGAGACAAGACGTTCCATGCACCTACTTGGATGGGCCACCTCAAACTGTGACTCAAGGGCCACCATGCTGTGGGCGACGCCTCAGCACCACACCAGTTCCAATCCCCAACAGGCCTGTCCCTATTAGCTCTCCGGTAGTTTTGATTCTTCCAGGGACGAGGCTCCCAAAGATTTTGCCCTATCCACTTCATAATGTGTGCAGCCATCCTGTGGGCAGCTGCAGCAGTGCTACTCCCGCAGAGAGCAGAAGGGTGTCATGTCTGTTTGGTCAGAGTTGTCATCAAGTTTTTTACGGTGGCTGGAGTGCCAATCCCGCCACCAACCCTCAAATTTTTCCCTGCAAGTTGGAGGACTGCTAGGTCGGATGCAGTTTAATGTCATACCCAGGACATGTTACTACTCATATTGTGGGAGTATTGTGTGTGTTTAGGGGGGAGGGGGGTTTGGGGCTGATTTTATCCCTACCAATGTTGACACCAAACCTATGCCCTTTGTGTTGCGTGTTGTACAGAGCCTCACCTGTGTAACCAAGAAGCGGGTATTGCGTTCTGGTAGTCGGCCATTCTCACTGGACATGATCATTTCCAGCATGTCACCATGCAGCTTCTCCGTGACTACGAATACATGCTCTGAGGTTTCAAACATTCCTTCCAGGTGAACCACCCCTGGGTGAGCGAGATTCTAAGCAAACAAACAGGCATGCCATAAACACTTTCAAATATCCATCCACCATGGTGTCTTTCAACCATATCTATAGTTTTACCAATAAAATAACACTAGAAATTTATGTTGGATGGTTATGTAGAGATGGTGAGATGGGCCAAAAATAAACCCTGGAAATGTTTAGTCTAGTTCATTAAGTTTGTCCCAAAATGTGAGGTGGCACATTCAGAAAATTAAATATCAAACTAAATAGAATGTCTGTCCTTTCTCTTAGGAGTATTGCTTCAGACTATACTCGAATTAATAGGAGGAAATTATAACAATTCATGTGAACAGACTTATACATAGTATAGATTGCATATATGTCCTACTAGATGTTTGCATATATATGTGTAGAAACAAATCCTACTGCCAGACCTGGAGTATAGCCACCTCGTTCCTCAGCTGACTCTCCTGATTTGTTGGAAAGCGGGTCTTGTCAATGACTTTGACAGCCACAGTTCGCCCAGACTGCCTGTGTGCACCTGCACAAAATTTGCATACTCACATGCAGGTTACCACCAAAATAACCCAACAAGGCTGCTGCTCCTTTATTAATCCATCTTAAGTAGCAAATGGCTGACACACTTATAACAAAAACTAGCCATATATTGTACTATAAGACATAACGGCTAGCCTTTGGTCAGGAAAAGTCTGTCTCAGTGTAGACATCAATGTTCACCATCACTCACCTCCATATACAATACCAAACTGCCCTGAACCCAGCATATCGTCTGTGAAGATCTGGTAGTATGCACTGATTTCCTGAAAACACACAAGCATACATGTTGTTGTTAACTGTTTTAGGTCTGATAGACAGTGTATGTTGTTTGTCAGTTAAATTGTAACCCAAAATACCACCAGTAATTAAAGATTTTGTAGCAGATTTTAAGCACTTACCTGTGTTTCCTCATTTCGACTTCTCAAATCTGTCGGAAGAAAAAAGACCAAATTGTAGATATTTTCATAAGACTACTATCTGTATTTTCTTTTCATCAGAGAAGTGCATAACGAACATCATAAACATAATAATTTGGTAGGCCACAGATATGCTTTAAGGAAAGCCGCACATTGGTTCAGCCTGAAGTTACAAATAATTATCTAACTAATTATACTAATAATTATCTAATAAATTATAATGTCATGATAATTATCTAAAATATAGCTGCAAGCAGCAATAATGGGGTCAAGCACACAAATTTTGAACAAAATTCAAAAAGAGGAGAGACAGGAACATAGGAACATACAAGACAGACCATAGAGTACCATACTGCAGGAAATATGCAAGATAACCTGCAACACCAGCAGATGAAGACCAAGTATTGGAAATGACATACTGAGTAATGAGACACGTTCTTAGGTTTTACCTAAAAGGGAGATGGAGGTTAGGTACCAGAGTCTTTGTGGGGGTGAGTTCCAAAGTTTCCTTTGGGACTGGCAAAGAAAAATCCTGACAATCCCCAGTCATAACAACGACTTGTATAAGGCCAATATTTCAAAATGTATTAGGAAAAAAATGATTTTGCTCATTGCAACGCCCCCCAGTGGTTAAAAGACAAGAGATTTGGTGCGCACCCCATGAGTCTGGCACTAAGTCCCAACATCAAGTTTGGTCTCAAAAGACCAAAGCATTGCTGAGAAATGGTCACACATCCTGATTTTCAGCTTCGCTGCCAAATTCATTTGACTATGAGGGACTAAGGGTTTTGAAAATCAAAAATCCTTCATGTACTACATGTGATACTAATATTATCTCTGACAAATTTGGAGAAGATTTGACAAAATTTGAATTAAATCCAATATGGCAACTGCAGCAATTAGGTGGACATGAAAATCCCAAAGTATCTGAATGGGCCTCTCCCAGTCAGGTTAGGCAATACAAGAAAGATTTTCCTGCGTCAAATTGTTCAACAGTTATTAGCCAAAAGGCATTTTCGCTTATTGCAGCGCTCCCTTGTGGTGCAATGACACCATTTTTGTTGAACTTCCTCAGAATAAGGTCCCAAGTCCACCAGCCAAATTTAGTTTTGACCAATCAAACATTTGCTGAGATATGGCCATACATCCTGTTTGGTGGCTTTGTCATCAAATTCATTGGACTACAGTGGCCATAGCATTTCGCTTAGCATAATGATATGAACAACCTTTGGTTGGACCCATTGGTAGACAATGCACTAAATTTAGTGTTGATTGGTTTAATGGCCTAGGTTGAGTTTGCAGAAGTAGGTTTTTAGAAAAATTCAAAATGGCAGAAAACCCCATGACTTAAAAGCCATGAGTGCAATGGAATTAGGACATGCTAAGGATTCAGAGAAAATAAAGATAATGATTCTAGGCCAAAGGATCCAAGAATTATAAGCAAAAACTTATCTTAAAATTTGGTCTGATGGTGGCGCTAGAGGGATGGTTGGATTGACCCCAAATTTGGTGAGCTAATACTTCGGACTGGCCTCTGTCAGGGTGGCAAATTACAAAGGTGAAGATTGGATCAAATTTGTGGCCTATGGAAAATAATTAAATTTCCAGTACAATCCAAAATGGCGGTTGCATGAATTAGGGGTACATTACATTTCCCAAGTGCCAGCCTGGGGACATCCCACAGAATTTGAAAATATAACAATTATTTTTCTAAGGCAAACTGATCAACAGTTATTAGCCAAAACTAATTTTTGCTTATTGCAGCAGCCCCTAGTGGTACAATGACACCAATTTGATGAGTTTCCTCAGAATTGGGTCACAAGTCCATATGCCAAATTTGGTTTTGATATACCAAAGCGTTGCTGAGATATGGCCTCATTTCTTATTTGGTGGCTTTGTCTTCAAATTCATTGGACAACAGCGGTCACAACATTTGGCATAACATAATTCTTAAAATAAAATTTGGTCCCAACCCCCTGTAGGTGATGCACACAAAGTTAGGTGATGATTGGATCAACGACCTAGGACGAGTTTGCAAAAGTAGGTTTCCAGGAAAATTCAATATGGCACAAATTAACGGCAATGGGTGCATCTGAATCAGGACGACCCATGGATGTAGAGGAGATCACAAATTTAGGCCTTTGGGTTCAAAAGTTATAAGCAAAAACTTCTTATAATTTGGCTTGATGTTGGCGCTACAAAAATTGATGAATTGACCCCAAATTTGGTGTATGAATAGCTTGAACTGCCCTCTATTGAACATATATTAAATAAAAAAAAAAGTGATCATGCTGGTGCTGCGTGTGCATATGTGTACAGTGAGGAACATAAGTATTTGAACACCCTGCGATTTTGCAAGTTCTCCCACTTAGAAATCATGGAGGGGTCT
>JAAGVU020000002.1:16452441-16475775 GCA_011763525.2 Mormyrus iriodes
CCGGAGGAAACCCCACAACGACACGGGGAGAACATGCAAACTCCACACACATGGAACCCGGGCGGAGATGTGAACCCCGATCCCAGAGGTGCATGGCAACAGTGCTAACCACTGCACCACCGTGCCGCCCTTGCAGACTTCTCTCAAATTGAAAATCTCACTCCAGCCAGCTGACCAAAGTTGGCAACCCAGTGTACATTACATTTATTTAGCAGTCGCTTTTATCCAAAGCGATGTACAGTTGCTAATGTAGGGTCAGCCAGTGTCCTTGGAGAAATTAGGGTTATGGACCTTACTCAAAGGCCAAACAGTGAAACCACCACCGAGGGGATTTTAGCCAGCGAGCTTGTCATCGTGGGCACATCGTCCTAACCCCCTAAGCCACATAGTGCCAGCACTACAGCTGGTTCACATTACTATCAGTGTAACATTCATACATCGATATTAAAGGAATGCTTTACCAGAGCACTGCAGGCCCTGACGGAAGAGGCCCTTGAGCATGCGATGACAGAGCTGGCAGGTGGTGGCCTTGGTGTAGGTGTGAATGTGAAAGGTGTGGGGCACTGGCATGCGCCCTTGCTCAGTCTGGCCCCTGCCTAGCCACAGCGATCGATCCACCCACGAGATGGGCCGCGCCCGGGCTTCCGGCTTCGACATGCTGATCTGCAGAGAGAGGGAGAGTGGACGGGAGCGCTGCAGAGGCAATAGTGTGGTTAAAGTGAGGATAGTAACAGGCTTCCTCCACACCTCCTCCAGGCTCCCCCCGGCCTGTGTGGACAGGGACGACGTCCTGGGCCGTCTGGGCTGGAAGAGGGACAGGCTGGACCCACAGCGCCGCCTCACACGATTGCAGTTTTTAGACAGCTTTAGGACACAACGTTTGTGGAAGTCCAGCCCACAAGCTACAAAACATGTAAATAGAGGGTGTATTTAAAAATCTGTTTTACAATCATTTTTTCTGTAACATCTTAAGGCCTAGATTTAATTAAAAAAATGTTTTTTTGTTCTTCTAACAAATAAATCAGTGATTCTAACAAATAAAGTAAGCGATTTCCTACACTTAACTACAGAGTCGTAGCAAGGATAAGGACGGCTGCAGAGCACACCTTCACATTTGAGGCCTTGCCGGACGAGACCCCATAGCATTTCACCACAGTGGTTACAGAACGTTGGGGTGCGATATGATTGTACAACCAAGATGTGTGCGTTGTGCCTCGTCTCAGACCTGGAAGTGGAGCCTGATGACATAATTGGCTGTCAGTAAAAAATACTGCTGCATTTTGCTGGTATGCCAAGACACCCTTACAATGTAGCATAATAAGACACCAGACACTAAGCTCATATAACCTGGTTACAACAACTGTATATAAAACCCAGTGGCAGTGTTTACCATAGACATGGAGACGTAGATGGCACGTCTGCGGGTCTGCCATATTGGAGTCAAGAGTCATGTTCTCCCTGTGTCGTCATGGGGTTTCCGGGTACTCCACTTTCCCCCCACAGTCCAAATATATGCTGAGGTTAATTGGAGTTGCCAAATTGCCCACAGGTATGCATGTGGAAGTGAGTGATGTGTGTGTGTGCCCTGTGGTGGATTATTTCCTGCCTTGTGTCTGTAGCTTCCGGGATAGGCTACAGAAAATGGATGGATTACTGGATAATATATTATATTCACATAATATAAGTATTTATGTATATTTAGATAATATAATTAGTGGTGTAGAATAGATGTGATTAATCACAAGTTTAAAATGGTAATATTCGCTTGCATTTTTTGGAAGATGAGACTAATGCATGTGTGGTCTTGGAACAAATAAATGCATGACAAACTGGTAAGAGGAATCACGCATTTTTTTTAACATAACATCTTTGTTTTGATAGTTGAAACCATTCAATTGTAAGGCTCCTAATGTGTACGCCCCTAACGTAATTAGCAACTATGCTTTTGGGAAACGTACACCCGCTGTTTTTATTTTTTAATTTTGTTTTTGAACGCGTTTATGAACGAACAGAGAACATGTAAGTTGCATCACTTATGTGAATTATGTAATTGCTTTTAGTGCGAAAGTGAATATTTTATGCAAAATATCTTATTTTCAGCAAATATAATCCATACTATTTTAGGCTATTTTATGATGTGTATTTTGAGAAACATAAGCTGAGTAAAACGACTGCTTTGTAGTCTAATACTTGCAAATAAGTCCCATAACGGTAGTGAAAAACGTTAAAACGACAGACTAGCCACCTGCAGTTTGTATATACAGCCAAACCTCCCTCTACCGGGCAGCTCTAGGCACGCGCATGCGCAAATTAATCTTACACAACCAGCAGCCGTGCAAAATCCGTGGCTTCCAAAAGGAAGCGTAGTGTCATGTCCCTCCAAAAGAAGCTCGATATCATTACAGAGATGCGACAAGGAAAATCACACAGAGTTGTTGCAGACCATTTTGGAGTGCCTAAGTCTACGGTAGGCGATATTTGGAAGAGTAAAGCAAAAATCGCGAAGCATATGACAACTAGCGCTAATCCTGCATTAGCCAAGAAGCGTTGTATTGTTAGAGATGCACATTTCCAAAAGCTGGACGAAGCTTGTTACCTGTGCTTTCAGCAACATGTACATGCATTTCTAAGTTACGGACATTTCTTACTTACAGGCACTCCTCGGTCCCATTCTGCCCGGATAAGGGAGGTTTGACTGGATTCTTTTTCTTTTTAAAGATACATTCTTACAGTAGCGATAAAAATTAGAAAACAAATCCATTTTATAATTTTCCTCAGTGAAAACTCTCTCACATCACAAAATGAAAAGGTTGAAGCTCCTCAGTCAGTGTATCCAAAACCCAGACGTGTTTTTATTTTTTGTAGTTGTCACAATTGCGGGATTATAGTGTCGTTATCGTATGAATAGCGCGATTTGCGAATATGTGGGCGATCAGGACTGCTTAGAGACTCAGACACTCGAGTCAGTGACTCGTTTTTTTATTCTCCTTACAAAGCTCTAAAAATATATTTAGTTTCTATCTATATATAATTTGAAAATTAGATTGTTCGAAGTTTCAAGGTTCAGTGTCTTTTTTGTGTCTAAGAGAAAAACTTCAGGAGTTTTTTAAACGGTTTGGCGAGATTTATGTTTTATCCCGCGGGCAGGATCGCAGACCCCAGGGGATTAATTTGCGTTAAAAACAAAACTGCACGTTAAGAGTTCCAGCATTAAATATAATGGTAATATATAGATTAGATTAAGATTAAGAAGTTTATTGTCATATACACAGAAAATAAATAAATAAATAAATAAACTTCTATATAAACTTTATAGTAGTATAATACATATAATTATATAATATAATAATACGATACGGCATATTATAATACCTTATTACATGTTTATAATACACACTTCTTGAAAATCAGTTCAGAAGTGAGTTACAGTTGATTTTGGAGAGAAGTCTGCATCTCTCAGTACACATTGTATTTGATAACGATAAATCAGATATTCGCACAAGTATGAATACAGGTACATTGGAATGCCTCTCTTCACCTACCCCATCTTGCTCTCCATAGATTGGGGGCCACAGCATAGGGTCAGCCAATGTGCGGCGCCCCTGGAGCAGGGGTTTAAGGGCCTTGCTCAAGGGCCCATAGATAAGCCCAGGCTTGAAGCAGCGATCTTCTGATCACAGGCACAGGGACTTAGCCCATTGAACCACTATATCTGTCTACTAGTGGATCTTGACTGCTCCGATATGGGGGACCCACAGACGTATAGTGGCGACATACAACAACAGCCAATGAGGTATCTAAGTTTTCATATCTGTGGTGTTAACCACCACTTAAACCATGCATTTGCAAGGGGCCTCTGAGGCTTGGGGACCCCCTGTTGGCCTCAGACAGTCACTTCACTGGGGAGACCCTGAAAAGATCACATGACAAACCTGCAGCAGCTTACCGGACAGCACCACCTCAAGCAGATCTCCATCCTGTAGTGTGTCATAGTCCCTCAGTCTCTTAAGGAGGTTTTCAGAACTGGGCTCATGCCGGAACAACAGGATATTCTCTCCCTCTTCCATTACTGAGCATTTTGGATCCTGTCAGCACAGAATCTTGTCCTCAGTATATTAATAAATGATTCTTATAGGTCTTGTTTATAAAACACACTGCAGAGTGATTTAATTTCTGAGCGTCTTCCTCTGCTTTATATCAGAACAATTCTAATTTAGGAGGTAAAATTGATTTGAAATGTCTCAAATGAGCTTTATAGTTAGTCTAATAATTGGGTCATTCTCAGTTTAGGGCACCCCGTAACTTCCAAAAAAGGGGAGGGGGGGTTAATTTTTCATTTTTTGAAAGTTTATAGAATAGAATAGAATATTTCTTTAATGTCCATCAAATTTACATTAGATGGAAATTCATCTTTGACAGAACCATAACTAAACGCACAATACAAACAACACTATACACAATAAACATAATACATATTGTATTATTTAGACCATGGATTGTTCAGAAAACATCTCAAGCTTAATCCTTGTGTATTTTACTTCTTCCACTCTAAATTCTAGATTCTCATTTTGAAAATGGACTGGGGTAACTTCAACCCCAAAAATAACACGGGGGTTAACTATGTTTAAGCAGACAATTTGTAATTTCCAACCACAAATTATGTCCATCCTGCCATAGACAAAATCAAAAAGGATTTTTCCATTGTATTGTGTTAACAGAAATGCCATTTTCATAGAAATATTGCGTCCCTTTCTCAATAATAATTTTTGTTACTTAAAATCTTTGTGAATAATGAATTTTATTTTTGTTTCTTTCACCAAATCCACAATAGATGTGCTTTCTGTTCCACACAACAATGAACAGAAAACACGTGAATGAAAAATCAAAGGATGTTATTTGTCCCCCTTGTTTGTAAAAAAAAAACAATAATGATAATGTTTTATTAGCCAAAATATATTTTTTATTTATTTTGATATAACATGAGAATGGCAGGGTGGACAAAGATATGACATTGTAAACAAAGGTTGGACTCTGTAACATACTAAATAACTGCAGTAACAGACCCCCTGTACTCACATAAAAGAGGGTTAATGCTAATGTGAGTACAGAAATTTAAGTGATAATGTGACACCGATGTGTGTTTGTGTATTACACTGTACTTACTAGTACAGTTACATGGGGAAAAGGGTACTGCAATATAGAGTTGTTTTTATATGAATACTTTTGTAATTATATGGACATTTTCTTTGAACGTAAAAAATGCAAAAGGCAAAGAAGCATGACAGAGTGGACTATGTCAGGGTGGACAATGACAGAGTGGCCTATGACAGAGTGGACAATGGCAGGGTGGATGTTAATTACTAAAGTGAGCATTTGATGAGAATATGATTGACTTACAGTTAGATAGGTTAGTGATTAGGTGACCTTGTGTTTCAAAAACACATTTTAATATTCTAACATTGTAGTGGGTAACTATATTTCATAACTACAAGGTGGATATGTTAAGCTTAATGACAGCTAATTATAAACACAATATAAAGGAAATTAGGGGAAATAAGTATATATAGTTAGTAAGCATGCAGGAGTGCTCACTCCATTGAGGGAAGGATAAAATGAAGGCTGTGATGTGACTGATGTCAAAGGTCAGTCTCTTAAAGGGGCGGTTCCCTCAATAGCACAGGGTGGACTTCCAAGGACACACTCAAAATGCTTAATATTACAATGAAAAATGCAATCAACTTATCGAAAGATTTGAATTATGTAACACCTTGTTTATAATTATATTATATTATATTATTAATATTTAACATTTTTTGTTATTTAATCACTTCAAATACATATTGTGAATGTGAAATTCCATTAAACAAAATGGTATAATATGCATAAAATTAGTATTAGAACAATTGTCATCTGACCAATATATTCACAACTGTTTAAAAATTCATAATAAATTTGAAAAAGAAAACAGTGTTTTGCAATATTTGCATGACATTTGAATCACTACGCTGAGGACAGCAAAGGCACTCTATATTGATAATGACCCAATTAGAATTTGACAATGTACAGGCCCATCTCAAATCAGGTCAAGTGCACTTTATTGTCATGCCAACCATACACAAGTATACAATGATATGAGACATCATTTCCCCAGGACCACGGTGCAACATAAGACACATGGGGGGGGCTGTATGTACACAATTACAGGGGTAAAGTACAGATCAAGCAATAGTGCACATGACACGATAGGAGGGCAGACTCACAGTATATACATGAAAAGGGTGAATGGAATGATGCTGTAAGTCTGAGAATTTCTGCCTAACAGTGATAGCCAGTGGCATAAAGGTTAAGATTAAAAGTTTCAAAAGCTTAAAATTTTAAACGCAAATGCAAAAAACACTAGCATTTTCATTAGAGTGAAATGCCTGCTGCCGTTAGACTCAAATGGCTGCAGAAAAGAAGAGAGGAAGAGCGTAAGAAAAGATGAGCAGAAGGCTGAGGTGAGAATTGTGGTTGGAAACTTAACAGCGGATGTGAAAAACCACTGTTGAGCCAGTGCAGCTACACGATGACTAAACAAAGGTCATCTGTGAAACGCGATGACAAAAAGCAGACAGACTCATCTGGGGCCAGCACATGATTATGGTCTGGCAGCAAAAGCTCAGGTGTAGCAGCCGTTATAAGGACCTGTTCTTTTCTCTTTTAAGCTTATTTAAAGTACTGCTGTTAAAGGTAAAGTAACCACATATTCCATATATTTAAAAGCACAATTTCACCCTCTTTCCAGTTCCACTTTCATTAGTGGTTCTTATATGGGTAGAAAAATGGGTGGTAAACAGAATTTGACATTCCGTTAGTAAAATTAATATGGTGCATTCAAAGACAAAGAACTGTTACATAAAATTATACAGTAGATGTTCTAAAGACACTCAAAGCGCAGACATTTGCACCTTGTGTATTCATCTGAAGGTTTTGGCATAGACAGGCATATGAAAGCAGTTTACACTGTGATCACATACTTACCCTCTTGGCAATTATCTGGATAGCCAGTTTCTTCATGTCATGAAAGTTGAGCTGAGCTCTAGGTACCCATACTGACTCCCTGAGGAGACCGATCTGCAGCTGGACCAGCGCCAAACCCTGGGAAAGCTGAGGGGTGCAAGGAAGCCTGCTCGGTGTGTCGGGGGGGTTCACTGACATCATTGACAGAGCGGCTGGAGACACAGCATCAGTGATCGGGCAGGGCCATCGTTACACAGGAGCACAGAGAGACGTGTCAGTAAGCTGGAAACACAGCATCAGTCACTGTGCATAACTGTCATTACACAGGAACACAGAAAGACATGTCAGTGAGCTACAGACAACATCAGTCACTGTGCATATTCGTCATTACACAGCAGCACAGAGAGAAGTGTCAGTAAGCTGGAGACAGCATCAGTCACTGTGCGTAACCGTCGTTACACAGCAACACATTCGGCCCATCAAGCTTGCTTGGGGAGAATCTAATAACTAATAGCGTAAAGTTGTTAAAATCTTATCTAGGTCTGATTTAAAGGAACCCAAGGTTTTAGCTTGCACTACACTAAAAGGAAGACTAGTCCATACTCTAACTACATGCTGTGTAAAGAAGTGCTTGGTTTCTCAAATCCAGTTTAAAATGTTCTCCCACTAATTTCCACCTATGGCCACAAGTTCTTATATTTGAACTAATATTGAAATAGCTTTTAGAATCTTATATACCTGGATCATGTCCCCCCTTAGTCTCCTTTGCTCAAGGCTGAACAGATTCAGTTCAGCTAACCTCTCCTCATAAGATATTCCTCTAAGACCAGGAATCTTTCTTATGTAGCCCTACATTGAACCTTTTCTAAGGCAGCAATGTTCTTTTTGAGATAAGGTGACCAAACCTGCACACAATTTTCTAGTTGTGGCCTTACCAAGGAATTGTATAGTCTTAGCATCAGCTCCCTTGACTTAAACTCCACACACCTAGATATGTAACCCAGCATCCTACTGGCCTTTTTTTAATAGCTTCCCCACACTGGCAAGAGTGGGACATGGAAGCATCAACATACACACCAAGGTCTTTCTCATAATCAGTTTCCTTTATTTCAGTGTAACTCATAAAATATCTGTACTTTATATTTCTGCTCCCTGCATGGATTACCTTTCGTTTGTCTACATTAAATTTTATCTGCCAGGTATCTGCCCAGTCACTAATTAAATCAAAATCCTGCTGCAGCCTCTGTGCCACTAGTTCGGTATCTGCTACACCACCCACCTTGGTGTCATCTGCAAATTTAACCAGTTTACTGAATGTATTGGTGTCAATATCATTACTGTATATTAGGAATAATAGTGGTCCCAAAATTGAACCCTGCGGCACTCCACTATGAACACAGACTCACTGTGACATTGTGCCTGTAATAACTACCCGCTTCTTCCTGTCTGTTAACAAGTTTTCAATCCAAGCTGCTACAGTCCCTAAAATCCCTGCTGCTTTGATCTTAAGCAGGAGCCATTTGTGGGGGACAACATCAAAGGCCTTCTGGAAATCTAAGTAGATCACATCGTAGGCCTTTTTGTGACCAATTTCTCTTGTACCTTCCTCAAAGAACTCAAGTAGATTAATTAAACAGGATCTACTGCTCCTAAATCCATGTTGGCTATACCTCAGAATGTTATTTGAATCCTGGTAATGTACAATTTTCGCTTGGATTATAGCTTCCATTACTTTTCCAGTTATGTAGGTTAAACTAATTGGCCAATAGTTTGATTGCGTTAAATTAGCATGCTTCCAATTAGAAGGTGCCACACTAGCAGATAAGGATTTCTGAAGTAGTGAAGTTAAAGGTTGGCAAATAATATCCCTCATCTCTTTAAAAACTATAGGTAAGATGCCAACAGGGCCCTGCGATTTATTTTGAGCTTAGCTATGTTTGTAGCACATCAGCTTCAGTCATGCATGTATTAGTCATAGACGAAGCCAGATTAGGAATAAGAGTCGGTATGTTACTCGTATCCTCCACAGTGAATACCCGTGCAAAATAATCATTAAACTCATTAACTATATCAGTTTCATTTTCAATTATCAGACCCTTACTATCCTGCAGATTAGTAATTTTAGCTTTTAGAGCTCTTACAGTTAAAATATTGGAAGAAACTTTTAACATCTTCCTTAGCCTCCAACGCAATCTTCCTTTCGACATTCCTCTTTGCAAGTCTAATATTTTTTAACTCAACCTGTAGACTTAGATACTCCTGCTTAATTCCATCATCATTAGTTATTTTCCATTTGTGTAACAGGGCCCTTTTCCTTCTAACTTTATTCTTAATTTCCTTAGTAAACCACCTTGGTTGCAGTTTCCTAGATTTAGTTTTGCTGGAAACGGGTATGGAGTCCTCTTGCGCTTAGAATAATGTGCTTGTAAGAAATTCCCATGCCTCTTCAACAGTTTTGTTATTTAACTCCATCCAGTTTACAGGTTCAATCTCCTACCATTAAAGTTAGCCTTCTGGTATATATTTTTGTTTTGGACTTTGCTCTTCGGACACTAAAATTAATATTGAATTTACCGATGTTATGATCACTACTGTCAAGTGGTTCTAAAAGCTCAAATTATACTGGTACACATCAGTGCTTCGTTAATCCATATATAAAGCATAAACACAAGGGTATAACTTTGGTTTGAGAATTGGGGAGGTTCAGGTCTCCACCCGTTTAAGGGGGTCCAGGGGGTTGCATTGGCTGGATTTTATTATTGGGGGGATTACAACCCCCCCCCCCATCCCCATCATAATTTACACCTTTGCATAAGAGCCTCATTTTTAATAATTGTAAGTAAATGTATACAAACATATATAGCCATCAACATTCCAACCGTTTACTGTGGTCAGAGTAACGGGCACAAACATTTAAAGAATGGGGGGGGGTACATTCTGCAGCATAAACAAAAAGCTTCTATGGCCATTGCAAGAGTTAGAGTACGAACCACACTAGAACCAAAACGGATCAGGAAGAAAAAGATTCACAGGCTAAATAATAAAAAAGCAGCACTTTTACTCATTCAAATAGCAGAACTTGGCAAATGGTAGTGATTTGTCTGCATAAAACACCTACCTGTCAGCTCAGAGCCCTCTTGCTCCAGTTTGCATGTGCCTGGATCAAAATTGTCTGCCATATTTCTTCTGCCCTGCAACTGCTACAAACACACTCTGTAGTTTTTGTTTGATGACTGTGCTCTAGTGCCTGAGAGGAAGCAGCCCCAAAACTCACCACTTAAGTTTTGGGTGGGTTACTGCCCACAGTGTGACAGCAGATGCGTCTCAGCAAGATCCAGTGCTAGTGCTGCAATGCCCATGTATTATTAGTATTATTATTATTATTATTATTATTGATAATGTGCTGATCCTGAAGTTTTACCTATTTATCAATAATATGCAGAATAGACAGTTCCTGAAAGACATTAAAATTTCCCCAGCTTAGGTTTGCAGCCCACACACCAAAGCAAACACAGACCGCAGTAGAGTTTGAAAAGGGTAATTTTATTTAATGAACCTTTATTAAAAGCTCCCCAGGCTGGAACTCTCACACTAAGATCCAGTACAAACATCAAACACAACTAAGGCAGCCATCCACTCCCAGGTACCTGGTTTACTGTATTCCAGCCTGAGGGACAGAAACAGAGGTTTGCATGGTCCACAGTAGAGACACACACACAAATGAGACAGGCTCACTTAAGGGAAGCCTCGTGGCTGCTCACGCCTGGTTACAGTGTCTCGCGGACTTCACACGAAAGCATCAATGCAGAGGGTTTGAAGGAATGCGCTGTGTGAGGATGAGCGACCAAAACCACAGACTGTCACATCTGCCTACAGCAGGGAAAAGCTTCACCAGCCAGGGCAGATGAAACATCCCATCAATGTCTCTCATTCCCTCATCATCACGCTGCTCCACCCACCGCTTCTCACATCTCCCTCCTGACTACAAACTCCACTTCTGGCAGGCAGACATTCATACCCATCAAGTGCTTTCCTTTGAAACAATCACTCTCCCCCTTTCCAGCAGTTTGTCCTCCAGCACGTCTTTGTACACACTGTACAGACCAGACAGCAACCAAATCGCACACTATTGAGAAACCACTGACACTCAGTGGGGACGATTAGATAAGAAAAAAAAAAAAGACTGAATTTCTTCACAGTTCACCTGAAGGGTTTAAATGTGTTCGTAATTACAGAAGCCCAGAAGAACATGACAACCTTCATATATTTGGCAACTGCAATCCAAGCACTAGCAGCACAAGACCTTAATATCATTGAGGTGCTTACTGGGCTCATGTAGCAATGCCTATGAAAGCTTTAAGTTAGATGACACAGCTACCATGCTGACTGGTCAGCTACTGTACTGCCTGGAAAGCCTTCACGCTGGTTTCATAACACAACGCACTACATTGTATGAGCACTCGGACCCAATGAGAGTGCGGTGGATTTCCTCTAAACTATAAATGACAAAAGGGGATGAACATGTGGGCCTTTGTTAGCTAAACTTACAAGAACAGGGTTAATGATATGCAACATGAAAAACAAGGCCATCACCCCCACCCCCACCCCCACCCCCAATTAAAATAAATACATCCCCAGGTTGCTATAGCAAGGCTACAACAAGAAAGCACTACAAACAGCAGCCAGAAGCACAGGATCTCTCGTCAGTTCCCTGACGCTCACCCACATGAACCCATATCATTTTAGGAACTGGGTTTTTGGGTTAAGTGGGCTGGTTTCCAGCAAGCATCAAAGTGAAACTATAATACAGTTATACGACATGACATGCCTAACATCTATGATGTAAACAAATTCCCTATGCTCTATGTACAAAGGAAAATAATTTATAACGATATATACACACATAGAAATCAGAAGGCAAAAAGTGAAATTTGACTGTACCGTGTTGCTGATTTTTCAATATGCACAAATTAAGTTTGTTTTCCCTTTAAACTCTTTGATTCTTAAAACAAACAAATCTTACTTGTAGACGTACTTTTTACATACAGTTCTAACATGATGATTGTTGCGGAGCTGAGCATGTAGGGGGCATTCTCCATTCATGCCACTACTTAAATACGTTAAGATACATAATGTAACATGTTCCTAGCTAGTGGTTTGCTTCTAACATTTGAGGAGTGTCTGCAAAGAATAAAACTGATTCTCTTTTTTTTTCTTCCCCCCTTTTTTACATCAGTTCATCCCCCTTGGACCTTGCATCAATTTTCTGACCAAATAGCCAGAACTCAAGCCTAAAAGCGGCATGCAGGTTTATAAGTCTGCTCCTCGTGGTCATGGTTGTTCTTATATTTCTTTGATCATTTCCAGTGTAGTTTACAGAAAGCAGACATCTCCCTGTACTGATCAAAGCCATGGTCTTTTTTTGTTATATATAAATAAATGAATTTTTTTCTTCAGCAATTTCTTCTTCTTAAACGAGCAGGATTAAGCCACGCCTCCATCAAGGGCATCCATTTTCCTGCCCTGCCCAAACTTTTTTTTCAACCAATAAGAGAGTTGCGCCTTGATAGGTCCACGTTGCTGGCACTCAGTCCTCTAGACTCTGACAGGCCATTGCTGGGCTGCTGAAGATTTAGAAAGAAGAGACATGCTAGACTGAATCACAGTGATAACAGTGAATATGATAGTTTGTTTAAGCACAGCGATTACATGGACAGTAATACATGTCCACATCCCCGCAACCCATCTAAGCTGAAAACCTACATCATTTTAAAAAAGAAAGTGTGATGATCCTACAGAAAGGAGGACAGTAGCAAATACGAATGGACAGGGAAAACTGAACAGTGACCAGAAAAATATTATTTACGACTGACTTGACAGTTAATATCAGCATTTAAAACGTGACTAACTTGACTAACAGGACATATGCAAACAACCTCCAAACAATGTAATTTTAATTTAATTACTTGAAAATATGTATATAGTAAAATTTGTAACAGTGATGTAAAATAAATTCAATACTATGACTATGAAGATGCACAGTGATAGGTGTGGTCTGAAAAGCACTTGAAAGAGGTCTGAGACAGTCACATGCAGAACTGCACCAACTAGGCTGAGAGGCTGGGGCTTTGAGATCACGTCAGTACCTGGGAGGGGTCATCTGCACTCTTATTCAGGAAGTTAAGGGAGCAAGCTCTCTTCATCCTGATGGAGACACAGACACAGATCACTGTCTTAGAGTGTAAAGTAACCACATTACACACCAGAAGTCAGATTTTTCCAAAAATAAAAGAAACACTGCCAAGTTTCCTATAAAATAAGCACCCAGTTTTTCTGAATTATTTTTTCTCTTAATTCCAGATGACAGAATTTAAAATTCGGACAAAAAAAACTACACTGAATAAATATAATGCATTCTTCAGAAAATTGCAGAGTTTACAATGTATCATGAGTGTTCTTTTTCTGCTCTGGAAATAGACTAACAGGAATAAGCCCTATGCAGGCTGACTATGCCACCTGCTGGGGAGAGGCTGCCATCTCACCCAGGATTGCGTGGCTCCTGGGGGCCGCTGCCCTGCAGCTTCTTCACCAGCATCTCACTGCTCCTGCGCAGGGCATCCCGGATCTTGCCAAAGGAGCCGCTACGGCGCAGGGAGCCGCTTCCGTCCTGCAGGGCCGTGGGGATCCACCAGAAAAAGCACCGGTGAATCAGTAATTAATCAGGTACTGGAGTGTTACAGATGCGCTGTGAGAGAGTGGGGCTTAGGGAGGAAAGCTGAGAGAGACTGACCCCGTTCCACTCGGCACTGTCGTCGCCCTCCCCCTCACCACGCAGACCCCCCGGAGTGTTCAGGCCGTCCCGGCTCTGCCGCCGCTCGTCAGTGCCCAGCATGCCGTCCTTCAGCAACTCCACCACTTTGCTCTGGTTAATGGCGTCGATGCCCTGAGAATCACAATCAGAACCGCGCTTTGAAACCAAAGGTCCACAAACAGCCATCTGGTCACCCAACATGCAGAATGAACTCACCCCTGTATCATACATCTAAAGGGGTTTCTAATTGAATAAGTGCTGAGTAGCAGGTGCCCCTGAAAAAAACAAAGCTGGGTGGAAAAATGAGAGATTGGAATGATTAGGCTAGTGAAAGAAAGAACAGAAGAATGAGACCGAGAGAAGTACAAGAAAAGGAATACCCAGGACTGAAGAGTGATACATGGGTTTTATAGGGACAGCACAAAACACACCAATACATGCATCTCAGAGATGAAATTGTTCAATGGTTCATGAAAACAAAAAGTAGCACTAAAGCTAAAAAAAAATGCTAGATACCAAAAAACCCAAGGGCCACAGTGCCATCTTTAGCCAAGGTTTAAACTGGGGGGTCGGCATCAGTAGATTGCCAATATATTATTATATTTGTACCACAAAAAATGTCACATAAATTGGTGGCATGTTGCACTTTAGGGTGGGGGTCTTTTTTGCCTTGGAATAAAATCCAAAATTTGCCTGGCTCTAATTTTTATAAATTATACAAATATCCAGTAGTTAAAATATTAAAAGAAAATGTATACAAATGCATCTAAAATTTTAATGCAAGTAGTCTAAATTACATCTGGTGAATTTTTTTTACACACACACACACACACACACACACAAAGAAACCTATATAATGCATAAGGTGCATTATAAGATTTGCTAACGCTTCTTGGAAAATGAGGCCATACAACAATTTATTCTCTGGCAGCTGTTACATGATGCCATTTCCTCCTATTTCTTGAGTGAACAAATCATCCAGGTGCCCCACTTAACTAATCAGCTGTGCTTATATTGTGGACTCAGAGTGCAAAAGAAAATCCCATCAAGTTTGAGGTGTTTTCTCCAAATTCTGCAAGTCAGAGGTATCACCAGGCCACTGAGAGCCACTGGTGACTTTGGTAACTGCTTCCAGTCAAAGTTCCCTTTTTTTAAAGAACTGCACATCTGATTATACTGGAGCAGTGGACACATGAAAACATTGTGTTTAAGCTTCTATTCCCACAGGTAGGAAACTAGGGAGAAAAAAACCCTATCCCCATTTCACAGGGGCATTACTGCCACCTGCCTGCCCAGTATGTACCAACACGTCACCAGCTCAAGGAGAGAGACCACAGCGTAACGGCATATCTGACCATTTTAACATGCTGCCACATTTTACTTTTCGCTAGAAAAAAAAAATCTTTATTGTGCATTTATTCTCATTCAGTTTTTTCATGTCATTTATGTGCAGAGTTTATTTGGTTTAATCCCGTATTTGCATGTATAATGGACCTTTAGCAGGGGTGTGTGCCGCCTCTGAACACAGCTCTGGTACCTGTTTGCGGGACTTGGTTGCACATTCCTCCAGGGTCTTGGCAGCCTCCAGCTTGCCTTGCCGCCGATAGAGCGTGCCCAGGCTCTTAAGGGTGTTATTCACTGTGGGACTAGCACATTGAGCAGAAAGCATTTACCCAAAATACACACTGCCGGATTACGTCTGACCAAGATCAGTTACCACTGGTGACGGCTGTTAAGATTCACAAACAGGCGAACGTCAAGCGTGGTTTTCTGCATAGTAAAGATGGTTGTTTGTTGTACTTGAAATAACAGTTACGGAGAATAAGAGCGGGCTCAGCTTGACGCTCACCTGTCCACTTTGCAGGCCTTGTACCAGCCACCATATTCCACATAAATACCAGAGTCCTTGCGTTTGTCCTTCATGAGGGAAAAGGACATAAAGAGCAAGAAATGTGACTCCCCTTATAACCTGGGCAGTACCAGCACTCACAGAGAGAGTCAGTCACTAATAGGAGACCGAACTGCACGTACAGAATCCCAGATGTATTAAAGACAAATGATACCTTGCTCTGTTCCCTTTCCTCTGCATGCATCCAAATGGGCTTATTGTCATCTGAAAGAAAATCAAAGTGCATCACTGTTGTGTAAACACACA
Organism: Mormyrus iriodes; assembly: GCA_011763525.2. Classification (NCBI taxonomy): domain Eukaryota; kingdom Metazoa; phylum Chordata; class Actinopteri; order Osteoglossiformes; family Mormyridae; genus Mormyrus; species Mormyrus iriodes. Next base: position 16,468,407 of record JAAGVU020000002.1, read on the forward strand.
GCATAGCAGTCTATGCAACCTACAGTCCCCATAGTAAGAGGCATCAGCCACATCACTTACTGTTGACAGATCCAAACTCCTTCTCATGCGCTCGGGTCAGGATCTCTTTGTAGAGACACTCCGCCTCATTGAACTTCCCCTGCTTGAGGTAACATGTAGCCTGAAGGGGGGAAAAAACAACCAATGTCAAGATACAGGAAACACAGGATTCTGGTTTTAGAGCAACCACAAGGAATGGAATTCTCTCAGCACAACGGAAAAGAAAAAAAAAAATTCAGGATTGATTTCAAAGAAGGAATCTTGCTCATAAACAGGTATTGTCCCTGACAGCAGCCATTTGGCCAATTACAGCACAAACATTATTAATGACTCCCATGCCTACGGTTAATCTGATGTGCATTACAGAGCTTAACCCAGTTATTTGTAATTAAATCATGGCAAAAAGGCTGCCCTGAAAAAAATGAATAAATCTGGGAGGCTGTGCAGGGTACGCAGCACACCCGTCTGGCCCCTCACCAGGTTGTTCTTGGTCTTGGCCACATTGGGGTCATCGGCACCTAACTTGGATTCGTAGATCTCCAGGGCCCGGCGGTAATAGTACTCCACCTCACCGTATTTACCCTGGTTCTGGCACAGCAGAGCCAAGTTGTTCAGCTGCTTGGCCACATCTGGGTGGTACTTCCCGAGAACCTGAACACACACATGCAGAAATGATCACAGTGCCGACTGGGCTTCTTGTTTATCGTAGTCTATCGCTTTATCTGGACAGTAAGTCGCAGCTCCACCTTCTCCCGGATCTCCAGGGCCCTTTTGCACAAAGGCTCCGCCTCCTTGTATTTGCCCCTTTTGCCGTAGAGCACGGCCAGGTTGTTGAGGGTGGCTGCCACGGCCGGGTGGTCCTTGCCCAGTGTCTTCTCCCTGATGGCCAGGGCGTCGTTTAGCAGGTGTGCAGCCTCTTTGTACTTGTTCTGATCCCTGGAACAAACCCCCCCCCCCCATATCATTAATTCACGTAAAGACTTGGCAACTGTTTATGCTGCTGCGTCACAGCTCCAGGGATACGGTGTCGATTCTGTCACCAACACTGTTTACAGCTTATCTGTTCTGAGTAACCTGGTTACCCTAAACAGCCAGTAAACTTGAAATTCAGGTAAGTTTTTTAACAATGAGTGCCTCGCATCCATGACCTACATTGTCAAATGCCTTAGGTCACCAGGCAGATTCTCCAAATCACAGTAGTCCTGACAACTTACGTAGAAAGCCTTGTCATGATGAGCGCAGGACAGAACAGGATTACAGCACTGACCTGTACACCAGAGCCAGGATGTTGAGCATGGTGGCTACATCAGGGTGGTCATGGCCAGAAGTCTTCTCCAGGTCCTCCAGCGCCTGCTTGCACAGGGGCACAGCCACCTCGTAGCGTCCCTGGGAGGCGTACTGGATCACCAGGTTGTGAAGGGTGCGCAGTCGAGCTGGGATCTCATAGCCACCCTGCTGGGCTGCCGCCTCTCCACTGCGCTGGGCTGGGCACATGAGGGCAAGGGATTCCAAATTTCCCAAATGTCCTCAAACATTTACAACAGTGCAAAAAAAATGATTCATCTGGACAAGGGAGGAATGGGGAATAATTCAACCACAGCCTCAAAAGATGGCTGTTCATAGATTCAACAGAGGACACAGCTCTTTGTCTAAGGGGTCAGGGGAGTATATTTCTATGGAGAGGATTCCTGTTCCACATGTAGTTTAATCTATTGCATTCTTGTCTGTTGGCAAACATTTGGACGTTGGCATTTTTGGCCCTTAAATCTCCAACCCATTATTCACCCATTATTCTTGGACCATGTAGCATGAAGTAATATGAAGACTGAACAAGCTACCTGGTCCATGGTCATCATCATTGGGGAAAAGGTCATCCAGGCTGTCTTTGGAGGTCTCATTGTTCTTCTCATCTGAGGGTGACACATCATCATCGAACTTCTTTATCTGGTTCATGAACTCCAGGTGTTTCTTCTCCTCCTCCAGCTGGGCCACACTCTGCTCGCTCTTCTGCAGTTTGTGCTGGGTTCCCGCCAGCTCATCCCGCAGCCACTGGTTCTCCTGGCACAGCCGACGCACCTGTGCCCGCAGCTTCTGCTTCTCCGACTCGACCGCACTCAAGTGGCTGGACAGAGCAATGATCACCTGCAGAACAGTACAGGAGTGGTGGAGATCGGGCCCACCGGACCAGTGAGACTCTTCCCACTCCACATCCCTCAGCCTGCCCTTGCAATACCTGCGCCTCACCCAGGCCAAGCTCAATGGCCTCCAGACTTTTGCGGAGCAGAGTGGACTTCTCCTGGGCTGCTGGTGGATGTCCACAGTCCAGCAGGGTGGTGAGCAGCTGAGCATGCTCCCCACGCAGAGTTTCCAGGCCCTGTATCACGGCCTTGGTGTTAAGGACAATCTCGTCCTGCGTGAGACGCTCCAAGGCCTCCTCATGTGGACACACCATGGTAGACATCTCCTAGGTATGACCTCACCTGCTGGGGAAGAGTGATTATTGATGTGTGTACAGTACAGGCTTTTGGACTACATTTGATATCTATGTCATACAACTGTCACACTCACAATGTTAACAATGTTTTGATGTAGGGATGGGTGATATGGGCAAAATGTCATATCACAATAATTTTGTTTATAATCACAATCCACCATATAAAGATTTTTTGTTTGTTTACAAACCAACCAAATTGGAATGTATATAGTTAATGTTAATTGTATGTTAATTAATCATACAACCACTTAACCAGCAATTCTATTCTTCCAAGAAACTGCTTGCAGCATCATAATAAACTATTTATTAATATATGTAAATTACTGTACATATAAAACAGATTTATTATACCGAAAGTGCTTTTTTATTTTTAACACTAGTTTCAAAAGGTTTGAGTACAAATGAACGTCAGTCAATACCTGTGCAATGCTGAACTCAGTTAGCAACAAATACAAACAAATAACAGATCAAACTGGTTGTTACCAACTGTTGTATGAACAATATATTTGCAAAGTTGTCACATTGTTCTGTCATTGCAATGATAATGTTATGCAGGTGTGCCGTAAAGGAAGGGGGAGATAGGACGAGTCCAAGTAGTGGATGGGCGATATGGCGGCAAAAAAATCTTGATATTTTAGGTCACTGTATTGATATTCAATATATATTGATATTATTACTTTTCAGGACAGAAAGTCAGAATGAATTATTCACATCAACTGGAAAACAAAAGCGCATCTCTGCTGAACATCATATTAATATCTGCAAACAAAAATCGATGTATTGAGAGATGTTTTTCTTGTTTGCCAAATTTTCTGAATATACACTATATGGACAAAAATATTGGGACACCTGGCCATCTCACCCACAGGAACTTTTATGACATCCCATTCTAAATCCATATGTATCAAAATGCAGTTGGTCCCCCCCTTTGCAGCTATAACAGCCGCCACTCTTCTGGGAAGACTTTCCACAAGATTTTGGAGTGTGTCTATAGGAATTCTTGCCCATTCATCCAGAAGAGCATTTGTGAGGCCAGACACTGATGTTAGATGTGAAGGGCTGGCTTGCAATCTCTGTTCTAGTTCATCCCAAAGGTGTTTGATGGGGTTGTGGTCAGGGCTCTGTGCAGACCAGTCAAGTTCTTCCAGACCAAACTCACCCATCCATGTCTTTAAGGACCTTGCTTTGTGCACTGGGCACAGTTATGCTGGACAGAGAAGGGTCTTCCCCAAACTGTTCCCACAAAGATGGAAGTATAGAATTGTACAAAATGTCTTGATATGCCAGCTGGTGGTGCTGACCGTATGTTGCAAATTATTCCACAAATCTGTCCCCGCAACAGACTCAAACACCACTAATCTGAAAAGTGTTTTCCTCTGACCTTTTTATATTTCATATATTAATATTTAATATCTTGTTACATGCTTAACTGAAAATTTGCACAAAGATTCTATAAAAGGAGAAAAACGAGTAAGTACCTTTTATTTATCGAGTATATAATTCAAAATATAAAGTAGGCCTTTCCATGTAATCGTTTAATATAAACTCATTTAATTTACAGAAAACATGTTGTATTGCGATATATAATGACCTATATCACGATATGAGATTTTAGCCATAAGCACTCATTTTACATGGTATGACAGCTGAATCATGGAAGCTCCAGGACCAAAAGCAATCATTAGCACATCAAAACCAGGTGCATTTTCTTCCTACAATGATCACATTCTTACATTTCCACTGCTAACTAGTTTATAGTACTGAAGCAGCGATTTAAGTTTATTCTTCGGACCACAATTTACAGCAGTAAAAGGTATAGTTTGGTAAACTATTGGTCTGCTTTTTATAAGAAGCACTTCCTTATGTACCACAAAAAAAAGTCATAAAAAAATTGCTTCGTCACCAAAGTCAGACACAAAACCCTTTTACAATTCGACAGGCGGGGCTGTTGAAATGACAGTATTGAATTCCCCGGACAGGCCCCGTCACCTGCTTCCCCCATCTAATCCCTACTCCTCACACACTCACCAATCTGTACAATTTCTAGAAGTACTGGATGGATAAATTGCAAACGTGAAAATTAATAAATGTTTTTACCTGAATGATTCAAGTCCTAGTTGTGACTAACTCTGAAACTGCACCCATTCATGTAGTGCACATTCCACTTACATTCAAATTTGCATAATCTTTCCCCACCAATTAGGTGGTTACCTGTATTTCTTAATGTCCATGTCTTTGAAGTGTCATTTGTATTACTCATATGTTTTGTGTGTCTAAATATTTACATTCCTTTATTTCTCATTTGCACTATGACCAACATTTTCCGTTACATAACAATAACTGTATCAGACAGGCTAATGGTATAGATGGAGAGCTGGAGGCGCCACAGACAATTTCAATTTTTTTTTGTCGTTTCCCTGTGCATGATGTATTTTAATATCATTTACATTGAACTGACGCTTTTGTCCAAAAAGACTTACAGGAGCACTGTAGACACTAAACTAAACCATGCTTTAGTTTAACATGCCCACAAAATACAGCAGCGCCTTGACTTACGAGTTTAATTCGTTCCGTGACGGAGCTCGTAACTGAAATTACTCATATGTCAAATCAATTTTCCCCATTGAAATGAATTGAAATGTCATTAATTCCGGACCCCCAAGAAACACTGCATTTTTTTTGTCATGTTTTTAAATAAGAAAAATGTGCTTATAAATAACAGATTGTAGAAGTGCTACGCTCGTACTGCTTCACCAAGTCGACTACACACACACACCTTGGTCACGTTTTTCGATAATTTATCTCTTTAATTCAATGCACATCGTCCGCTTCTTCTCAGCACTGTCCTTCGCGCTCACTTTCTTCGGACACATAGTTGGAAAAACAAAGTTTTGCAAAATAACTACAAGCACAAATGCGAGCGCAACACTGATGCTTCCACTGCGAGCTAAGTGCTTAAAGTGAACGAGTGAGACACGGGATGCTGGGCGGATGTTGTGGCGCTCACTGCACCCACTATCAGTTTGGTATCTGAAGCTGGTTCGTAACCCGAATTTTAGCTCGCAACTCAATGCAAAAAATCGGCCAAGAGACGGCTCGTATCTCGAAAAACTCGTAAGTTGGGACACTGGTAAGTCAAGGTACCACTGTACTAAATCAAGGTCATGATTGCAGTGTCTGAAATTACAAGACAAATAGTATCCCCAAGTGGTTCAAAACCGGGGACAGTATTTTTCAATACAGGGCAACTGTGCAATATGCAGGACAGGAGCACACTTCCATGTTCTTACAGTATATATATGGGATTAGCTACAATTACAGAGGATTGCAAAAGTATTCAACCCCGTTAAAAGTCATAATTTTCTGCATGACAAAAGATTTGTACACATATTTGTCCATTCAGTATTTTTACTGTGAACTCATATACTGTAACAATACATTTCCAAAGTCAAAATAAACCTTTTTCCTGTAGACATTTAATTGAAGAAAACTCAGCATTTAGTGTTTGCATAAGTATTCAAACCCTACACATTAACATTTTAAATCGGGAACCCTTTTGCTACAATAACATCCTTAATTCATTTGAGGTGATTCTTGAAGTTATTCTTCCTCATTCTTCTTGGCAGAATTTATTGGTTGGTGGGACGGCACCTCTCAACAGCAGCTTTCAAATAGTGCCGCAGATTCTAAATAGGGTTAAGATCAGGGCTTGCCAGAACATTCACCTTTTTGTTTCAGCAGTGTTGCTTTGGCCTAATGCTTAGGGTTATTGTCATGTTGAAAGATGAATCTTCTCCCGAGCCGTAGGTTCGTAGCAGACTGTAACAAGTTCTCTTGCAATATTATGTGGTATGTGTCTCCATCCATTGTCCCTTCAACTCTGACAAGATTCCCAGTCCCAGCACGTGAAAAGCATCCCCATAGCATGATGTTGCCATCACCATATTTCACCGTAGCTATGGTGTTTTTTGAGGCATGGGCAGTGTCAGTTTTATGCCACACATACCTCTTTAAAATCTGGCAAGAAAGTTCTACTTTTGTCTCATCTGACCATAAAACCTCCCCCCACGTCTTAATTGGGTCTCTCTCATGCTTTTTAGCAAATGCCATGCTTTCTTTCTTTTCTGCATGGATTAAAGCAAAATCTGACAAATTTTTATTTTTATTTTTTTTAAACCAAGTACTCCGTGTCGCGGGCCCACACCACCAATGCAGCAAATTTTTATGCCATTGCTTCTATAGACTATTTTTTTATGGCAAACCACACAAAAGCACACCTGCCATTTTCATCTTTTTGCACCATGAACTAAATGCTTGCCATTATCGCCCATTTCATTTAGCCAAGCCCATCTCCACTTATTCTTTACCGTTCTGTCGATGTCCGACACATCTGTGCCTTCCTTTAACAGAAGCGCGTCCATGCTGGCAAAACCGAAAGCAAATCGACCCGCGTGACTGATGCAAATCGAAGGGCCTATGTCCTGTAAAATATGGCTTTAAGGACTATTTATATGACCTAGGTTTACAAATAGCCTAAACTCATTTTAAAGCAGGCTGAATACTGCAGACTGTTGCTTATAAAGAATGATGCTCCAATCTACTTTAGGCACTTAGACCATACCTGTCAATTTGAAATAAGGGATTCCGACCCAAAATACAGGAAATTTAGAGCAGCTTCCCATTGCTATTCCTCTGTTAACAGCCAGAAAACGGGCTCCAAAACTGATGTTATTTATTTTTAACGGAGCATAAGCTCTCACAGCACTTGCGACACCGGAGCCACTGTCCTGAATCCTGAGCTTCGGAGTTTTGGCTTCTTTATCTATTAAAGCAATG